>CP053151.1:7675461-8289006 GCA_014607495.2 Carposina sasakii
TTGATACCATCTTTTGGTGGAAAAATATATGATTACATATTTTACAAATGTAAACATTGTTATATATGTGTGAATACTTCACAAGGATATCAAAACACATATGTTCAGCAAGTGCATCTCAGTCTGAATGTTACAAATGTAACCTAAGCTTCTGTTGGAATGGTATGATTTCTCATCGCAAATTACATGACAGCAATCCAGATTTTATTAAAGAATCCATTCGGGTGATAGAATTCCATCCTCCAACTGCAGATGACTTTGAATATGAATATGGATCACATAATCAAAGATTACCAGTAATATCTGAAGATTGTGATTCAAATATAGTTGAAAACAATGAAAAGTATTTATATAAGTGTTCATGTGGTCTTCATTTTTTGGAGGAGTGTGTTGCCAGAGTTCATAATAAGACTTGTAATCCAAGGTTAAGAGTTGCGAAACAACATTGTTCCAAGTGTGATCTTCAGTTCACCCCTGAAACGCTATTCAATCATTTAATAAATCATCATGGTAGCAAAAACCTTAAGTTCACTTTTAACATCGTTGACATATAATAAGTTAGGTAACAAAGAAATAATTTTATGATGATTTAAGTATTTTCTGTATTTTGCTATACATTTGTATACAGGGTGTTTTTTCGTTGCCACCCTTAACGAAGGGCACGTACTCTATAGGTACATCAAATAAAGGAAATTTATGCCAAAAAAATCTGGGAAACGGTATAATAAAAAAAAAATTGTTGATCGGGCGAAATTTATAGAATCCAGTGTTTGTTTTCTTATAGCCAGATTTTAATTATTTTTCGTGAAAAAATGTTGTTACACGCGTCTAGGTATGTGCATTTATGCAAAAAAACGCAGTCTATTTACTCAACTTTAGACCCTAATATCTTGGGAACCAGTCACTTCCCAGGTATGCTTCCATGGAGAAAAATGATCGTGATGATGGGGAGACTCCGTAATATTCGGGAACATTGACGACCAAAAAAATCCTGTAGGTATATTAGGTATTGTAAAAAGTAAATGAATTTTGTATACAGGGTGTAAAGGACGGCCAGGCAAATACTAAAATGCTGATTTAACCATATGTAGGTAGATAGAAGGAACCACTGAAAATAAAATTGATTTAAAATATCAGTGTAGGCGACTGTCAATCCCGAGCACTGTGATACATTTGGCGTCAAGAGTAAATTTTTAAAAAATGGTATTCAGATTAGAAAAAATCCGGGAAACAATTTGAGCTTAAAATAATGGTCTCTGTTTCGTAGCATTTGCCTGGCCTTCATTTGCATCTATGGACTGCGCTGGCGGCAGTACCTACCTAGTGTTTCGACTAAATCCGCCATGTCGAGTCGAGGCTATATTTTTGTATTGCTATGTTCCTATAGGTGTTATCCAACATTTCGCACCTTCGCCAAATATGTTAATTATTGAGGATTTGGCAAAGAATTGGTATTAATTAAGGTAAAACTCGCTGGTAGTGACTTATTTTAAAGAAGATTATTTCTATAGGTACTTACCATCAGATAAGTCCCTCGAGTCAAAACTACGAAGTGTAAGTTGTGAGTAAAAATTTAAATCTGCCCCCCTAGCATGACCACGCATCGTGGATATCGTATCGTACGATATCGTATCGTCTCTAGGTATACAAAATTCAATATGGCGGCTATATTTATCGTATCTTGACAGCCGAAATGTCGATAAATCGGTATATCATATCGTGTTTCGCAGGTCATGCTAGGCTAGCTGAAGTAGGTACCATACTTACCTATAAGTTCATTAGGTAGTAGGTAAGTATAATATCGGTTCATTCATATGTCATTGCGTTAAGGTTTATAATATTTTCTTTGCGTCTTTATAAAATGTTGTATGAATTTTTAAAACAATAATGTACAGTGAGCATTATTAAATTTTATTTAGGTAGGTATTTTACATAGGTCCATTTTACCAAGGTCTTATATAAAGATTGCCAAGAGAGAGGAACAAATGATCATAATTTTGTCTTGATGTTACAATTAATTGTGATTATTGCTTTGTAGCTACAAAAGATATAGATAAATTAAAATTATTGTGAATTGTCATTAGTCAAAGTAGGTGAAATTTATACAAACAACTAAATCCATTTTCGTTTCTTGAATAAATAGCCTACAATTATGTTTAAAGACGTTCCTAAATACCTTCAGAATCAGTAGATATTTGTGTTTCAAAACTAAGTAATTTTTTCTTCTGTAGAGGCAATTCCGACATATGTCGGTAGTATTTCCGAACCACTTGTTAAAGTGGATTTTATTTAGTTTTGATAAAAGAGCCATATTTCTTTTTTGTCCAGGTTTCCTGTTCTTTAAAATGTTTTTAGATTTTGGCCTTTGTAAACCCTTAACCAAATTTATGTCGTACTTATACCTCGGATTTACCCGAAAATTATTATATGGTTCTCAAACTGTTGATCTCATAAAGAAAAAGATAAATTTTAAAACAATTTTTCACTTGATGTTGATAGATAAAAAATGAAATGTTGGGAATCACTGGCTCTCTCCACGCAAAATCTAATTCATTCAAATCAAATTCGAAATCAAAATCGATTTTTTTGTGATTCGGAATTACCGTAGCCGAGGAAATATGAAAATACCAAAAAAAGGAACCTAGAACGTTTTGAATATATTTAATTGTTAGCTTAAACGACACAATCGAACGCAAAAACAATTAATTCAATAACTTAGGTACCAATATTCATAGTAATATCAAGGCGGGTAATTCCGATAAACCAAAAATGCGGGAATTGTCCCCTCTTCAGAAAAAAATACGTGTAGGACGCGTACGCTCTCTAATGGATGCGGGTAGAGGACAAAATAGCGCCTTGGTAAAAGTTGACAAAGCAATAAGAGACCATAGAAATTTTCGATTTTCGGCATTAGCCGAATGCACCTTATACAAAAAATGTTACCTATTTCCGATATCATACACGAGATTTATTATATGAAACGTATGTACTTAGGTATGAGTTTATTTTATACCTGGGTACTTATGTATCGGTTGGGGACATAGACTCGGTCTGTGATTGGTGTTATGTTTGTGCAATTTAATTTGGACTGTTGTTACTTCAATACTTAATAAGCAGAGGTCGGAATTAGGTAGAGTCATTTATGTACTTGCACTGATTCATACAGCGAAAGAAGAAAGTGGATATGCCTCAAATTCCGGTATTAATTTTAAAGAGCAGAAATTTTATGTTAATTATCTTTGTTTTATTTGTCTATCTCTGAGGGTTTTATTATTATTTATTTGTAATATGTGGCCACACGGGATTGTCCATTAGAAATCCTGGGAAGGTCCACATTAATATCAACATTTCGATGCAAGTACATAAATGACTCTACCTAATTCCGACCTCTGTTAATAAGCTATATTCTGACATAATAGTCGGAGTTTGAAACGGAGTATCGTTTTGTCATGCATCAAATTATAAGGTAAAATTGCAAATCTCTACAGAAGTACAATAGAATATAGAGATCCAAACAATAGAATAGAATAAGTATAAAAATTACATTTGTAAATATTTTTATTCAATGCATACAATAAGTTACCTACTTAGCTAACATACTTATGAATAGGTGTCATTTTTGGCAAGTAGGTAGCTAGCTAGGTTAGTATGTACTTATACCTTAGAATAAAGATTCGCTCCGCTTCGCTCCTATCATTAATCTAAGACTTATACAAATAAATATTTTTGATTTTGTAAACTAAGTTTTATTTTTTATTAGTGGCACGCATTATTGCCCTATCTATACGTAGTATACTTAACCTGACGGTTTCGTTTAGTTTAGTTATATATTAGGGTCGATTCCGGCAGTCACACTTAAACATAAACCTAATCTTAGTCAAGTCTATTACTCTCCGTTCTTAACATAAATGGCTGAGAGTGAAAAGACCGTGCGACTAATTTTACGTTTAGGTTTAAGTGTGACTGCCGGAATCGACCATAATGCAATGGTTGTAAAATACCTACATAATTAAATCTATGGCTTACCGGTCGGTAGAATAATAGTAGTTTAGGCGGAGCAAGTCACGGCAGCATACCAGAATGATTCGGGGTGGTGCTATAGCAACAACCACATTCTTGGCAAAGTGCGTTGCCTGGCAAGTATGTATGTACTTACCTACTTACGGAAGTATTTACACAAGTCCCTACCAGCACGCGTATGATGAATTTGGTGAGAGCGAGATTCTCACTTTTAAACGTCAAATCCACAGAGCTAAGTAATAACTAGACAAGGCAAGTGTTTCTACTTGGTGTGTGAAAAGGGATTGCAAACCACTTCTATCAGCCCTAATTCACTCAGTCTGGCGGGAGAACGAGGTGCCTATTCTAATTCTTAAGTCTATTTTTACATGGTATGATAGTGAGGGGCCCTTCCTGCTGGCAGCAGGAACCAACCATCTTGTGAATCAACTATACCAATCAGCCGTCACATTACGTCCGATGCAGCGATTTGGTATCTCGTCCGGTGTACGTATACCCTCGATACCCTCTGAGGTTTACCTGCAATATTCATATGAGCACGTCTGAGATAGAATTCATGACTTTGGCTGAATGGGATCAAAATTTCCTTTTTTTTTTTACAACCTCAAACCAACTGTCAAACTAAATAAAACAAGATTCGAGATTTATGATACTTATTACTTTCATATTTCTATTACATATTACTTTTTACTAAATAGAAACGTTTTTCCCCCGAAGGGCAAAAAAACGGATATTTAGGTTTCTGCCGTAGCTTGAACCACATATGAGATAACACCTTTGTAAATCAGCTTTATTCTTAATCATTCCCTTTCTGTTAGCGCCACCTGTGACCTTTTTGAGGAACTAACGGCCGGGACCCACGCGCGGGCTAGACGCCATCTTTTCAGTACTATAACCGTAAGCCGGCAAGGCATAAAGGTGTGGTTCAAGCTACGGCAGAAACCTAAATATCCGTTTTTTGCCCTTCGGGGAAAAAAACGGTTCTATTTAGGTGTTCGTGCCTTCGCTTGAACCACATATGAGACGTGTTTAAGCTTCTGCCGGCGGTGTGGTACCGGACGTACTGTGATAATATGGGTTTGAATTAATATAAAGTAAATAGTTGAGAAGTGTTTTAATACTCAAGGATTAAACAATATGTATTCAACAAAATAAACGCACATATTCAACATAAATTATTCTTCTAAACAATACAAATAAAAGGAGTTTCATTCATTCATTAACTGATGTAAAGGAGATCATAATAATACTGTACCTATTCATTATTATCAATCAGTCTGATATGCCAAATTTACTATGTGATTGGCGAAAAACAACTGCTCATGTTAACCTTAGATGACGTTGTTGCTTGTTTAGGTATTTCTTTGAAGTAATGCTTGAAGAAGGTGTTTTCCGACCTCCAATTGCCTCTCTTTAATACCTCATCAATGTTAAGATCTTTCCGTGTCCAATTATCAGTAGCAACGCAAGCTCTGATACTTCCCGCTGAAGTCGTAATGGCTGCCTCTCTAAAGATGGTCTTTATCCAACCTGCTATAACAGAACGAGAGGCTTCTTTCACTGCTCCCCGGGTTGTTATAAAAAAACTTGTTAGGTCCTTGTCATTGCGACGACTTTGTGCCAGAAGGAGGTATTGTTTAACCCATAAAACAATATTGAATTTTGGGTTGGTGTGGCTTTTAAACCTCCATCCTGATTGCCGATATGTAGAGCTGTCTGTTTTGAATCCAAATATTGGCCAAAATACGAGCTCATCGTCATTTTCCTGGAAAAACTCTGTGGATATATTTAATAAAGTCAGGTCGTGTACTCTCCTACCTGATGCTAATAAAAGTAGTATGCTAGTATGTCGAGAGACTGCGAAAAGATTATTGGTATCTATCTCGTACAATTCTAGAAAAGTGTAACAGATGATCTAACTTCCATGGAAGTGTTTTCCTTACGGGTGGTTCTTTGCAAGGATACCCTTAACAACATGGGCGACTATGGGATGTGAACTCAAAGTTAAGCTTTTGTGTGGGTTGGCGAACGTAGTTACCACCGATTTGTGAAGTAGTATGGTTCTTGGTGCCAAACTTTTCGACTTTGAAAAGATAGCACAAAACCGCGCCAAGTCGCTTGGATTAGGGTTATCCGACTTTATATTCTGGTGTGTAGCCCACATACACCATCTTCGCCATGCTGGTCGATATGTTTTTAAAGTAGAATTTCGCCAAGACGCTTTAAGTAGGTCTACTTCATCGTCATTCCAGTTGGAGATTTCGTTGGCCCAGCCCGTATGTCCAAACCTGCAAAACTGAGATTGTCTACTTCCGGCGGTGGTAGATTTGTCTGTAGGGTCCACTAGGTGAGTTGGTAAATCCGGGATTACCCAAGGAGGTCTGGTCGCTCGTTTCTTTATCTCCGGTATCCAGAATGTTTTTGTGCCATTCTGGGCTACCAGGAGATATAACCCTGTCGACGTCTCTAGATGATGTAGCACTCTCGGTATCAGAGCCGGCGGGGGGAAGATCCACCCTAGATCGTAGTGCCAATTCTGACTGAAGGCGTTCGTAAATTGACTCATTGTATCGTGAGCATCTTCGCTGACATACCTTGGTAAACCGCCGATCGACTTGAAGCGAATAAGTCTATCTCTGGGGTACCAAGGTTGTGAAAAAATAATTTTTGTCATTAAAGTTTTCAGATGCCATTCCGGTAGACGTTTGGATCTGGATAGGCTGTCTGCCAGGCCATTGTAAGGTCCGGGATATATCGTGCCACAGGTTGCATTTGAGTTGGTCGCAAAAGTGAAGTATGTTCTATGCTATTTGCAAGAGCTTTTTCGACTTTGTTCCCCCTTGCTTCGTGATATAAGCAGCTGCTGTACGATTGTCTGTTTGCCATATTATCGAGGTGTTTCGTAATATCGAACCCAGTCGCTGTAAGGTTTCGTAAACCGCCCATAGCTCTTTTAGGTTGCAATGCCATTGGGTCTGTGCCTTTGTCCACTGACCCTGAAATTTCTGGTTTTTTGCTACTGCTCCCCAGCCCGTATCGGCTGCATCGGTCGTGATGAACATTGTTGGATTGGGATGGTGAATCACTGTAGCTTTGTTTTACGTTTGCTAACCACCATTCCAGTTTTCCGATCGCCGTAGTAGACATGGGTGTTGCATATATCTTCTTGACCTTTTTGACTCTATCTGCAACCACCGGCTCTGTAGTCTTCCTAATGGAATTACGAAGGCTGCGAAGTTTAGTTTTCCTAGCAAGATTTTTGCGTCTTGCCAGCTCCATTGCTTTTTCTCTATGAACCTCCGAATTAATGACTTCATTTGCTGGACTTTCGTTTCCGATAGTTGTTTTAGATTTTGTTTGGTATTCCAAATAACGCCTAAGTATTTCTAGGCATTGAGAGGGACTCAGTATTGACTTTTTTATGTTCACTGACCATCCTAAGTCTTGTAGTTTTTGTACGACAAACATCGATTGTTTTTCTAGTGTGTTCTGGTTTGGGTGAGTTATCAGAAAATCGTCTAGATACACTACCATTTTTATATCGGCAGCTTGTCTGAACCAATGTGCTAGCCAATTGGTTATCTTTGAGAAGGCGTAAGGAGCGCTGGCTAGGCCAAATGGAAGACAAGTCATTTCGTAGGTTGTTCCCCTGTACGCCAGAGATAGGAACCTGCAATGAGTCTGTACTATAGGGATGTGATAATACGCTTGTGAAATGTCTATCTTGGCCATGTAATCGTTTGGGCTTAGAAAAGATGGAATTTTTTGATGATTTAATAGTTTGAAGGGGGGTGCATCTAAGTATAGGTTCAGTCTTTTCAAATTGAAAATTGGCCTGTTTTCGCCGTTGGACTTTTTCCTTAAAAACATTGCAGATGTAAACCCCGTGGTGTGGGTGCTCTGACGAATTGCACCATTGTGAGCATCCTTCGTATTTCTTGGTCCATTTCTTGCGAATATGGAGTCTCGAAACATGTTTTGTCTTGATAGAGGAGCCAGTGGCGGGTTTCATTCAAAAGGGATCTTGTATCCCGATATTATTTTGATAACCGATGGTGGTGGGTCTATTTCTGTCCATTTGTTTAGGTAGGTTGATAGCTGCCCTGCTCGAAAGTCATGCTCGTTTAGGGCCTTTCCATATTTTGGAACTTAGCTCCCCTGTCGGTCTTATTGTTAAAGTTTTGGTTCTTTCTGATACTGCTATTGTAAGTGTAGGTGGGACGAGACGATTGGTGTTTAACAGGTGCTTTTTTTTGTAATTTTGGTTTCTTTTCTCTCTGTCAAATCGTTGGGTTGGAAAAGCTCTTCCCACTGATTGTGGGTATTTCTCTTATACGGAAAAAACTTCTGTACGCCGCCTTGGTCTTTAATTGTTTGTGTCAATTCGGGCTCCTTGAACAAATTAGTGTCAGAGGGAGGGATGCTGTGCAAGACTTCATTCAGTGTCTTATTTTTAACTTTGTAAATGTCTCGCCTCTGTTGAATGACCTCTGCTCTACGACCGCATGTATATTGTAGCAGGGCGTCGGAGTGTTTTTTGAAATCTGAGTTAGTATTAGGAACTCTTGGCCCACCTGACGTTTTATTTCTTTAGGGAGTTTTGCTTACAGTTGTTCAAAAATTTGTCTCTGTTGCAGAAGGCCATTTGTGATGGCCCCCAGGGTGAGATCAAACCTCTCCAAGACACTGACCGAGGTCCAGTTAGGTGTTATGCCTGCTAGAAGATTATTCGGCTTAAGTGCACAGAAGACTGGTGTGGCCTGAAATTTCTTCTGGATCTCTCCGTATCTAATGTTTTTCCAACTGTCTGTTCCCAAACCGTTGGCAGGAACAACCTTGCTGAGCAAGTATAGGACTAGCTTTAGAGAACTTGATTTCTGCTTCTGTCGTATGAGGTTTGAAGTTAATATTCCTCTGTTTTATCTTCTTCAATATGCTCCTCATCCGATGACATAACAGGCGAAGCATTGTCGATCATTACGGGAGATCGGTCGTCATGAGTGCTATCAGGAGCCGACTCAAAAGATCTATTCAGATAAGGCGCGCGGTGTCCTAATTCTTCAATCTTCCGGTTCTGCTCTTGTTGCATGCTAATTAGCTTATCAAATAAATCTTTCTGCTGTTGTAGCACAGCCACCATAAGATTGTCTTCCAATTGTTCCTGAGCGTCACCGAACAGGCCGTGGTGCTCGTATCATTTTTGGGTCGTTTTGCTGGGACCCCTGTAATACTTCCCCCACCCCCCCTTTTGGGGTAGAGGAGGACGGCGAACTAATATCTTCATTTTTGCTATTCCCTTTGAGAAGCCTGGCACGTTCTTTTCTATTCGTTTAGCTTCCCTCAGTTTGAGCTCCGCTATAACTTTCATGAAGTCCTTATATGAGGGTGCATGGATTTTTTTCCGCCATACTATGGGGAGCGTAAATTAATGCCCTTCCTAGTGGCCAATTTAAAATAGTTCTCCGTATGTTACGATACAATCTTTCTGGTAAACTTTTATATTTGGATAAAAAGCTTGAACTAATTCAGTGGTTGGAATACCAAATCTTAATTACCATCCACAATTGCTGAGATATCATCTCCAAATAGTTCTTGAAGGAGTAGTCAACGATTTTCAAAGTCTACACCCTTCAGGATAATATTGTTTCTATTATAGGAACGATCCTTTCAAAAATTTCCTTTCTGAAATCCTCAGAGGGTAGCATCCGGGTTACATCACCCATAGACAAACGTAGGGATGTTCGCCATAGTCTGAGAATAAAATGTATAGTGTTAGTCTAACGTATTGTTAGTCTGTGATCCACGTCTTGTTAGTCTATGGACCGACGTCTTGTTAATCTATGGACCAACGTTTGATTTCCCCGTCATCTCAGAGCGACACGTCGAGTAACAGAACGACATAAGGTTTTGTTGTTAAAGTTCAGCAAGACGACGCATGTCGTCTGCTGAGGCGACATGTCGTCTGATGAGACGAAATGTCATCTGATGGACGGCGTATAGGCCGTTTAGACTCATGTCGCCAGTGGGTCGACAATTACATCTACTTCTGCTATTGACGGTGCCTAAGGAGGCTACAATCGTCTCGTCCCGCTGGGCCATGGGCGCCGAGCGAATTTGCAGGATAGTTCACAATTAAGTCAGATGTAATATTATATAAAATCATAACATATTAAGTACCTCAAAATATGTACAATACAGTTTGTATTTATATATTATAAATGCAGATACTTTTACAGTGTATTCCGTGGTACGTGCTGAGTTACAAAGACGTACTGAAAAGATGGCGTCTAGCCCGCGCGTGGGTCCCGGCCTTAGTTCTCAAAAAGGTCACAGGTGGCGCTAACAGAAAGGGAATGATTAAGAATAAAGCTGATTTACAAAGGTGTTATCCATATGTGTTCAAGCGAAGGCACGAAACACCTAAATGTCGGTTCATACCTGTGGTCCATACAATAAGAATAAGACATTACTGATAAATCGAACGTAAAAGTAAAGTAAATAAATAAAATGCAAAAATAAATTTACTACCTATGTGACAAGTTCATACCAAAATTAAAATCACTTCTTGAAATAAGTGTCTTCTTTGGCTTCTTGTTTTTCTGTGGACTTGCAGATTACTGTGTTGATTGTTGTATGAAACATGGCTAATCCTCTGTACTGTAGATAGAGAGTCAAGTTGATCACGAAGGACTGAAGTGAGATAATGAATAATCCATGATATTAAAATGTATTTTTACGAACGGTTTTGCCAATGGCTTGGACATTTAAAACTGTCTCGAGTAATATTGTCAGTTTCAGTGTTATTGTTTGTAGTGCCCCTTGTTACTCATTACTATTTATCCAAGGTAAGCTTGAGTAGCAACTGTTTGCCCAGGTAAAATTGTCAATGGAGTCATTCATATATAACCTCATCAAATTCTGGCCTTTGCCTGCCCACTTAATTTTGTAGGAATGTGTAACCAAACGAAATATGACCTCATAGAAGGTAAGTTTCTACTATACAAGACAAAAAAAATATTGATCTAACATTGTATTAATTGCCACACATAAAAATCCCTAGCTGTCAAGAAATAGTTGATTATTTGATGTTGAGAGGTATGAGAATGGTATAAATGCAATTTATTATAAAAAGTAGTGGACACCAGCGACTCCGTCCTCGTGAACTACAGAAAAAACAAAATGTCAAAATAATCTGGGATAAAAACATTTTCTCAGGATAAAACATTCAGATACAGATTCAATCAAAATCAGTTGCCTCAACTGCCTGCCTGTTTACATATCTATAATATAAAAATGAATCGCTAAATGTGTTGGTAAGCACGTCTCGAGAACAGCTGAACCGATTTCGGTAATTCTTTTTTTAGGGTATTCCTTGAAGTACAGGGATGGTTCTAACAGAGAGAAAAATTTTAAAAATGCCTGATCATGTCTAAAACATTCCTTTTCTACATTCCCATACAAACAATTTGTTCGAAATTTGAAAGTCCGGGAAGGCAAAACAATTGAATGACTTTAGTTCAAAGGCGTGGGACAGGACAACGTTTGTCAGGTCCTCTAGTATTATAATAATATAATAATAAAAAAGTAGCCTATATGTTAAGTGGGACCTGTCACAATATATTACTGAAAACTGCATTGAAATCGGTTCAGCCGTTTCTGAGATTAGCATGCACAAACACACAAATAGACAAAAGTTCCAAATATAATTTTTTGGGTTTTATTGTGTTGATAAAGGTCTCCTATAATATTTTTTCTCATATATCCATGTACAGTTAGCTATCCGTTACATTTTTATTATATGTATAGATATAGATATTAAACTTATTTCAAGTGACTAGGCAACTGAGGCGTGTTTGATGACACAATTGCACCCATAAAATAGTGTCAAATTGGCCTTCGGGACTATTGTTTCTTTAGGTCATATTTTGATTGTGTAATCTCAGTGCAAGAGGTGGATGAAACAATGGTTCCAGCAGAATATCATAGCATGCTTCTTAACTGACATATACTGGAGCTGGGTAGTTTCACAGCAATGGCAATTGCTTTATTTTACTTAAATATAATATTGCTTTAACTTCTATGTAATTCTGTGTTTATTGTATGTTGTGAATAAATTCATTAGAAATTATACAATATTTTTTTCTATACATTAGTACTTAGCCTGATAAAGGATAATTCAAATGTTTGTAGACTCTGGTACTTGCTCCAATGATGTTTTACATGTAGGTACTTTTATTTTCTAGTATGAATCATCATCATCAGCATTTCTATCTGGTAGTTCAATGCGGCATACATTGGAAGCAATTGGTGACCTCTCCTCTGTCAATCCTGCAGATTTGAAGATCAGAATTGAGGAAATGCTACGGATAAAAGTTTGTACTATTTCAAGTGATTCCATTTAGTTACTGCTCTGAAATGCTCACATTATCTTTAAAGATTCATTTAATTTTTTTTTTCTTTGAATACCCTACTCAAGGGTGGATCCAGTATTTTTTTTAGGAAAAGCGGGGGGGGGTGAGTGTTGTAAAATTTGTTTCTGGGAGGGGCATCAAAGAAGGAAAGCAATTACATAAAAAAGCTTACTAGCTAACTCCACACTTCTACAGCCATTGAAACTAAGACAATAGCTGCAAAACTATTGCTGCTGTGCTTTTGTAATCTTATGTACTAAATTTGCAGGCTTCGGTATCGACGGAGCTTCGTGAGCTCGAGGCTCGGCGCGGGCGCCTGCAGCGCGAAGCCGCGGCGGCTAGCGCACAAGCCGATAGCGCTAAAGCCGAGCATACGCGAGCCGCGGCCGAGCTACAACGCCTAAGGGCCTCTGCAGACCAAGCTCGAATAGCACAGCTAGAAGCCATAAGAAGGGATTCCCCGGAACTGGCGCCGCCGCTTCAAATATTCCCTTTCCGCCCTCCACCTATACTGCCGTCCATACCTGTTTCTTCGCAAGTGAACTGCCGAATGCACTCCTGTTTTGATTACTCCCGCTGTTCGATCACCTCTGGGTTTCCGGTGTACCTTTACGATCCCGATGTGCACACTCCTTTATCGGGGGCGGAGGTGGATGGGTTCCTTAAAACAACGCTGCGTCAGACATTGAGTTACAACACACATATGACTCAGGATCCTAATGTAGCCTGTCTGTATTTAGTCCTTGTTGGAGAGGCTTTTGCTATGGAGAAGAGTCCTTCGTAAGTTTATTTATTTGTATTCTCGAGCTAACTTAAGTTAATGTAAGACAAATAAGACCTTTAACCCATAAGGCCCCTTTCTGTAAAGTTGAAATTCCTCAAATAATTTGCAGTTCACTTGCTATAGCTCATATGCATCACTGTCGCTATTGCAATAAATAAGGTAATAAGCAATCAACAAAACCAATTCAATTTTACATTTCAGCTCAACAACAGAACCATTCAAGATGCTATTAAATGAGACAGCAGTGAAGAGTCTACCATTCTGGGGCGGGGATGGACGTAACCATTTGCTGATAAACTTGGCTCGAAGGGAGCTAACAGTGGGGTCGGGAGACGCATTCCGTGGCACATCTACTGGAAGAGCGATGATAGCGCAATCGACGTTCACTCTTAATCAGTTCCGACCAGGGTTTGACGTGGTGATACCACCGGCCTTGGGACCCCCGGGGGGCGATGTTTGGGCGGATTGCGCCGCTATGTCACCGGCCAGACGAAAGTATTTACTTAGGTAGGTAAATTAAGTGATTCTTTCTTAGATGAAGTTATTACTATAGGTAGATTTAGTGACAGCGCTCAAAATATAGCACGGCAAGTTGGCTAGCTGCTTGTACTTTGATATGCATTCATAAGCAACGTATAGTTTTCAGGGGTCACAACCGACGGCTAGAGGCCCGGACAAAGACAACGATAAGTCGTTGATGGATGCCCTACAGAGAATGATGAAACTTGCTCCCAAGTCGGACTTGTTTTTGCTGCAGTTTGAATGTGACCCGCCGGTGGAGAGGCGGACGGTGCTTCCTATTGGCGATTGGGCTCTATGTGGCACTGATCGATCGAGAGGAGCCGTGTTAAAGGAATCCACGTTCGCGTTGATACTAGCGCCGAACGATCGCAGTTATACCACTACAGCGCTGCTGCAAGCGAGACTGTATGAAGCCCTCAGGTAATTTATCTATCTATACTATAGATGCCTAGGCCAAATGTTTTTTATTATTGTATTTATTAATGAAATTGTATTAAGCGTTACAATTCGGAAGTTCAAACATTCACTATGGGTGCGCCCACCACCGGGCCCTACACCCTCCACTGACCCTCGGATCTGATAACTCATAACTTAACGTAGGTAATGTGTTGGGTTTTAGAGTTTCATAATAATTAGTGGTTTACTAATTTACTAATTTCTATAATCCTGAGGATGCCACGGTTGTTGGCGAAACATATGTAGATTATTTATCTAGTTTTTGATTTCGGAATAGTGCAATGTATTGTCTTGCATGCTAGGTGCTCGGGTCTGGTTTCTCGTTGCGATTGTAGTTAGTGCAAGTGCCTGTTTTCGCAGTTATGAGCTATCAGATCCGAGGGTCAGTGGAGGGTGTAGGGCCCGGTGGTGGGCGCACCCATAGTGAATATTATTGTATTTACCATACGAGTTGTGCCTCTCGTAACTTATCTCGTGATCGAGGCAGGGATATCTGTTTCACTTAACTGTTGCGAGATGGATTGTTGGGCAGTGCGGCCGTAAGGATTTTATTTAATGCATGTTTTGTGTGCGCCAGTCATAGTTGCATGCATCAGTATTGTGTTACAATGTATAATCATTATTCTACCTTTTTAATACATATGATGTTGATGTACCTAATCTTAATAAATAAATATACTAAACTAATAATATTTACCTTTCGGGCGAAGTGTATAGCGTCCAACGTTTATGCTAGTTTTCTCATAGACAGATATTTATTATTTCTCGTGAAAAATATTACTACACGCGTTAATGCAGAAAAACGCAGTCTATTTACTCAACTTTGGACCCTAATATTTTGGAAACCAAACACTTCCCAGGTATGCTTCCATGGAGAAAAATGATCGTGATTATGAGGAGATTCCGTAGTTTTCGGGAACGTTGACGACCAAAAATCACCCTATATAGTACTTAGCTACTATAAAGCCTAAGTTACCTATTGAAATCATGGGCAAATAATAAATGGTCGCGTGGTGCCGGCAGAGTAGAATTCGTACCACCCCATGTCTGCCCGTGGATATCGTAAGAGGCGATTGAGGGTTTCCGAGAGGTGGGTAGCAGCGCCTCCCGTGTTGACAACATAGTCCAAAATACAAACTGCGGTCACCAACCCGCCTTCCCAGCGTGGTGACTATGGGCAAATACCCCCCATGGCAGTCTTGTGGCGTACCCTGGCCTTCGTCCAGCAGTGGACTGCAATAGGCATCCGTAGCAACGTAGTTATAGCAATTCTCAGGTGAAAAAGTAGTCCATAGAATTTAGCCGGTGGATTATACCTAGGTTCGCCTCCATTATTGACGACCAGTTGGTGTAGTAGGTGTCACCTGGGACGCTATATGTTTCGTGTTCGAATCTCGGTAGATGCAAACATTGATATGATGAATATCGAGTCATGGATGTTTCTATACGTATTTATATACCGTTGCTCACGACACAAGACCTTAGAGATCTTAATGTAAAATTAATGTGTTGTGAAGTGTGTGAATTTTTTATATGTATTATTTAGAATAAATTCATGGTATAAGTTTGCGTAAATACATCAAGGTTACACGAAGTTGTGGGCGGCTGTTAAATAAACTATTACGACATTTTAGGTCCGGCGCGATCCCAGTAATCCTTGGCGGCGATCGTATCAGCCTGCCCTTCTCAGAGGTATTAGACTGGCGGCGCGCATGCGTGTCACTACCCAAGGCTCGAGTCACAGAACTCCACTTCTTCCTCCGTTCCATATCTGACGCCGACCTACTAGTCTTCCGAAGACAAGGTCGCGTGCTCTGGGAACGATACCTCAGCTCCGTTCAAACCAGCGTCGATTCTATTCTAGCGGTAGTCAGAACAAGACTGAATATTCCGGCGAAGCCAGCTGCGGCCATTACAGGAACCCCGGCTTTTAACGAGTCGTATTTCCCTCCAAAAATGGAGCCGCCGGCGGTGGATACTGAGCCGGAGGAGTCGCTGGGGCCTTTGGAAGCGCCGTATCCGAGCCCGGCTTATAAGAGGAACTATTCGATATCGCTGCTTCACGGATACGAGCTGTGGAATGATTGGGGCGAGCCGTTCGCGTTGTACCCGCAGCTGCCGTGGGATCCGCCGGTCACGTCTGAAGCAAGGTTTATAGGTAATAATTGATATAAATCATCTATGTACATACTAGTATTATCAAATAGGAATTTAATGCACAATGCCTTATGTGATGGATGATTGTTAGACGATATAGAACTTCTGACGTATGGTATATTATTTTAAGTGTTTTCCTTCACTGTACGTAGCTGCTAAATTATCTGACTTTTGACATTGGGTATCGATTTATTTTTGTGGTCTAAGTTAAATGAGCTACATGTTTCCTTCCATAATAAGTTACAATTACTGTCAGCCTGTGTCTAAGCCAAAACGAAGATTTTAGCGTGTACTTTACATTTCAGCGTCCTTTCTTGAATCTCAAATGCTTTTTTCATATAGAGTCTGCTGCCGGGTTTAGACAGTGACACTTTATTTATTTTTTTCATATAGGGTCGGCTGCCGGGTTTAGACCGGTGGCAGGGGGCGCCGGGGGCTCCGGAAGGGAGTTCAGCGAGGCCCTGGGGGGAGACCGGCCGCGGGAACAGTTTACCATCGTGATACTCACGTATGAGAGGGAATCCGTACTGGCCGCGGCATTGGCGCGATTAAGAGGCTTGCCGTATTTGAATAAGGTTAGTTTTAGAATAGTAGGTCTCCTTCCTACACTAATATTATAAATATCAAAGTTTGTGATATTTGCTAAAACTGCAAATGATACTGACAGACTGAAAAGCGGCGAAAGGCCCTTCCCTTACAAAGTGGGACTTAATAAGCTAATTGGCAAAAAGTGGGTGTGTAAATTGTACACTTCTTTCCAACTTCTTAGAAAGTTTCCTATTGAAACAAACGTGTTCCGAACTTCTATTGATGCAAGACACTTGATTGATCTGAGTAGTGACTGTATGTATATGTCGCAGGCAATTTGTATGATTCGTCTTTATACAAAACGACTAGGCATTTTGAATAGTATGGGTTTTGGAGCGAGACAATTTGGCTTCTAGCAATTGGTCTGCTTAATTAATTAGGTTAGGTTATGTTAGACCTGTTAAAATAACAACGCACGAGTCGAGTGAGCGTAGCGAGCATGTCCCTGCAGCGACCGGCGAAGTGCTAAAAGGAATTTTTTCTCTCATACTATTCAAAATGCCTGGCGAGCGTTTATAAACGGACGACGCCGTTTGTATAAAGACGAATCATACAAATTGCCTGCGACATATATATGTATAATGTGTTCTAGGTGAACATGTGACTATATCCGTTTCATAGAATAGTTTCGATGAAGGATGGCTCTAGTTACTATGTGTATGACCACATTTTCTGTGTCACTGTACAGGCTGTTTGTGACAGCCAGGCAAATATTGATACCATGACTTTAGACCATGATTCTGAGGCGAAAAATACTGAAAATTTTTGCAGGAAAATTCCAAAATTTTCCGACATTTTTTCATATTTTCCGGGAAAAAATAGTTAAGTTTGTTTAATTAGGCATTACTAAAATATTAACCAAAAGATGATGTTCAAAAAAGTTGCCCTTAAATAAGTTCAAATAACTGATCAACCCTAATGGAGATCACAAGTGATCAAAAATAGCAATGTGTCACACAATAACCCCACTTAATTAGTAACAGGACTTCGCTAGCGTAAAAACTTTCCGGGATATAACGGTTTCAAAATCTCAATTTTAGACTTGCCAAAAAACGCTCCATACAAACGGCTACCATAATTATGACGTCACTCTTTCAGTAACTTGTGTGCGCGTAAAAGAACATTTGTTCTGCAGCTATTTTAAATATTGCGTTTATAAATATGGTCACAAAGCAAAAGTTGCTGTAAATGATGCAGGTGGGCATGTGATGCTTACCATCCCTTGTAAACAAAGTCCCCAGATACACGAACTCAGTCACTTGCTCCAATCTTTCTTCGCCAATCATTATTTGCAATTCGCCATTACCTCATCCTTTTCAAAAACCATCACCATCTTCATCCCTTTACTTTCAAATGATCCATTCATTTTTGTTACTATCTCCTGCAACTCCTCCTCCGAAGACGCAAGCAAAACCATGTCATCGGCATAGAGAAGGCATTTCACAGATAGGTATGATTTGGATGATATCTTCTGATAAGCATAAAATGTCATTAAAATTCTACCATAGTAAATATCCCTATTGGCGCGGTGAGAATTGTACATTTCCTGCGAGTAATAACACTGGTATAACTCAACTCAATTTTACTTGTTCAGCGTTTCAGTATTTGCCTGCTACCCACATACAAAACATGTTGGTCCCGAAATCAGGCGTAGGAATATGCCTATGAAATGGACTTTATTTATAATGTGTTTTAGGTGGTGGTAGTATGGAACGGGGTAAGCCCGCCTGCACTAGCCACATGGCCGGAGTCGGGCGCGCCGGTGGCGGTGGTGCGTGCCGCCAGGAACTCTCTCAACAACCGCTTCCTGCCGCATCACCTCATAGACACCGAGGCGGTGCTGTGTGTGGACGACGACGCACATCTGCGCCATGACGAGATTGTGTTCGCTTTCAGGTGGGCGGGTATGGGGTATTATATCTGTAAGTGACCGGACCAAAATGTCAATTCGACACAAAGGCGGCGCTGTGTGTGGACGACGACGCGCATTTGCGCCAGACAGCGGAAATTATGGGATGTTATATCCATGTAATATCAAATACAGGAGGAACGGACAAGTGGGCGGGGCGGCGCGTGTGCCTTTATGAGTAGGTCCGTCTAAGCCAAGTGATCGCTCAGAGCTTGCAAAAACTGTTCCTATTTTCTTCAGTCTAAGGTATGTATTTGGTATGCAGCTTGTCTTGTCAATGCCATCTAGATCAGAAGCAAAGAGACGTGTTTCTACGCCAAACTTGACAAAAACCCGGATTGGTTTAATGACTAGTCGGGCGCTGAGTTGAAGTTAATTTCGCAACTAGCTCAACAACCGCTTCGTGCCGCACCACCTCATAGATACCCAGGCGGTGCTGTGTGTGGACGACGACGCACATCTGCGGCATGATGAGATTGTGTTCGCTTTCAGGTCAGCGGAAATTAAGTATGAGGTTATAGTACAGTTATATCTGTAAGTGACCGCTGAACTTGGCTGACAGGAGTTGCCCTAGCGGGAATGTGTGGTGGGCCAATCCCGGTGAGGATGGTAAATGTAAAATTCTGTTATCTTTTCATGACAAAATGGTATACAGCGAATATATTATATTATACCTGTCAACTCAATCCGAACTCTATATCCGAGTTTTCTATTCATATTGCCTTCACGTTGCTGTCAAATTATTCAGTCCCCATTTAACGTTTAGGTTATTTATATTGTTTAATGTTGCAAAATTGTCACTTAGTTTGTGCCTCGGAAAGCACGTAAAACCGTTGGTCCTGCGCCTGATCTTTCTCCGGTCGTGTAGCTTTCCGTCCCATCGGTCTATGAGAGTAACGGAATAGAGAGTGCATCTGTGTTTGCGCACACACTTGTGAACTATAATATTTCCTGCGTACCTGGCTAATCTCCGTAGAGATTGGTCGCCTTGGCCGAAATACGGTCGGAGATCATGATCATTGTTTAATAATAATAAAATTGTTCCAGAGTATGGCGCGAGCAACGAGACCGCATTGTGGGTTTCCCGGGTAGATACCACGCGTGGGATGTCAATTTCAACAATGGATTTCTTTATAATTCTAACTACAGGTAACATAAGCAATTTATAAAAATAATGTTAGTTGTTCTGGATAATATTATTTATTGACTCTAAGTAACTTTGTAACGTATCATAAGCTGTTAGCGCCAAAGCTTTGGTAAAAAAAAACAGCTGTTCCATACTACTTACTGCACTAAAATGTTTTGAACAGCAGAATTATTCGGTTTCGGTATTGGTCCCATAGTAAAAGTTGTTTCTTTTAACCAACTAGTCTCAAAGGCCAATTAATTTTGAAAACACCTTCTATTCTATATCAAATAGGGTGTACCACGGGTAGGTGTGGTGAACTTTAGGTCCTTTATATTAGTCTTACCGGCCAACACCCATTTACCTATACCTGTTGTTTCCCAGCTGTGAACTGAGCATGGTACTCACTGGAGCCGCGTTTATACACCGCTACTATTTGTGGGCGTACTGGCATGCCCTACCGACTGCCGTCAGGGAATATGTAGACGAGTATATGAACTGTGAGGACATCGCTATGAACTTCCTTGTCGCTCATATATCTAGGAAGCCGCCTGTTAAGGTAAGTTTAAATTTAATTTCATGTTAATGTTATGTATTCAAATTCATAACCTTCATTGGCAGGAAGCATCTTTTTGAAGTTAAAAACTGTTAAGACGGGCATCCCTGGTAAAAAATACTGCTTTCGACTTTTCGAAATGTTTTTATGTTATTGTTACTCCATTATTGTTTTCCAATATCGACACAAGTTTCATAAAATTTTCTGCAAGGAGTTAAACTAGAAATCCTATACAGGTGACGTCACGGTGGACGTTCCGTTGCCCCGGCTGCCCCGTCACGTTATCGTCCGACGAGACGCATTTCCACGAGAGACATAAGTGTATACAGTTCTTCACGCAGGTTAGTTATTGTACCAAGAAGCTGTAGGTAGGTATAGATGGAGGCAATATTTACCTATACCTCAACATAATCTACGTGCCATTATTCCATTGCTATGGGGTTGAGCCGTTGCCACAATATAGTTATTTAGAAAGATGTCGACTTCATAGTATCTACAACTTAATGATTTAATTAGTATTTTTAGCAGTTAGTACTGGATATGATATCCCTATCGAATCCTCAACAAAAAGCACGGTTTGTGAGAGGTCGTGAGTTCAAATCTCACTCGGGTGAATTTTTTTAATGTCTTTATTAATAATTTTTACAAAACTGTTCTTTGTTACGTAAATAATATCTTAGGCTTAACTTTTTAAAATACATTTTCAGGTAATGGGGTACACGCCGCTTCTAACGACGCAGTTTCGAGCGGACTCAGTACTGTTTAAAACCCGGATACCTCACGATAAACAGAAATGTTTCAAGTTTATTTAGTTACTATGAACTATATTGTGCTACCTCAAGCATTTATTAGTGAAGGTATGTTGTCTAATATGGAACATTCGATGCAGAACCCCGCAAAGGGTTTGCTTGCACCTCTGTCATTTCTATAAAATTTGAAGGAGACAATGAACGAATGATAAGTGTTGTGTAATATAATAATAGATTTTTTTTCCCGCGAAGGGAAAAATAAACTTATTTAGGTTTCAGACGTAGCTTGAACCACATTTGAGATTACTGTTCGTATTTAACCAATTTGTTGCAGCTTCAATTTTAATATTTTTTTCTATGGCTGTGGGTTTCATGGAAGTTGATAACACGCCACTTGCCATTAGCAACAAATCGATTAATAATGCTAATTACGAGGGTTTTGTATAACCTTAGAATAATAAGTTCTCCAGAACACGTGATCACGAACACTTTTGAAGTAACTTTAAGTCGGTCAAATTGACCTAGTTGATTTTAATTTCTCTCCGTTATGAGTCACATTGGGCCTTTTCTTAGGCGTTATTCTAGCCTTTGATATGACGAATGCAGAGCTAGTATTATAAGCGTCATTTGTGACCAAGTATACTACTGGGAAATAAGCGTTTTTACTTGCATCTGAAAAGCAATGTAGTTCATATTTTATCTCACTGTCCATGTGTCCCATATATCTGGGTATTTTTATTTTGTTGGCTGCCTGAAGGAACTACAATGCCTTATGCCACCTTTGCAGGTTTTCTTCCGAAAGACTGTCATCCCATTTAACCTTTTGAAGGAAGTTAAGAACTTAAGAAGGAGTAGGAAGTCCCTTAGTTATGTGTGGTACAATGTTGAATCTCAATTTCCTTTCAATGTTACGTTTGGTAATTGTAATAATCTCAACAGTCGGACTACATGTTTCTTTAAGTGCTTCTTATCCAAATGTGTATATGACAAGCTGGTCTTCCTTGTCAGGAATAAGGCCTAGTTGCTCTGCCAGACGTGAGGTGACATAACTGCGCTGGCTTCGACTGTCTAAGAGCAACCGGCATGATCTGTGGCATTGACTGCCCTTGGTCTGCACCATTGCTGTCTGCAAAAAGGATGTACAATTAGACGTGCAATGGGACATGGTAACAATCTACTAATACTACATTATCTGTATTTGTTTTATGCTCACTCAGCAAAGGGGCAGTAGTGTTTAACTTCTGCGGGCATAATGCTCTATTATGTATGCCCTTACAGTAGGAGCATTTTATCTTCGAACGACAGTTTTTAACCATGTGGCCTCTTCTTAAGTAGTGGACACAGCGACCTGACAGTTCTCCTAAACGTTCCTCCTTGGTCCTCTTCTCCATGCATTGATACCCACATGAATACCCTCTGCCTTAGAGGTATCTAACCTTTGCCCCTGTGTTAATTCCCTGGGGGAATCGTCGACTGCCTTGGATTTTGCAGTTAAGTAGTAGCTCCCTCTGGGCATTGTCAATTTTAGCCCTTAATGATCATTTTTAGACGAGTATTCTCTGGCGCACTCGCTATCTAGGACTGAATCGGAAGACCGATTTTGAGCGCTCTCCTCGTCCACCTGAGCTGATCTGTTGATAAATAAGCTTGTTTGTTTTCCATGAGCTTTATATACTAGTTTTGAGCCGCATGCATGTTTATCATTTGGTTGAAGAGAGCCATTTGTTGGTTAAGGTTGGTGCTCCCTTGTGTAGTTTCGCTACTGGCGTTGGTCCGACCCTT
Organism: Carposina sasakii; assembly: GCA_014607495.2. NCBI lineage: Eukaryota > Metazoa > Arthropoda > Insecta > Lepidoptera > Carposinidae > Carposina > Carposina sasakii. The sequence goes on from CP053151.1 coordinate 7,698,522, forward strand.
AGGTGTTAGGTGACTCTTATTGTATGGTGTATATCCAAACTCACCCCAGCGGCCACTTTAAGGCTTACCTAACAGTTCGTAGCTGCTCTCAGGAAACTAACCTTATTTTTTTTCTTTTCACTTCGATAAATAAAATGTTACTGTCACACATACCTCTTAAAACTGAGTGGTTGAATATTGTTGCATCGTGTGTGGATTCTGGCCAGCGAGCCACAACATTTATCAGTCTCAAATCTGCATCACAAACACATTGTACATTGACAGAAAAATTGTTTTTTTCTGTTACGAAATTCTTCACAAATAACTGATCTGAAAATAAATAATACCTGGCTAAGTATATTTATTTAACAATAAAAATCATTATGCCCTGGTAGCACTGTGGGTAGAACAGGTAGCAGGATATACCACCATGGTTAGTAGGTACCTTACTTGGACACTGTGCATCGTTCTGATGTTATTAGACTTGCTAGTTGCATTAAGGCACGGTGAAATAAATTAAAATGCAGGAGCTTCAGTTATTACGTATATTTCGAACGAATGGTACAGACAGGGGGAGGGAGAACACCATAGACTATCTATCAATCTTAATGTTACTATATACAAGTGTATAAATCCCAACAGACACGGTATTCGAATATGTGTGCCATCAACTGCTCCAAGTACTCGAGGAAATCTGGCGATACTATAAAATGTTTCTGCACTTCTTTGGTGCGCATAAACATATTTATCATAGAGTCGAGCAATGACACTTGAAATATCACTATTATGCTTGCTGTAGATTTTAAGACTCCAACAAAGTCTGTCACAGAAATTAGCATTGTGCCAAGTGCGTAAAAGCGCAGCGTCAATAATAGTTTCTGCAAAGTACAAAAGCGGGCGTAGGATGTCTTCAGAGACATTATTATTTACAGAGATATATTTTTTTGAGCTTTGTTTTGTGGCTTATAAATTTCTTGTCTCTCACTTGCAGACGTACTGCAAAAGGGCATCGGGCTGTTTCTTAAACTTGGAATTCTGCGTGATTCTTGGCGAATTCTGCGTCTATTCTTTGTTTCATTTCCTTAGAGAAGCTATCCAGGAGGTTTCGATATTGCTTCTAATTTAAGGTCGAATTTTTCCAAGATCAATACGGATTTTTCATCCAGGAGTATTACCAGCTAGTAGAATATTCGCTTAAAAGCCTGGGTATAGAACGTTCCGCCATATTTTTTTTCTTTTTTTTTCTATACCATACTTCAAAGCGATCTTGTCCACTTTTGGCATCTAACCCATCGTGTAGGTACGGCGTAAAGTCATGAATAGCCTCTGGCTCAGTCAGACACAGGTATCTGACCTTTATTTACCCCATGTGTCAATGGGGTAGTTTCCTATGGTTTAATCTGAATAACATCTTATTGTTATCAGAATAAATAATCAAAATCATACCTATATGTACAATTACAATTTGATTATGTGTCCAAATGAGGTAGTAATAAGCCTTCTAAGTTAAGTGGGCAAGTCCATTTTTCAAATATGAAATTAATTGAAAATTACAACATCACATGTCCATCTGCATCATTTACAGAAACTTTTATTTTGTGACCATATTTATTATAAACGCAATATTTAATATAGCTGTAGAACAAAAGTTCTTTTACGCACATACAAGTTGCTTAAAGAGTGACGTCACGTCGTGGTGGCCGTTTGTATGGAGCGTTTTTTGGCAAATCTAAAATTGTGATTTTGAAATCGTTATATCCCGGAAAGTATTCACGCTAGCGAAGTTTTTCTTTCGCAAATGTTTCTTTTATTTTATGATCTTTCGTTATAGATAGATCCAAATAAAAAACTGTAAACGATCCAATTTCTCTGGGCATTGCCAATTTTAGCCCTTAAATGATCTTCCCTTAGACGAGTATTCTGTGGCGCACTCGTTATCTGAAACTGAATCGAAAAACTGATTTTGAGCACCCGTCTCACCCCCCTGAGTTTATATGGCTTGTTGGTTTTCCAAAATAAGCTATATGTTATCGCTTTGACTCGTTTGCATGTTTGTCATTTACTTAATGAGTTTTGTTTGCCGAGATTTGTCTAGTGTATAGCTATCGGGATGAAAAATAACGTTGCCAATATGTAATTTAGAAAACAGATGGTAAAATTCGTCATCCGAGTAATTGACCCGGTAGCTCAGTGGTAAGAGCACTAGCACGGAATGCAGAGGTCGTGGGTTCGATTCCCACTCGGGTGAATAATTTTTTCCATTTCTTTATTAATATTTTTTTAATGAGAGCCATTTGTTGGTTAAGCTAGGATGCGAGGAAGTGCTGCCTTGTGTGGTGGTGTCGCCACTGGCGTTGGTTCGTCCCTTTTAGGTGTTGTTAGGTAACGCTTATTGTATGGGAGGCGTATATCAAAACTCGGGTTACTAACGTTATTTTAATTTTTAATTTCTTTTCACTTCAGTCACTCAAATGTGTTTCGAGCGAATGCTCGAATACCTAAATATACGATATTCTTAAAATGTGATCTCTTCGTTTGTAATTATAATGTAAATGCTAAAATGTAACTTATTGTCAGTGTAAAGTAAGTATGTAAAAAATATTGTCTTTCAGTAATCATGCAATAGGATTTGCGTAGCACCTTTTACTTGCATTACATTTTTTTGTAATATTTTTTAAATTGCACTTTATTGTGACCATTTTTAATACGAGTAATAATTGACATTTCTGTTTATTTAGGCAAAATGTATCAAACTTTTACCTAAGAATAAATTTTTGAGTACTACATACCCATACTTAATTAAATTAAAAGTAGTCTAATCTCCATTGTATTTAAAACTAGTGGACGCCCGCTACTCCGTCCGCATGGACTGCAGAAAAAATAAAATGTCGAAATTATCCAGGATAAAAACATTTTCCCGTGATAAAAAGTAGCCTATATGTTAAGGAACGTGTCACAATATATTCCTGAAAACGTCATCGATAAATTTTTAGTCGTATGTATAGATCTTTTTACATAATTAACATCTAATTTATAATTAAAAATGAATGGGTAAAATATAGGTAAATCGATAATTCAATTAGGAGCACTTTTTTGGATGACAAGGTTGTGTTGTATTGAAAACTTTTGTTTTTTATTGTGCATAGATTTTGTGTTCTGTATTGTTTTATGAATATCAAACATATTTATACTTTAGGCATGTATGAGCAAAGAATAAAACAATTATATACCATTGTTTTTTTATTGTAAATAAAAGTAATCAGGGCTTAGGGCATAAACTGCGTTACGCGTGTGCACGCACGTGAGCACGTCGCGGGCCACGCTTCTGGTGCACGCACGTGAGCACGTCGCGGGCCACGCTTCTGGTGCACGCACGTGAGCACGTTCGCGTGCTTATGCGCGGGCATCGGCGCGTCAGTTTTCTCAGTACAATTTTGACGTTGGAGGTGTACAGTCGAGTAATTATGGATAAATTAATGTTGTATTATTTATCAAGACGACGGCGACGACGAATTGCCAAAAAAAGACGCCAGCCAGTAAGCCCGTACGTTGAATCTAGGTTACTGTGCGGGGAATTCGTGGTGAAGTTTGGTATATTAAGAGAAAATGAAAGGTTTTTTTTCAAATATTTTAAAGTTTCATTACAAGTCTATGATGAATTATATTCAAAACTGGAGCCCTATTTGAAGACTAACAATCTACGATTGAAATCTACGTCAATCGTATCACCAATGGAACGATTTGCAATGACATTGCGGTAAGTAAAGACATTTCGATATTAATAATCATCTTTATTCATGTAAAAAAAACAGTCATTATTTAACAAAAGTTTAGAACACTCATATTTTTTTGCCAATTTATGTAAGTCACACTACTGTTTAGCCACATCAAGCCAGAAAGAAGAAGAAGTTCTTATTGTTTCGGCAGTGACACCTGAATATGGCTTAAAATGTTTTTCTTGATGTGGTGCACTCTGTTCTTAGGGCCGAAACACATAACCGCACACTTATTAATCATCATATTAATCACAGTTTCTTACATTTATTAATTATATTTTGTTATTTCTAAATTACACAGTTTTATCGTTTTCGTTTTTTTTATCTATACCTACTTATTTACTTATTTTTTTATATAATCACAACAGTCATCACAGTGTCTTGCATAAACGTTACGTTACAATTAGTTTTTGATTATTCATTTGAAATACACTAATAAAATCACAGGTTCAAGTTTAAAATAAAAAAACACAATAACAGTTAAAACAGTACAATAAGTCTAAATGTCTTAATTATAATAATATACCTACCTTACAAAGTATTAATTATAATGACGCATATTGATTGCAAGTTTTTACATACGAATATTTCCCTTATTAATTATTCCCTTCTATTACTAGATCGGGTACTAATATTATTTTAAATTCTTATTTATCATCACAATCATAATCACAGTTTACTACATAAAAGATTAAATTTAAGAAGAGGATATATGAAGGAGCAATGTTATGAGTAGGTTCAAAAAAAAGGTCCATTAAGTAAAAAAAGGGGTCTATTGATACACTTTTTTATTTGACCCTAAATAGGGTTTAAGATAAAAGTGTCCGAATCGACCCCGTTTCTTTCCTTATGAACATTACACTCAAGGCTTGTAAACTTTTGGCGAATGCCCTTGTATATCATAATAATTGCACATGAGACCAGAAAAATATTAATATAAAATTGCGCTTTTTACTAACTTAAATAGTTCTTCATGTTCTTCTCTTTCTTTTGTTCTTAATAATTAAACAGTCTTAATCAAATCTTCAGTCTTTCTTGTTACCTATTTATTCATTGTTCGTGTCTGATCTTATATTTAAGGATTCTAAATCATTCCTTACCGTATTTTGCGTTAATGAAAGGTCATCAATGGTAATAATAATTTCTTTTTCTATATCAATCAAAGCTTGTAATACTTTTGTACGAAATAATAATTTTTTAAAGCAACTCAATTTTTTCACAGTTGGTAATAATGACTTAAAAAAATTCAAGTCTTCGTCCATATTATCTGCAGTGTTATTCTTCACGCAACAATTTAACAACTCTAATTCGAAATCAGTTGGCGATTCGCACTTACGTTTCTTGGAAGATCGTGTTTCTTTGGTAACGCTGGAGCTGGTGCTAGGTACATTAATCAAATCTTCTTCAATAATCGTATTATTTTGTGAAGTTCTCGGTGACGCGTTTTGCTCTACTGACTGATTAAAATCGTCTGCCGATTCTTCTCCTTGAGTATTCGAGTTTGAATCTAAAAATGACAGCATGTCATAGTAAATGTATGTTTTATTTGCCCTGGAACCGGAACCTGATTTAAGTTTTTTTTAGTAGACCTCACTCTTATATAAGTGTCTCTTGCAGTTTTCCATCTTTGCTGCAGCTTTTTCACTGAAACAATAACACAGGTATTTTATTTTATTACAGATATTTAGTTAGTGGACATACCTTCGTCGATATTCATCTGGCGTATCAGACAGGACTAACCACGGTCAGAAAAATAGTAACAGAAGTTTGTCAAATTATAATTGAAAGGTTAAAGGAAGAATGTATACCAAAATTTTCCCGTGCGCTATGGGTAGAGACTGAAAAAGGTTTTTTAACGCAAGCCCAGTTTCCTAACTGCATAGGTGCAATAGACGGAAAACATATACGCATTATAAGACCTCCACATAGTGGTTCCCTCTATTACAACTATAAGCATTACTATTCTATTGTACTGCTTGCAATGTGTAACGCCAACTATGAGTTTACCTATATAAATGTGGGAGTGCAGGGTAAAGAATCTGACTCCGCAATTTTCACACAAAGCCGATTGTACGAACAAATCAACAATGACTTAATAGATATTCCTCCTGCCAAAGCATTGCCCGTAATACACAATGATAAACCAACCAACACTGCTGCAACCGCAGCTTTGCCCTATATTATTGTAGGAGATGAAGCATTCGGGTTATCTAGCCATGTCATGCGGCCATACGCTCGAGCTCTCGATTTAAACTACAAAAAAAAATATTCAATTATAGGTTAACGAGGGCGCGACGTTATATTGAGTGTACATTTGGTATCATGGCTAATAAATTTCGCATACTCCATCGTCCATTGAACGTTGGAAAAGACAAAGCAATTTGTTTTCTTAAAACAATTTGTATTTTGCATAATTTTATAAGATCAAGAAGTCAAATTAATGACTTTCATGATATTGTCATTATACCAGACCATATACGTTCAGTTCGGGGGTTAATTGGAAATACCCACAGAGATTCGTATACATTACGCGATAACTTCGCAGATTATTTCGTTGCAGACGGACAGCTGTCATGGCAAGATCGCAGTATTTATTGAAGATAGTTGGCTTTTTTATAATTTATGTACATTCAATAATTGATTTTTCACGGTTTGTTACCACACATTTTTTATTAACATAGCAGGCATATTTTAATAATATACCTAATGATTTTATTTGTTAAATTCATCGGATGTAACCAAATAACTTAGATTGTTGTAAACTAAAGTTGAGAGATGTCAAAGAAAAACCTACAAAACTACAAAACGCACGCTTATTTTACAAAGTTACTAGCCCAATTCTAAAACCAATATAATAAATATTTTAGTTGATAATTGTTTTATTTATTTACCTACCGATCCACTGTTTCTGCCCTAAAATGATTTTGAACCCTAAATACACCGATAGTGTGAAGTAGTGTGAAGCTCGCAGTCGTGAACATAGGTACTGGTTGTCTCGTGACGCGCAAAATGGCGGCGACCGCGTGGCCGAAAGAAAGAACTTTGGAATTTATCGAGCAATATAAAACCATACCAATATTATGGGACATTGTTCACACGAATTTCACAATGTTCAGAAATACGCAGTATCTCTGCACTAGTTTTGAATATAAGCATGATTTTATATTTACATAGGTAAATTATTGTAAATATTCCGAGTTTTAATTTTATAGTTGGATTAATTGTTGAAAACATTTAATTGACACAAATACAATTGAAATAACTAATTATATATAACTAATTGCATAGATTATTAAAAATAAAAATTTGGCGCAAAGAATAGTTTACCTAACCTACGTTATTATAAAATAAATAAAGAGTGTAGGTACTTACCTTGTATGTTTTTTTCTGCTTCACTCCAGTCATCAAAATTTTGAAACAGTACTGTACAAATGTCTAGCCATGCTTTTGATTTAGCGTCCCGGTCTTTAAATATTTCGCTAGATTGGTCCCATATGGCAGGACGACACTGAACTTCAACAATTACCCTTTCTGTATCAAAATTTGTCATTTTTTGTTATGGGCCGGGCACGCGCGTGCGGTCGGTTCGAGATAGCGCTGTCAACTGAACAAGCACGCGCGTGCACCCGCTAGCGGGCTTCGCGCGTGGACCCGTCCAACGTGATGCGTGATCACGTCGCGTGCATGCGTGCCCCGTTGCACGGAAGTATCACGCGACGGGCGCCCGACGGGCTCACGAGCGTGTGCACGCGCATGGGCACGCGCGGGTCGGTTTTGTGTGGACACGCGAGAGGCACGCTTAACGCAGTTTATGCCCTTAGGGATTGTGTTCACGGCTTGTCGGCACATTTTTGCTAGCAACTGCAACGGATAACCGTACTGGGTTTCTTCCAGTATCGACAACGCGTTCACATGCCCTGACCTATAACTTAAGTAGAAGTAAAATATAAATTTATGGTTGCTATGTAATAAATATTTAAGTATACCTTTTTAAGATACATTATAATAAAAATGAATTGATCAAAATGTATGGGTACATATTATATTTTTACACGCGCTAGTTCCATAGCATTAAAGACTGACTAATTTGATTTCTCTTTATTTCTAGACATCATAATAGTTTTTGTATTATAAATATTTACAATAAAGCAATTAAACTAACGTATGAAACATTTTTATTTCGATTCCGTTATGGTTTTTGTTAAGATTGGTATTTAGTAGGCATACGTAGAGTTGATACAGGCATACTGCGTGAATATAAACTGCACACAAACTCCCTTTTTAGGGTCCAGTCTCCTAAAAATTACCCAACCAAAATTAAACCACAGAAAAATATGACATTATCTTAGGTTCATTAAATTTGTAATTTTTTCAATTATTCAAGTAAAGTAGCCACGTTTTTATATTGAACTGCATCTGTGGGACCACAAAGGTAATCGGTGGCTAGGATAGAATTACCTCACCGCAACCTGTAGCACGCAGTATCAGTTACTTATATTAATTCCACATGTTCATAACATCTACATATGACCCTAGATCATATGAAAAAGTGAGATATCAGATTCAAATATTGTAGGATGTATACTACAACAAGGTTATTAATTGGCATCGATTTATTTGGCGTTGTTCAGTAAGGAATTAGCTTTTCTTAGAAATGACATGTAGTAAATTCAGTCTAGCTAAATATGTAGGTAGATATTAAAAATGAGAACTAATCTGTAGGTATTAATGTTAATGTATTTGAGGGTCATGAAATAAAACGAAACAATGACCACTTCTTATGGATAGTTGTTCAATCTCCTTTGATTATGACAATACATACTTTGTTACATCTCTAGCATTAATACGAGTGTTAAATCTAATTGCTTACGCTCTGTTCAACAGTCCAAGCAGCAGGTGCCTGCCGTCCAGTTCGCTTGCAAGTAAAGGGTACATTAACGTAGGTAGTACGTCAATTGTTGTTCAGTAAGGAATTAGCTTTTCTTAGAAATGACATGTAGTAAATTCAGTCTAGCTAAATATGTAGGTAGATAGTAAAAATGAGAAGTAATCTGTAGGTATTAATGTATTTGAGGGCCATGAAATAAAACGAAACAATGTATAAAAAATTATATTTTATATTTAAATACATTCATAATTATGTTTTGGTTGATGTTGCAATTATTAAAGTTTTCTATTTATTTTTATATAAGTATTTCAAGTATTTGGATTAATAACTACGGATACATAGTTTATAACTTCTACGGTAAAATTTGAGTTCTTACAAACTTATCGTGAAATTGATTTCTTGTCAAATGACATAAATGGCTTTACAATAGAACTAAGAGCAGAACATTTGAACACATTTTTATACCTACGGCTATCTCAGATTAACAGTAAAAGGCAGATATTATACTCTACAACTGTACAACATAACAAGTACCTATAATAAAAATGGTGTTATTGGTATATTGGCTGTATATGCCTTTTTTGGCAATCTAAGTATAGCAGTAGGTAGGTATTACATTTTATAGTTATAAATGTATCAGAAAATTACCATTTAAAACTTAATACTATCTTATACCTAATAATGAAACTACTAACTACTTTTTGCATAGAATCTCAATTTGTATAAAATTATGTAGAATAACATTAATATTGGAAGATTTTGTGATCTTAAAAGTATAAGTGCAGAGATAACTAATTTAATATAACTTGCATAGGTACTTAGGTGCCACAGATAAAGGAAGCATAGCTTTAATACCAAAAGCGTGTACGATCTACAATAATTACACTAATCGATAAATGATTATAAATAATATGCTTACCTTTAAATAACTGTAGCCTAACCTGGCTAATATATTTACAGTGAGACTCAATCAACCTATATTTCAAAAAGATAATGCTGTAAACTGTATCTTAGCCGTGCCAAGTTAAAACTTATATTTTGTATTCGAATTTTAATATTTAATCATTGTATTGTTAAAAAATAATTAATAAAACGTTGCCAATAATGTAATTTAAAAAGAGATGGTAAAATTCGTCATCCGAGTAATTAACCCGGTAGCTCAGTTGGTAAGAGCACTTGCACGGTATGCAAAGGTCGTGGGTTCGAGTCCCATTCGGGTGTTCCGTTTTTTCTTTTAATTTTTTCCATTTATTTTCTCCATTTCTTTATTAATAATTTTATAATTAGTAATAAATCAAAGTGATACGCAGCAAATATACTTATCTGATCAAACGAACTTACCTGAAGTGAAGTTCGATCCTAATTATCTTGACTTCGTCGAGGAGATTTATTTTTACCATGTAGTAGTTCTGCTACACGAACCATAATCCGCACATAGCCTTCAGCGTCACAAAAAAGAATCTATAGTCTACCTGTATCACCGTCTCGCCCGTCCCCACTCATATTTCACAGAATAAAATAGATCGATCCTGTTATTATGGTAGGCATGACCTACTATGAGGGAGTATCTACTACGTTAGATAGAGGGAGGGAGGGACTCTAAATCTCCTCGACGAAGTCAAGATAATTAGGATCGAACTTCACTTCAGGTAAGTTCGTTTGATCAGATAATTATCTTGCCTTCGTCTCAGAGATTTATTTTTACCATGTAGATGTTCAGAGAACATAAAATAAACAAGTTAATGTGTACATAATCAATTCTTTTTATTTAACAAAATATAAAGATGATTAAGTCTCAACATCTGTAACTACTTATTAATAGGTAGGTACATAACTGTAACTACGATAAGGATACTTAAAAAATAATACAGCTTATGATTGAACAAGATTAGGATCACAATCAACGATAGGACGGTTGTAAAAATTTGCAAAAATAGCTGACTGGTCAGACCACCCGGCAGATTTTCGTATCGTATCGACATTGACGCCAGCACGCAGTGCCGCCGAGGTGGCGGCGTGTCGCGTGCTGTGCGCAGAGAATATAGTGTTGACCCCGCTGTCGTGTAACGTTTTTTGCTTTATCCAGCGCCCGATGGTCTGAGCAGTTGCGTTTTTATAAGGTCTCTTGTAAGTCAGAATAAGATTTGCAATTGAAGTAGGTCTTTTGGGAGCCGAGGTCTGAATATAGCATTTTAAAATGTTTGCCGGACATATGGATGGTCTTTGGGAAAAAAATTGTAAATGTAAAACTGGTTGTGCTCGTCCAATACCAGAAGTTTTAACTAAATCGGTGACAGTAATTATGATTTTATCATTGTATTCTAAAATATTTGACATTTTTATCAATGATAACGTTTGGGTCCGTTGACCTGTAGCTAAAGCCAACAGTACAGCGAACTTTTTACTAAGCTGTTATGTTAAAAGATAGTGACTCATTCGGATATTGATTGGATAAATATTCTAAAACTATATTAGGGTTCCAAGTAACATTGTAACGAGAAAATGTGGGTCTCAATCTAAATATTCCCTTAAAAAATCTTTTTAAATTCTCTTCGTTTCCAATATTATTGATTGAAATTAATGAACTGTTGATCTATGACTATTAAGTGTTCCGTAAGATGCGCCAGATTGAAATCGCTCAGTTAAAAAACTCAAAAGAGATGTTATATTTACATTAAAGAAATCAACTTTATTAATTTGACAATAATCCCACCATTGTTTGAGGCCGGAGTTATACTGGGTTTTTGTATTTTGTGCTATAGAAGAGGACATTACGTCTACGGCAGATTCAGGTACTCCTTGTTTTAGAAACGCTTGCCTGATAACACACTGGCTGCCAGGGAAAGGTGTTTGTTCAGCGGGTGTTCCAATCTGAAAGAGGATGACAGTAGGTCTTTACTTGGAGCAAAAACTATAGGGTCTGTCATGCAAAGACTTTTAAACATGGGAAACCAGGCTTGTGATGGCCAGTAGGGTACTACTACGATACCAGTAGCTTCGTCAATGATAATTTTATTTAATATTTGCAATATAAGAGAAAACGGAGGGAAAGCATAAAAGAAGTATGGTTTCCAATTGACAGTAAATGCATCTATATTGAACGCATAAGGATCTGGTTTCCATGAAATATACTGACTGCATTTTGCATTTGTTCGAGAGGCAAAAAGGTCAATATTTGGCTCGCCAAAAGATGTAATGATCCTATTAAATGCCTTTGTACTAAGCTGCCATTCTGTGTCAACGTTAAGATTTCTAGATTCTCGGTCGGCATCTATATTTTGGGAAGATTTAATATAGGAAGCAAATATAAAAACACTTCTATCTTCACACCAATTCCATATAAGTCTAGTTAGGTATGTTAGGTGAGGGTACTGGATACCTCCCATTCGGTTTATATAAGCGATAGCCGTTGTATTATCAATTCGCAAAAGTATTATAACTCACATTTCGTACAATTTTCGGCAAATGTCATAAGTCCAAAATAGACTGCCAGAAGCTCTAAATAATTTATGTGATAAGCACGTTACTTATCGGTCCAGAGACCACCAGTATGTTGACCATTACATGATGCTCCCCAGCCTGTCAACGAAGCATCGGCAAATATCTCTAATTCATAATGACCGTGTCTTATAGGGTTATTGCTTGATGTTATTGCTCGTTTGAACCACAACAAATGAGCTTCTATGCTATTTGGGATTTTCATGAATTTATTTGCGGTAAGTGACCCTAGAAATACTGCTAAATCTCGAATACGGATATTTCGGTTTTTTGAAATGTGATCTAACATTTCTTCCAAGCGGTGAGCCATATTCGATCTTTTTTGTTGTGGTAGTTCCAATGTCATTTTATGTGAATTAAGGATAAATCCCAAAAACTTACATTATTTACTAGGTGTTAATGTACTTTTATTATAATTTATAACAAAACCTAAAGTAGTTAAGCATCTGATAGTTTCATGGATATTTTCTAGACAAACGGTATAAGATCTATCTAAGCACCATATATCATCAAGGTATCGTACTGACGTTAACCCTTGTGATCGTAAATGCGCAATGACAGGTTGGAGAAATTTAGTGAAAATATACGGCGCTGAACATAAACCAAATGGTAGGGCCGTAAATTCATATAACTCGTTCCTAAATAAAAAACGTAAGTATTTGGTGTGTCCGGAAAATATAGGTAGAACGAAATAAGCCTCTTTTAAATCTATATTACCCATATATGAATCTTTTGTCATTAACCGAGAAGCGGTTCTGATATCCTCCATCTTAAAATGTTCGCAATAAACAAATTTGTTTAATTTTTTCAAATTGAGAATAAAACGCAAGGATCCATCACTTTTTTCTGTTAAAAAGAAATCTGAAATGAATTGCCCTTCAGCATATTTACATTTCCTTATTGCTTTTAATTCTTGGAGACGTGCTAATTCTTTGCCTATGCAATTACTTTCTGCCTCCGTATATGACCGTTCTTTGAAAGGCAGTTGTTTAGGTATTTCTATGAAAGGTAACTTATATCCAGAAATCGTATTTAAAATAAATTCGTCAGATGTAATGTTTCCATGCATTTTTAAAATAACGTAAGCGACCGGAATGTACTATAGGTACCTCGTGAGATTGTGTCAGACAGGCCGATCGCGCGGCGGGTATTGCGCCGGATGGCGCCGTCGAGGCGGCGGCAGTGGCGGCGGTGGTGGCGGAGGCTGGCGCCGCGGTGTCGGCAATGTTGTGGAAGACGTCGACGCATTGGGTATATTGTTCTCTGCCCACCGCGACTCGGCTGGGATGGACCGGCGATGGTGCGGTACTGACGTTGCCGGGTCGGTGGGCCTCTCCAGTTTAAATGATTGCTGGATGTACTAGCTGTGGACCCTTGGATTATTTGACCAGTTCTAATAATTCCTCGAGAGTTTTTAACAAGGTTGCATAGCTTATCACCAAACAAGAAACGATCCCTTTTCTTTCTTTAAAAGAATCAACTAAAGGTTTATCTATTAATGGAATGATTAGAGCCCGACGAGTTTCCGTTTCAGCATAATGCGAGTCAGATAGAAATTTTCCAACATCATTCAATATCTGCATAACGTCGGTTTTTTCCACGTTCTTTTTTAGCAGTGCCGTCATAGCGGCGCCAATAGCCGCCAAGGCTCTTCCAAGCTGATCTTGTTTCTCAGAAAGGCGCTTGTCGCGTGTCTTAGCGCTTTCTTGCAGCGTATTCGTGGCCAATTCAGGATTAAGTATTGGTGCTTTGGTATCAAAATCTGGATCTGGAATTGGTAGTCCACCTATGACCTCCTGATTCGTGACCTCATCCGGTGAAGGTATAATAACCCCTTCTTCAGAGTTTACTGGAGCAGCATCCGCGATCACGTCATCGTATTGTGCAATGTCTGAGAATGCAAAAATATTTCATAGTATTAGGCGCAAATAAAACCTTATCTACCGTTTGTGGGTTGACTGAAGAAAGTTAATTAGTTTCTCAAAATTTTTCATAGAAATGCTGTAGGTAGTTGATAAATAATTGGTAAATGGTACAGAAATGCCCTCTGAATAACATGCGCGTGTTATTTCGGGGAAAGTAGCTTCTGGTTATAATGCTCGTTATAACTCTGAGTAAATATGTAGGTATACAGTTAAGCACCGTACTTAAATAATTGGTAAATGGTACAGAAATGCCCTCTGAATAACATGCGCGTGTTATTTCGGGGAAAAGTAGCTTCTGGTTATCATGCACGTGATAACTCTGAGCAAATATGTAGGTATACAGTTAAGCATCGTACTTAAATAAATTTAAATCATTGTCATAAAATAAAAAAGAATAGTATTATAATTTCACTGAACCTTCAATAGGTGACTGCAGAATTTCGTCGTCGTCGCTTGAATAGATTACTCGTAAACTTCTACTCGTACTCCTTTTCCTTTTCTCCTTCAGTTTATCTTCATATCTTCTCCGCTTTCTATCCCATCGTTCTTCTTTAGTTTCTTTTTTGCGTTTCGGCATTTCGTAAACTAACTTTTAAAAAATATATAACTCAGGAGAAAAGTACGGCTACGTGTGGTCGTCGTGCGCGCACGAAAAAATATGAGTGGGGACGGGCGAGACGGTGATACAGGTAGACTATAGATTCTTTTTTGTGACGCTGAAGGCTATGTGCGGATTATGGTTCGTGTAGCAGAACTACTACATGGTAATAAATCAAAGTGATACGCAGCAAATATACTTACTATTATAGTTACAAGGTGGGATACCCGATAATTATTTAACTAGAATTACAAGTTAATTTTGTGAAAGGCACTTTCTTCACTTTATTGATGTAGGTCGTAGATTTTTCATATTCGTAGTGTATAGGTATACATATTATGAACATTCGTGTCTATAGGTACCGAGGGTGTAGTGGTTTGTCACGGGGGATGGAGAGGCCACGCGCGGCCGGGACGCGGCTTCAGGCCAAGTCCTCGGCTTTGCCGTCTAGTCGCTTCAGCTGGAAAGAAAGAAAATCATTAGCAACATTGTGGAGTCGTCAACAAATGTATATAAATTTTATTATCTAAGGATAATACTAGATACTCATATTCTAAAATAGTCTATTTTTTCTATTACTTTATAGTAGCTTGTTTTCTATGCTTTATTTGCATTTTACTGATCGCCTCTGTTGATCCTGCCTTACAGTGGAGTTACAGTGGCGGGAATGAGTGGTCGGCCAGTCCTATTCTAAGGTACCTAATGTATCTCCTTTAAAATGGGTTATTTACAACTGAAAGACTACTAGTTTCTTCATAGACCACTTCTTATGGATAGTTGTTCAATCTCCTTTGATTATGACAATACATACTTTGTTACATCTCTAGCATTAATACGAGTGTTAAATCTAATTGCTTACGCTCTGTTCAACAGTCCAAGCAGCAGGTGCCTGCCTTCCAGTTCGCTTGCAAGTAAAGGGTACATTAACGTAGGTAGTACGTCAATTGTTTTTTTTAGAACATTACGTAATATGAATATTATTCATACGGTTGTGTTCCAAACGGGGAGCCAGAGCTACAGGATCACGAAGGAGATCTTTACAGCCACGTTTAGCTGGACAGATGTTAATGATCAGTGACAAGTTGCTAGCTCATCGCCTGTAGGAACACCCTTGACTCTTACACGAAAACCTACAAAATTACTAGAAATAAATAAATAAATAAATATTCACACACTTCACAACACATTGACCTAGTCCCACACTAAGATCCCTAAGGTCTTGTGTCGTGGGTACTAAGCAACGGTATATAAATACATAGATAAGTATATAAACATCCATGACTCGGAAACAAACATCGATGTTCATCACATCAATGTTTGCACCTACCGGGATTCGAACCCAGGACCTATGGCGTCGCAGGTCGGGCCACTACCAACTACACCAATCGGCCGTCAAAAGAAATACTGACATATGTGGCTAAAAGTTAATCTACTAGTAAAAAACTTTAAATAGTGCAGTTTCATACAGGATGTTTTTTCGTTGCCTCCCTTAACGAAGGGTACGTACTCTATACATCAAATGAAGTAAGTTTATGCCAAAAAAATGCTGGGTAACGATGTAAATATTTTTGTTTTTTTTTTTTATTTCTTGATCGGGTGAAATTCATACCATCTTAAAACTACCCTTTTTTTACTACATATATTTAAACCATGTCTATACAGCGTCTCACTCTAGCTGACGCCTAAATACGTTTTTGTAATAGATATTTTTTAAAACAACTATTTTGTAATGACAAACTTAGGTTAAACAGGCTAAGTATTGTCGTGTGTCAGTTTTTAAACAAAGTCTAAATGGCATATGATGGCTAAAAACGTTTTTGTAATAGAGATTTTTTAAATCGCGCGTTCGACAGCCTTCTAATTGTTTTGTAATAACACCGATAGTGTCCAGTGTTTATGCTAGTTTTATCATAGATAGATATTAATTATTTCTCGTGAAAAAATCTTGCTACGCGCGTCAATGTGCATTTATGCCGAAAAACGCAGTCTATTTACTCAACTTTGGACCCTAATATCTTGGGAACCAGACACTTCCCAGGTATGCTTCCATGGAGAAAAATGATCGATTCCGTAGTTTTCGGGAACATTGACGACCAAAAATCTGAATGTATAGACGCTCGAAGCCATTTGTCTATACAGGATGTACCAGATATGTGATTCTGATTCTGGGTAAGTATGTGATTCCCGACAGTGCTGAATACAGGTACAAACGGAATTAGAGTTTACCTATTCCCTTCGTCTAATTAGATCTAAACGAACCTGTAAATGTAGAGTATATTTACCTCTTTCTCGTCTCCGGCGACAGGTCGGTACGCTTTGGGCTCGACAGGGGGCGCTGAGAAGCCGTGCACGTACAGCAGGGCTCCAGCCACGCCACCGGCGATAGGGCCTGCCCAGTAGACCTGGTAAAAGGGAGGGAAGGTTAGAGCAGATATAGCAAAAGGTTGGAAAAAATGGCTGCGATATTTTCCTTGTTTGAAAGTGGGTTTAGCTCTGTTTTTGGTCTATCGAGACGTCGATTGAAGAGTAATAAAATTATTCAATTTTATTTAGGTAATTAAAATATATTGGCATTAGGTATATAGGTATATTATAATGTCACCATCTGAACTTCGCTTTTTACTGGTGCTAACATAATGTATGTACAATTTCATATATACTCGTAGGTAGGTATTTTATGGCATGTATTAAAGTCTACTGCCGTTTTTAATCCTGCTACGAGTATAATAATACTACTAATATACAGCGCATAGGTACAATGCGGTGAGTGCAGGCGATTTACATAACATAAACCAACCAAGTTAATCCGCATTTTATGGCTACAATCAGTGACGTGATTATAGGGCTACAATCATCAACGTATAAGTAGGCATGTAGGTTTTATAGCTTTAGTTAAATCAGAAAATATGGATGGATTTCGCCGATTATAAGTATTATAACGATGGAAGACCATTTTCTTAAGCCATCATGCGTCGACTGATCGCTCTAGCTAGGCTAAGAAAATTATGACGATGCGCCACTGCCATGTGTTACGGACTATAGTCAGCCTGTATGTATCTTCGTTTTAAAATTCATTTAAAAATATAATAATAAGACCCTTAACTTTCTATTCACTATTGCCAAGCTTAAAAACTTACCCAGTGGTTGATCCATTCGTTAGCGACCAGTGCTGAGCCAAACGCGCGGGCTGGGTTCATGGCGGAGCCGGTGTAGTCGACGGCCAGCAGGTGGCCCAGCGTCACCGTCAGGCCAATGGCGAGGGGAGCGGTGGCTTTGCTGTCAGGCTTGTGAGGGTCGCACACCTGTGGATAGTGGGTTTATTTACTCTGTAATACTTTATCAAGGCTTTTTTGTTGGTGTTCTGGTCTACTGCACTAACTTATAGTCCAATACTTATGATACAAATAAAGATAAGGGAGATGTAAGTATGCAGATAGCAAATTATCCGAGAATTATTTTATTTATTTATTTATTGGGAATACCCACAATATTACATGATAGTATCATCTATATCATACAATTCCTGGTAGTGCACAATTAATTACGGGCAAACACAGCACGTCAAATAGTCAAAACATTTCAAAAAATAAATCTACAAAAACGCATTATCACTCAGGTTTGTATCAACTGAACGACAAGTAAACAAGTAATACCTTAATGATATGGAGTTAATCAACGAAAAACAAGTAGTATAACCTAAACCTTTAATAATTTTTAATAGGCGAAAACGACCTGATTAACCCATGGATAACCTACTATTCACTATCTTATCTGTGTATTGGCAGTCTAGCGGTAGCGACCTTACGGTTCTACGTAGCGGCGCAGCAAAGGGGGCGATAAGACCACGGGGGTATCTTTCTGCACTGATCCTGACGGAAAGAAGATAAGGGGAATCTATGTGACCCTTTCTGTAAAGAAACAATCGATCATACGCCTGCTCAAACATTAAAGTACTCCATCTCGTTATAGGATTCATATTTCACTCGTAATGATATGGAACCTCTTCTGTACCGAGCCGCAAGGAATAATAGTGCGGTCGCCAATACAGTTCGGTGACGAGGCTTTTAAAATTACTTTTGTTTTATAGTGGAATACTCTGCTAGTTCAATTAAAAAATTATTAGATAGTGCAAGTCAAATCCATTTCTCTATGCATGACGACCTATTAAATGTAAGTACCAATTACTTAACAATTTATAAACATAATCTCATACACATCGTAATTGGCACCGTAAACAATTTGGTGATTTTAAACATACCGCCATAAAGTTTGCATGAAGACCATATTAAGTACCTTACTGCTTGTCCTTAGACCATAAAGTACTCGTATTTGTATTTTATATTTTCCCACTAGCAGACACGGGTTATTGATTGATATACAGGGTGATTTTTGGTCGTCAACGTTCCCGAAAACTACGGAATCTCCTCATCATCACGATCATTTTTCTCCATGGAAGCATGTCTGGGAAGTGTC
Source organism: Carposina sasakii (assembly GCA_014607495.2). Taxonomy (NCBI): domain Eukaryota; kingdom Metazoa; phylum Arthropoda; class Insecta; order Lepidoptera; family Carposinidae; genus Carposina; species Carposina sasakii. The sequence continues at coordinate 7,717,659 of CP053151.1, forward strand.
TGGTTTCCAAGATATTAGGGTCCAAAGTTGAGTAAATAGACTGCGTTTTTCTGCATAAATGCACATTGACGCGCTTAGCAAAATTTTTTCACGAGAAATAATAATTATCTGTCTATGAAAAAACTAGCATAAACATTCGCCCGATCAAGTAATAAAAAAAAAACAAAAAAAATTACATCGTTTCCCAGCGTTTTTTTTGGCATAAACTTATGTAGTTTATTTCATGTATAGAGTATGTACCCTTCGTTAAGGGTATCAACGAAAAAACATCCTGTATAATCGTGAACCGTACCTACATACTTAATTAAGTCTAAGGCCCGTGTTCATCAACGTTCTATTAATGTAATCGCTCGGTTAGCAGATTTTAAAGGTGTTTTATGACAACTTATGTATAAGATTAGACACATGTAAAATTATTAACTTATAATAAATATTTATTAACAACATTATTCATAAGAAAAAGCGTCACTAAACACCCTCTCAAAAACGTTAATCGGAAATTTTGCTAAAACGAACGTTGATCAACATGGGCCTGATTGTATCTGTTACATGTAGTAGGATTACCTACATATGTGTATAGACACGGCTCTGTTCCCGAAATGGGGTATCCAGAACTGCAGGATTATAAAGATGATCTCATAGCCACGTTTAGTATAGTGAGGACAGATGTTAATGATCAGTGACAGGTTGCTAACTTATCGCCGCGCCGTGCCGGAGAGATCCATAGTCAAGTCTTACGACCTGCGCGAAAGAAGATGCAGCCAGGGCAGGATTTAGGGGAGGGCACCCGGGGCCTTCACAAACGGGGGGTCCCCACAATAGAGATTTCGGAAAAAAAATCTTTTAAATTCCAACTAGTAAACATCTTTTCCTTCGATATTTTTTTGGCTCTTTTAACTTTACCTACAGTGTGTACTTTGTGCAAACTTAGGTACGTGATTATTTGATTATATTATTCTTAAATATTAACAAAAATCATTGATCTATATTTGTTCACTCCAATTAGGCAATCAGTAAAATAAAAATTTGGAGCAAGGGGGCCTCCCCGCTCCTTTGCTGCCCCGAGACCTCCAGGGCTCTAAATCCGGCCCTGGATGCAGCTGATGTATTCTAGAGAAGCCCTGCATCAATACAATTGAATAGTTTCCTACGTAAGTATCTCCTTCAAATAAGATGGGTATCTACCTATAGGTAATGTACTAACTACCTACTCGCAGATGGTATACAAATAGAGCGTACCTAATCGAAATAACAAAACGCTAAAATTATTCTGTCATTGTCTTTATATTCTTGTGTTTTTGAGATGTTCTGGCACGATTTCAGTGACATGTGACCTAGAAAATCTCGAGTCTTGACTAAAAGATTTTAAATTAAAAATATAAATTGCAACAAATAATAGGCAATAATTTTATTGTCCCTAAATATTATAGGTGGTAACAATTTAGTGTTAGGTAGGTACTTTGTGTTGTACACTAATATTATAAAGAGGAAAACTTTGTTTGTTTGGTTGTAATATAGGCTCTAGCTACCGTTAGAATGTGGACTTACTCGGGAAGGCGACCAACGGGAATATTGTAATAATTCGGGCATTAAATACGGGATTAAAAAATTATATCTTACTAACAGTAAAAACGGTTTCCCGAAATTCCCACGGGAAGGGACTTATATTTTTTTATATGAAGCTGACATAATGTTCATTAGGGACTGCGAGGAAACACTAGAACGGATTTCCCGAAATTCCCACGTTATTTATTTTTTACGAAAACGGTTAAACATGTGATCTGAAGTTGAGCATATATGTTTATTTGGGACTGGGAACGGATTTCCCGAAATTCCACGCAGTACACAACCGTATAGGCTACTTTTTACACTTAACATATAGGCTACTTTTTATTTTTTCAGTCCAACGGAGTACGTAGTACTACTAAGTATTGGTACGTCATACTCTATAATATTTCTACATTGGCAGTACAGAATCGTCCATAATGTATTACAAGTAGGTACCTACCCATCAACTCTGCATGACTGTGATTCTTGGGTCTCCCTAATTTTCGTTGTTTTAATTTATCTACAGTTCGCAAAATTAGCCCCGTATTTTATTGATTATTTATGTTAATAGTATCCATTTCATTTCGGTGATAAAATATTGTGGCCAATCACGCGATGTCTAGCTATCTGTCTTGATTAATACACTTGTGGTCCGTGCCCTAAAGCTAAAGGTAGATCTGACCAATAGGTACTATAGGATACCTTACATCTCTCTAGGTATTTTCGGAACCATTGAATTGTAATGTGTAGGTATTCTAGTGAATACCTACACATTACAATTCAATGGTTTCGGTACTAACCTAGATATCTACATTTATTTATTTATATAGATTAAGGAGATTAAAAAACATACCGCGTATTTAACTTAAGGGTGTTCTGGCTAGATCGGTGCGAAACAGGTGAAAGTAGGATTAAATAAATGTCGAAAGTATTTTATCCTAAGTAAGGATTTTAGGTCTAAATATACAAGACCCAGTTTTTTACTCACACGACGTAAATAATAACCAAGCAACAAGTTTATCCAAATTATGTTGACGCCGCGCTTTGACTTTTTTGACTTTGGTCGCTTTTTGCCATTTTTTTTATGTATTTTGTCTGCGCCAGACAGAATTAGCTAGGTACGATTTGATAACAATTTACGGGGTTCCCAGATTGAAGGAAAAATACCAGTCAAAATTCGTAATTGCAGCACATGACAAGGCACAAATGAGCATAAATAATACGTACTTAAATTCGAGTGTAAAGTTCTGAAGATTGATCATAGTATAAAAATAACAGTACCTACCTAGGTATCTAGAACAGTCCAGTTATGTCAATGGACAAATTACGTATGCTGCAAAATTGACCTATGGTCTGAAATAACATACATACATAAAAATCACGCCTCTTTCCCGGAGGGGTAGGCATAGATCACGGTTTTCCATTTGCTACGATCCTGACACACCTCTTTCGCTTTCGCCTCTAATAAAACAATAGTAATTTATGTGACACAGTCATATATGTATATCACTTTGAAGGAGATCCTACAGCAACGTTTGGCGAAGCTGGTTCTGAAGTAAAAAAGTTCACGTTAATTATATTACATGTCATCCAATGAAATCGATCTACTATCCTTCTAATACCATGGCGCAGAATACAGGCTGCTCTAATAACACTTTGTCACGAACTCATTACGCTATCTTATCTATTGGGAAAATTAAAACATTGATTTGTTTTCATTATTCGTTAGTGCTCTAGGTACGTCACGATTTTTATTAATTTGTGAAAGCTCGATTTGGTGGTAATTAATATGCATTTCAAGGCTTTGTTTCTAATTCGGGGTAAGGGAAGCGTGTTCGATCAAACCACTTTAGCTTGAAATAGTTTCGTATGAAAGTACCTACCTACTTTCCTACCTTAATGGGAATCATTGAACTCATTTGTTTTGGTTACAACTCCTACAAATTGGAGAACCGAGATGACAAGACTCGAAAGTAAACAATAACTCGTTTTTCAACAATGAAACTCAGTGAACGTGTTGGCAACAAGCCCAGAAGCCGCCAAAGCAGTTATGTTTACATTATTACAAAAATATAGTACTTAATTTAACAACACATAACTACTTACGGCCAATTTCTATACGAGAGATAAAAACGATCTCGCATTCTATTATTCCTAATTTGAAATTTTGTATGAAAACAATTGAAGATTAAATCTGAAATATGAAAAAAACTCCCTTTAGCGGTACCTCAAATTAAAAAACCTAGCGCCAGGGGTCTATTATAGTGCTAGAGTAGCGCTGAAGTCAAGCTTCTGCACTCCATAGTAAATATTTATACAATAAAGTTCTCTTTCAGAATCACTTAGTTATAAATATAGAGAGTGACTTAGATAATATTAGACGTTACGTGCGTTTGACAGCCTTCTAACTGTTTTGTAATAACACTGAGTTTAATGTTAATTAGTTAAATAATCATTAGATTATTTTCATAATGTTTTCTGAGTACTGCCGTATAAATGGCTAAAATATATAAATAGATTAGTAAACCAAACTTACCCCACACACGACGAATACAAGCACGAATCCAAGGAAGAACTCGATGCCAAATCCTTGCAGAGGCGTGACATCAGTCCCTAATCCAGTCAGGCCCAAGTTGCCAGCCGCCCGTTGAGGAGTCAACGCTTTAAGGAGACCGGACCCGGCGGCTGCGCCGGCGCATTGGGCAATGATATAGAGGACTACTCGGATTGGCTTCACTCGACCTGCTGAAGCCAGGCCAATAGTCACAGCCGGGTTTACGTGGCCCCCTGATATGTGGCCGATTGCCTGGTGGAGAAAAGTTTTGTTATACTTAAATGTGGCTGGCAGATTTGCATGAATGTAGATGTAGGTATGAGAAAATTTTGATGTAAACAATCGCGAGTCCCATCCACATGGCACGTTTCTTTTGGAATTGCATTAGCTAGCAAAGGATACATTGTAGAATTTATTGTAGGTTTCTTTGTAAGGTTCCCTAAGATACACGTTACACGTGCCCTCAGATTGGAAGGTCTGGAAAGAGGTTTTTAAATGGCTCACTGCCTATATAGGCTACGCCTAATATCTGCAGATAATAATATGTAGGTATATCATAGAATATGACTCTCGCTAATAAATAAAATATTTTAGCTACAACCAAGCTACAACACTTATCTGTCTGTTAGTACCTAAGTATAAGTAGGTAAGTGTCCATTCGTTAGTGTCTCCCGCTGGGAGCTAGGACGGACTGCGGGATGCCAATTGAAGAAAAATAGTTCAATCAATCTAACTGCAGTATTGATGAATGAAAATCGATAACAAAGTGTAAAATTGTGCGCAGTTTCACTGAGCTATGTGGACCACAATTCTGGTGTCTCTATAAATTTAATAGAAGTAGATACCTTCATACTTGGCTATAATCAAAGTTAAATTTTTTACAGCATTTAATTGTAGGTATCTAGTACATTGCCTAAGGTTTTTTTATGTGTCTAACATTTAGGAAAATTATTATAAGCTACCTGTTTTAGTCATAAAGAACCGCTCCATGTTGTTAGGTCTCGCGGACGGATTTGCACCAGGGGGACACCAGGACCTCCAAATTATGGCATTTTTAACACAACTTAATACGGTAAAATGGAGTAGATCGTACCTATTTACAGTTACAGGGGAAAGAATAAATGCAGTAAAGAAAGATAAACAAACAGGTAGCGCCACAGATAAGCGCTATCTCAGCTAGTGTTACCGCGTTTTACATAATGTGGGTATTATCAAGGTTGTTCAAAAGATAATTTAATTTGTAGGGTGTAATATTTTTTTACGTACCTACTTACCCATATCATATTTATTTTTACATGCACGCACACAATACATAGGTACGTTGGTCCTATTATTCCTTGGCATAAATGATATCAAACCAATCTATATCATAAGTATTATTAATTTATTATACACACGGCCATGTTCCCAAAATACCACATTTTGGGGTAGCAACAGGAACTACAATCCCGCAGGAGATCTAAACATTTAGCGTTGGGGAGCCAGATGAAAAAAAAACAGTGACAAGTATCTAGATCATCGCCAGGCCTGTGTCGGTAATGCTCCTGAGTTCCTTAGTCGACTGCTACAACATGCACGGAAGTAGATGCAGCTGTTATTCCTCCATGATGCAGCTGATGTATTCTAGTGAAGTGCCGCGTCAGACAGGACTTACAATAATTAATTAATAGTATAGCAAATCAGGTAGGTACATTGATTCTCCTCTTTCTCCTCTAATAGTTTTCCACAACGTTTTACCAAGGTACGTAACATCCCGTTAGTAATTTGACTCTACATAAGGTATGCTTGATTGGATGTTACGAGTACAACAATAGTGAAATTAAATTATTGTTTAATGACGGGAGAGCGAGTTTTATTACCCAGTGGGTTTGTACATTCCCGGGAGATTGGAAAACTTTCTAGCTATTATAAGTACTACTTACAATGCCTCAGGGTTTTGGTTGGAAAGTGTGATGGCATAATTTAATTTTAATGACTCCTTTAGAAAAGACACATACCTACAGTTGAATATCAAATAATAGGCGGGACCAGATATAAATAAAAGGCCAGTTGCCTGCTCATCGCATGAGAAAACGCCCTTGAGTTCCGTCGACTCTTATGCCATGAACGGATGTTAGAATACACCAGCCCCCATATGATGAATTTAGTGAGAGCGAGATGTCTCACTTTACAGAGCTAGTAATAACTAGATAAACTAAGTGTATATGCTTTGCATGTAAAAAATAGACTTAAGAATTAGAATAGACATTCGATCTCGGGCCAGGACTGAATGATTTAGGGTTGATAGAAATGGTTTGCAATCCCCTTTTCACTTAGCACTGTGGATTTGAGGTTTAAAAGTGAGTCATCTCTCTCTCACCAAATTCATCATACGGGTGCTGGTGCATCTCTTTGTGAAGGCCGGCATCAGCACAGGAACAGGAGAATAGAAATATAACCTATAAGTAGTTCATATTTCTATTAACAGAAGGTTTGTTTTCTTATCACAAATTTAAAAATTCTTTGAATATTTTTTGTAGGATGTTGGCAATGATAGCTATACACTAGGGAAACCTGATACATGTTTAAAGATAAACGATCTATCCTACGGATTATACTTAATCATATAATAAAATTTATTAATAAAGAAATAACCTCACCCGGGTGGGATCGAACCCACGACCTCTGCATTCCGCGTGTGCGCTCTCACGCCACCGGGACAATACTCGGATGACTTTTACAGGCAACGTTACGATAGCTTAACTAGCCAATTATTTGATTTTTTTGTAGTGTTGAATGGATGGGACCATACATGATGTATCTTACATATAGTTAATAAAATTGTAACAGGATCGATGTTTGTGCACGCTATCTCAGAAACGGCTTAACCGATTGTGACAGATCCCACTTAACATATAGGCTACTTTACATGAAATAAAGTACCGCTGGAAATTTTTTTTTGAAATGATCGTTTTATAGTGTCCCGTGATAATGTGCATTTATGCGACGCAGTTTTGTAATTTTTCCAGACACTTCCCAGGTATGCTTCCAGTCCACGGGAACGTTGACGTAGTATAGGCGCGGATAATTTCGCGCAGTCTAATATACTTAAATAACTAGTTAGGGTAAGTTTATAGTTCGATCAATTGATGATCAAACACCAGAAACGTGTGGAAGAAGTTGTTTCATCATACCTAATGATATATCTGAGTGCAAATTTATCGAAAATCTTTACTCAGCAGTTGCAAAAGCCCGAGTAGACACTTACAGAAACAATAGCGAAGACTGAGAGTCCGAAAGACAGGGCGATGAGGACGATATCTGGTGCTGCAGTGGTGCCCTGTGAGATGTTGATGCAGGCGCCGCAGCCGAACAGGTTGAGGAGGAGGTTGCCTGCAGGATTACGAGCTCTTTATTTTAAGTTTGACTATAGATGAATATAACTAATACAATTATAGTAAAAGAGGAGCAGGTATAAAATGACTATATAATCCTACAATCGTTGAACACATTGGTAAGTACGAGTGATGATGGGTACGCGCTCAGTTTTCTGTTAAACTGTATTTTATAATTCTTATAAATTAGGCTGTTCTGTAGGTAGAGCAGACTATCGACATTCCATGCAGGTAGTACTCATTGCTTGCTTTTTTTTATGTGTATTATCTGAGATCTGACTATAGAAATAGTCATTCTCCTCTATGCCATAGAATGCGTACTGACGGACATTGGAGTAACGTTCGTTCAAACGTGCTCTTTGACTGGAATATGTCTCTACGTATGATAAAATATTTAATTTTAATCGTTCCAGTTGGTTTAGTTAGTGGAATGATTCAAAACCCATTTTGACATTTAAATTTATTGGAGAACACTTACCAATAAACTCAGCGAGCAACGCTCGGCTGATGCCCGCGGCTCCGCCTGACAGCTCATTTAGTCCCAATCTGTTTCCGAGTTCACCCATTGCTCTGTAACAATATTATAAATGTGTTACTTCGCAAGTAAGTAAGTACTAAAAAAGGTTTGGTACATCGCACAACCCAAGTGAGGCCGGAACACTTAAAGTTAAAAATATCCTACTGAGCAGAATAACCCATAATACCACCTACCACTAATACTAAATAACCAAAGTTCCTCTGAATTTAATTTGCCCACCTATTTGCAATGACTGACGTCTAGTTAGTTTGATTGAGCATCTATCGAACAACCAAATAAATACTTAGATAAAAAAGTTACATCCAACTACAATCTATAATTCTATATCAATATACAAAATTCAAACGTAGTTGGTGACATAAATAAATCTGATAATAGCAATTCTATTATTACCTATAAATACCGCATTTAGTTTATCGTATAGAACACTTGAACATAGAAATCTTGATTCCGAATAATACAATCGAATAGTATTCAAGACATCCTCGTCCTCGTTACCGGGGCTGTTGTTTTTTATTTCGACAGAGCAGGCATTTTAAACAGAATGATTAATGTCCTGTGATTATTTTGTTAAGAATAATATGAGGTTTTATGTTTGGAATGTTTTCTAGTAAACAATTTTTATCAGGTGAGCACTGAGTGAGACATCTATAAATAAAGTATGTTTACTCTTATTAACATGGCTTTAATAAGAATAAGTTATCGAAGTCACGATAATAAGGGAAGAAAATAGATCATCTTCTATGCTGCTCTGGGAGTGGAAAAAAAATGTATACTACAGCTGCTTCTCTTCCCGAGCATACTGTACAAGTCAGTAGAGGGACAAGAAGGGTCTTGGTGTTTTGTAGGCGATAGACTGACCACCTGTCACTATTAACCGAACATGTACATCTCAACTATACCCTCAAAATTGGTCAGAAGTGGCACCATGTGGTTCTATCGGCCCTTGGTGCTCTGCCTAACCCGTAAGGGATAAAGGCGTGATTATATGATTATATGTACGAATCTTTTGTCTTCTCCGCGGAACGAATGTTCATTGTTTCCTAACCAAAACTCATCTACATAATTAATTACCTTTCCTATTGTAACAGGGCAATTTCCTCATCGAATTTAAAGGAACAACTATAAAAAATTGGTTTTAATTTTCACCTACGATAATATCGCCCCCTCGAAGCTCCCGATACACACCGTTAGCTTGACGATCAGATAAAGTTAGAGCGTCAATTACTATTTTTCCGTCCGACCATTCTCCCCGACCATTTAGTAAATTATAGTTGAGTACATCACAATAGCGTATCAACCTGTTCACATAGACCGATGGCTTAGTAATCTCAGTGAGCAAGTAATGAGTCCAGGGATTGCAGCGGATGTGAATTTACGCTAATTAACCTGCATGCGCAGGCGCAGGCTCCGTTTTTGTTCGGCTAATCAACAGGAAGCGGGGAAAGTTGACTTCCGCATGATAAAAACTAAATTATTTTTGAATTCAGCCTAAATGGCGTAAAATGATATGTCTACGAGTTGATATGTAGGTATAATCTAGATACCTATAAGTATGAGTCATTTATGTAAAATAGTAAGGAAATATTATAAAAAACGCTACTATTTATGCGTCATTGATTTTTTTATGCAAAATCGTCATCTTTATTTATATCAATAGGTACAATTCTTGATAATCATATGTTTTCTGAGATGTTAGATAGGTATATTATCGTTTCGTGGAATATAATCTGTTCTATATAAATTAGCTACTTAGTTATTATACATTGAAACATCCGGTCCATGGAAAATATAAACTAATAATGTTAGGGTTTTTTTGAACTTTATTTGCAAGAAAAGTAGAATGACAGCAACCCTTGGCACCAATCTCATGTAGTGTGTGTCACCACGTTAAAAAGCTACTTACCATGATGTCGCGCAATATCGCCTTATACGATCGCATTGGTACCTACCATGGTAGCTACCTACTCGTACCTACCTACATAATTTTAAATACTCAAGGTATTCCTTCGAATATGTATTATGTAAGTAACGTAAGATATGTACTTGACCAATATAATATGAAACCTAAGTCTACATACCTAAAGCCTGCATAATGGTATCGAGCATTATACGATGTTCGGTTTATTTATTTTATATTTAGAATACAGGTATTATCCTGCTGTAATAGGTTGAGGAAACATACGATTTTATATTTGAATTGCAATTCGCCTCTGTCTAGTTAAAGAAGGTAAGTATTATAACTAGAGTAGGTACCTACTAACATGTAAAGGGGTAAATAATAAAAATATACTTATTTTATAGGGAGAGCTATTAATAATAATTTTTTAGTCTAATGTTTACCCACTTGATAATGAAAGCCTGTCTGTAAATGAATCCTACTTATTTCAACAAAGAAACGTAGGTAGGTGTTACAGAAAATGGTTGATCTAGTCCTGTAGAATATGAAGAAAGAAATAACAGCAGTGAATAAATCTTCTTAATCGCCCTATTTCGTCCTTTATAAATGTGATGGTCGTTAATTTATTTTAGTTCATATGCAGAACATTTGCATTCGTAAATTGAACCTTTCTTCTTCAGCCTATTGCAGTCATTGGACTGGCTGGACGTAGGCCTCCTCCAGGCAGCGCCGGCCCGAAGTAAATTTTAGAATGGAGCGAGATCCAATTATGGCGCCTCTCCTGTTTGCTCCTAATAAAATATACCTATATCTTCTTTACCATTTAGGCGCCCTCTAGGATTTGGCGCCTGGAGCGACTGCTCCGTTCGCCGTTTGGGCGGGCCGGCCCTGCCTCCAGGGCACACCACAAGGATGCTGCCATTGCCCATAGTCACCACGCTGCGCTGGGCAGGCGTGTTGGTAACCGCAGTCTGATTTTTGAACTACTTATTAATGTTGTCAGCACGTTAAGGTACAAACTCTATGCTGCCGGCACCACGCGGCTTAATTAAATTAAACTTTGCTATAATATATTATCAGGACCAAAATTTATAAGTTTTTCAAGTCAGATTGGGATAAACAATACATCGATATTTCAAGAGTTAATAGTAATTATCAAACTTGTGGTATATCTAACATCGCCCTCGAATGTTCGGGAACACGAAGGGATCATTATGTCGGGCCTATGATTACATCGATATGTGAGAAACATTAGGGTATCCAAGTTCAAGGGTTGTTTGTACAACAAAAATAAGTAGGTATGTAGGTAAATGTTCTGTAAACAAACAAATTGTTGACCTAGACCTGAATTAGGTACCTGCCTAGGTAGGTATGTTCTGTCTATAAATATATTGGACTGATTCTGTTATCAAAGTAAATATGTATAAGTAGTCATATAAAAAAAAGTAAGTAGATACACGATAAAAGAAAAAACTTATGTAGGTACTTAATAAATACTTGCATCTTAGCTGTGATGTAGGAACCTACGTAACATACGAGATTAAATTTTCTTTATCTTGGTTGAAGGGCAAGGACCTCTAAAAGTTTTACCCATGTCAGAGCTTTGAAAAGGCCGCCAAAAAAAAAAACCTACTACACGACATTGTTACGTTGGACGGTATCACCTGCTTAAAATTGCAGGCAGGCTCCTCATTACTACATTCAATTGTGTAAGCAGTAAGGTATGCTAATATGATTTACCTTTGTATTCATATTGTATTCTGAATCTAATTTATTATTGTAGCTAAATAGGTAGATACACATACGTAATGCTTGATACACTTAGATTTAAAAAGGAAAAGGGAAATTACTGTTTTATATAGGTAGGTACTGTATCGTCCTGTCACCCACACAAATGTGTAACAAATTGTGCGTAGGCGGTTATTATGATTATAGTTAGGTATTCTACTAAAATTAGATTAGATCTCAGGCTCTGGCTATATCCTAGCCTACTTATTGCATCCTACCTAGCCCACTTTTCTCACAAAGTTTGTGAGAAAAAATGCTTGGATGATTGTTAGTCTTTTACGTAAAAACTAGATACCGAACGGATATTTCTGTTTGGTTGTTAACTAGCTATGCATATATATTGGATATTTACGAGATAAACTTATTTAACAAAAACGTCACCGTGGTTCAAGCCGGATAGTTTAGCTTAGGTCTCTAACGTGTAAGATTCTAAATACTTAATGGCTTATCATTTAGTCCTTTGGTTATCATTACTACCTTCCACACGTTATCGACCATTTTATCATTTTTTACCAACTAACAAATTGACTTCAAATACAAGTGTCAATACGTAGCGATTTATATGGCATGATTATATAGCTGACGACCAGTTGGCATTTGTATGAGACTATTATACCTACATAACAAGGGTACAAAACTACGTGATACACTGACACAGAAAAATGCATAATCTTTATATCCAGTTTTGTGTACAAAGCCGATATGCAAGTGTAACCCGCTTGACTACAACATTCTACCGTTAAGTTATGTAATTATGGGATTTTCCTCAAATTCGTACCGTACCTACCTTGTATCACCTTACATGGCAGGTGCCGACGACATCAAGCTGTGAATTAGGTTGTCACGTTTTAATAGTTAGGACTGATAATACAAATTGGGTTTAGAATAAAATTCTGCATATTATACACCAACCTTTAAAGTAGTAGCCCAGTTATTACGCGAATACTAGTAGAGTACCTTACTATTTTATCATAGTATCTAAACCTGAATAGAGCTACTTTTAAAACTCGTTTTTGCAGGCACCATTAAGCAAGTAAGTCTAGCAAAAAGTGCTATAAAAACTGCTACAAATGTACATCTAGCGAGCGATTATTCAGCTCTTTTTCCCCATGAACACGGTCAAAGACCGCAAACTACCTTCAACTTGAACTTTAAGAGGTCCGGATTTAAAATACTTAGACGAAAACTGTACTAAGTACGAAGATTTTCTGCAGTTGTTTTACTTACATAAGCATTAATTGATGGAAGCTAAATAGAGCCAAGCTGATTGTCTTGTCCTGAGCATAGAGTACATTATATGGTCTTGAGTTCGAAATAAAACTGACATTTACTTTTTCCAATACCCTTTCGAATAATGCACAAAATAGGTTAACATACACAAACCATGGCATCACATGGTGTCGTTTCGAAGCGGTGGAAGCAGGTAGTGCATCATCAGCATAAAGTTGTTATAGGTAGTCGTAACAAGTTTATGACATCTCTAATAGCTTACTGCAGTGAGTCGTAGTCCAGATCTGACGCAAAAATACAGTGGCAATGGCAGCAAGACGACTGTAATTAATGTACAACTTCAAAGCAAATAGGATAATAATATCTAGAGCTATTTTAGATGATGACTATTTAGATATTGTTATGAAAATGCAGCCGCTCGTGTAGGTAGTTGCAGTTTGTCGTGTTTCTGTGTAATTATAAAATTAGCTTGCAGGGTCGAGGTGGTAGTTTATACAGATCTCAAGGGTACAGCTCTTTGAATATGTAGCATTCGTATTTCTACTGGAATTCCGTTAAAATTGAAGTTTTCCACCCTCTCCATAATATTAGTTACCATAAATAAACATGAAATTTATTGAATTAACACAAATTATCGTGCTACCAAACTCTGTATTTATATTATAACGACGTCATCACTGTAACTGATAACTCAACCTGGATTTTGGATGATAATAATTAAGCCACTGATATTGTTTCCGATACTAAATATTCTGGGTGCGGTCCAGCCAATGTCATCGAAGAACTACCGTATGTTATTGAACACTGCAGGGAATTCTTAAAGGTTCTGTAGTCCCTAGCGTCTCCTGCTCAACCTTGGTGTTGGCCACATAATGATATGAATTTAATTACTTGGTTGAGATTTATATTATTATAAAGATGTCAATAAAAGATGGAGAGAAAACCTAGAACTGTAGATGTCTGGTAATCAAATTCTTTAGCAAGACCAAAGATCAAGCACTCCAAAGGAAAAGATTACAATACCTACCTACTAACTTAATAGGTAATCATTTTTCGCAAAAATTTTGATTTGATCTTCCCATAGATAACAGCGATTTTTAAGAAGAAATAACATCACCATCAGACCAGGCTTAATGAGTGAACGAAGCATCAAGTAAGTAACATAAACAATTCCATGAAAAAAAACATTCCGAATGCGTTATACAATGCATATGCATGCCACAGGATGTCGTCGTGACGAAGGAAATGCCCTAATGAGCTTTGACTAGGCACGCCATAATTGCGATCAATGGAAAATATAAGTTTTTCATTGAACAAGTTCCATGTAGGTAATTATTTCTGAGTAATGACTGCGTAATACTTGAATTACTGGTACTCGATTAATTCTAATGTTATAAGAATTATGTTTGTTTTATTTATGTTAAGGTTGACTGCTAACTTATTGGGGTAGGTGGGATGCGAGATGACACATCAGAAATGCATATTCTTAGTTCAATACTTCGTGTGCTATTATAGTAGGTATTTATCCAGCACTTGCTAGGTAAAACTCCTCAGAGTCGTGGATTTAAAAGCTACGAGTAAAGGGATAAACCTAACTGCAGGGCTGCGAAAGAAATATGTAAAAGATTAGTGACAAGTACCTAAGCTCATCCTGAAAGAGCGCTCTAACTTATAGTACTCGTAGACTATTCGTGTAGCACTTAGGAACTTACAAAAATTACTCATTGAAGTCTTTTTTAATCCAGGTTGAGGAACAAACAGAAATAATATAATTTTAGCTTTAGTGACGTAGCTTTAGGTAGGCGCAGATGTAGCTCTAAATAGACATTGATAAACCGTTGATAACTTATCGAATATCATAGATTTGTTGGGTCGATATTAGCTAATGTTGATAGGTATCTATTTTGATACCAGTTGACTATGGAGAATAACGTAATGGGGTTTGCAATGTGTCTATTTTTGATGGGCTGTTGAAGCTTTCTGTATGACAGTTCTCTGATATGAGATACTCGTAGGTACCTACCACTTACCATTGTACCGAGATTTAAAAATCTAAGTTAATTCTTTAAGGGTCCAAACGGTCCAAACGGACTTTTCAACGGTCTGATAGTCTATCTAAGGTGCAAATTTATGATGCCTTTGTCTCTAACACAGGAGTTCCCAAACATTTTTCTTTTAGACCTCTTTCAAAAGTTAACTGGTTCTGGTGGACCCCCTACAGGCCTTAAACCCCCATTTTTTCACGCCAACGTAGACCCCCATCGAGACTCCTATTGGGGTCCACCTGGACCACTTTGGGTACTTTATAGTCTAACATATCCTTCAGATTGGCTTATTGACCCCTGGAGAAATCGGCCTAAAAGTAATGTATTTACTTAGATACGAGTACATAAGTTATGACTGGTTCTCAAAATGGAATTAAGATAATTTACAACGAAAATAACAAGACATATCTATTGGGTGACCTAGGTCGGTTTATCCATTTGCTTGGTATATCGCGTGACACAAATTCTCATATCCCAGTTAACCAATTCTAGGAGTGAGGTAATAGTTTACAATGAGGTAATGGCTGTCCCCCGGGAAGGCGCGCCTGACTGACATCAGAACCATTACTTGCAACATATTGCAGGACAAACACTTCCTAAAATAGCCCGCTAAAGTGATATGGGATTAAATGGGATTAGATTAGTAATCTATGGGTATTGATGATGAAAGATAGTACTCGTAGCTATAATAATAATGCCTATAATGATGATGTTAGGTAGGTTCCCGTGCTGTTGCGAGGCTTCGCTGGAATAGTATAGAATCTCAAAGAGAGTATAGATCTCCCTTATGATTCTGCAGTTCTGGTTAGGCCATTTCGGGAACACGGCCGTTTCTATATGAATGTAGGTTAGGTAGGTGATCTTTTCCAGCTGAGGGCAATTAATTTTTTATTTTTATGTGTCTAGCATTTTTAAACACCTTAATTCCAGGCAGGGGAGTTTTGTCTCATGTGAAGATTAGACATATTATTGTTAGTGCAATACGAAAAAGCAATTGTCAATTTATATTCTACAAAGACGAGAAGTTTTCCAACGACTGAAGCAAGTTATTGCCTCGCCATGACATTTATTACCATACTAGTGGGCGCCCGCGACTCCGTCCGCGTGGACTACAGAAAAAACAAAATGTCGAAATTATCCGGGATAAAAACATTTTCCCGGGATAAAAAGTAGCCTATATGTTAAGTGGGACCTGTCAAATATTTATTGAAAACTGCATCGAAATCGGTTCAGCCGTTTCTGAGATTAGCGTGCACAAACGCACAGACAAACAGACAAAAATTTTTTAAATCATTATTTTGTGTAATATTTTTTCTCATATATCTTCCATGTACAGACAGCGATCCGTTACATTTTTATTATACATATATAGATAATAAATGTCATATTTATTGTATACCTACTTGCATCAAAATACGACATCTTTAGATACCTAATAATGACACTCTACCATATTTTCTGAATGAATACTGACATGGGACTTTATTATTTAGGTAAAAAGTATCAATAGTTAAGGTTACAAGAATACTAGTGTTGGTTTAAAACTCTTTGTGACTCTGGAAAGTTTATGATAATAGTATCTAGCATCCACTGCAGGTGGGCGCAGTTAAGAAACGCATTATCAATATGAATATTGTACCTGTATTTATTTATAAACATATATATGTCGCAGGCAATTTGTATGATTCGTCTTTATACAAAACGACTAGGCATTTTGAATAGTATGGGTTTTGGAGCGAGACAATTTGGCTTCTAGCAATTGGTCTGCTTAATTAATTAGGTTAGGTTATGTTAGACCTGTTAAAATAACAACGCACGAGTCGAGTGAGCGTAGCGAGCATGTCCCTGCAGCGACCGGCGAAGTGCTAAAAGGATTTTTTTCTCTCATACTATTCAAAATGCCTGGCGAGCGTTTATAAACGGACGACGCCGTTTGTATAAAGACGAATCATACAAATTGCCTGCGACATATACACGGCTGTGTTCCCAAAATGGGATAACCAAAACTGCAGGATATTACCCACAGCCATGTTCAGCATAGCGGGGACAGATGTGAATGAACAGTGACAAGTTGCTAGGTTATCGCTTGAGAAACTGCCGAGTTGACTCTTACGACATGCACAGAAGATAATGCAGCTGATGTATTCTAGTGAAGCCCCGCAACAGCACAAGACAGGTATTTATTTGAATTATGAAATCAAAGGTTAAACAGGTCAATACAATACAACCAATTTCCGGATGGCAGTTTATTTGAAGTGTCATCATCAAGTCGAGGATAGGCACAGGATGGTACGACTCCGTCAAGTTAAATGTCCTTCGAGCTTTTGTTTTGACGCACTTTTACGAGAAAAAATACTTCTGACTTAAATTCTGACTAGGTCAATTATTAAAGTTACATTATTTTGCCAGTCGTATCTTTATTGTTACACACAGAGCTATATTGCAAAAAGGAACGACAGGTTTACGCAGGCGACAAAGTATATTTAAATCAAACTGTTATTTTTTATGTAGAGTCCTTTCCCGATTTATATTTACAAAAGGCATCTATATACATAAGTAAGTATTTATTTAGTGTAGATTATCCTAACAAATATTACTATTCATTCCCGTAGTTAGTTAACCCAGAGTGAGCAAACCAGATTGATAGGAAATTTGATTCTTCACGCCTGGCCGCGGCCACGGCCTTGTCTGACGAGGTAGCCTGACCAATTGCTACTAATGTTTTATAGCAGTAAGTACCTACCTGTCTACTTATTCTGCGATTTGCGATTTAAGGGATTATACATATACAGGATACCAATATAAGTAAATTACATATGTCGAGACCTCTGAAAACTTTATAAATTGTTCGATTGAAGAGAATTGTAAAGAGTACCTCCGGCAATTTGGTCTTGATTTTGTTTCAAAAGTTTTAAAAGCTTAAATCAACTTTTTATTTTAAAACAATAGCTAAAAAGGTTTAAAATTTTATTCACCCCTGCGTAATATAACTATCTTGTCTATCTATGTAAGTATTGTTATGCAAAAGTTAATTAAAATCGTATTAATTACATGAGTTCAGTTTTTAACGGCTCGAGCTATATTTTTCCCGTTAAAAAGAGATCATAATAAATAATTAATACGCGGTGGTTAGAAGTTATTACATAACCTACTATATGTATTTTAAATACATTATCCTTCCTATAAAATAAATATATAACAGTTTATTGAAATTATCATCAGTAAATGGGCCTAATAGTTTAGTTAGTTTCAAGTATGCACTAAGCTATCGCGTAATGTTAAGATGAGTAGGTATTATAGAGCGAGCTCCTTGATTATTTTGATAAAGATAGAGCCATCTACAATCTCAAGATTTTCCAATTGTTTTTTATTAACAAATCATTTATAAATCTATAAATAAGTGCATATTTCTTCTGAGATTGTTCTGTTTCTGTTACTTAGGAATGTTTGGAACACGTTAAACGTATCGTCTCATAGTGTCGGCATACCGCCTGCGGCAGAGTCAATTATTATCTATGTTTTTATTCCACCAAGCAATAATTATATACCATAGTCGTGCCTTCAAGCCGACAATAATTGTATCCCAAGAATCGAGTAGGAAAACGATGGGGTTACGCTCCGTAAGTCCCCATGACTCGTCAGTTCAAAAAACTTAAGACCCCGTAGCGCCTCGCTCGCGCGTCCGCAAGATAGAATCAAAATTCGACTTCCATTAATTTTTTGTTCATTTTGGACACGCTTTCGGAGCGGGAGCTTATAAGAAATCAACGGGTATTGTTATGCGCTCGAGAAGTACGAGCCTTGGGCTGTACTAGCTTGGGTATAAGAGATAGAACGGGTTTACTTGCTTGTAGTGCAGTTAAATGTTTTTGTTGCGTGTTGATGTTAATAATCGTTCTATTAAAAGCGAGTTAACGTGAGTGATCTTGCACAATTTAGCTTTATTGAAGTCTAGAATGATAATTGGTCATCATCGTGTCCAGTCAGATTTCAGAGTCAACTTGTACAATTTTGCCTATAGGTACCTATAGCTAAAGAAAAAAACATAATAATTCAGATTATAGGGCATGCAATAACCTGCAATAAACTGAAACCTATTCAGTGGCGTAATATATATTTCGAGGCCCGTGGCCAATTCATTGGATAGCCCCGCCCGTAAGTAATGTTGGGAGTTGGGATTCTCCTTTGACTTTTGCCCCTTTCGGCTGGGGCTCGTGACATTTTGCCGACTTGCCACCCTGTATTACGCCCCTGTCATCATCATCAGTACTTAGGATGAATTTATTGCCTTCCTTCTGTTACCGGAAACATGTCTATGGTAACATTTTCCTAGGCGCGTGATGTCGTAACTTAATGACGGTTTATGCATGGATATTAAAATTATTTAATGTGAGTCATTAAGCGTAATGGGTGATGACTGCATGATGATGATAATGAACGTAAGTTATCTCAGGGCTTTGCGGGTAAATAGTTACTTTCAGCACATATCTCAACTATTTTATCATTGTTTGGTCAGCTTACTGGACACTAGGCGGTTTCGATTTATTCTGTGTGCCTGAAGAATATAACCAAGGGCGTTATTACAAAACCACGTCTAAATTATACACCCATTGAAGAAAAATTTTAAAGACTATTCAGTAAAATGTATATGATAACATCTGACAACAACAGCGTAGTGTTTTAATACACTCGTATTCGTATACTCTCCCTGGATAAACAACCAATTATTATAATTTTATTTATTAATGAGTAATCTTTCCCTCCAGTTGTTTTAGGTTTTCATGTACCTACAAACTAATTACTTATGTAAAGGTTATTAGATTTTACAGATATCTGTTCACGTCCGAACGGATGTGACATAGACACATCGAGTATCTAATTTTATTTTTATCAGTTTTTATCATTTTAGAATTAGATCCGAAAAACATTTTCTGTTTTGTCATCGTCTGCTAAAATATTACAAAAGATTACGATACATGCACCGGAACTGTAGGTACTAATAATCATCTCTATCTATAACAAAGTATGACAGTATCCCTTAAGTAAGATCCAATTCTTGATCAGTAGTTCACCTTACTTAAAAAATACTACGGTTTGACAAACGTTTTTAACTACATATACTAAGATACCTACTAAGTTAAACTAATGATCAAACAATTGAGCCTAAGTATATCAAACAAAAAGCTTCAGTTAAAAAAACCTTTTTTTTTAACAACAAGCTTTTATTATTTGGAAAAAAATTAACTGATCGAATCAAACGAGCCCAAACTCGATGGGCTTGCGTCGTTAAATAACGGAGTTCCTATGGCCGGCTACCTTCCAGTTCCATAATCAGATCAGCTCTATGTCATAATAATATTGCGTTGTCATCCGATTTATATCTACGTGCATGCAAAATTTCGGCTCAATCGGAAATCGGGCAGTGGATCAAATTCAACTTGCAAGATTTGGTTACAGACAACGGGACAGGTGAAACTAAAAAAGTTTATAATATGAGGTAGTTTCAAGTTTTGTTTCAAGGTAGCCAAAGTAAGTATACTTACGTGCTTTCTGAACTTTTTTGGATAAAGTCACGAACTTTTTAGTCTACATAGTATAACTAGGTATGCTGCAAGAAAATCCCAAAAAGTGTTTTCGTCGGAATAGAAACCAATGCAGTTGGTTCTTGTCTACATAATAATCAGCGGGTACCGAGGTATTGATAACAAAATATTATAGAAGAACATTTTATAAAAGTGTGATTTATCACACAATAAAATGTTGAAATAATTTTACAATGCTGCGCTATAAGATACTATATAACTGGACGGCAAACTAAATTGTGAAGCTTTTATTATACATACATTCGAAGTTAGAAACATAAGTTATAAAAATAAAAATTATCTAATCTACCTTGTGACTCCTATGGGTTCCGTCATATATTTAGTTACGTAAGCGTTTGAAAATAAATAGCTATCTATCATCTTGCTACCTCCACCTCCCATACGCCTACATGGTGTTGTTTTACATCCCATACTATTGTTCAAATGGGTTACTTACTTATTAGTTCACAGGTACATGTGCCTTCGTTTAAGTAACTCGATGTTTTCTTATTGAAAAATTATAGTTATTTATATTTCTAAACTGTTGATTTTGTATGGGGCATAACAATAGAGTTTTGTATTATTTTACAAATTATTTCTACTTATTACAAATTTTATGCTACGTACTAACTGCTAAATGCTCATGAGCCTCTATCCAGCAGACTCAAATTGAACTTTACGTGCAAAAAATGGTCTGGTAAATTATTTTTTGTCCTACCTTTATTTATATCTAATTGTTGATTAGCTAAGTAACAAAGTAATTATAGTATAACCTAGTCACTTAATGGTATAAGAAGCACCATGAATCATGACTTGATCACGTTACGCTACGTTTTTGCTGTAAGTACCTACTTACTTCATGAATCAAGGATTTTTTATACTGGTTGAGGAGGCACTGGTACCTCTATGTACATATATACGGCAAAGCAGGGATAGTGAACTTTTTTCTCAATTATCGAGAGAAACAGACACAAGAAAAAGAAGTTTTAAAATTGATTGTCGGTGCTTTTTACAGCTCTGGTGATTTAACTGCTGGTAGTAAAAGTTGGTTTAATGTAATCTTTATCTCGCCTATCTATAGGTAATTGTCACCAAAGCAACAATAGAGCTGTGCTTTAGGATGCACCAGTCAGTTATCTACAGTAATAGGTACCAATCTATCTAACGACTTGACCGATCTCAGCAGACAGGATATCATCTTTACAGGGCTTCTTTTCTCTAGAAGAGGGCTCTATTACACTTTCCCCATAGGTATACGAATAAGAAAGCATATTCCTTAGTTGCTCTACAATAGTTGACAAAATACTATTTACTTTGCTGTGTAGACATCAGGCAGATGTAGTAGGTACGGAGAGACAAAAAATGAATTTCATGAAATACCAAATTCACCTACCTATAGACTTATCTAAACCCAGAGATTTACTTTTCTGTAAACCTAATTTATTAATTATTTCATTTAGTTAGGTGGATACTCTATCTAATTAGCTGTATGCCGAGGATAACCTTAGTAATACAAAAACGTAGCAAAAATAGAAATACAAAACGCAAGTTCACGGCCACCTTAATAAATTGGCGGGTAGTTTTAATATACATGGGCGGATTTCCGGTCCGCATTTCCATATCGTTTGGCGGGCTTCACATCGGTAAACCTAGCACGAACGTTATATTATTATTAAAAGTAGGTACTTACCTATATAATTCTATTTAAATAAATGTCTCATTAAAAGAAAAAATATCAAAATTATATATTGGATCTGAAAATTATTTTATTTTTCTGAAGGTTGACTCTCACAGTCAGTTGGTTATTTTTGACTCTACCATGGCGGTAATATTATTTCATTCTCGTCTTTATATTTACAGCATTTTTATCCATTAAATAAGTGGCTATCATTATCAAATTCTAAAAAAAACACTATTAACAAACGTTGATCTCATATCATTTCAATGATTTCACAACAACTCCGGGTGTCGCCGTGACATCTATAAAAATAGAAAATTCAATGTTTTAACAAACTTTTGGCAGATAGGTCGGTGTCTCTCGGAACGTAACTGGGATGTGGCGAATTCGTCTTTCCCGTCTGCTGTTTTGTAATCAACGGATAACTGCGGTTTAAATCCAGACCGCAAGATTCTGTACGATTTCGATTGCGTAAAATCACTTTCGAAACCGAGATAGGAACCTGTGGAATTAAAATGAAGTGTGGAGTGAAATGTAGTTACGAAAAAAGACTTTCCCTCCAACTAAATTAATAACTCAATAAATAACTACTTATACCGCACACACTTATACATACGGCGGTATTCCCAAAATGGAGTACCTACCTAGCCGGAAATGAGATCCAACGGCCAAGTTTACATAGCAGGATCAGATCAGATGTAAATGATCAGTGACGACTTGCTAACTCCTTTTGAGAGAATGCCTCAGTCGACTATTACTTACGATATGCACGGAAGGAGGTGATGCATTCTGCATAGGACCCCCGATTCAGCACAAGTTCTAAGTACCTACCTACCTCATTACTTTACCAAAGCACAATGGTAGGTGTACCTAAATATATTTCAGTTTAAAAGTTACCTACAATATAAAATCTTTTATTATGTGGTTGGGATTTCCGAGTATTTTTTTGTCCTTTTACTGCTATTTCCTAATTGTATTTTTTGACATACATTATTACATGCGTTTGAGTTCTGTATGTACCCATGCCTAATATAATCTTCTAAAATTGTAATATAATTAATGTTTCAGGAATAAAAATATTATAGGCAGTTATGAAATAAGGAAAATCAGACCATTCAATTCTTCTATACTTTCTGATAGTTAATTAAAAAGCGATGTACCTAAGTATGAAAAAAATATTCTCTCCATTCATTTATCATGCAGCATTTTCAGATGCAAGATGACAGCTCCAGTTAACGTTCCTATTGAAGTAAATATATTCTTTGCTTACTACTCTTACTAGCTTAGTACCTACTTCTCCTAAAAATTAAGTAGTACCAACACATATTTTCATGGCATTGGTCAGTGTAAAACTAAAGTGGACGTCAGTTTTCTTTGCAAAGAACTTAGCATACAATGATAGCGCCGGTAAAGTCTAAAGCAAAGTCAAACAAGACCGGATGCTACCATGTCATATGTGTAGATAAACAGTGTCCACATAGAAAGGTATTAGCTATCGCATTAGACAAAATAAGCATATGCCTTAAGTAAATGTTTCAAGTCTTATCGGTATCTATACCGAATTGCTTGATTTTATTCCACTTATTTAATTCATGATTATTTTTCCTTGAACAACTTTCTTCTATACCTATCTAAGAGTTATTAGGTAAATTAGGTAGGTACGATGCTTCACTGTTTTCATACAAGCAGCTCTTTGAATGTGTAGGTACCTAAGTACCTACTCTATCTATATTATGTAACAAATTAGAAAAAATGCGTACAATATCAAATGTATACTCTTGGTGTGTTTTAATAAATAAATAGATAATCAAAACCAAACATACATAGGTACCTATTGTGTTAAAAATCGAAAAATTTGCCAGAACTGCAGGTCGGGATTGAGAGACTACAACCGCGTTATTATTATACGTTTATGTCCATATTTATGTCACATAGAAACATTAACTTTCCGTCTCTTTTTCATTCATTTGTAGGTAAGCCATATACACTGAAGAATTCAAACATTTGTCAGACATTATAAATGGCGTCACCCTAGATTAGAAAATCCGATTTATGAGTTGCGACGTTTTCAGCTTTCCGTATTTTTATCTAACGTCCATTCCACATCGAAATGTTTATGATAGAGTTGCTATCTAATGTTATCTGGTGAAAAGGTATTTTAAATTGGTTTACAAAGTAAATAGGTAAGTACAATTTTTTTTTCGTAGATTGATGAATGAAAATACCTACCTGTAGGTACGTGGGTAGGTAAGTACATAGGTAGGTAGTAATTTTTTATAACAAACAAACACATAACTTAGA
Organism: Carposina sasakii; assembly: GCA_014607495.2. NCBI lineage: Eukaryota > Metazoa > Arthropoda > Insecta > Lepidoptera > Carposinidae > Carposina > Carposina sasakii. The sequence continues at coordinate 7,742,197 of CP053151.1, forward strand.
TGATATTATATTATGTATCCAGTTGAGTTTTATATAGTATCATAAAGTCGGAATATTTTAAAAGACTTTCCTCAAACAATCATAGTGATGATGGATTGGCGTGTACCATGGTAAATATTATAGTAGGTAGGTTCCTAACTGTAGTAGTATAATTTAGTGATAGAGTATAAGATGTTTTAATTATGGGCCATGAATTCTTAACTTTTACAGGTACCTACTTATAGTCACTAAATAATATTTTTTTACGGATAATTATTTATTATATAGTCCCTGTCATTTCATTGTTTCCACACCTACCCTAGGTGTGAAAGCAATGAAAAATATCCAGAGCTGAGACAAACTTATGAACCATCGGGTTTTTTTCAATATTAGTAATAACCAATCTAAAAATCAATAACGAATGTAAAATAGACTCCAAATACTGAAAAAAAAATTGCGTTGGGCTAACCAATTTTAATTGATTTTGTACATATCCTCTGTTAAAGAATTAGAAAATCAAACAAATCCTTTGGGTAGGTAAAGTAAGATTCTTCATTATACCCAGCAATCCCCTTTGTTTTTCAATTCAATCTTTTTGTATAATTAATGAGGTAGCTAATTATTACGGAGGGTATGATTAATCTGAAGCTAGTTAATATCCATGGACAGTGCGAGGCTGTACAGCGTATCGTGATCGGCATGAATGCCGTCCATCCGTCACGGTTCTCCACTGGCGCAGTCGGCTTTGTCCATACCTTGTCACAGTCAACAGTCTACTGGATCACACACTCATTTGTTACAAAATGTTACAAGACTGGTGCCCTCCATTTAAACTCAATGTCGTCAGCATTTCTGCTAAAACAGATCCTTTAAAATGACGAGCTCTGATTTTAAAAGATTTTCAGTTGCGTTAAATCGTGAGATTTTACACGAATAAGTAGATCAAAATGGTGCTATATGGAGGGTTCCTTTTTTACAATCGTAGGACCTGAGTAAACTCCTCAAATTGAACATCTTCGTCAGGGCTAGCCAAGCACAAGCGTCATCCATCGTCACTATTACGTTGCGTAACGTTATCATATGGTTATCATTTAGTAAGTAGACGCTACGAAAACTGTTTATCTAACGTGTGTTTGTAATGGGATAGAGTATAATCCATGATACTTGAACTTGTCTAGAGGAGCCACCAACATGGAGATAGGTGTTATTTCTTTTCAAGTCATTTTTTTACATGTTTAGGAGAATTTTTAAGTTTTCTCCTTGTATACCCATTTATCATGTCCAATTTACGGGCTTTAAAAATCCATAAAACAGTCAGTAATTCACGAAAATTTATTTTTCTCTTTACTTAAGCAAGTTACAGAACAAGAGTACAAAGCTATCGGTTGGATACTAGGTAATAATATTTTGTCGTTTTTGGACATTTCAATTAGCAGTAGTGTGTAAATTCCTCGGCTATGCTAACGAGATCTGCCGACAGTATTTCTATTGCCAATTATTTGATTGTCACATTTCAATGACATCCTTGTTTATTTCCGTGCAGATTTCCCGACTGTGTTTCAATATTTTGTAATATGTATTAACTGTAAGAAGTAATAAATACTTAATCGAGCACACCGAATGCGTGTGCGTGTACGTAAGCGTAGACGTATACGTACCTCTGAGTTGTAATGTATATGATAGCTATCTTATCCCAATATTTGGGAATATTAGGTACCTACCTATGACCGATTTGGTATTTGCCTTATTAGATATGTATATATGTAACAATGGTTAGTGAAAATTTTCCAGGAATCTTCCTGATGGATGATAAGACACGATGAGCATATGACAATTTTTCATGAAACGGTCCAAATAGAACGTAGAATCAAGTCTATATCCTCACGGCTAAGGATCAGGAATGCCTTGCTTCTGGATCCATGGTAGATTTTGTTGTTGTTTGCATGTCATATTCACATACCTACGCTTAATTTTATTATACTTATACGTAGAGACTAAAATCCAGCTTGAACAGCTTTGTTTGATAATGACTTGTAGATGTTGACTCTGTGCTCTAGCTGTATGGGCTGCTGATAGGGCCGGCCCGCCCATACGGGGAACGGAGCAGTCGCTCCAGGCGCCAAATCCTAGACTAGAACTTTGCACTCACAATTGGTATAGGATATATTATTAGGAGCAAACAGGAGAGGCGCCATAATTGGATCTCGCTCCATTCTAAAATTTACTTCGGGCCGGCGCCGGCTGTTGGTGTATGAGGATAGTTATAATCAGTATCACTAGTATAGTCATAGTAATTTTAATTCTAAATTTAGAGACCCGAGGCCCGAGTCAGATCCGCAGGACTCTGTGAGCTCAATAGCGAGGGAAGTCTTATACACATATTTATTTAGTCATTTCATGGTTACGGAGATATTGAAGTTATAGGTATTGACTTAAATGTAAACTTGAGCTCTATGAAGTCTTGCCCTTATTTTAAGATTCGAGATCTTTTGAATGATCGAGCGACTTTAAAGGATTGAGCTCTTGATGGATTTGAGTTTTTTTCGTAAGCACGAGTAGTGGCTCAGAGAATCTTGTTCTAAAGAAGAGGCTTCAAAACTCGACGTAGCTAGAATAGAATGCGTCGAGGTTTGTACATTGGTAGGTACTATTAGGCGCGATTGGCGTCTCTAGGAGGGATGTATTGGTACCGAATAAGTACCTGGTTGGCTTGAGAATAGACAACTTATAAACACAACGGTAGCACTGTAGTAGTTAACATTGTCAATAAATATGAGGTGACCTATCCATCATTGTTGCACGGGTAACTCCAATTATTTACTAACATTGAATAACCGTTCTAGTACAAACAGATTTTACGAAATCCATAAGCAGTAAGCACCTATATCAGATTGAACTACTGTTATAAGTAGGTATGTAGATAGTAGGTATCTGAATTAGATAACTCCGCTATGGGAATTAAGATACGATGCACCTATCTCTCTATCTATAGGTAATAGCTGCTGCTCCGAAAATTTTTGATGTATGTACCTATACAATAGGGCTGTACCTACTAAGTATCAGGAAAAACTCTAAAAATCCATCAGCACCAACCCTTATAATACTTAATCATAATTTCCACAATAAAAAAGCCAACCATATGAGTCTAAAATAATTAGTCTGTGTTTATTAATCTATTAATCCATAATTTCAAAATATGTGTCGACGTTGATAATATACCTACTATAGTACATGTACATATGATATTATACTATGACATTTTTAGAACCAATTTATTTTTTAATAAATATGTAGGTGTATAAACACCACACTATTGTCGTTGCCTAGGTACATATACCTACCTACTTACCTATGTAAGCACAAACTACTGTTTCATATTAAGTACTAATAATTTGCGATAAAATAAAACAGACGCCTGAATAAAAAAAATATACTAGTTTAATTAGAAGCAAATAAAGTGTTGAAATAGAAAACTTTAAGACTGGAATTATTTTGAAACTAAAGTAGGTGAAAATATTAATTTACAATACTTACATATTGATTAAAATGCACAGGTTCTTTGTCAGCGATTTCACAAAACAATGATCACATACAACACAAAGTTTTTCTTATTGTATAATTTCGTGTTATTGTATTTTTGACTACACGACAACCGAGTGGCGCGCGCTTTTAGACTCGTATGAACAAAACAAGAAACTTCTTTAGTGATTTGAACAAGCCGCCTTTCCCCTGCGTAAATTGGCGGGAACTTGGCGTTCACTTTGCTAGCGACATCTATTAGTTTAACAGATAAACATTAAAACAAGCGCCATCTATTGTCGAGTAGATTTAATTTTTTTTTAGTTTATCCCGAAGGAAAGGCAAGGGGAACTAAGCCCATACAGCCTAATCATTGTTTAGTAAAATGTATTCTGAATTTATGATGAATGACAATGATGATGAGTGGAAACGTCGGAAAAATCCTCAAGAACGAGTTTAAAATTAGTAAAAATCAAAAATAATTGCAGAAACAACTTACATGAGCCCATGAAGAGATCGTATTCCGACTAAAGTTTTACTCAGCTTACCTGCATATAAAACCATGCACACGCACTAGATTCACATAACAAGTAAACAAAATATTACTTATCTACCAAAAAACATCACTTTACGGACACATGCAAGCCATTTACAAATAAATTTTGATTTTCACAAGAAAATTACACCCGCTCCCTTCCAGCTTTTCCCGCCGAATCCCGAGTAGATTTTAATACTTTGTCACAGAGTAAAAATTATCGCGCGAGACGCAGTTTCCACCAGTGGCACAATCGATGACTTGCTCGTAATCGTGACATCCTCAACCTGTGGAAATGATCACGGTCAGCCGCCACGCCTGAATGATGATACACACTTCTTCCCAAAGGAGATCCAGGAGATGTTAATGAACAGTGACATGTTGCTAGCTTATCGCCAAAGAGAATGCCCAACAAAAATTAAACACAAGATAAATTCTGCAATACTTTGTTTTATTGTATGTTCTTATGTACTAAATTATACATACATACAGATCATTACAATTATACGATCTAAAAAGAGACTTAACAGCGTGCGATTCGTACGCCCTTAACTGCTATTTCATATATGTATTTCCTTTACAGTAAATATTTACTCTTTTAAAATTATATCAGCAATGTAATGTAATGCACATAATTAACCTTAACCTCTGAAATATTGAAACAGAAATATTAAATAAAGTATGTAAAGATTTAACGATATTGTAATTCCAGGTAAATTCCTTTGCTAATACATTTTAAAAGCATAATATCCGTCTATGTAAATATGATAAATAAAAAAGTCCCTCTGCAAATAATTCTTTGGTTTGGTAACCATAAAAGAAAAAGTACTCAGGTTCACCCACTGTAGACATAAGGTCTAATTCATTATTTTCTGTTTAAGATCTTTAGCTACTATGTATCTATGTACTTCATTTTCGATAGAAGCACTCAAATGATTATTTACATATGAATGTTAAAATAACTTGATACAAACATATCATAATTATCAATTACATCTTTGCCTGTATTTTTCTAGTATAAGAAAACATAATTGGAATTCACCTTTAAAGTTACTAATCATTTTAATGCATTTTAAAATAGATACAGAAAATCGAACATGTAAATAGCATCCATGCATTTATCTATAAGAAATAATATACAATATTAAATTTCTTAGAGGAAGGCACTCAAGTGCCTAGTTAAACCTAACAAGTTACGTACTTATTCTGTAGTAAAATACAATTACGCTAAATAAGAGACATTGGAGGGAAGTTTAATTCTCATCCGTGCTAACTGAAGGTGCGGGTGTTGTTTGGGATTTTTCTGAAACAAAATAAATAGATATATAAAAATGTCAGAGCCAATAAAAACAATGGAAGGTGCAATAGACAATTTTTGTGAATCTATAAAAAATGTATGCCCATTAAAAGTTTCATTGATATAACTTGTTCAAAATAAATATATACTCGTATGTATTTTTTGTCTCAACAACTTGTATTCCCGTCTCATTTTATCATAGCATAATTACAAACCTCCCTGGCTGCCAACCGAAGATTTGAGAGTAATTGCATCCGCCGACGGCAGTTTGATGCCTTGTTTCAACACCATTGTGCCACCCTAAAATAATTCAAATTTTAAAATATTAATAAGAAAGTTACTTCTTTTCAAAACGAGACATACATATAGTCACGCCTATCATCCTCCAAAGAGGTAGGGCAAGTGTGCAAATTACACACCCACTTTTCAGTTAGCCTACTAAGTCCCACGTGGTAAGGAATGAGCCTACGGCGGCCTTTCGGGCACAAATTGGCACAGTTCAACAACAAACTAGCGACCGGTAACGAATCCAATAGAAAATGTTTCCGTGCCATTCTAAATAGGTACTATAAACTATTCAGCGTCAGAGCCTCGTCCGTTAAGTAGCAACAGAACAAAACAGCGGAGATTAATAGCTGCATGTGAACAGTTTAACTGAGTAAGCGTGATAAAACGGCCATACTGACCTTCATTTCTACCAGTCCCTTCTTGGCCATCGCCTCTACTTCTGCCTTGGTCATGACTATCTTCTGCACTTTGACCATCTTCTTGCCGATCTGCATTTCAGTCACCTCGCCTGGTCCCATGGCTGGTAAAGTATATAATTTTAACATTGTCTCTTAATTGTGATTATCTATACCCTCTATCTAAATTAGCTATATCCGAGAAGGGTTGGCGTCAGGCAGGTAGCCGGCAGTAAAATAAACGAAAGAAACCATATTTCGCCATGATGATGATGACTCTAAATTGTGACTGTCTAAGATTTTATCGTATTATTTTGCATAATACAAGCCGACCCATGGATACGCACTATTAAGGCTGCCTTTTTAATATGTGCTATTCTACGTTACCTACTCATCATAGCATCGTTATCTTAAGACTTTATTCTTCTGATAGGCTATCGGACGTTTGGAAAAAATCAGCCCTAAACCGATTTAAATTATATTTGGTACAGGTAGTCTAGAGCAGGGATTCCCAAACTTTTTTTCTCATAGACCCCTTTCAAAAGTTAACTGGTTCTCGTGGACCCCCTACAGTACAGGCCTACACCACATACAAATTAATTGTGAAGCCCCATTTTTATACGCCAACGTAGACCCCCATCGAGTCTCCTGTGGAACCCTGGGGGTCCACCTGGACCACTTTGGGAACCACTGGTCTAGAGTCTGAGAAAGGACATAGGCTAACTATTCCAGGAAAAAAATTTAGCCCCGATAATTTCGATTTTTTTTTCTGCAGTCCACGCGGACAGAGTCGCGGGCGTCCACTAGTATTTACATAAGTGGTTTCAGAGTAGCAACTATGTACATATTGCAGGCTAAGTGGCCGGATCCAGTTTCTCATAACAACTGCATTTGTCTGTGATCGCAGTATTGTTGTTGTTAGATTCGGGGGTGTATTGGAAAAAATATTAACTCACGTCGTGCATTCGAAGGCAGCGGCATAGGTTTCACTCCGGGTGGTAAAGCCTTGATAGGAACCTAAAAGAAATAATAAAATGTACATACAACATGAAGTAAATAAATAGGGATACATGTTAAGATATATAACGTAAATTAAAATTACCTTTTTCAAGGTTTGTCCACTTGGCGAAACTATAGGAGCCGATTTGGCGTCTTCTGTTTTTGATTCCTAAAATGCAGTAAGAAGAAATATGATTATTTATTTCCTGAAAAGGATCAGCACGGAAGTAAATATGAGAAATATTTAATAGTAAGGTAAATAGCGTTTATATACATATATCATAGAATGAAGTCCAGAACCACAAGTATGTAAAATGCCTGTGTTGTTAAATGCCTAAAGAAATATCCTATAACTGTGTGTTTTAAAAGTTCACATGTGTTAAATTTAAGTGGGAAACCGCTAGTGAGTAACGTAGGTATGAAATGAAGTGGTTTTGACTTACTTCTGTATCTTTCATATAATTTTTACAGTTGTCCAAGTTCTTGCCAGTGAATTCAGCTTCATCGTTATCCTCCTCGCTTTCCTCATTGTCATCGTTTTTTTTTACTTGTTTAGCAGGACTGAAAACATTGCATGTATGTTATATATGATGGTAATAAATGGTGGTACATATTTTTTTGTATGATGGCCAGTAAAACAAAAGTTGAACGTAGTTGTAGTATGTATATGAGTGAAGCCTCATTTATGGGCGACCCATGGGCGATGAAAAGAGTAGTTCTCGCTCAAGAAACTATAAATAGATCATTCCGTGTAAACAAAAGAGATGCATATATTAAGTTTACGCTGCTGGTGATGACTCTTTCCACTAGTTTTGACGCTGAGCGACAAGAGCTAACAAAGATTACGAGTAATCGCCCGTCGCATTCGCACTTTTTACGCAAATCTGCGTATTATAGGTAGAGACACTCGCACTTTTTACGCAAATCTGCGTATTTTAGGTAGAGAAGAATTACGTCGGTCCACTAAGTTTTTATTAGTTTTTATAGTATGAATTACTATTTTACTAAATCTATCATATTGGGTCAAGTCTTTTTTAATACGATCTGGCAACATTGAGCCCAGCGCCAAAACTACCGGAACTATAAACTCGCTTCTTACCGACTCGTTTATAGTTTCTAGTTTTACTCATTTCTAGTACATCGTCGGTGGTCAGAAATCTGCCTTTAGCAGTTCAGCTGTAATAAAATAGAAGTAAGTAAATACTCACGTCTCAGTAACCCCGCCGTCCTTCCTAGGCCGGCCTCGTTTCCTCGTGACGATACACGGCATGGGTTTGGCCGGCGTTAGTTGAGCCGTCTTAGGGGCTTTCACACTACCTCTGCGCGGTTTGCCTTTCACCTTAGAAAGGTACAGAGTTTAGCATTCTATCATCATGACATACTGCCATTTATGGAATTTAATTGTACTATTAAGGGTATTGTTTACTAATAGGCGAGACTTTGTCCGCGTGAACCATATTATAGCTTGTATTATTCTGTCATTTATTCTGGACAGAGAATTTCATAATAATATGAAGCAGAGACATCTACAGGACACAAACAGAACCACAGAAATCCGATATCGAAGTTCCTCACAATGATTGGAATATATACAGTGCAACCTTAATATAACGTACCTCAATATAACGACTTCCTCGATTTAACAAATTTTTCGTTTACCCCCTTGAATCGTCCATAAGAGTCAATGTAAAATATACCTTTACATTGCGAACATTTTTTGTGAACAACCTCTTTATAACGAATTTTCGACTACCAAGAAAAACCTCTAATTAACGAATTTTGTCAACCAAAACCTTTATATAAAGTTCCCATCTAAGTAGGAGACATAATTTTATAGTATCTGATTCATGTCGCGACAGGTTTCGACACGCTTTTACCTCTTTATAATGAATTTTAGCCCATTTAACCTTAACATAACAAACCCCAGTTCAACGAATTACTTGATATAACGAATTTTTACTTGTTCCCTTCCGATTTGTTATATTGAGGTTGCACTGTATGGGCCAAACAACAACTAGGTGGGGCCGAAAGCGCTTTCCTTTTACTACCCCTACAGATAGTATAAAAAGTCTTAACTATTAGTTTACCTCTGGAGTTTTCTCTTCTACATATTCTTCTTCATCCATTTCAGAGTTATCATCGTCAGAGTCTTGCGTACTAGAAATAACAAGATAGCTTAAGACAATTTCCTTAAAACGGGGGAAAATTTTGCATTTGTAATCCACGTATTAATACATAGATACATAAGTTACTTACCGGATCATTTTAGCGTAGTCCTTGATTTTGGATGGTCTAGTAGAGCGACGTACGCCCTCCTCGGGCACATCCTTGTCATTAGCGCCATTCTTTACCACAGTCTACAAAACACAATATTAAGTAAATGTGACGTAGTACACATAGTATAAACAATTACTGTGGGTGCGCCCACCACCGGGCCCTACACCCTCCACTGACCCTCGGATCTGATAACTCATAACTGCGAAAACAGGCACTTGAACTAACTACAATCGCCACGAGAAATGCCCGGTGGTGGGCGCACCCATAGTGAATGTTTGAACTTCCGAATTGTAACGCCTAATACAATTTCACATACGAGGGCTGTTTGATAAGTCGTTTTAAAAAGTAATTTTTTTTTATTTTTTTTAAACAATTTACATTTATTTCTCAACATAGTCTCCTTTGAGGGCCAAACACTTGTTCCAGCGAGTTTCCAATTTTTTTATCCCCTCCAAAAAATACGTTTTGTCGAGGTCTTCAAAATAGGCATTTACACCAGCGATGCAGTCCTCATTTGTCAAAAATTTTTGCCCTCCAAGCCATCTTTTCAGATTTGGGAATAGGTAATAATCGCACGGAGCTAGATCCGGTGAATACGGAGCATGCGGAACCAGTTCGAAGCCCAACTCGTGGATTTTGGCCATTGCAATAGTTGACGTGTGCACTGGGGCATTGTCTTGATGAAAGAGGACTTTCTTGGGGGACAATTTTGGTCGTTTTTCCAACAATTCGGCATTAAAACGGTCCAATAACTCTGCGTAATAGCGGCCAATGATAGTCTTTCCCTTTTCCAAGTAATCAATCATAATGATTCCTTCGCCATCCCAGAAGACTGTCGCCATGACCTTTCCAGCCGACAAAACAGTCTTGGCCTTCTTTGGGGCACGTTCACCAGTCGCCATCCATTGTTTTGATTGCTGTTTTGATTCAGGTGTATAATGATGGACCCAAGTTTCGTCCACAGTGACAAATCGACTCAAAAAATTCCGAGGATTACGCTTCATCATATCCAAACACAGTTTTGAAATTCGCTTTCTTTCGTGTTTTTGTTCGATTGTCAACAAACGTGGCACCCATCGTGCAGACAGCTTTGTCATACCCAAATCTTCATGCAGGTTTTTATGTACTCGCTCAGTGGAGATGCCTGTGTTCTCAGCTATTTCACGCACCTTCACTCGGCGGTCGTCGAGTACAATATTATGGACTTCTTCAACAACATCCTCAGTAGTGACTTCGATTGGGCGACCAGAGCGTGGAGCATCAGATGTGCTTGACCGACCACGTTTAAAATCATTTATCCAGTTATAATCAGTCTGCAACGTTGGTGCGTTAGTGCCATGAACAGAATCAAGTTCAGTTTTTATTGTGGCAGCACTGCAACCCTTCATAAAAAAATGTTTTATAAATGCCCTAAGCAGACCTGGCGGCGAACGATCATTGCAGAAGCGAAGAAAGTAGGGAAGACCTGGAGCGAATTAAAACGCGAAGGTTAAAAAAGAGCGGAATGGCGAGGATCTATGGAGGCCCTGCTCCATCTAGGGGACATAACAACATACCATATATGCCAAATATTGCTTTCTAATACTTGGGTATTTGGGCAAATTCGTATTCTTTCGGTGTTCTGTTAAATATAACTTAAGCACAATTTGATTACCTGATCAGTGATTCAAGTCAAACTGATCGGGAATTATAAATAATGCCGTATTAATTGGCAAATGTTACATAAGCCTATAGCAGTCCACTGCTGGACGTAGGCCTCCCCTAGGGCACGCCAGAAGGCTCGATTTCCCGTTTTCGCCATCCAGTACCAGCCGCCCTCTTCAAGTCATCGTACAGTACAATATGTATTATGAACATACCTTTAGCTGTTCCTTTTCTTTCTCCTCCTTGACAGAAGGTTTGGTCTCCTTTTCCTTAGGCTCCTTGTTCTCTTTGACAGCCGCACGTAGAACCGGCTTCTTCTCAACTGCCGGCGACTTGGACGCTTGGTTCTTCTTGTCTTCGCTAATCCTACTACAGAATTTTATATACAGATTCTATCTAAGGCTAAGGCCGCACTACGGGAAAACCGCCGCGCTTTACTCCAATAGGAAGCCTTCATTTTCGCGCGTTTGTCAAGTCACGTGATGAATTCTAGTAGCTATCAGTGGGAGTGTTGTGACAACGAACGTGGATGCAAAACGATGTTACATCATCTAAGCACCTTGATCGCTTGTAATATCGCCTACAATGGCTACTTGAACTAACGGAATACTTAATAGCACAGGAACAGAAGGTAATATGAGAAACTTAAAATGTTAGTACGTTTTGAATTCACGTCAAAAAGTGAATAATTATGAACCTTTATGATTAATAAATTCAAACTATAATACCTTGGTTTGGGAGTAGAAGTGTGTAATTGAGGTTTTCTTCTCAACTCCGTTTTCACCGGAGTCTTTACTTCTTGACGTGGATTTGTCTAAAAAAGGAGGAACTAGTGTAAACTTTTGTACCTATATAAAAAAATATAAGTAATAGGACATTAAAGTTACCCTTTTCAGTTCCTGAAGTTCTTTTTCCAATAAGCGTAGAGATTTGTCACTAGCTCCCGCACTGTTGCCTTCTGGTTTAGGCTTTTCTTTCTTTTCTATAAGGCAAAATAGAACGTTATTGTAAATTTTTACCAAGAAATAATCAATACTAATACAGCCTTTTTTTAAAAGCTTCCTCTGCACTAAGCCACTGTCCTCTGTCCTGGGCTAACCTCATTCACTAACCCAACAGATTTCCGGATATCATCTGACCATCGGGCGAAATGATGACATGAATTTAAAAGCTAAAGAGAGAAAGGACTCACCACTAGACTGAATAGTAGACGTGTTCACACCGGCGGCTTGCAACTTACGCCTAACCATTTCCGCTTTACGCAATATTAACGGAGTGGAATCCTATAACAAACAACAGAATTGAGCATTACACTGTAATTAACACACCAAATCCAAGAAATTTTAAAATAATAAATATTTATACGCTTCACATCATATTAACCTATTCCCACACTAAGATCCCTCCTAAGGACTTGCGTCGGGGGTACTAAGAAACGATAAGTATAGAAACATCCATGACTCGGAAACAAACATCGATATTCATTACATTATTTTGCACCTACTAACAAACTGAAAACTTTAACTAAACTTAAGGTAGAATTAACTGTTGCGTAGGTTCACACATGTTGGTTTATCCCTCAACCTTTAATTCATATGGTATGACATTGTAATAGCTGCTAGGAAATCAAATCATATTGTTTCATCTGTTTAGAGAAAGGCAGGCCAGTTAGTGTACAAACATAAAAATGGAAAAATAAATGGCATCATACATACAAGGAAAGTGTATGTAATTATCTAGCAGTACTTGACAAGTTGCATGAAAGTATTACTCACTAGCACCAAAGTCAAGTATGTTCTGATGCGAATAAGTGATTGGTATAAATAAGAATACGCTTACCACTTCACTACCATCATCTTTGTTAGATTTTTGTACATCAGTATCTGTTGATGTCTCAGGTAGTTCAGTATCCTCAGATCTCTCTGGCTCTTGTTTCGGTTGCAAAAATACATCTGTCTGTTGCACTACTGCTTCTGTCTGCTGTGTCACTGCTTGTGCTTGTTGCACTACTGGTTCTATTCTTTGCAATGTGGCATCTTTTTGCTGCACGACTACATTTGATTGGACTACCAATTCTTTTTGTGCTATCGCTTCCTTCTGTAGGGTTATTGGATCTTTTTGTTGAACTACTGGTTTTGGTTCCTTAGCCTTTATAATTATATCTTTTGGGTGTTCCACAATCTTTTGCGACGGCATCACGTAATGGATCCGACCTTGTCTATCTTCTATATGAATGACATTGGATAAATTTGGTTGTTCCTCATACGTCTCGTTTTCGTTTTCACTTTCTGTCGACAATTAAGAACATAACATTTAGTATTTTTATTATTAAATTTATTTATAAGTACAAAATATGTATACATAATATACATATGTATTACAATTATTTTTAATATAAATAAGGCTTCAGCAGATACTCATTGTCTGTGTAGGACTTAAAGTGTAATTAATTGTTTACTTTTTGTTAACTTTTTCTATTGTTTATCCCAACATAAATGAACACAAAGAGGACAGAAGGTTCTGCCATTATAAATACCTATATAAATAAATAGTCAGAATATTGAACCTGTTATATTATCTCTATTTTTCATAAAACTGTCACCGTTAACTTGACTAAGGACCGATTTTTCCAAATGTTAGATAGCTTATCAGAAGAATAAAGTTGATGCTGTCTTTATCATGATCAAGTTTTAGAGAAAGACAGCATCAACTTTATTCTTCTGATAGACGCGATTAGGATGATAAAAATGAAGCACACCGGGAAATATTGAATATAACAAATATTGAATTATAACTACCACTTAAAACCAGACAAACATGCACTCAAACAAGCAAAAAAACCACAAAATCAAACCAAACACAAACCATTAGGATAGTACAGGCAGGATTAGTCACATAAAAAGCCAAAATGAAAAGCAGGTACTGACGGAAATATTTTATTTACAACTAAATGGGGGGGAGGGTACAGACATGTTTATTCGTGTTTACCTTCAGAGTTGGTATTCTCAGTTCTATTGTCGTCAAACTCAAAAATGTTCTCATTACGTTCTGGTTGTATCTGAAAATTGTGGTGTATTACACTATGTATAGTCCGTTTCCACGAGTCGAACTCTTAGGGGAAGAAATACTCGCAGCTGATTGGTCAATGCGCGCGGCTAGACATAACTGAACCAATGAGCGAAGCGGCCCGCTTTGAACGTCATGCGCATTAACCAATGGGCGCACACACATTCTTGTAAAGCTCGTTTCGTGCAACGGACTATAGCTTAAGACGCAGTATATCAAGGCGTGTACGCTCGTGCGAACGCAATCATGAGCATTGGGTTCGTACGTTTGGACTGACGGCATATTCGAACGCAGTTCCAATCGTGTTTGCGCACAATAATTTTGTGAAGTATAAATTAAAGGTGGCGATTGACCTTTGCCTGAGGCAATTTTTTAAATAAAAACGATAAAACTCATCAAAAACGTCGATAGTACCTATAGATCTATCATACAAGACGTATAGACGTTTACGGTTCATACTAATACGATTGCCGCAAACATGTTTGGCGAACAAGGTCGATATTCGTTATTGTCATGACGGTGATTATGTATGGTGCTTGTTTCTTTCGTCAGCTCATGCGTCACCTACCATAGTGTAATCAAAGCCATCTAGGCATAATTGCATTCCCACCTGGGTGAGGAATTTTTTCCATTTCTTAATTAATAAATTTATAATTGCATTCGTCACAGAAACTCGAGGAATATAAATAAATAATAATTAACCAACTTTAAATAAATTTACGGACGCAAATATCACTATCCCTTTTTAAAAACCAATGTGAGCGAGGGACAGAGATGATGTAACAATAATTTTATTATTGTATTAGAAGTTAACGAATTTAAGTAATGTTGCTCTAAATATACTTACCTATATATTCGAAAACATAATTCGAGAGACTAGTTTGAAAGTTCATTTTGCACAAGTGTTGCCATGGTTCGTATCAATATTTTAAAATACAGATTGGTAATTTACGTATAGGTATATTATTTTTTAAATAAATCAATCAAATTGTTAATTAATTTACAGTGCGAGGTACAATATTACAATACAATTCAAGAAAAATGGTTGTTTGTATTTTTGGCGTTGGTAACATTATTTATTAGTATCACTTTTACGGAACGTTTTTGCAATTCATACAACAGTATTTGGGTTCCATCATGAGCAGTTATTCTTCATTGAAGTTAAAATGAACTGTAATATGAAATTTTGTCAATTTAAATAATTTATACAGTCAAGTCTTATTTGATTATAATCATATCGATATCGACTATAACGTCACTATTTAATTTCATCTAATTCTGGTAACCCATTATCTGTCACTTACTTGTCAAATTAGTCTCTCGAATTATGGTTTTGTCTTATGTGAAACATAAATAAATGTAGATTCTTACATTCAAAATTGCATACTAACCAAATAGTCATTGGGTTTCTTAATTTCAACTACCATTTCATTTCCTTCTTCTTTAACTGAAATCAAGAAATAAAAGTATAAAAATAGTACTTTTGTCCAAATAATACATTTGTCAATTTACCTGAAATAAGGTTTAATCTAAAATGTAAATGATAACTTTAAAAAAAAAAAAAACCGACTTCAAATGTGTGAACACAAAAAAAACTAAAAATTAAAAATTGTTTTTTTTATTATTATTAAATTTAAATGGGACCACCCTTGAGGTATTACCTATACGCCGAAAAAAGATTTGTTCAAATCGGTTCATAATTGGCGGAGTTATCGCGTAACAAACATAGAAAAACATACGGGTCGAATTGAGAACCTCCTTTTTTTGAAGTCGGTTGAAAATCATCAGCATTTTAGACAATTGGCACGAACCTACGAGAGATCTTTACTAAACTACTAAAACGAAAAATATATGTAACACAAAGCGTTGTATCGAACATTGCCATGGATCAAGAGAAAACAAAGGCCAGTATATAGCTAGCATAATCAATACTACCAAAATGACATCAAACTCATGATACTACAAAACAAAGCTATTGGCTAGTTTCTCTACATTAACCACTAAAAAACTTTACCTTGAATGCTACAATCATCATCTTCCAAGTCTTCCACTTCCATTGAAGATTCATCCTGAGGAAGAACATGTATACTAAATGAATATATTCTACAGGTTGAAGCTGCGTGTAGAGATCAAATCAAATCAAATAGTTTATTTGCGATGCACAGGTTATTACAGTTGTTAAATAAGTACATAGCTCTTCTGTGCTCCGCCTATTTGGCATACTAAATAGTTGTACTTACATGAATATGTTCAATTTCATCTTCATGTACTGTCATGGTGTGAGTGTCAAGCTTTTCTTGTGTAGTGAATATGAGCTCACAGTAGTTGCACATATACTCATTACCTGAAAGGATTATAATAAAAATAATTTGAAAACGTTTGTGACTTAATTTTCGTGCTTGTACACCATCCATCGATTACCATTGATTAACATATCTTTATAATAAATAGTACTAGTGGACGCCCGCGACTTCGTCCACGTGGACTGCAGAAAAAACAAAATGTCGAAATTATCCGGGATAAAAAGTAACATATGTGTTAATCCAGGGTGCCAGCTAACTCCATACCAAATTTTATTAAAATCGCTCTAGCAGTTTTTACGTGAAAGAGTAACATCCATCTACATCCATACTCACAAACTTTCGCGTTTATAATATTAGTAGGATATAAAATTAATAGCCAATTATAACCCATTGCTGTGTTCAGGCTTCCCTCCCCTTTTTTAAAATAGGTTTTCCCTTCACAGTGACACAAGAGACCGCCATCTTAAAAGGAAGTCAGCCTAACATTAACTTAGCAAAAGCACTGTTTTCAATAGATATTGGCCTCAAAAATATATAAAAAAGATGACGTGTTGCTTCCACCATTACCCAACATTACGATACTAAAACGGCAACTTACCACTGCAATGCGATTTAATATGAGATGTGACCTCGTCAACATTCCTAAACTTCTCTTGGCACAGGGGGCAAGTGAGATTCTGCGTGGCATGTATAGCCGAGTGGTAGATCAGATCGTCTTGGGTGGCGAGTGTGGCGTCACACTGGTCACAACGGTACCCTTCATTTGTTGGTACAGCTTTCGTATTGGGATTGCGATCGCCGCGAGTCTCCCATGGATGCTTCATGCGAAGATGTCTGGAATAAAAAAATAAGCATTGTACATTTCATCCTGCTGGTGGAAGGGTATTGATACATACATAGTAGTTACGCCCATTATCCTCCAAAGAATCTGAGTCGAAGTGTGCAAATTGCACACCACGGGTGCACCACGGGCAGGAGAGTTTACCTTTGGATCCTAAGGTATAAGTCGAACCCACTTATACATATAGACTACCGGCCGCCCACTACTTTGTCCGCGTGAAAGGGCATTATTAGGGTCATATACAGGATGTAACAGAAAGAGTATGTTAAGCGAAAAGCTATGTAAATAGCCCACTATAGAGAACCTGTTTCCAAAATTTGAGACTCGAAATCACATTTTTATTTTTCAAGATTGTATGAAAATTCCTGAGATATTTAAAAATTCTCCATACTATTGGGAAAAATAAACATGTGATTTCGGGTCTCAAATTTTGTGGATAGGTTCTCTACAGTGGGCTATTTACATAGCTTTTCGCTTAACATACCCTTTTTGTTACACCCTGTATAGCCTATATTAAAACGCGAAGTTCAAAACCGAACGGGGTGGCGGAGATCTGTGGAGGCCCTCTGCCCCAGCTAGGGGACACAGCAACGTAATAAGTAATAAAGCCTATTTATTACCAACCTTATAGTAGCTTTCCTCGATAAATAGGCTATCTATTTTTCAAATCGGACCAGTAGTTCCTGAGATTAGTGTGTTAAACCAAACAAACTCTTCAGCTTTATAATACATTAGTATAGATAAATAAATATATATTCCCACTATGTACCTGGTATAGTGATGTGACTTGACGAAGTTCTTATCGCAGTATTTGCACGGATACGACCTTGTGCCAGCGTGCGTACGCACATGTCGTGTCAACTTTGTTATCGAGTTGAACTCTGGAACATGGAAAGGCAACAGTTAAGGTACACACACTTACTCGGTGTAAAAAGACAACGTTGTTCTTTTAATACCTCGTATTTTTTATAGCATCACGATCATTTTTTTTTCTAAGGAAGCTCCCCTGGGAAACCACGGGTTTCCAAGATATTGAGGTCAAAAGTTACAATTAATTAAAGTTGCATTTTTTTTACATAAATCCATCTAGAATTGGTTAACAAACATTTTTTTTTAAAGATACCATGTCAAAATATTAAAATGTTAGTTTTATAGATACATTTGTACTTTGCGCATCAAACGAATACATTGTTTGCAATAAAATTACTTTTTTCATATTTTTTTTGTCGTTTCCCAGGGTTGGTTCCATAGAAACAAATGATTGTAACCTTACAAAGAATACAAGGTATTAAAAAAACAACATTGTCTTTTTACACCCTGTATAGACATGTCTGTGTACCATGTCTATACAGGGTGTAACAAAAAGGGTATGTTAAGCGGAAAGCTATGTAAATAGCCCACTATAGAGAACCTATCCGCAAAATTTGAGACTCGAAATCACATGTTTACTTTTCAAGATTGTATGAAAATTCCTGAGATGTTTAAGAATTCTCCATACTATCTGGAAAAATAAACATGTGATTTAGTATCTCAAATTTTGCAGATAGGTTCTATACAGTGGGCTATCTTCATAGAATTTCGCTTAACATACCCCTTTTGTTACATCCTGTATATATGGGATAGCCAAAACTGCAGGATCATAAAGCAGGGATCTCCTTTCCTGTCCTGGGTACAGATATAAATGATCAGTGACAACCTGCTAGTTTATCGCCTGAGAGAATGCCAGCCCCACTAGCATGACCACGCATCGTGGATATCGTACGATATTGTATTGTCTCTATTCAAAATTCAACATGGCGGCTATATTTATCGTATTTTGACAGGCTAAATGTCGATAAATTGGTTTATCATATCGTGATTCGCAGGTCATGCTAGGCTTGCAGAGATCCTTAGTCGACATTCACGACATGTACAGAATGTACTCTTGTAAAGGCTGATGTATTCCTGTAAAGCCCCACATCAGCACAGGACAATTCATAAAAAGTCCACTCTCTTCACTCCTCCTGACCATTTCTTAGAAACTATCTGAACAGCAGCAGAAGGTCGATTCAGACTATCACACTAAAACGTAAACTTAAATTCAGTCAGGTCTGTCCTTCTCTAGCCTTAATATAAATGGCTGAGACAGAAAAGGTCAGGTGGGACTAATCCTAAGGTTTAGGTTGTGACGCACGGTCTACTTAGGTAATGTTCACAGACTCACTCTCAGGACAATATTCACAGCAGAAGCCCGGCTGCTGGGTGTGAGCATTCTTTTTGTGGACATGAAGGGCCCACTTGTCAACAAATCTGGAACATATTTATGAATTGATAATAGTTAATAAATCTAGACTAAGTATAGTATTAAATTTAAAATATCTATTTTATTATGTCATATTGAAAACCTGGGTTCTTAGACAAAGTAACAGTTTCGCATCGACGACGTTCGTTGTAACAAATACCCCCTCCTAAATATGGGTTAGACTTCATCGCGCGAAAACGAAGGCTTCCTATTGGAGCAAACATTTCAATAACAAAACTATCGTAACGAGATATAATGATACTTTATAAGCCCTGTGGTCATGTAAGTAATGGAATTTCAATAGATTTTTGGTTACTAATAATGTACGTACGTACTTATACATAGTAAGTATACACACACACTATATTCCATATAATTTTCCTCACCTTCTGCCACATTGGTCACAAGGCAATGGTCTTATAGCGCTGCTGCCGTGACGTATCTGATGCGCCTTCAACTGTTCCATAGATAGGAACGTACTGGGGCATTGAGCACATGCCAGCTGCGGCAAATCAGCGTGAACTGACTGAAATGTATCATATTCATTTATTAATACGGAAACAGGAAAAACAAGAATACCGCAACTTTAAGAAGAAATTAATACCGAAGCAAAGCGGGGGCGACTCCCTGATTTCCTTATTTGCATATAGCAGAGCCGAAGCAATGCGATAGCGATATTTGAGTGTGTCGTCCTCCCGCGCCCCGCACCTCGCCCCGAGCGCACACTCACATTCTCATTTATCGCTGTCGCACTGCTTCGGCTTTGCTATAGCAAATTAGGTAATCAGTGGACGGGCTACTTTTCAATAAATTCAAAATCATTTATTCGACATGAAAGCATTAACAACTTGTTTGTCTATGGTCTTTTTATATGTTACTTTTTATGTTCGCACCTCAAAATGAAACCGCTACCAAACAAAAAAAAGGAGGTGAATTTAAACCTAAAAAAATAAATCGCAAAGCTTTTGCTTTGGCAACGGTCACAACCCCAAGGTGTGACTTGTTACGGTTTGTCAGGCATAAGTTGGCGATTCGGGGCTTAATAGCCACCAACGTGGAGCTAATAAAAGTTAAAGGTCGCCTAAATACGCTGCTGAGACTGCTAAACAGTTCTCCTTTATGACAAAACCAACATTAGGTCTGACACACCGTATGATTCTATTACACTATTTCAATGAAGTGTCATTGCTTGGAAGAAGAAATAGCAAGAAAGCTCCCAGCGACACAGTCGAAACTAAGTAACATATTAACAAAAGAATCTTACATTGGATTAGATATCAGTTAATCACAGTAACACTTAACTCACTACTGTTTTTTTATATTTATGCTGCAAATTTTTTTTTCATTCGTAGCTCCATACAGATGTCCAGAGCATGAGGTACTTAATTGGTTTATTGTCATTAGCTAAATGTCCTCTAATGCAACTATGTATTTTAAAGAGTTGATGTATTTACAATGCAGTTGTATTTCTTTCGTGTCAATAAATGACTTTGTCTTTGTTCATTACTCTTATACATATTGCAGGTTTTTTAAAATAAAATCCTTGTATAGAATCTACACTTATTATCTATTTCAGTAAAGTACTTATTTATTTTGTAGCAGTCAGTAATAATTACCTTCTCATGACGTTTCAGCAGTGACAAACGTTGGTAGCCCTTTCCACAAATAGTGCACTGATATGGGTACTCTTCAAGGTTACTCTGACCATGACTTGTTAGCTTTCCCTTTGAGAAATATTTACTGTAAATGAAAATTACCACTTAATTATAAAGATTCTAACTTAACAATGGAGACTGGAATTTAATAAACTGGCTTTGCAGATATTTTATTAGGTTATGTTAGTGATAGGTCATGTAGGTTCAGGACACAACAAAGAAATACAGCCCCCTGATTACGTAAAAGCAATAGCAAAGCGGAAGCCGCGCGATCGCGATAATTGAGTGTGTGTGCGTGTGCGCGGGGCGTATCAGGGGGTAGGCTATCACTTTTGCCTATTTATATTATGTATGTCTTGTATTATATAAAAAAAAAATTAATCCATATCCATTGCTAGAAAGATGTAACAGAATTAAATATGTACAAGCAGAAAATCATGGTTTGACATTAACAAAATTCTTCTTCCAGCCCTGTTCCCATTTACTTGAGGCCAACACAATAAAATATGAACTCTTCTTCCACTTATCCCAGAAAATGCACGATCATTATAAAAAAATTAATATATATCTTACGCATCTGGGTCAATGTCACAGTGAACATCTTTGTCCTTATGTTTCTGCATCTTATGCAGCTTCAGTAACTGCTTCAAGGGGTAGTTGCAGTCGCATTCGTCACACGGCCAGCTCTTATAACCTACAACAGACCAAATCTTTGTCCCTCTTTTATCAAACTGCACCCCAATATCATACTAAGCTCTAGTTGGATATTAAAAACACAAAAAAGTCTTAAAGTAAAAAAATAAAAGTAAACTTACCTGAATGTCAGCTGTCACATAAAATTAGAATGAATCAAAGTCTAACTACTATCACTGTTGTATGCATTTTGTATGTGATGCATTCTTGATGAACATAAACTTAATACACCATGCCAAATATAAAGTTTATATTAAAAACATATACAGTAAAAGCAATGAACACACGCAATGAGTACCCAGTTTGCCTTATACAAAGGAGGATTAAAATTTTATGCATACCTCTTTTAATGTGCATGCTGTCTATGTCATTGGAGTCATCTTTTTCTTGGCACAATGTGGCTGAGATCTCTTTGCCATCATCATCCACATCATACTTGAAAGAAAAGTTAACATATTAGATCTCAAATATAAGTCTTGCATATAATGTTATAAATATGAATGTTTGTAAGAATCTGAAGATATTTAAAAGTTTATTGGTTTTTTATGCAAATCCTACTGAACAAATCCTGATGAAACTTGGTTGATTATATAGCTAATATACATTAGAATAACCTTGACAGAGTTAAGTGGAAATGGCAATGTGGGGAAAGAGTGATGAGCTCACTGATTTCTAAAGAGAAATCTTACTTTTAAATCTTTTCTCAGTGGGAAAGCAGGCACCTGAATTTATATTTAACTAAACTAACTTATTTGTCAATTATTATACCATAATTTATTTATGAAATAGGTACCTTAACATTATAAACACTGTCAATTTCATCCTCAGAATCAGAAACTCCATGAGTAACTTGCACAGTTGTACCTCCTTCTACTACTGTTTTTAATACTGTTTTACTAGTGCACTTATTAAATATCTGAAAAAAATGGTTATTTCAATAACTTTGCTACTCCTACTATAATAATATGAAAACCTTAACAATCTTAATAAATTCTATGCTCAAACTGGCACAAAAGGATGCAGTTGATTGTATACTGAACCATAGATCCTGGAAGAGAATGCTATGTAGCATTAAGTTTGCCTTTGTACAACTTTATAGAGCAATAAAGAAATTTCTATCTATCTAACATATTGTTTAATATTTCATGTTGGTTAAAATTTACTGTGGCGGCATACACACTACTATTACAGCATAGTTTAAGCTACATCGTAGATAGATAAATAAGAACTAGAACTTACTTTTATTAGAGATGTTGGCCAATTAATCCCTTTCATATTAGATCCTGTCTGTATGTATTGATAAGTTAGTTCATCCGCTTCCCTACAAATCTGCTTAAACTCATAGCATATGTCCATAAAGAACCGACATCTCTCACATATAAACATAGGTAAATGATCTGAAGGGAATACCTGCAAAATAAGACTTGATTAACTAAGGACCACTATAAAGTTGTATTTTTCAATTATTCAACTTCATCACAGAGTTGAAGAGGAGGAAGTTTCACGTTGGCTGGTAATAGTATGTCCCAGGATTTACGGCATTGATAGAGTAATACTTATTGTATTTTTCTAAATATGTTTACAAACCTCAACAGCTAGGGAAGATAGAATTTTCAACGGAAGAGGCACAACATTCTTTTGAGTTCGGGTTCTATCTCTATCATACAAAGATTTTAGCGTATCATCCCGTGATAAACAAAAACGACACATTTTAACATCACATAAAGCGTTCTGGCGTCTTTCCATGTTGATATTGGTGAATAACTATTTACTAAAAACACTTTTATTCTTCCATAACCTCTGTAAAATTAAATCACAAGAACCAAACCAAGCGCAAGCAACACCAAAAACTGCAATCAATTTCGAAACCAGACAGTGACACTAGCGCCATGCAAAAATGACGCGTTGAAGGTTGGGAGTTGGGAGACGCCAATTACAGCGCCTCAAGCGGGCAATAGCAACATTACAATAATTAGGTCGATAAGCGCCATCTATATATTGAGGAGTAAAGCGTATGATCTGGCGTATTAAGGGTCGGTATATATCTGACGGAAGATGTGTCGAGCGTATCTCCACAGACAAACACACTAACACATTATCGGTTGAGTGTGAAAGGTTGAATGTAGAAATTTGTGGAAACAGCGCTTCTTATATGCCTCCCGAAAATGCCTGACCTTGAAAAACTGACGGGGAAAAAGTAGAGTACTCACAATTTAATTTTAATGCATTTCATTCAATGACCGACAACCCATACGAAGCATTTTAACAAACGATAATTAACGGATTTTCGTAGAAACTCTTATATGTTTACAGATCTTGTGAACATTTTGAAACCATTATGACCCTATAACTATCAAAATGATTTTGTAATGCAGTTTTAGTGCATCAATACACAAAGGGCAGCTTTCGGGCAAATTGCATTTTTAAGTAGGATATAAATGCTAAAAACATAAACATAAACCATTATGTTGAATGAGAGCTGTTTTTGATGTCAAACAATACATTTTTAAATAGTAAGATAATGCTAGCTGCATAATAGCGGCGGAATTCCATGCTTTGGGCTGTTTTATGCCCTTCGATTTAATAGCACTTTTAACTAGTAAGGAAATGCCATATTGCAACCGTGACAATGCTTGCATTTTTGAAGGTCATGAGTCTTTTACAGGGTGGATCAAAGTAAAGACAAACGAGAACTGGAATTTATTAAAAATAGGTGATAATTACACATTAACTTCTCCGTGAAAAAAATGTAAATATTAGAGTACTACTTATATTTCTCCACTTCATACGCAAATAAGAAACGTTGTTTTAAGTGCTTTAGTGTTTTATTTAGATTAAAGGGATTTAACAACTAAATAACTTAAATATCTTTTATTTGCACAAGTCTGTTCTTTGAGTGAGCATTCGACAAATCGCCAGACAGTGATGGTAGCTGTAATCGATTATCTGCAATACTAACTAGTGATAAAAATGTTACAGTCAGGGGCCATAGGCGTGGGTCCTTATCACTACGCTCAGAAATGGCTAAAAAGCGTTACTTTCACATGTGACATAACGTAGATGGAAAAGTATGTGCACCCTACTCAAAAATATACAATACACAGAAAATCAGCTTCAGAAGCAAATATTGGGATTATGATGATAAGCAACTACCAAATATTTAAAAAAGCAAGAGTGAATATTGCTAAAATAGTTTTTGCCTAGGGCCACAATTTTGTACTTACGAGTGATATAATAAGTTGGATCGGATGCCATCGCTTCTGCAACCACGAACAATCTTCGTATTTATATCAATACAGGAAATATCTATTTGGTGCGAAGCGATTCACTTTGACATGAATTGCAAAATTGTCTAGGGATACCATTAAGAGCATTCCCTAAAATACAGCTACCGCGAAGGTTATATATTTACACTTTATTTACACATTTCATATCTATTAAATATGTAAACTTTTCATCCAAGGAATATTATATTTATGAATGCTTTACTTACATTATAGTATTTTTTTGCTGTGTAAGGGATCCCTTGTGGGAAAACAAGGGGGGAGGCTGCATTTTTTCATGTTTCAATTTCTTTTCAGGCTTGGAATCCATCCTAAGAGGAGATACCAAATCCCTGGGTGTTTTGTCTTATTTGCCTGTTCTGACGTTACGCGACCGACAAATACGCGACGGATTTTCCGTCAGATGTGAACCGACCCTATAACTGCAGCGGGCAGCCGGGCAAATACTAACGATGCGGCCTATGTTCGACCATCAACCACGCACATCTGGACAAACGTGGCTACTGCTTTAAAGTGAAAACAATCGAATCTGTCGAAATTACACGGATAATCATAAACATACCTACCTATAGTAACTAACGCCATCATCTTCGCCAGGAACTATTTGGTGAAACACTTTTGGCAAACTATAAAAGAGCGCGCTTATATATTTATTTATTTACACACATATAACTTATGGAATAGAATGCTTTGTCTTCCCCTGCCGAACTTTGGACTATGCCCGTGACTCCGTCTGCGTGGACTGCAAAAAAACAAAATGTCGAAATTATCCGGGATAACAATATTTTCCTGGGATAAAAGGTAGCCTATGTGTTATTCTGATATGCAAGCTATATTATTGTGAAGTTTCATCAAAATCCATTCAGTATTTTTATGTGAAAGAGCAACAAACATCCTAACATACATCCTCACAAACTTTCACGTTTATAATATTACGAGTATTAGGATAGGATGTATCTAACATCGTTTGGCAGCGGTTCGTTGTCGTGTCGTACAACTTTGTTGTAACACTATCACCACTAGCGGTTGAAATTTATCACTTGAATTTGACGATCGCGCCATTGAAGTCATCGTATTGGAGCAATCGTGTCGGTGACGAACCTCTATCGATTCCATAGAAAAATAAGTGATGTTACTTTGTCTAAGCCCTCAGATCCCTGTTCCAACTTTTAAGTTACCATTATATGGCAGTCACACTTAATAAACCTAAACGTAAAATTTATCCTACCTGTCCTTTTCTCTCTCAGCCATTTAAGAACGGAGAGAGATAGACCTGACTAAAATTAGGTTTAGGTTTAAGTGTGACTACCGGAATCGACCATATTGTGTCAAATTCTAACTCATTTTATTATTGCCACTTACATGATGTAGGTACCAACTACCTAATGCGCTTTTACAGAGTTAGTTTTAGGTAGCGCCGATTTTTCCGATGCGCAATGGTCAGATAGCCAATCTAACTAAAGGATAAACTTGATGCTGTCTTTCTCTAAAACTTGGTCAAGATAGAGACAGCATCAACTTTATCCTTCAGATCTGACCATTGGAAATATCAACCTCCAAAGCGATCTCTCGGTTTCGATCCATTCAATTACTATAGTGCTATGACAGTTATAAGTAGGTAGGTAAATAAATAAGTAAATCTAACTAATCGAGTCTAATTAATTAACCCACCAAAACAGACAGTCACCTTGAAAATATATTCAAATCAGGGTCTTCAATTGATTAGAAACAACAAAAAGAAACAGCTACATTATTATTAATACGAACTTCTATGATTAGGTTATCTCTCTTTTAGTAGTGATAACCTTTTATCACTTGTTTAAATGTTTAAATATTTATTCCGAAACAAGACCGTTCATAATTAGTTTACTTTAAATAAGAAGTGGACATGTCCGACTTGTAACGGAAATAATAATTTATTTTACAATGGAGAGTGATACAGCAAAGAGTAAAGTGACAGAAGTTACTAACGAAGTTAACAACAACGATAGGAACTCGGTGGATTCGAGTAGCAGTAGTAGTGGCAGTGAGGTGGTTCTGAGGAAGAAATCGAGAAGCTTGAATCTGTAAGGTTTTTAAGAAGAGCGTACCTAATTTAAGTTTTTTAGGAGAAAATGCTGACACTTTTTATCTGGCTCTACATTTTAAAATACGAGTATACCTAGCTAGACCTATTTATTCGTATGTTATTAGAGCTTACCTAGAAGTACCTTTTTAAGTACCAACTTGTATATTTTCAATTTCAAAAGATTGAATGTTTGTTCTCATTGCATGGCATAACGGCTGATAAATCGTGCATATAGTCAATATATGAAACAATCATTCAAGCAATTTCATCATCAGGCACCAAAGTACTAAGTTGTTTTGTATAATAAACTTTACAAAAAGTGTTTACTTGCCAAAAAATACAGTTTAAATTAAAATTACATCGGTTGCAAATACCGCATCTTACGGAGCATTGCGCGTAGTTCGTAGCACCTTACCTGAGAAGAAAATGGTTGTGATTGCTACGATCTACTACGACCGCCGTAGTATCACTCGTTATAGGATAGTTGAAAAATCAGGATGTTGTTTAGGATTCATATAATTATCTAACTTTTACCAAGGAATAAATGTAAATATCTAGGTAATTATTTAGTAATTAGTATCTAACGTTATAAGTAAGTACTTACCATCATCATCTTCCTGCCCTGTTCCCATTTATTTAGGGTCGGCGCAATATGTATTTTTCTTCCATTCATCCCTATTATCCGTCATCTCATCGCTCACTCCCAGTACATGCATATCCTTTCTCACACAGTCCATCCAATATTTCTTTGGTCTACCTCTTCCTTTATATCCATCCACATGCATGCACAACGCTCTTTATAAAATATGCATTTCATCCCGTCGCTTTACATGCCCGTACCAAGACAGACGGTTACTTCGTAACTTATCTGTGAAAGGCGCAACTTTCAGACATCCTCTTATATAGTCATTTCTTACTTGCAGCTTCATTTTGTACTTACCGTCATTTGCAATGCTAGATATTTTATTGCTTTGGTGAATATACCTATGACTTACGAAGCTGCGTATGCCAACGATCTATCTAGCCGAGGGCAGTTCTAGGTTTTTTTTATCTGTGGGTATAATGGGCATGTTCTGTGGTGGAATTTCAACCCACAGTAGTCACACAAAAATCTGTTTAAATCTGCCTTTGTAGGTACTTAGCCAGCCATCCAAATACCTAGGTATACCTATAGACAGACGGCAAATTGATCGCATCTAAACATCGACGAACGTGACAATCAACATGACATAGGAACTAGAAATAATATATACTTATGAGTAGTGACTAGTGACAGCGATAACTTAATATAAGGAGATGAATGAATAAACAGTGATTTAGGTACTTGGTGAAAGAAAGCCTATGAGTTAGTTTCCAGACACTGTGGTACTATACATATAGTATTGTTTGTTTCTATAATTTCTATTCAAGCACACTTAAGACGTTCCTAAGTATGATATATCACGTACCTAATTGCACAATAAACTAGGGTACCTACTTAGATAGCATAATTAAATTATTTTGTTGAGCAACAGTTGATCAACATTGTTTATTGTTTACGTTAGAATATGGTTGATCGTTTCATCTTTAAACATTGTGCTGAGGGATTCAGCTTTGTTTGCCGAGATTTGGCTAGTTTATAGCTATCGGGATGAAGAATAACGTTGCCAATATGTAATTTAGAAAAGAGATGGTAAAATTCGTCATCCGAGTAATTGACCCGGTGGCTTAGTGGTTATAGCGACTGGCACGGTTTGCAGTGGTCGTGGGTTCGATTCCCACTCGGGTGAAGAATTTTTTCCATTTACTCTATTAATAATTTTATTGTTTATAATGTAAGACAAGTTGACGTGATACCAACAGCAGCTGTTCGAAATAATTTGATACCTAAATAGGCATTTATTTTAAGTACATACATACGACTTTGACATGACATCTGCCTGTATTCCCGCTGGCCTGCTTTAGTTTAGAGAAATCCTACGAATATTATAAAGGCGAAAGTTTGTGAGTATGAATGGATGGAGGGATGTTTGTTACTCTTTCACGTAAAATGGCTGGAGTGATTTTAATAACATTTGGTATGGAGTTAGCTGACACCCTGGATAAACTCATGGACTACTTTTTATCTCTATTATAGAAATTAGGAGTATGTGATGAGTTTAGCCTGACTTGCTTCAAGTTTTATTTAGATGTAGATAGATTGTTCAATGTTAGTATTAAGGGTTTGTTAAACACACATTTATAAATGTCGATGACCATTTTAAAAGCTTTTATTTGGGTTAATTTGATATTAAACTTAAAAAGTATTACGAAGTAATAGCTTAGTTAATAAAAACATTTCAATTAATAAGTCAATCTTGTAGTTAGACATACCTACATACAATACCTATACAGGTGTAACAAAAGGGGTATGTTAAGCCAAATCTATGTAAATAGCCCACTGAAAGGAATCCACCCACAAAATTTCAGATTCGAAATCACATGTTTATTTTTTCAGATAGTATGAAAAATTCCTAAACAATTTAGGAATATTCATACTATCTGGAAAAATAAATATGCGATTTCGAGTCTCAAATTTTGGAAATAGGTTCTCTATAGTGGGCTATTTACATGGCTTTTCGCTTAACATACCTACCCATTCTGTTACACCCTGTATAAGTATATGGCTATGTTCCCAAAATGAGGTATGCAAGCAATGCCGTCAGAATTGCAGAATAACAAGGAATAAGATCTTACACCCACATTCAACATAGCCTATTCAGATGTAAACAATGAGTGATAACTTGCTTTTACATTAGGAGTGAATGCTCATTCTTCCTCACTCCATGTAAACACAGCAGGATTTCTTTCGTTATTAAAAATCGATAAGTTGATAAAAACGAGTATTCGTTTATACTAAAATACAAATAAAGGGCTCATATTCTAGTTCGTTATTCGTTTGATAGTTTAATTAGTCCGTCGACCTTTACGACATGGATGGACGAGTACAAAATTTAATAGGATATTATTTAATAAAATTTAAATTCGCAGATGGCTACAACTTTATACAAATCCCATAAAGGGCTCATATTCTAGTTCGTTATTCGTTTGAATTTAATTAGCCGTCGACCTTTAGAAGAAGCCGCCGTAAATGCCAAGAAGAAGCCGCCGATGCTCGAGTCGATACCATCAGTAGAGAACCTTGCGGACTCAAGTAGTAACGACAGCTCCATCGCCAGGACCGACGATAAGGTAGATAATTATTAATATCTTGTAAACATTACCGATAACTATAGTATTGTCCTAATTGGATCCGGTTGGTAATCCGGCATCAGTTACGATGTGATGGAATCTTATCGGATGATAAATGACGGTGACCGATGCGGAATCACTTTTGTACTTCGTGCTGTAATTGTGGAATCATAAAACGTGTCACAAATTCCTTTGATAGTAGATAAATTTTAATTTTTTATAGTAAAACTACTATCTATCTATTGAATGCATGGACTAAAGTAATAGAAAAGCTTGGCTTGATCTTTAACGTTTAGATAAATTCATGTTGGATGGCTGGATAAGGGCGCTGATGTCTATTTTTGACGAGAAAATTCGGATACCTATTCTTTCTTTCTGGAGATACACGCGGACACATTCGCGTGTATCTCCAGAAATAGGAAACCAGCTAATATTAATATTATCAGTCTATTAAAATTAATGGCCAATAATAATTGTTTACATGCATTATCTCACGTAAAGTCATATGTGGTGAACTGTAATTAATTAGTTCGTAAGTTACCATGAAAGGCGGAAGTGCGGTTGAATTTACGTTTATCCTGTTATGTATTTATTAAGCAGGGTCTAAAATTAAAATACACCGCATTTGGGACATTTTGGAGCCATTACATAAATATAATACAAGACTGCCGCACATATTACATATTCACTCTTTGCACACTCAACCGATGATACATAATGCGGTTATATGGATTGTAATACTCGCATGTCTTTTTACAGAGAAAAACCTTACCAAATGATTTCAAAATAAAGGAGAGCAGTAAGAGAGGCTGGAAGACCATCGTGACGATAGTACTGGTGGAAGCCAGGGGTCTTCCTGAACCGCCTAGCGATGGCTCCAGTCACGCGCTGTACTGTAAAATTAGGTAGGTATTTTAAAGTTTACCTACTTAGATAGGTACCTACCCATATCAAGCGAAGTCTTAAAAAGTTTTAATAATGGTGATTTCATAATGAATATTGTTAGTTTAAGTTTCGCTTAACGCACGGTGGATGGTCTCTAACTATGTGTCATAAAAAAGTCAGGATAAAATAGAGAATGCTTGGGATCTCTCTGCATCAACTGAGGAGATCCGCAGACGTATCATTCAGATGAAGTGGCAGCTATCTGACCAGTGGAAAAATCCACGGCCCAGCATAAGACCCGCGAGGTGGACGGATACCGCTGTACGTACATGGAGGTTGTTGGGGGAGGCTGGGCATGTATGATGAAGTTTCGCGGGATAGTGTGTATAAATAGAGAAAGCCAATATCTCAGATCAAAAGTGGAAAAATCAGCCCAAAGATCCGCTGTACGCATCTGGGCATTTATCTCGTCAAAAGTAAAAGCGACACGTATTCATTATGTTCCTTAATCCTTAATTTTCTTCAGGTTGGGCTCAGAAAGTTACAAATCAAAATCAGTACCCAACATACAGCAGCCGGAATGGAAGGAGCGGTTTCAGCTGCACCTGAACAAGGACCCATACTTACGGCTATCACTATGGGATAAAGGGAAACAGAAGAACTTTATGGGAAGGTAAGAGATATATCAACGGTCTAGCCACCTAAAGTGGCAGTGAGCAGGACACATAGCTCGAAGGATCAATGGCCAATGGAGCCGAAAAGTTCTAGAGTGGCTGGTTACCACATACCGGCAAATCGACTGGACCGCGGGTAGCTGCTTTTTACCCGTATATTGTTGCAATAAACTAGGTATAATAAAATAAAAAACAAATTCCTCTCATAGCATACAAAATAGACACGTTGTTCCATTCGTAATAGCCAATGAGTTTTTATTTGTAATAGTCTAAAACATTTGCAGCGGTATCATAGACCTCTCGAGTTGGGAGAAGGAGAGGACCCACGAGATCTGGCAGGACTTGGAAGACGGCTACGGCTCTGTACACCTGTCGGTCACCATGTGTGCCATCCGCGATCATACGCCCAGCAGCGATGGCCCCAACATCACCTTTGTTGAACAAGTGCAGTGGAACTTTGTATGTGTTTGACATTATCTTATGTTCACCATTATTTTGTTGTTAGAGACTTATTACTTGCCATGTAGTATGTGCTCGAGGTAGTAACAGCGAGATTATCAACTTGTACCTATGTTACACGAAAGCCTATAGGTACACACTTTTGCACTAGGTATCTCTACAGTTATGAAAAACAATAATAAGTTATATGGGTGATTTCAGATGTTTTAAATTTTATATCCACTTTCTATAACTTTTTTGTATTCGTATAAAAAATATATAATATTCAGTTATTACACATTTTAAAAACGTATTATTTCTTGAGATATCGAAAAAAATTATCCATACAAACCACCGAAATTATCTCTCCACTGAATTTTACAACCAGCGGAATAATCTACCTTAGAAACTAAAAATGGAACACGTTATCTCTTTTAAATGCTGCCTAACTTTTTTCTTACAAAAACGTAGTGGCTATTCCATTCGCAGTATACACCATTTCAGACCATAATTTATATGTACGTAAAAATCTTCGAAAACCAGAAATAAGGATCATTTCTTTTTACATGTGAAAGTGCAACTCGTTAGCTCTACAAGGAACACCCCATAGATATCTTTAATAAAATCAGAACATTAAGAAATAAATCTGTAAGCAAAATATTGTAAGCCCCTGTGCCCCTTTATCAAACTAAATTCCTTATAAATTATTCAAAAAGTATTTGAGAAAGCTTACCAGCAGCTCTAAAGGTTTCGAAAAACACATTCCGTGGCGCTGCAGATTTAGGGAAATATTTTTAACATACCTACTCGGGTTTAGCTAATTTAACTGTTCAGAAATTTTGGACTTGACTAAGGTCGCATCACATGACTGAGTAGGCCACATTGATATTTTGCAGATACTCAGTCGTTTCTCAGCTATTAAGAGGGATGAATAAGTGCCTGGAAAATCTTAGTCTGTTCCCTTCCTAATCTTATAACGGCTATCGATTGACCTACAGTGCTCAAATGGGGTGTAATCGCCTACCAAAAAGGAACTGGACAGTAAAGTGCCGGCCATGTTATTTGTGTTTGAAGGAGTAAGACGAGATGAATGTCGCGACAATCGACGAGAACTGATAAAGCTATTACTGCACGCGTATCCATGTGTGTGGAATATAAATAAATAATAATAATAATAATGAAAAGGCCTTTGGATAGCAGTAAGATTCCTATGCTATATATTATAATGTCAGATCACCTTTGTATTTTTTTAATTTGACTACAAACTTAGGTTACTTGTTAAAAAAGATTGTCGCGCCATAGCGGCATAATTATACCTTTTGAATTTAGTTTAATGAAGTGTGCGCAATCACGTAGGGTACTATGAGAATTATGTAAATGAGACTTACTGAAATATACATGTCAACAAAATGGGGCACAACCCTGAAGCCGTTCATGAAGGTACTTTTATATCTCATAGAAATACGATAGTTTTCCTCATATTAAAATATCAGGTACATTATAACATTTGCGACACCGTACTTACGGAGCAAACGCGAGAAGTCAGTCCTGCGCCATCAACTGTGCAGTGTATCAATCCTTGTAGTTGGTATACGAAAGTGCGGGGAAAGATAGCTTAGCATCTATCTCATTCATTATGATGAAATAGTGTAATGTTCAAAATGCGCCAGCGTTATTGTTGTTTTAAAATTTACAGGTACTACCGCTGCTCATGGTGTAAATAATAGTGTCATTTAATGTATTTTTAAAATATGTATGTATTCCACAAAATCCTTAAAATCATTTAGAGCCTTAGGTATACAAATAGAGAGGTATATACTGTAGACTCACTTACTACGATTTTCATCCAACGCCCGTTATTAGCCGAAAATATCCATACATTATCGAATTTTTAATCTACCTAAAAATGTTATCCGGGATATCTCAATATTTCTGTAATATTGTATGTGCCATTTGACTTATCTACGCACAAGATTTAGGAATGTTTTGTGGCCACAGTACGTGCCAAAAAAAATAATTTTTTTTTTTTGAATTTTTTTTAAAATTCTTTAACGAGTAATATAGTAGTGTTTATTAGTTTATTAGTTTTTTTATAGACAATATTAATTAAGCTTTATGAAATGCATCGCAGAAAAACGCAGTACTCAACTAATATTTTGGAAATCAGACACTGGTTTCTTCCATGAAATGATCGTCTACGGTCTATTATATACATTACCTACAAGCTAATTTAAAGAAAACTTAGTAGGATCACTGACTTAGGTAATTGGCAGATGTTTTATCAGTAAAGTTAAAATTAGTCTGTAAAACTATTATAGGTAGGTATTTACGAAATGGGGTGTATTTGTGTTTGAATAAAATGCGCAGCGACGAGTTTCTACCTACGTATCCATTATATTGTGTCAAATTCTAAGTATGAATTCGCGTTATAATCACGTATTAAAATTAGTAAAGGTCATTTATCATTAGCCTTATTAATAAGTACAATAACATTGTTTCAGGCTTTAGAAGATTTAAACGATTTAAAGTCAGTCGGACAACTGCATGTGAAAGTTGTAAGTGCAAGAGGGTTGTTTGGGCGGCCCAGTCCTTATTGTACTCTAGAGCTAGACAATGAGAGGGTACAGACTCCTAACGCCCGCCCAGGGTCAGAACCTACGTGGAATAAATCATATGTTTTGTAAGTAATTATTTTTACTAGCTAGTAATATTAGCAAATTTTAAGTTTAATGTACTATATGGTTCTCTGGGTCTATTAAAGTTTTTATAGTACCTACATATCTAAGTTCCGTATCTGTATCTTTTCTGTATCTTACCTAAAATATTATAATCCAATCTCTATCTTGGGATAGCAGCATGCCCTAAACTGACTGTATCTCTTGTGGTTGCCTTGCCGGACGACGAGGTTAGATCTTTATCAATCTCTAGCAGCTAGTTTCACACTTGTATATCCTTACAGCAATGTCTATGACGTCACATCCACCTTAGATCTTCGAGTATATGACAGCTCCTTAGTGAATGCTCTCAACCCGATGCGAACGGAATCCATCGGAAAAATACTGATACCTTTACTGAGCATATCCAATGGAGAGTCACGATGGTACGCCTTGAAGGACAGGAGTAGACGGAGTAGTGCCAGAGGAAATTGCCCTAGGGTTCTGCTGGAGATGTCCTTGGTTTATAATCCGGTAAGTAGTAGATCCATCATGTATCTACTTAACATTAAAAAAATGTTTTAAGAAATCCGATGTATTTTAGCGAGAATATATAATATTTGGTAAATGAGCATTTTAAGTAAAAAGTTATTTTTTGTCTATTAGGTACTCGTACTTACCTGTTTGTCTCCGTTAACCTTGAATTAAATTTCGTATAACTTAGACATAATCGAGAAACATTTCAAATAATTACAAAATAGACTATCTTTGTTTATATGTACCTAATAATAATCTTGATTAACTAATAATTGGTTATTTGATATGAAATATTCCGTGGTATTAAAATATAAATATGAGAAGGAACTTGCGACACTGACCTTAATAAAAGTAAGTAGGGGTGTGACTAATACCTTTGTTTACACAATGATTCCAAAGTACAATTAGATAGTAAACAGTTATCTTTGAATAAAATCATTATTGTGTAAATAGGTCAATATTAACAAAAAAATTACTGTAAGGAAATTCGAAACATTCGGGTAAAAAAAAACGGAAAATCCTACTAATATTATAAAGGCGAAAGTTTGTAAGTATGGATGGATGGATGTTTGTTACTCTTTCACGTAAAAACTACTGAATGGATTTTAATGAAACTTTACAATTATATAGCTTATACATTAGAATAACATATAGGCTATTTTTTATCCCGGGTACATATTTTTACCCCGGATAATTTCGACATTTTGTTTTTTCTGCAGTCCACTCGGACAGAGTCGCGGGCTTCCACTAGTTTATCATAATTATTATGCTTCAGAAGCGAATTAGAGGTCAAAATAATTGTGTGTATAATACCTATATAGTAGGTAACTAATACCTACCTCTCTTTACAGGTAAAAGCAGCAATCAGAGTGTTGACTCCAAAAGAAGTGAAATACATTAAGAAGCAGCCACCCAAGTTCGATATACCCTTAATCTACAGTAACCTAGAATTCATGAGAGATACCTTTAAAGCCTTGATGGAAATTAATGAAGTTATAAAGTAAGTTTCAATTAATAGGATTTCTTCCACGTTTGCATAATAAATAATCATATTTTAGCAAGCTAAGATAGTCAGGTTCTTGATAATAAATTTGTAATGATACATAGCTGACTTGCATTATTTATATCCTTCCTTATATGAATTTCGTAAATCTCTCGTGCAGGTAATTTTTAGTTTCAATAGATCCATTGTAAGCTATCGTATGTTGGATAGATTAGGATGCAATAGATCTAGATGTACATACCTAAAGGGTGATTTTTGGTCGTCAACGTTCCCGAAAACTACGGAATCTCCTCATCATCACGATAATTTTTCTTCATGGAAGTGTTTGGTTTCCAAAATATTAGGGTCCAAAGTTGAGTAAATAGACTGCGTTTTTCTGCATAAATGCACATTGACGCGTGTAGCAAGATTTTTTCACGAGAAATAATATGAAAAAACTAGCATAAACACTGGATACTATAAATTTCGCCCGATCAAGTAATAAAAAAAAAAAGAAAAATTTACATCGTTTCCCAACATTTTTTTTGGCATAAACTTACTTTATTTGATGATAGAGTACGTACCCTTCGTTAAGGGTGGCAACAAAAAACCCGTATAGTATGTACTTGTGTTATGATATATGAGCCTACTTAGTAGATGTTTTATTTTTCAGACAATTTCTTGAATGGGAAAATAGAGAACTCTCTACAATAGTTTACCTTGTTTGGGTGGTGTTTTGGTTTTTCTTTGAACCTTGGATGGGACCGCTACTGGCGTTGTTACCATTTATTTATTTCTGGGTAAATAGAAGAAGTAAGTTGACTTTTAGATTGTAGACTTTAACATAATTCATATTGTTGGACTGATCATCCCATAGATAGTTAAATTGTTATTGTAATATTCAAGATTGAAACTATGATTGTTAATTTATTTAAACACGTAAAGTTACTAATAATTAAATATCTACTAGAAGTGTAAATTTTTATCAAGACTTCAGATTTGTTTTAGATGATGTAGCCAGCCATTATAATTTTAACTGTTATTTTATGAAATTGTTGGTCGGGTAAGTATCATGAAATTATTGTCATTATCATAATGTGGTCAATAGCATTTTAGTCGTTTCATGATAATTTCATCATACTATAACATGCCATATTAATGATTTAATAATGTTTCAGGTGACAAAATGTTAATTATTTGCAATAAACACGATGATTCCGGTGATGATGAAAAGGTGAATTTTAGATGTATTTCAAATAGATTTGATATAATGACTTCATGAGAAATTCGTCTAGTGGTCAATCGTAAAGTGGACTTCATCTAGTTCATACTTTCAACTCATTCATAAACTCTTCATTTACCCTTTTACAAATTTACTAATTTACTATCACCACATTTGGGTATCGTACCATCAACTGAAACAGGCTTTGTATGTATATCTTTATTATATCATGTGTTTTTTATATTTCAGAAATTAACAAAAAGGATACAAGGGTTGCAAGAACTCACACTTACGATCACGGGAAGTGTAGAGTACCTTACTTCAGTAGCTGAAAGAATATTCAAGTAAGTATCTAAACTTTTGAAAATATTTTATTTCTTTACTTTATCATATTTTTTATTTACGAACTCATGTCAAGTGTAAACAAGTGTAAAGGACAACTATTGAAATGTCGAGGTAAAAGTTATCAGAATCTTAACCCGATAGAGTCACTAATCCTTTTGTACCTAAATTATCAAGATAAACTAATGTTTTTGTTAATAATGTCTTATAACAATAACATGTACAATAACATATATTATTTTTAAAAGTTTATAGATGCAATTATTTGTTTTCTGCTTCATCACATTAGACCTATATAAGGTCTACCAAAAAGTAGTGATTATCTTTATAGGACGTATCCTAAATAAATAATATAGCCTTTAATGAAAAAATAACCTAAATGAACTCGCTAGTTTCCGAGAAAACATTAAAATAAACTTCAATCTTTTACTACAAAAAAATCATGCTGTAGTTTTCATGATCTATGCGTGTTGTAGTGTTAATGTAGACGTGGCAGCGCGGGGGCAGCGCCGCTGCCGCAGCGGCCTTAGTTTACTGTGCGTGTGTCGTTGTATGAGTTTACGTGATGGTTATACAGGATCTTTGGCAAAAATATTACAAGTTTTGTATGAGATAATAAAAAACTAAACTAGCGTGAATATTTTATTTAAAATAATCACATTATGTTTCTTGTGTATGATTATGCCGCATCCCAAAAGATCGTTACTACTTCTGGTTAGAACTTATATACTTACACTGCTATTAAAAATCTGGGCGTATCTATCTTATCTTACAACCTCGTTAGGTATACTTGGTTTTTAACAGAAAAATATATGAAAAAAGCCTTACTAATAAAAAGCTTTAAACTAGGTATAAGCTATACACAGTTTAATTTGACAGATATTACATAGTTGTGGTCAAAAGCCAAGTTAAACTTTACGAGTGATTTATTAGTAGCGCAGTTTAGGTCTATGATTATAAATTTTTCATAATTGATTTTTAAAATTATTGATTTGTTATTTTATATGTTCTTTGTTACAGTTTAGTGAGCTTTAAGGTACCGTTCCTTAGTTACCTAGCAATGGTGTCTCTAGTGTTCATGTCGCTGGCCATCTACTTCGTCCCTTTCAATTACCATTTGATAGCATTAGGTAAGGACATTTCATTTATTTGATGTTTATCGATTTATATTTGTGAAGCATGTGTTTAGCAAAGACCTCTTAACTGGTTTTGAATATTTAGAAAAAAGTGAACTTAAATTATAATCGTTTACTTACAAAACTGTATAAAGTAAACTACTTATTTGTTTCTATTTGCAGGTACATATAAGTATGGTAGAAAGGTACTGAATCCACGGAGACCACTGCATAATGACGTGTTGGACTTTATTTCCCGAATCCCTGATAACGAAATACTGGTAAGGTTTAAAAACGCTCTTACTCCATAAGGAAACTAAATTTTATGTTTCATGACTATTATTAAATAAAAAAAAAAGAAAGTCGTCTTCATGCAATAACATATAATCAGTTTCAAATATTAATTCTGGACTAGTTTTTTTTTTTAAATTCATTGGTAGTTAAATTTTGGGGTAAATTTCCGGTAGGCGTTTTAATACAAGTTATTTCGTAGCAGGCTACGAATTTTCGTAGTCTAACGGATTTATATCATTAACAAAAGGTATCCGTTTAGTTTACTGTCACTGTATACGACGATATTTGCTGTCATTGAGTTTACTACCTAATAATTAGTTGTCTAATTTCCAGTGGTCATATATATTATCTATCTGAAGGATCTGATGCTGTCTCTAAAACTTGATCAAGATAG
Organism: Carposina sasakii; assembly: GCA_014607495.2. NCBI lineage: Eukaryota > Metazoa > Arthropoda > Insecta > Lepidoptera > Carposinidae > Carposina > Carposina sasakii. The sequence goes on from CP053151.1 coordinate 7,782,068, forward strand.
AGACAGAAACAACTTTATCCTTCCTTCAAATAGGCTACTAATCATTGGAACATGGAAAATCTGCCCTAATAGTTATGCTTACCAAGCTATAATTTAAATTTACAGAAAGATTGGACGCAATTAAGCGTGCCGGAGCCAACACAACCGAAGACACCGACGACGTCGAAAAAAGAGATAGTCAAGAGATCATTTAGTACATCCGGATAAATTAGATTATTAGTACTTAGGTATGTGCTATTTTTCTTTTTTGAAAATCAGTCTCGTTGCCAGCTTACAGGCAACTGTATATGTATATAATTTTTTTTACTTCCGTAATGCTATCGACGCGCAAGAAAAATTAATGTAATTTGAAATGTGACGATAGCGTTAAACTATGGTTTCGTTCAGCCCTAATAAGAACGTTTTTTTATGTAAACAACGACGTTAATTACCGCTCTCTAATAAACCACGCCAATTTGGTTAGATAGACAACGTTGTAGTGACGTATTCAGTGCTGTATTATGGCTATTACTTTTAGCATTTGCATTATTGCACTAGTTTTGTAGGAAACTATAACTTTACAGATATGCTGGATATCGAGATAAATAAGATATAAATCAAGATAAATAACTTTTAAAATTCTGAACGCATTAAAAAAATTTAAGTTTTTTAACAACAATATGCGAATTAGGTCTTCAATCTCTAGTATAGCAATCGGCCCTAGCTCGCGGCTCGAGGGTAGTTTATAAGCTTCAGACAAAAACTGCTTACTGTGTAACTTATGGGCAAAACGCCCCTATGGTGTAGCCTTGTGACAAGCCCTGGGGGAGGCCTACATCCAGCAGTAGACTGCAAAAGACTGATGTGTTCTATGTGTATACTTGTGAACGTGCGGTCTATATAACAGTTGTATCGTGAGAGAATTTTTCATATGTCACACCGTAAAGACTGTCTTTTGCGATCGTACGGCCGCTATATGACGGCACCGCTATCCTGGGAAACCGTAGCTTTAGCAAGCATTATTTCTGAGATTTTGGTAGGCTTCCAAAATGTTATAGACATTTTTTTATCTCCCGTCAGACTTATATAGACTTAATTCTAAATTGTTTTGAATGTAAATATTATAAATTAGTTTTATGTAAATAGATGTAAGATATGATGGACAATAATAAGTTAATTTATATAACGTATTCTTTTATTCCAATTCCAAATACATTTATTATATTACAAAGTACCTTCAATGAAATTCTAAATTGTAATCTTTACTAGATATCCAAATTGCCTTTATGAAGGGTAAATAAATTAAACTTAAATAATAAAAAAAATATTTTAATTAAAGAATTAACTTAATATTATAATATCACAATTCTAGTGTATGGCACTACTATTAGTAGGTCCTCTATAATTAAGTGGAATCACTACACATTAGTGATTGGGACATAGCAGACTTATTCTGAACTGAGGCAGAAAACGAAAGATTTTTCTGTAGAACATGTTAAAATGGAAACTAGAAAGAACGTCATCAAAATACGGGATTGTGTTGTTATAAGATACTCAAATCAAATAGAACATTAAGATTTTTAGTACACAAAATATAAGTAGGTAGATAATAATAGTTAATACGTATTTTTTTTGCTTGTATCATACATAAGTGTTGACCCAAATATCTCAATTCACTGATTTACATTACGCTTTATTTCTGCCTCAATGTAGGTACCAAGTCGCTAGTTTGTTCCTTTTTCACTAATCTCTTATAAACCACGCAACGGATTTCATCTTGTTTAGAGAAATCATCCATAAAGTGAAGTACAAATTATTTTTTACCTCTTATTTACGTTAGTGTATAACATTGAGCAAAACAAATTGTATAACAAGTTATATGTCATTATCTACAGTTAATTCAGCTATCGCGACGTAAATGTGTTTTATGGCTATAGTTAGTGAGTTGACCCATTTTAAAACTACCCTATGGTAGCCCACATTGACTGGGTAGTTCAACCGAAACACGGCTCCATAGGCAAGTTGCATTGACTCGGATTACTGACCAGATTAAATTTTTTAGACCATATTGCAGGTTACTGTTAAATGCAAACATATACAGCAATATAAGGTTTACACTCTATTCAGTCAGTTCGAATTCCTCGAATTTTTCGAAGTCAGTTCGAATTCGAGTTCTCCCTTCTGGATCCTGTTTCAAAGCGTTGTGGGACTATCGCGTTCTGGTTGAGTTTGTTTGACTGAGCGTAGGTTCGGGGACCTTTAGCTCACGCCATTCTTTCTGGAATAGAAAAGTGATTTGTTACTTATGTTTAGTTTTGCAGGCATAGGATTATTAATAAGTGACTAATGAGTGCGCAGACAGATTTAAACCAAAGTAGGTACATATAATAGTCTGTAATTTACACATAGATAGTTCACATTTGAATCGATCAAGACTTTCTTGGTTGTTTAATAAGCTAGGTAAGTACTTAAATATCTCCTATTGTTAGTCAGTCTGTATAGTTGTGATAAGAGCTAAGGGTACTCGTATTGTAAGACGATTCTGATAGAGTAAATGACCATTTAATTCAGTTGGATAAAAGGATATTCGGCTCTCCACTGCCATAGTTACCTATCTATGTACGAGTAGACCGATTGAAATCAAACTAAATTACGTTACTAAGTTAACATTTTTGTACTCTTCTCTATCTATCTCCACTATCTATTCAGTCAATATACGAGTAGGTTGACTTCAACACTGCAAGAGTTTTTAGTCAGTCTAATTTTCGAAACTGTATGACAAGTTCTAAACTCACCAGAATTTGGTTGTCAGGAACTCTGGACAAGAAGTCGAGGATATCATTGTTAGGAAGTCGGTCAGGGTTCAGGAACTTACGGGTAAACTTATAAATACCTGTAACAATACAATAGGATTTTTTTTTTACAAAATATTAGTATTATGTTCTTTTTCATTTCATTAATAGATTATATTAGTACTTATGTACTTAATTTAAATAATAAGGAACTAAGGGTGATCTTTACTTAAATATATTAAGTATTATATGCAGAGCATTTTTTAGAGTTATCATTATTCTGATAATACCTATATAGGTAATTCCCGATACATCTCCTCATCAATAATGGAAGCATATGGGAAGTGTCAAAATATTGTGGTCAAAGAACTGCGTTTTTCTGCAATCGACGCGCGTCGTTGTTATTATTGTAAAGAAAATATTATTGCATTTTTTTTGGCAAGATAAACGTATGTTAAAGTTGGCCACAAAAAAACATCCTGATAGGTAATATACTTCAATATATGGCTGCGTTGTTAGAAAGAAAATTAGAAAGATAAAATGGCAATTGCAGATACAAAAATAATAAATGTCAAAATACAAATAGTATCTAATCCATGTATTATTTCAATAGATTTCCGCAAATATACACTATCTTCACTTAAACTTAAACATACATTTACACGGCTATGTTTCCAAAACGGGGTAGCCAGAGCTGCAGGATCACGAAGGAAATCCTTACAGCCACGGTTAGCATAGCAGGGTCAGATGTTAAAGATCAGTGACAAGTTGCTAGGTCATAGACTGAGGGAACACCCCTGACTTCATCAGTCGACTCTTACGACATTAACGCAGTATGAAATGAGATGCAGCTGATGTACCTATTCTAGTAAAAACCCGCAGGTATCTAAAAACTGATAGGAATGATGTATAAACATATATTTAATTATTACCTAGAGCCATAAATAAATACTGTATAGGAATAGTATACAGCACGACGGAGGCAGCAATCATGGCTGCCATGGCAAGAAAACTCAGGTATGGTACAGTGAAGTTTGCCAAGCTGAAAAAAGAAAATGTTTAATTAACTATTCTGTTGGTGAATTATTAATTATTAAACGCATTTTACCTAGGCATTTAACTTACTTTTTTATTCTCTCGATCAGCGACACGATGTAGTCGATTCCATTCTTGATGGTGAACGTCATGTCTTGCAGTACATAAAGTCTTGTCTTAATTGTTTTGTCATCCTGTGAAAAAACAACAATTAGCAATACAGTGTTAGCAGTCAGATGACCATTTTAATTTTTTTTATTTGCTATTACATTACTTTATTGCTATATACAAAGTAGTTGCTGTTACAAAATACAGTAATAGGTCTGAAGACAGTTAAAACACTGAAACGTATTAATCCGAATTGTTAAAGCATGCCATATCCTGTGCTGATGAAGAGCTTCACTAGAATACATCAACATCTTCTTTCGTGCATGTCTTAAGAGTTGACTAATGAATTCAGGGCTTTAATAGAACTCAAGACAGGTACTGGGGGGCGGGTCTTTTTAACCTTAAACGACCCGCCCCCCAATATTGTTGTATAAAAATTAGTTTATTACCTTATTTGATTCGAGGTCCTCGTCAGACAGTTCATCATCAGACTGGCTGATGGGCACTAACGCGTTATTTGCTGTAATGAAAATACAAATATGTAGATAAATTGTTCTGCGTAATAATCATGAACTCCTGAAGCAACTACACTGTTTATAGCGACGTCTTGCTTCTACTATAACAACAATCTTGCTTTAAGATCAAGTTACCTATCATAGGTAAGATACCATATATGTACCTATATGTAAGGTAGTTAATTGAGTTATGGGAAATCGAAATACAAATTAGTTGCTAAAAATTATTTAATACTGACCACCACTTCTATACTTCAGCCAGTTGAAGAGAAAAGGCACCAGCAGCATTAGAGGCAACATCCATATTTGGAAGAAGAACCAGAAAACTAGCCAGCCAATGAGAGCCATCACCGACTTTTCTCTACTGTCCCATTCGAACAGATGCCTGAAATAAAAAAAAAGTTTCAAGAAGTCAACTTCGTCAATATCTTGTGGACAGCGAAAATACCTATAAAATATAATCTGATGATGATGATAATGGAAGGAAGAATTTAATCAATACATATTTTAATAGGTACTATAGTGGTTAATACAGGCTTAAAGGGTAAAAGAGTCTCCAACTTACTTTGCATATTCATTACACATGTATGCAGCGTTGAATATGTCCCGAATGAATTTTAAATTACTATAAATCAATGGAATATTGAATTTAGGAGGTTTCTGCATATATTTCACTTTCTTCGGGCTCAGTACTCGCACAGAGGCTTTTATCTGTAAACAAGAAGATAATTAATTATACCGTTTTACTAGCTGTTGCCCGCGACTCCGCTTGTGTGGATGTTGCTTTTTGCGTGGAAGGGGTATAAAAATGGCGAGCCACCGAAAATACATATATATACAAACATACATAACGCCATTAACCACCGGCAGAGCACCAAGGGCCGATAGAACCACATGGTGCCACTTCTGACCAATTTTGAGGGTATAGTTGAGATGTACAAGTTCGGTTACCGAAAATAGATATAAAATTTAATAAAAATCGGTAAAGCCGCGCCGTTTCGAAACAGTTGGTAACAAACACGAGAATTTTATATTTTTAGATAACTGATCGTTATTACATAGTTTACTTACATAATGTTAATCGAGCACTTAGTTAAGTTACACTTAATCCGATGTGTACAATGGGTCAAGCCAAACTAACCTCTGTTCTTGGTAAGCAATATTAACTTAATTATTCAAATATATAGGTAAATAAAGTTGCTATGTTTATATTCAGGGAAAAATACTGGTATTAAATATAATGAATTGTTATGTCTAGTACAGTGATGTAATAGTAATTAATGTACGATATTGATGTAGTGACATGTTTGTTACAGGAACAACCAGTTGCAATAATAAGTCTTGCGGTGTCTGCGGGCCATTATAAGTAGCTAAACTGGTTTTTGGTAGACCTATTTATTGGAATCAGGGCTCTCTGGGATTTCCATTTCGCGTAAATTAATGACGCTTTTCTATCTATATATTTTAGATGGGTGATATTTTCAATAGTTAGATAAATCTATCTTAAGGATAAAGTCGATGCAGTCACTATCTTGATAAAGTTTTAGAGACAGATGCATCAAATTTATCCTTCAAATAGACCTTTCTAACCATTGGAACAATCGGCCCCTAATGAAGCTTTTGTTTCCAAATAAATATACCTAAAGGATAATAAACCAAATTATTACTTACTGGATTCCAAACGACAGACATCTGCAAACATATCCTAGGGCAGTTCCCTTTTGCGCTTGCCCGTTTCGTCTTGTCTTTGAGAGCATACCAGCGCTGCTCCTCATTGTGGACCCTTAGCAGAGGTATCGATACCTTTCCCAGGATCTCGCCTTTTATCGAATTGATAATCGATTCGTCGTATACAGTAATGTCTAATGTTGAGGTTATATCGTTTATGATACTGAAAATAAGAATTGCACTATCATTAAGAATCACCACAAACTGAAAATATTTTCTCTATTCATTTTTACAATGACCTTGCAATTTTTCACAGATCTTTTACATCTGGCCCCAGTACCTTTAATACCATTTGGTAACGAAAACTGATCTAGTGGTTGGTAGATGTAAGATCCCTCTCATCATTGGCCCAAGCAAGTAACTATATACCCTATTATTTACTCTACATCTAGGTATACCTACTAAATACTTAATATATCAAGACCACTTACAATGTATAAGTCTTATTCCAGTTCGGCTCCGTGGTCCCCTTGACAACTTGCGTCTGAACCCTGGAGTTGTCCACCTCCAGCACGCAATAGGCATCAGCTTTGCCACTGAGGCCGAGAGCACTGAGGCCTCTCGCTCCGTACACACTGACGGAGAGCTGGCCAACCTCCTCCCAACTGTCTTGAAGCCGGTACCACGCCTGTTAACAAAATATACAGTCTTAGCATTATCTGAATATGGCTATTGGATTTCCTTCATGATCTTGACACACTTACACAAGTAGTGTAGTTTTGGCTATCCCTATTATGATTATAGCTGTCTGGGCACGAATTTCTATTGTCAAATAATGACATAATTAAGTCATTACTTGGCAATATGCAATTTCCTTTTATAAATATGGGTGTCTGTGTCATTCAGTTGCAGTAACGATCAACGAAAAATAGTCAAGTAGAAAATTATAGGTTCATACTAATATTATTAAACATTTGCAAAAAGCACTTAAATTTCCATTAAGTTAACAAAAACAATAGAAAGCTTACTTAAAAGCTCTGGCAATGTAAGGCTAAGTAAGTAAGTACAATGAAATTGTTACAATTCTGGCCATCTATTTTAGTTACAACATACACATAACGTACATAATATTTGCCAAGAAATAATACTCAAAGTTAAAAATGAAAATAAGACAAGACAAAATATCTTCTTCAATTTTTATATATTTCCTTATACTTACACCAGACGATAAGATTAAGTAGGTACTTCATACCGTTAAACCTTGTACCTACCCATACCCTTCTCATTTACTTACTTGACAGTAATTTACATTGAGTTAAAATTACGAATGTCATTAAGGAAGAAGCGACACACTTATTTGATTTATCAAGATGGCTTACGTTTTAACATCGTTTGTCCTTTATTCTGCTCTTAAATCTCGCTACTTTTATGGTATGACGAATGAGGAACTTTGACAGGCCATGTTTCTTTTTTCATACACACAATAAACGGTATAAGGAAGCAAAAAAGTCTACCCGAGGTTGATACCCTTTTGAAATATTAATGTAATTTAAAGACGCTGATGTCTAGTTTGCTAAATAGTCAAATAGATATCACGTATTTCGGAGGCAAAAATAATAAAAAAATTGCTCAAAAGGCTCTAAATAATCGATTAATAGATTCTTATTTAAATTGATGTATTTATTTATGATGACGCGCTAAAAATAATTTATTACTTCTACTTATTGCTTCTACAAATTTCTTACGTAACTATAATAATTTAATAAATACAATATCTAATACACCAACAATAATTGAACCTGGTAGTTATTTCATGTAATGTAACCATAATCTTCTATATACATATAATAAAATCGTAACGCATCGATGTTGTGCACGCTAATCTCAAAAACGGCTGGACCGATTTCGATGTAGTTTTCAGGAATATATTGTAACAGATCCCAATTAACATATAGGCTACTTTTTTATCCTGGATAATTTCGACATTTTGTTTTTTCTACATTCCACGCTGATGAAGTCGCAGGCGTCCACTAGTCTTATCTATTTATGACAGCGAAATAAGGAAAATCATTAGATAAACTAACTGCTAATTATAAATTAAGTAGATTCTAAAAATAAACTTAAATAGTTAACATGACTACAGATGTAAATATCATTCATTTTCGGGTTCCGTATAATTTTGCCTACGCTATGCGTCTGTTCGTCTGTCTGTCATTTGGCTGTAGGTAACTCATCAAAAAAAGTAGCGCTAATGTCAGTTTAAATAATAGATCAACCCTAATGGAGAGTCACAAGTGATCCATATAACAGGAATGTAACATACAATAACCAATGAGCCCATTTAGCGAACCATAGGATCGCGGATTGCGCGATTGACAAGGAAATCTAAATTCGCGAGTAAAAACAATGTCGTATAACCCAACTAATGTTACCTGTTCAGCATTTCAGTATTTGCCTGGCTGTCACTACACACCCGGTATGTATGAATAACTTAATTTGCATACAGTGTTTTGTTCCATTACCAAAGGAAAATGTCAAAACCACCTGTCACAGTGCCACAAATCATTGATCAAAAAGATATGAATTTTCTACAAAGAGAGAGAAGAATCTTTTAAATTCGTTAATCTTTTCTGTATGACATGTGTCAATGTATTGTATAGGTTTCCATAAATATCAGAGAAGTAAACAATGTATTGTATAGGTTTCCATAAATATCAGAGAAGGAAACAATGACTTCTCATCGCATGTATTAAAACGATAATTCAGTTACCTTCTTCATATCAAGGTAAGTACCTTTAATTCTTATTTTTAATACACACTAAATATATCTACTAGTGAGAATTCATTAGATATAGATACGGTAATATAGAAATGGTAGAAATGTAGGTACATAGGTACTAACATACACACTTATTTATCATTATATTCCCAAAGTCGTAGATTTGTAAGATTTTAAGGTAACTATCTAAATATTTTCTCTGCTATAATCAGTTTAAAGAGAAAACTTCCGAACCTATAGGATAATATCTTAGCAAAAAGCATAACGCACTCACATAATCATCATCAGCCGGCATCGTATGGTGTAGCCCGTTCGTAGTGGGCACGCTGTCCACTTGGAGACTCCTCGTGGCGCCACTAAGGGTGACCAGCAGGTGGATGGAGCCAAAGCCGCACTCCAGGTCCTGCCAGAGCTCGTGGGTCTTCTCTTTCTCTAATTTGGACAGGTCTATCACGCATCTGAATAAAAAACTCTGAATGTAGACTTCTGATGATGTCTAAAGATGGTGGTCTAAGTTGTATAAGGTAAGCCATGAGTTATAGATATCTCTTGAGACATTAGCTTGTACTCGTATCTCTATCCCGTATATCTTATATGAAAATAAGAAAGATAGCAAACAGATGTTGTTCAATTAAAATTTGAAGGTATTTTCTTCACAAGAATACGCGAATACATTGTACATGGTGACACCAACAACTATCCGATCCTTTCTTATTGGTCATCGGTCGAATTTATACCGGTAATTAATACCGAGGTTAGACCAAGAAAACGAGTTTAAACAAAAATACATACATATAATTACGCCTTTATCCCTTACGGGGTAGGCAGAGCACCAAGGGCCAATAGGACCACATGGTGCCACTTCTGACCAATTTTTAGGGTATAGTTGAGATGTACAAGTTCGGTTAGTAGTGACAGTTGGTCAGCCTATCGCCTACAAAACACCAAGAACCTCTTGTCCCTCTACTGACTTGTACAGTCCCAGGAAAAGAAGCAGCTGTAGTATTATACGTTTTTTTTTCACTCCCAGAGCAGCATAGAAGAAATAAAAATAGCTACAAAAAATCACATACCAACTGGCATCATGCGTCATTGTGAACTAGAACTCAATCTTAACAATTTTTAAATCCGATCAAAGTACACCAAGTAGGTACTTCCTCTCTGAATATTGTATACAGTATAATACATGATTTTAATGATCCTCACTTTTAACGCAAATATAGTGAAGGTCTAGTCAAACAGGATTTCCAGTTCTTTATTTGTTTGGTTTTATTACTTCTTGTGGGCTCTATGTTATAGTTCCCTTCACAATGCCCTGTGGCTGCATGAGTAAATTTGCAGGAAATACTAAGGACTTAGCAAGACCATGTTAATTATGCAGTCGCCGCAATATTAGCAGAAATGTTAAGTAAAAATAAGGCAATTGCAGATGTGTAGGTAATGCAAATATATATCAACAAAGTATTTTTCCCTATATCAGAGCAGAACAAAGGAGTTACACAAAGGCAATAATTTTCGAAAGTAAGTATAATTCATGATGGCGTGGGATTTCGAATAACGATAAAATTGATCTTCGTTGTAATTCAAACATAACTTCCTTTAGTGATTAGGTAGGTAGTAATAGTATCGTTATATTTGCTTGATAAATAGGTAATTATCTCCGTTTAACGTAGATAGAACTTACTGGTTAATCAACCAATAATAATCGTGTGGATTGATGTGAATTAATCATAAATTATGACTTGGTTACAAAGTAATGTTTGAACATTGTAGCAGACGAACGAACTTATTATTGTTATTAATAGACAGGCATGTTAAGTATGTATTTTGCAATTGAAAAGCTTAAAAAAATTACAATTATCACATTACTATGGTAAATTCCTCTGTGATTGCTGTTACATAATACGAATTTTATAAGCTGCTCTTACATAGTACAATTATCGTTATCGCTTTGCTATTGCAAAATACGTATAATATAATAGGTTAAGGTGACCATTGACATTGTCTGTAGTAAGACAGTAAGTCCTGGAAATCTAGTACACTTGTAGTGGAGACTGAATCAACCCCTCAATGATAAGACAATATCCTGCGGGATATAAACTCTTAAAACAGGATTAATCCCATTTTGGAAGTGAGATGTCAAAACGTTATGATACTGGATTTCCGAATTACTTTATTAATTATTGTATTTGTAATAGACATTATAAGATATACCTAATAACTTTTTTCAGGGTCGATTCTTCCAAAGGTCAAATTAGCCTATCTGGTTTTCGGATTAGCAGCTATGTATTTATGGTTGCATGCTAGGTGCTTGGATCTGGCTTCTCGTTGCGAGTATGTCTTGGGTTCGTGATCATGAGTAGGCAGATCCGAGGGTCAGCGGAGGGTATAGGGCCCGGTGGTGGGCGATCCCTCAATAGATATCTGAAGGAAGTTGATGCTCTCTCTATTATAATCAAGTTTTAGAGAAAGACAGCTTCAACTATATCTTTCAGATAGCTATGACTATTGGAAAAATCAGATCTTAGTAAAATATAATACACAATCTTACCTGCCCATGAAGTTCTTCTGTTTTCCTTTATGCCAAACTATGACTTCCAGATTGTTATCATCATACTGGTACAAATTGAATCTTTCCCTCCATTTCGGTTTGATTTTGGACACTTGTTTGCTCTTGTGGCTCTCCAAACCTAACCTGAAAATCCATAAATATTAAGAAACCTAGTAACAAGGGGCCAGACAAAGTAAAATTGTGTCTCGAATCTCGATTGATAGAAGTTTGTTGTAATAGATCGTGATATTGGTATGAAGCATTCATTTTGCGCTTTCGTCACGATGGAGAACGACAAAACCGTGATGTACCTATATTGTCTATTTTGATTCTATTGTTTTGTTAATTATTAACTTACAACAAATGATGGTAAAGAAATATTTTCCTTGAGAGATACAGGTAAACTAAGGGCTTATTTTTCAGGCAGATAGTCCTAACAGATAAATAAAGTTTGATTCTGTCTCTCTCTGAAACTTGGTCATGATAAAGACAGAAGACTTTATGCTTCAAAAGGACCTATCTGACCATTGGATGAAAAAATCAGACGTCGTTGTCGCGTTGTTGCTTCGCTAGATGGCAAAGGTTACTTTTTGTAGATACCAAAAACATCTCTAAGTGTTTTTGTTTTTTTATTATTCCGCTAATTGATAAGTTTTTATTGTACATACATATAATCACGACTTTATCCCTTACGGGGTAAGCAGAGCACCAAGGGCCGATAGGACCACATGGTGCCACTTCTGACCAATTTTGAGGGTATAGTTGAGTTGTACAAGTTCGGTTAGTAGTGACAGGTGGTCAGCCCATCGCCTACAAAACACCAAGACCCTCTTGTCCCTCTACTGACCTGTACAGTATGCCCGGGAAGTGAAACAGCTGTAGTATTATATGTTTTTTTTTCACTCCCAGAGCAGCATAGAAGTATTTTTATTGTCCTTGCAGATAATTGAGTATCTACATCATTACTTACTGGAAATACGTCGCGGGTAATTTTCTTACAAAACAATCAGAAATTGATTGTTATTGTCTATAGAAGTAATAAGTGTGACAATACTGTGGATTTGATTAAGCGCTTGTGGAATATAGTAATTGTATAACTAGGTACTCATTATCTTTATCTGTATTAAGGTTAAGTTATACTTTTAGTATATTAGTCGGTTTTGAGTGTATAAAGTGTGAACGTGTTTAGAAAAGCAAAAAATGTTCAGATGTTTTAACAATACCATGACTTTAAAAAACAAAGGAAACAAATAGGTACAAGTCACGTATAGTACTTATATGTCATCGTTACCTCCACGTGGGTGGGTCTAGTATCGTGATGTGACTCTTATAATAGTTACTTATATGTATAAAAAATAGGTACCTCTCTCTACCTACGCGCCTTTGGATTGTGTTATTGTTATTACATGATTCGCTAAAACATTATTTGACCCTAGGTGCTAGAATACATTATTTTTGTATGTTGATTTACCTAAATAATATTTTGTTGTACCTACCTATATACAGAATGTTTTTTTGTGGCCACCTTTAACGAAGGGTACGTATTCTATACATGAAATAAAGTAAGTTTATGCCAAAAAAAAATGCTGGGAAAAAAATAATAATAAATTCCTTGATCGTGCGAAATTTATAGTGTCTAGTGTTTATGTTAGTTTTTTTATAGACAGATATTAATTATTTTTCGTGAAAAAATCCTGCTACGCGCGTTTATGTGCATTTATGCAGAAAAACGCAGTCTATTTACTCTACTTTGGACCCTAATATTTTGGAAACCAGACATTTCCCAGGTATGCTTCCATGGAGAAAAATGATCGTGATGATGAGGAGATTCCGTAGTTTTCGGGAACGTTGACGACCAAAAATCACTCTGTATTTTCACGTTTTTATATTCGCTGGCATCGATAAAATTGATAAATATTTGATGTATGTATTCGGCAAATCAGTTTTTAATAGAATAACTTGAAGTGAAATTGTACCTTAGATTTATACCAAAAACGATAAGACTTGAAATATAAATATATGTAGGTACTAGATATGTCGTCATTCTCATGCTCTATCAATAGGAAGTCCACTACTGAATATAGGCCTCCCCTAATGACCTCTTCATAGTCGTGAGAGTGACACGGGGTCATAATTTTTTCGTAGTCGGGTTGTTTTCCTTAAAGGTTAATCTAATCTTAAAAGGTTATCGGTGAAGTTACCTGAATTTGCAGTATAGTACATTGGAGCCTGACGCCGGTCCGTCAGGCAAGTCCTTCACTTCCACGAGCACGACGTTTACTATTGACTTCCACGACTTCTTCGGGGTATCCACCTTTCTATTCTTCAACATGTACTGAGAAAAAAGTATTTAGTCAGTATCAACAATAAAGTAAGTAGTAATCTATACTAATATTATAAAGCTGAAGAGTTTGTTTGTTTGACGCGCTAATTTCAGGAACTACTGGTCCGATTTTGAAAATTCTTTCACTGTTAGATAGTCCATTTATCAGGGGAGGCTATATAGTATCCTAAATCTGGCTTCGCACGGGTGCAATGCCCCCTCACGCCGACGAAGTCGTGGGCGGCTGCTAGTGGGGAATAAGTATGGCATAACATTTAAATTATACTGTTGCTCTTTGCAATGCATTGCCGTATAAAAATTACTTCATAAAAAATATTAATTTCTATATTTTCTGTCTATTTACTATGTGCAACCACAACTTTTGTATATTTATATATTTTGAGGTATACATAGTATAAAAAAGTATCTTTTCATATATATTTATAGGTACCTACGCAAGTTGTGGTGCTAAAATATTGTAAATAGTGTATACTAAATGGGTATAATGAATAGGTATAGGTAAATAACGTTAAAGCTTAATAATGTTTGTATTTTATGCAGAAAACAATAATGACAGTACAAACATGAATAAATAAAATATCTATTGATGATTATTATGTTCATAAAAATTTATTCGCAAGCAAAAGACATCAACGCGCGGCTTGGTAGAAAATTATTGGTTTACATTAATGTACTTATGAATAAAATAAAACTTTTAAAGATATTTTTTTTATTATTTAGTAGTGCCATTATAATACAGGTATGTAAGTTATGCTTATAGTTGTGTAAGAGTCAATAAGTATCCTAAATGAAAAAGAAAAATGCCTTGCAACTTGTTATAAACCAAACTATGAAAAGTTATTTAGATAAACATTATTAGGTAACCCTTAATTCTGTGTGGTCATAAAGACACATTTGAGTCACAGTTTTTTCCGCTATCTTCATTAGTATCTCGATAAATTAAGATCTATGGCAATAGGGGTTTTTATTATTTAAAAAATATATGTTTTATAAAAATTTGTAAAATCATCCACTTGACACGTTTTTTACTTGTTTTGTGTTGAGAGAATGTGTTTTGAATTTAAGCACATTCTATCTGGCGATGAGCTAGCACCTCGTCTCTGATTTTTCATATACTTTACTAAAGGCCCGCTTTACTGAATGACCTTCGTGATCCTGCTGCAACTTTGGCTACCCCATTTCGAGAATAAAGCCATGTGTGTATGTATAGCTAAATAAGAAGACTATGTTATTACAATTATGGTATTATTTAGGTACCTTCTGAACTTTTTTGCCATGATCCCTCAGCAGGGAGAGACCACTGCCGATGCGCTCCATGAAGTCGGAGGTGATGGCGAGAGCGGTCGGTGCCAGAGGGTCCATTGCCAGCCCTTCAGGGATTGGTAGCGACCTGCAAAATACATCTGGTCAATATGGGACATGAGAAAATTTATGATATATTTTAGAAGCATACAGTTCTCATAGTAACATTCTAAAAATCCACCACACCTAGAAGATAGGACTTTCCAAACACAAATCAAGATAATATCCGCAAACTATTTTATAAAACTCATATTTATTATCTTGCCGAGACGTGCAACATACTTCAACATGTACCTACTTATGATATTTTAAAATTACACAACTTTTCAATAAATTAACACAGTTTATGTAAAAAAATCACTGATGTCACGGATCATTTACAGTGTCCCCGCTATTATAATAAACGTGATTATGGGATCCTTTATGATCCTGCATCCCCTGGGATTGACATTTTGGAAATACAGTCGTGTGTTTATTATGTAAAACGATATTTTTAAAAGTAATATCTACCGATTAATAATTTTATAATGTCTACCGATAAAATTATTCCGACGAGTTTGAGCTCTTTTAGTTCGATATGGCTCTAAGGTTCTCTCAGACGACTGTTCTCTTCGATTTCTTGTAACGTGTGATGAGACCTATCATTGGCATGTCTATAATATTCCTAATCAATACGAGGTAAAGACAAGTAGGTGTCGATACATAAAGAAACAGGCAAATTGATCGGACTTCGCACTTTGGTCGGTGTTTTTTATTATAATATAAAATCAAATATTATTATGTGGAAATGAATTAAAATGCTACGCCATACACGTGAAAGTCCCGCATGGGGGTACCACACGTAAGTAACGATATCAGCCTTCGATTCACGTTATTTACAATTCATTGGTGTTTTTGGTAACTTTACAACTTTTTGGAAACTGAACAAGCTGTGGTTTTCGATCTAACGTCAAACGATCTTTACCCGTTAAGTGTCTCTCTTGTTTTAATGGATATTATATAGGTACATAATTCCCAAACTTTATTTACATATGTCAGCTCTAACAAAAGATGAGACAAGCACAGATTTATTACTTACATGTTCATCTTAAAAGTTTTTGAGCCACTATGTTCACTTTATACACGTGTGTAATAATAAATATAAACTTAACATTAAAAGGATTAATTATTGTCTCCTACAACCAAACGCTACGATGTATAAGAAGAAACTGGATTTTTAAATGACGTCAAACACGACACATTTTGAATGATATTATTGAGTATCTGAGCTTTATTAATAGTTTTTTAGAAACTACGTAAATAATCCTGGAAAGTTTATATCAAAAGCTAGAACACAGGTTAATGATGATGATCTCCGACCGTATTTCGGCCAAGGCGACCAATCTCTATGGAGATTGGTCAGGTACGCAGGAGATATTATAGTGCACAAGTGTGTGCGCAAACACAGATGCACTCTCTATTCCGTTACTCTCATAGTCCGATAGGACGGAAAGCCGACACGACCGGAGAGAGATCAGGCGCAGGACCAACGGTTTTACGTGCTTTCCGAGGCTCGAGCTAAGTGACAATTTTTGCAACATTAAAATCTGTACATGAAATAAATTCATTGGTACAGGCCCGTGACTGGGATCGAACTTACGCACACACAGGTTAATACGTCTATTAACAACCAATTATAATGATCGATATTGACAAAGTGTTAGGAACTTCAAAATTTGAAATTATAATTTTATATGGAAAAATATAGCCTGTTGTATATTGGGTGGGGGTTAGATAGAGAGTATAATTTGTACAATTTCCTCAAAACGTATTAGGCTTGGGTTAGCTAGAGCCAACATTATCAACATCAGTTATGTACGTGTCACAAGTGAATCTATGTGTGAGTTGGGGTAGCTGTGTTTGAATCCCAGTAGAGGCAAATATTGATGTATAGGATTCAAATCATATACCTACCTATATGCATACGGTGCTATTACAAAATAACGTCTAAAATTTGACGCTGTGTAAATTGTCATTGACAGTAAAATGTATGGAATCTTATAGATTTAGGCAATGTTTAGCTAAAACAATTTTAAAAATCTTTAAATGACACGGTAAATGATTATATTTGTAACTGTTTCTTAGTACCAACTATAGTAGGTACATTTTAGGAGTTGTTGTGTAGGACTACATGATTTGTGAACTGTTAGATTTTTATAAACATCAAACTTGTTATACTAGGGATAATAAATAAATCTCATCTATTAGTTTGGCTTTTAAATAATTACCTAAACATAGCGACAGTCACGTATACCCATAATAATCTTAGTTCTACAACTGTATTTTTATCAATGTTGTTTATTGAAACCGCACCGTAACCTTTTTATGTTTTTTTTTTATATTGGAAAAAAATGCGCGTGCGTCATTACTACGTCAACGAGATCGAAAACCAGCTTTCTGAGCGGTCTCTCGTTAACAGGATGTTCGGGCAAGACGATTTCTTTAATTAATAATATTATTTCTAAGGACCTTCAATGTATTTTATTTACGTCTACAATGCAGGACAATTTGACGCTGACGCGTGGTGCCGGCAGAGTAGAGTTTGTACCACCCCTGCCTGCCCGTGGGTATCGTACGAGGCGATTAAGGGTTTCCGGGAGGTGGTAATCTTTTTTTCTAACAGGAGGAAGACCATGGGTAGGATTGATTCAATGTAGAATTGTAGATCACATCTCGATTCACGATACTAAACACCCAGAATTCAGGATTCGATTTCATATTTGACTTAGCTTTGCTTAGCTATACCCGAGGAAGGTTGGCGTCGGATAGGCAGCCGGCCGTAAAACAAATGCTCTTTGGTAATGTCAGTTTTCGAATGAAAACATATTAGAGAGCATGATTAACCCTGTAAGTAATGGGATAAGGGCAGATAGAAGATGATTTGGCTTAGCATAGCGGTCGCAGAGATTATGCGATCATCCATCATCCAGATGCCATCGAAAAATCATGGTATAAAGCTTTGTCGTCGGCGGACTTGAAGAAACATCTCACATGTCAGCACCGTAATGAGGGCGTGGTTTAGCATACAGCCGCTATATGACGGTACCTCAATCCTAAGAAACCAAAGCTTTAGAGAGAGTAAGGTAAATACCTACACAGACCATTTTCAAAAGAAAGGGCAAAGACCAACACAGACAACGAATAACATTGGTTTCAATGAATGTTTTGAACTGGTATTATTTAGTTTTTGCTCATACACGAGTTTAGTTCGGCTAAACAAAGTCAACTGGTTGAAAAACTAGTGATCTACCTTGAGACCACAAATAGCGTTGTACCTATTTCCTGGTAACGGAGAATTGGCAACACTCTCAGCCATCAATGTCTAACTTTTCGCGCCATTGCGCATTATCAAAGCAACAGATTAATAAAGTAAACAAATTATAAAAAAAAACAATATAACTACTCTTACCAGCAAATAAACATTTCTTTGAAACTTACGAAAATAATGGACTAAATAAAAATGTCAACTATATGCTATATTTAACACTATTTTATTCCTAAGATACATAAACTTGTCTTTAGGTAATGCTTTAGTGAATATATCACCAAATTGTTCATTGGTGCTCACATACTTCAGATGTATTTGCTTCTCCGAGTATTTTTCTTTAATAAAGTTGTATCTGACATCAATATGTTTGCACCGTTTGTGGAAGTCAATATTTTTAATCAAACATATTGCACTTTGGTTATCGATATTAAGACAGATAGAGTCTTGCTTAAATTCTCCAATATCTATCAATAACCTCTTAAGCCATAAAGCTTCCTTGGTAGCAGAACATGCCGCCATAAACTCTGCTTCTGTTGTAGAAAGAGCTACACTGTGCTGACGTGTTGTTGCCCATGTTACCGCTGCTCCATTTTTCATGAACACGTACCCAGTCAAAGATCTACGCGTCACCGTATCTTTCGCATAGTCCGCGTCACTATACGCTTCTAGGTAACCTTTCGATGGTTTGTAACATAAACCATAGTCTCTTGTACCTTTTAAATATCTCAATATTTTCTTAACACTTTGCCAGTGGGTCTGATCATAGCAATTCAAATATCTACTTACTAGACTAACTCCATACATGATATCTGGTCTGCTGACTACAGCTAGATGCATTAGTGATCCCACAGCCTCTCTATATGGGATATTCTTGTCAGGGATCTTGGCTCCTATCTCCAGACTAGTATTTGGATCAACTGGAATATTATTGCAGTTAGCATCTTGCATATTAAACTTACATAGCAACCGGTCCACGTATTTTGATTGGTGAATAAAGATACTGTTTTGAAATCTTTCTATTTGTAATCCTACAAAATTCTTTGGATCGCATTGCTTAATTTCCAAATTATCCTTCAAGTCACACATGACTTTATTAAGTGAGTCTTTTGAACTAGACATTACAAGTCCATCATCGACATACAACAACAAGTAAACTTTACAACTATTTACATTTCCAATGTAAACACATCTATCTGCATGGCTATTTACAAAACCGAATTTCTTGAGCAGACTATCAAATTTTTGATTCCAGCACCTTGGTGCTTGCTTCAAACCATAGAGGGAACGATTAAGTTTACATACCATATTCGACTGTACTTCCAAACCTTCTGGTGGTTTCATGTAAATGTCTTCCTGCACATCTCCATATAAAAATGCAGTCTTGACGTCAAATTGACAAATCTCCAACCCCTGTTGAACAGCTTCTGAAAGTAAAACTCGAATTGAATCGTATCTTACAGTAGGAGAATAAACTTCAGTATAATCGACGCCATGTTTTTGTCCACATCCTTTGGCACAGAGTCTTGATTTAAATATCGGGCCAGATGGATTATCTTTTATTCTAAAAACCCATTTACAATCAAGTAATCTTACTCCTTCTGGTCTTTCAATTAGACTCCAAGTTTTATTCTTCATATGTGCACTCAACTCATCTTTAATCGACAGTTTCCATTTTTCTGCATTAACATTATTCGAAGATATTGCTGCATCATAGGTTTCCGGAATATCTCCATCATCAACACACATATACGTATTTACATCTACTTCATTATTTTTCATTTGCGATCTTGTCATTACACCCCCTGCCAATTTTGTAGGATCAATTATCTCATCCGGTTCATAAATAGATCCTTCATCTGAGTGATAAGATTCATCACTTTCTTCAGAAACATTTTCCAATGCTGTCTCATTATTAGCAGAAGTAGAACAATCTTCACTAACCTTTGGTTCTGAGGTCGACTCTGATAGTGATAGTACCGCATAATCTCTCTTAACTGAACTTTCTAAGAAAGTCACATCCCTGCTAATCAAAACTTTTCTTGTCTTTGGATCTAAAAGTCTATAGCCTTTGGTATATTCACTGTAGCCGACAAAGATCATCTTATTTGCCTTCGGATCCCACTTTTTGGCTTTTTCTTTAGGAACATGTACCATGGCTTCACAGCCAAAGATTTTCAAATTATTAATATCTGGCACCTTACCATTCCACTTCTCTTCTGGTGTAGAATATTGTAACACACGAGTTGGGCATCTATTTGTAATATAGGCTGCAGTTGACACTGCTTCTGCCCAATATTCTTTCTGCAGCTTGGCATTCAGTAGCATACACCTTGCTCTTTCTACGAGAGTCCTATTCATACGTTCTGCTAAGCCATTTTGCTGTGGAGTGTAGGGAGTGGAAGTCTGATGTGAAATTCCGAATTTCTTAAGGAAATTTTTGAACTCGTTACTCAAATATTCATTACCATTATCTGTACGGAGAATCTTTATAGTCATATCAAGTTGGTTCTCTACTAAAGCTTTAAACTCCTTAAAAGTTTCAAACACATCAGATTTCTTATTTATAATATATACAAATACCTTTCTGGTATAGTCATCAATGAAGGTAACGAAATAGCGAGCTCCTCCGAGCGACGGTACCTCCATCGGTCCACAAACATCTGAGTGTATAAGCTCTAGCTTTACGTGTGCTCGAGATCCATCGGAAGGAAAAGTTTTTCGTGACTGTTTTCCTTGTTGACATGAAATGCATATCACTTTCTCTTTATTTTCCAACTTAATACCTGCACTTTCTGTTAACTTACTCAAGTCTTCAAAATTCAAGTGTGCCATTCTCAGATGCCATAAATAAAAATCATTGTCTTTAGACGCGGATATGTATGCTGGAACACTCTCAGTATCTAGCCTGTACATATTATTTATCAATTTTGCTGCTGCTACTAGCTCATTGTTTTTATTTATTATCTGACAACCGTTTTGATTGAACTTTACTTGACATCCGTTTTTGATTATTTGACTGACAGAAAGTAGGTTCGTAGCTAGCTCGGGAACATAGAGAACGTTTTGGACTTGAATAGTACTATTGGCAGCATTTAAGTTTATTTTACCACATGCTTTTACTGCAAGTTTCTTATCATCTGCCACCTTAATGGTACTAATCGGAGGTGGGTTCTTATCATAGAGCCAGTCACTGTGCATAGTCATATGCATTGATGCTCCAGAGTCTATGTACCATCCGTTATCGTTGCTCGAAGTTGCAGAAAATACAGCAACATAATTGGTACTTTGATCTGCCTTTTGCTTCTTATTCCGGCAATATTTACTTATATGCCCATACTTATTGCAAACGAAACATCTAGGACCTTTGCTCTTATTACTTTTATCTAAAGCTTGCTTGGCATACTGTGACTGATTTTCCTTGTTCTTATTTACATACAAGGCATTAGACTCGGAGTTCCTCACATCTTGAAGAAGTTTAGTCTTCACAGAATCAGCTGTTATTGCCACACCGGAGCTTTCAAGAGCCATTATCATCGGCTGATAAACTTGGGGTAAACCAGCTAGTAATAAGGTTCCCAGCCATTCATCATTCACTTCGAATGCAATATTTCTCAATTTGTGCGCGGTTGAGATTATTTTATTGACATAATCTTCAATGCTCAGACATGCTTCCAATGTCGTAGTTATCAGGTCTCTTAATAAGCCAACTCGCCGCGTAAGTCCTTTGTCATCGAAAGCTTTTGAAAGATTATCCCACACTTCTTTAGATGTTTTGGCCTCCTGTATGTGTACATAGTTGATGGGATGAACTAATAAAATAATCTTGGACTTAGCTTTCGTATCCAGTTTGACATCGACTCCATTTTCTGCTGTTACACAATGCCATAAATCCTCGTGCTCGAGATATGTTTGAACAGCAAATCTCCACGTTGGATAATTTTCTCTTCCCGTCAGCTTTTCAATCAGTGCCATCGTATTTGAAGAAGACATTTTTTTGCTGATGAAGAAATTGTGAACAGAAATATTCGTTGACGTTTGGTTGACGTTTAGGCTATAATATCACGGAACTACTGTTATCGGAAATTTACTTTAATTTTATCGGTCTTTTATCACGTAAGCTTTTCTTGCGTATATTTAGGAAGAAATCAGGTGGCCTGGGCCCATAACCTGTTGAATTTGTGAGTAAAAGAGGAAAAGAAATTTTATAACGTGTAGTTTATTATAGATTTACAGAGAGACAAAGTCAAGTTGACAACAGAACTAGTGATGTACTTCACAAACTAGCGTTGTACCTATTTCACGGTAAAGGAGAATTTATTATTCCAACAAATACCTACACAGACCATTTTCAAAAGAAAGGGCAAAGACCAACACAGACAACGAATAACATTGGTTTCAATGAATGTTTTGAACTGGTATTATTTAGTTTTTGCTCATACACGAGTTTAGTTCGGCTAAACAAAAACTGGTAAAAACTGATCTACCTTGAGACCACAAATTTAATTTCCTGAACGATTGGCAACACAGCCATCAATGTCTTTTTCGCGCCATTGCGCATTATCAAAGCAACAGATTAATAAAGTAAACAAATTATAAAAAAAAACAATATAACTAGCCAGCAAATAAACATTTCTTTGAAGAAAATAACTAAATAAAAATGTCAACTATATGCTATATTTAACACTATTTTATTAGTGGGTAAATATTATATTCTCACAGCTAACAAAAAAATATAATACAATTTTTGCCACAGCCTTCATTCCCTAAGGATTGATTTTCCGGATTTTCCTGAAAAGTCCCGACGCAATTTATATTTATAGGTAGGTATATCATCTATCGTGGATGACGATTGTGGCTAATAAACTTTAAAGTAGTTTTATTCTTGATTTAATGATGATTAAGATTACCCATTATTAGTCATAAAATACATTTTTACTGTATATTAGATAATAAATTTAATAATAACACAATTATAACGTAAACAGTGTGCTATGTTATGTTTACAATAAGCAATATCATAAAGGTAGTTAGTTATTCTACTAAAGGCTATTTAAAGGCAATACGGTTTTCCTGGTCATCCTCTTGCCATATTAATTAGGAATTCGAGCGTGTTTTGTTTACAAGAAAATCTTTCTACTGAGGATGTAGATAGAGGACGAATGACCTATTATTATGTTTTTTCTCATGTGTGAGTCGCGTAATTTATTCTGCAATTGAAATAATACTACAATAGGTATTTGATACAGTTTGCGCCATATGAACAAGCACAACAACAATATGCCATATTAAATTAATATACAAATGACGTAGGTAATGCCTCATCAATAATGTTCGATACCATTTTCTTGTCTGTTGCATCAATTTTATCGAAGCAACAAATGATTGGTCTAAACTGCCATTTTTGACACATTGTTCATGTTTTTAGGGTTCCGTACGTCTGAATACAAAAACGGAACCCTTATAGGATCACTCGTGTGTCTGTCCGTCCGTCGCTTACAGTCAATTATTTCCGAATCTATTAGACCGATTAAGTTGAAATTTGGTACACATATCAATTCCTGTGACCCAAACACAGAGGTGTGACGTGAGCAGATGAAATCTGTATATGGGGGGTCATTTTTGGGGGGGAAGGGGAAAATTAAAAAAAAAAATTCTGAAAACTGCATCGTGTGGCATATCAAATGAAAGGTCTTGTTGAGAAGATCTTAAATGTATTTTTTTGTAATTTTAAAATAAATAGTTTCCAAGTTATTCAAGAAAATAGACGAAAATTGACCATTCCCCCCCCTTATCTCCGAAACTACTGAACCTAAAATTTTGAAAAAAATACAGAAATTAGTTTTCTCCCTATAGATTATAGGAAAACCTATAAGAAGTCCATGATATTAAAATAACATGGTAAATCACTCAATATTGTGCGTACCAACTTTTTGTCAGATTTAAAAAAACATGATAGGTAACATCGTACGGAACCCTCTTCACGCGAGTTCAACTCGCACTTGTCGGCTTTTTACTAATTAAAACAGTAGTATATCACAATGATTGTTCTTGAATGTTCAAGAAAATGATATAATGTAAATGGGGCTTTAAAGTCAATGGAATTTTTATATTTGCTCATTGCATGTTTGTTTTCATTTGCTTCTAAATATTTACTTTTGTTGTTAACTTAAAACGAGTACATTTAAAACGAGGACTTATCGGTCGAAGAATTAATGTTCTTTTGTATTTAAATTGTGATTTGAATACCCATATTGAGAAATCACAATTCTGACCTGTAATAGATGCGGAAGTTATATGGTTTACAAGTAGGTACTTAGTTACTAACAACTATCATGTACCTAAACATGCCGAAATGTTTAGTATTAGCTGCACCAGTATGATGAATTTGGTGAGAGCGAGATGTCTCACTTTTAAACGTCAAACTCACAGCTATTAATAACTAGATAAACTAAGTGTATGTACTTTGCATGTAAAAAATAGACTTCTCGAGCCAGGACTGAATGAATTAGGGCTGATAGAAATGGTTTGCAATCCCTTTTTACACACCAAGTAAAAACACTTGCCTTGTTACTAAGCTCCGTGGATTTGACGTTTAAAAGTGAGACATCTCGCTCTCACTAAATTCATCATACCTACGGGTGCTGATATTCTCAGTCGTTTTTCCCTTTGAGTCTACCATTCATTCGAGGCAGTTGCACCTAAAGACATACTTATGAAGAGTAGGGTATCTACCTATATTGCTCACAGTTGCTCTTTCTTTAGCGGTAGATAGGTACCAATAATAACATTAATTAGGTACCTACTTTTTACATAAAAATAGGTCATGTGGCCAGCATGTTTCTTCTAATATTCATCATCTTCATCTCTTCTCTTTCGAATGTGTGGCGCTTTCTCTAATGAAAATTACATTTTTTTATGGGATTTCCATTTCAACTTTTTAAAATTCTGCATGTTTACATATTTTAATATATAACGGTTTAGTTAGATATAACGTTTCAATAGAACGCGCATAGTAAAAGTTTGTCGTATGTCTTGTTTGTTTTTAAATTTTGTTTTATTTAAAGTAGGTATAAGTACCCACATAGATAAGAATCTAGGTAGATAGGTTGTCCTTAATAAATAAATACATGTTCATTATCATTTATCACTTGTGCCAAATTGTTGACCTTCTTTTCCGTTATATGCCGTTAGAAATACAGCCTGGGTGTAGCATCCTGGATTTTACACCAGTAGATGCTTTCATAAATAGTTTTTAATAAAAGATAAGCTATAGGTTTATTTGCTATAAATGAAATATAAACATATTTCCTACCTCAAAAATGGGGAAATTATGCATTTATGCTAAACGTGTCTGTTAGATCTCTGATATCCTGCAGTTTGGCTACCTTATTTTGGCAACACAGCCGTGTTCGTACATGTACGTATGTAAGTAAATTATCTTTCTCGATTGGACTATGCACACGGTAAAAATAAATAATAACGGTCAATAGCATCATGGAGAATGTCCAACAAAGTCCAGTGCATTACCAGTTTAACACACGAGTTGCAACTGCCCATCCGAGCTGCAGATCGCAGGTTTATTTCCCGAATGTTGTTTGATGTCGGTTTGTTAATGTACTTACCTATATTATTATGTTTAGTAATTGTTTACAAAACAATGAAGATATCTATGGTATTCGCTAAGAAAATATCGCTTAAGTATAGCTGGTCCACGTCCTACCAGAGAAGATTTAACTTAAGGTAACCTTAATATTGTAGTTACAAAAAAAACTTAGGTGAGTAGGGACTTATTAAATGAGATATGTACAGTTTAAATTGGCAATTTAAAATTGTGTAGAAATACGAGTATCGCGGTGCAGGTAACGACCGACCGACCAATGTTATTGTGATTCCAAAGGGTTAAAAGGTTAATATTATGCCATTAGTTAGACTAAATAAATAGTCAATTTTGGTACATACCAATCAATGATAAAATTATATCACGAACTTTGCATTACGCGTTAATATTCTTCTATGACATGCACAAAAGCTTAAACTTCGAAACTACAATATCTGCCACTATTAGCAATGTTCGTTCCAGTCATATAGTTACTACTTATACTTTAAAAATACAAACTTTGTGGTTCCAGCGGAGAATCGAGCACGAAAACTGCATTAACTTCAGACGAGTTCATCAATTTGCACTAACCCGTTGCCTATTTTTAGATATGCTACAGCAAATGCAATTTTTAACCGCTTTACCACTTACGTGTCTTCCGACTCGGTTTCGCCTCCGAATACGCTTATTTCATCATCGTCGAACTCATTGTCAAGAATATTCCCCAGTCCGTGGACGTTGTCAGCTTGCGCCACTACACCGCTGGATTGTCTATCAAAATCAGACAAAGTTGCGATACTGCTGCCGGCTTCAGTTGCGCAACTATTTTCAATTCCCACTGAATCTACTGAGGGTCGAGGTGAGCGCTCCTTCACTGACGAATTCCTTATTTTGAACGACAATTTTCTCCTGAACGACATTGTTGCCAAAACAAAAATAAACCAACATGTAGCCAATAATATATCACACTGTTTTGCCTTGCATTATTAACAAACAATTGTTTTCAAACCAAACGTATCAGAAACTAACAACTACAAACCTCGAAATGCAATAACTTATTAGTTAACATCATCGTTAGCCTCCTAAATTACCAAATTAAAATCGATATTACTTTAACCTGTCATCATCATTAATGGGCAATAATAATGAATACGAGTAGTGATAAGTTGAACGGACATACCTCTCGTTCGGTAGACGCGAGCGACGCGAAGGTGCACAAATGACTGAGTTCAACTCGATATCACAGATCAGCCAATCAAGGGATTTCCACGTTGTGGTTCTTTACAACTTTTTCTACAGCGTCCTTGCTTGAGTTCGCGTATCTATACTGGCGACCACAGTGTTTTTGTATGAGTAACTGAGTAAACAATAACTCATCGCTCGGAGCTCCCTCGAATGCGGTGTTCACGTCATACGTAGGTACTGAATTGAACAAATTAATTAAAGCACCTCAGACGTAGTTACCATATCATTAACTTATACATTGCATTACCATTAGGACCAATTTTATCAATGAAACCTTTAATCATACTTACAGATATTCTACATTCCATTTGACAACATAGATATTATGTGTTCGACGCATACTTTACTTAATTCACAATTCAATTTAATTAATATTGAAGGTACATTTAGTAAATATCACCGTTAGTTAATTAACATTCTGATTATGATCTAATATTAACTATATACCGGGTTTTCGCTTTTGTGGTTATTTAAAAAGGGATAATTAAGGGTGAAGATCACTAGGTTACCTATGTAAGTAGAGACGTATTTTTGTCGCCATAAACACTGCCGCATCCAACACTTCGTAGTGGTGGTTGTTGGGGGAGCCCTTTGTTCAGCAGTTAACTTAACGGCCGCATTGATTAAGATGATAATGAATCCTTAACAACTCTCACAATCTAGGAATCACATGTACCTATGTGAAAAGGTTATGCATTGATTGCAATCACTGCAACATATTTCCATATCTTTTCATCTACTTATCTATCAATATTAAAATAATTTTATGTGTATGTATATCCTACCTACTTCATCAGTATTCAAGACATGTTCCGACCTAGTTAGTTAAATGACAATGGTACGTAGGTCTGTGTCTATTTATAGTTTTCCTTAGATATGACAAAGATGGGAGAGAATAGACAGGAACAACGATAGGTAGAAATTAAAATTAAAGTGTGCGATACTCATCTCTATGGAGCTCATACCGATAATAAAGGTCTGCTGCACGTCATCTGTATTTATATTTATCTGCATCTAGGATAAAAACGGGGTGCAGCAAAAGTTATTCTGATTAACCAATGGGTATTATTTCCCACCTTGTCCCGTCTGGCCACATCCATATCGCATAGCAGTAAAAAAAATAACTGGATCAACCTTACCGATGATAATATAATTACTAAAAATGCAGCTATCTCTCAAGTATACCAGAGTGCCTTTATTCACCAAAAAGTTCATTATTACTATTATAAGCACATTATAACTTAATGGTCACACTTTGCTCTTTAGTATGCTAGAAGAAATCTCTTTCAGAGATAAGCACGCGTTTGTATGAATTTCTTTTATAAATTTCTCTGTATTTACTGTAATGTTTTTTGTACAATAAAGAATAAGAATAAGTTCCTTCGGATGATGGCACTAGTTGCTATGTGCATGAGTTGCATAACTACATTATCTGTGTCACTGCATAAAAAAATGTTAGAAAAGAAAGTATTTGAGGAAACCACTACGAATAAACAATGCAACAGTCCCATAGATAAACGAAACTTGGGTTATCTGAGAAGTTTTCCTAAAAGGGTACAGTTAGGGTAGGTTTCTACGAATATTGATTGATTATTGATAAACATAAAATACTCAATATACTTGCATCGCAATGCAGTTTCAATCCAGTACCCTAATTTAGGTACAAAAATGGAAAGGTCAGTAGTATTGCGTGCGTCACAAGACTCACAAGATGCTTGAGGCAAGGCGTGTAGCCGGTTTTTTAGCAGTCTCCACCACGGAAAATAGTCGGCGTTTAGACCTTCACTTGTCGAGATCACGGCCGCATTCGCACCCAGTGTCAACTTTGACGGTCAATAGCATTAGGATTTCTGAGGTTTCGATCTAGATGTGAAAAAATACTGCTTGCAAAGATTTCTCTACGTACTAAGGTACGTGGTCTTTTCTTAAGTTGCATTGGTGAACTGATGCTGGGAAGTCTGTACACATGTTAATCCAGTCGATATAATTCTAGATTGAAGCATTTTAAAGTGGATTAGTTTAGAAGGAATTGGTTATGTTAAGAACAATAGTTTAAAAAAGTTATTTAGTGCATATAACACTAACCCGTGTCATTAAGTACGATATACTACAAGCTTAGCTACCTAACTGCCAAGTTAACAGCCTAGGTCACCTAATCATCAACTAATCTTTTCATATTTTAAATTGATTTCCTGTGCTATCTAAGTTTTCTAGCAGCGGCTAGTAACACAGTAGGTACATACAGTGTGTCTGCCAGACAATATCTGTTGTAATGCAGAACAAGTAGTGTCCTTTTCTGCGCCGAATTAGCTTCATTAAGGTAATTAGTATAGGTTTAATCGATGAAAGTTATCAAGGAAAACAATAACTGTTATAATTATTATGTTAAAACTGGTTATTATAGATACATATGACGTCATGAGAAAATCCAAAATGTAAACTACGCAATGACGCATTTACCTACCTGGTAGACTCTGGTAGAGGAAAGTGCATGATAACCTTCGACTACAAATAAGTTGATTCCGGCAGCCCAAGTTAAATAAGCACTATATAACAAATAATTTATTGAGAATCTATGGTCCTATCCTAAACATCCGAAAGTACCTACCTATTGCCGAAAATTTCACAGCAGGGCATATTCTTACTTAACTTTCGCCATATCAGCAAGGAAAGGAATACATCATCATGTATCTATGTACCTACATGGGCAGTTATTTAGCTTCTAGACAATTGTTTCTTACTCTTAGGCCATTATTTTTGTAATGTAACAATATACAGAGTGTAAAAAAGGGGTAACTAGGTAGGGGAGGGATGGGCACTTTTTCACAATTTAATGTATAAAAAATCCGATTTTTTAGATAATCAATATTTATTGCCAATACACATTGCATTACACATTTCGCTCGATATCTTATAAAGAACTTTCTTAAAATTATAAACTGTTTCAACATTACGAGATAATTCAGAAATAAAGTAAAAAGTGCCCAATGGCAGGGAGGTTTGGACACCCTGTGGGAGGCTTGGGCATGGCCTATAAAACCTTTATGTTTATCTATAATTAGGTGACTGTGCGAAGAATCAGAATCTTGTTTAAGATACCATTGCAAACTTGATCTAGGGATTTGATATTTTTGATATTTATCAGCTGTTATTTTATTCGTTCCTTAGATGAATTATATATCTACACTGGTACAATGGTGCCCCATCTGTTTGGTTTTTTTATGATTTTCATTTTAAAATTCCCTTTTCCCACTTTACTATATGTTGATCTTCTAAAAATATTTTACGCCTTTTCCTTTGCGTTCCCCTTCCCCTCCTTCTAATTTTAATTTCCTAGATTTATATATGTGGAAACATATTGTGTAATGGTTTTAGTTATTTTACAATTACAAGCTACTATTTTAGTGTGTAGGTACCTAGACTGTTTGTTTTCCTAAATAAATAAAAATAAAATAAATCTACAACTAATAAGTAAATATAATATGTACCTAGGTTAAATACTAAGAATTTATAAACAATAGATACCTACTTATAGGTAATTGTTATTCACACCGTACCTACCTATACCTAAGGCCAGATTAAAGGGCGAGCTAGGCGTAATTCGTGTCTAATCATTTCCATTCCGGGAAGGAAAAATCATTGGGTTGCCTATGTGAAAGGAATAAGTAAAATATAGATAAATATTCACACGTTTAATCAAATATCATCAGAATATTTTTAGTACCTACTTATTGGAGTAAATAGGCATGACAACCTGTCAATATATCAGTTAAGTACCTACCTATATCGTATTCGTGCCTAAGCTTAAGAATAATTTTATGAAATCTACAGCCAAGATGCATTTTTCATAGCGTGGGTAGGTACCTACCCCTAGAATGAAAACAGTACCTACTTGAATCAAGTTCTGAGATCAGAGGTAGACACCTACTTAGGTATATCTGTCGTTCCCTGTACTTGTATGTTGGTAGCTAGGTATAAACGAAATAAAATCTTTATTTGCTGCGGTCAGAACCTAGGTAGCAAGTCCGACTCTCACATTCGGTTTTATTTACCTATAACTTAGGTACCAACATTGCGATTAAGGTTTCCACGGTCGTCTTAGGGTTTCCAGGAGGCCGGCCACAGCCCCCTATGGCAGTAGCCTTGTGGCGTGCCCTGGAGAAGGCCTACGTCCACCAGTAGACTGTAATAAGCTGATGTGTGTCAACATTATTAGATTTCGTATATTCGTGGACACTTCTGATTTCCTCAAACAGATTGAGTAACATGAACCAATGAAAAAAAGACAATTGGAACAATACCGTTGTTTAGCTATTGATACCAAAAACGATTCTCTACTAAATGTGGGGCGGGAACACTATTATAGTTCGTCGCCTTATAACGAGAAACTTCCTAGATTTTTAAATAGTACCTACGTCCTATATTATTAGGTGTCATAATAACACAGTAGGCCGGATCAAACCTAATGACACAGGTCACGCTGTAAATTAGTATGTAATTAGAGGGACACTTTCTATCTCGCTCTTTCTATTTCCTCATCCATTATGTATGACCTACAGCGGAAAAGGGATGTCCTTAGTGATCTCATCATCGTTTGAAGTAGGTACTTTAAACGAGATAAATTCTTATCTATGTCAATGATTTACATAGAATGTCTGTGCATGAGACATGTACATTACTGTACACAAAAACAAAATAGACAAGGTCTTCATAGTGACAAATGTGCTCTTTTGACCTAAGGGCCAATTCATACCAAATCGGTCAATGGTTAGCATCTGATATAAACAATAAGTCAAGCTGCTAGTACACTACACTAGTCTACTGTGTAGACTACACAAGCTAGCTCTTTAACAGGCTGCATGGCGTCGAAGACACCGCGCTTTCACTTGTGGTCTTTCAACCGTTTTAGGCATTTCCTGTTGGAAATCAAGCTCAAGGTGACTTGACAGTAACACAACTAGCCGCTGTGGCACCAAGCCTTTGCAATTACGCCATGATTTTCTTCCCTAAATGCACCAAATAATACAATTTCCGACTTGCAATTTAAAAAACATTTATTACCCTTATAAAACTTAACTAATTTCGTACATTGGTTTTAAAATATTGTTAATACCTATACGCAGTTAAAACGTAACTACGTAAAGTCTACAAACACGCTGCAGATAAAGCCACGTCCCAATATGGCGACATTTGCGTTAAGTTTCTGGTTTTAGCGCAACTTTAAGACATCAAGCGACGTCCGATATTGCTGGACTTCGCCTGAGATATCGACCTTGTAAGAAAAAGGTAGCATATCGTCAAAAGACTTTTATATTACCTAAATTATATCTAAAGATCATATAACTCTATATGTAGTGCTTGCTTATATAAATTACTGTCAGAGTCTTTTACAAACATGCCTATTCCATAACATGCAATTAAAAAAACATATATTAGAATACTACAAACAATAATTTGGTGGGACATCAATATTTTAAATGAAAACAAGCTGCCTACAAAATTGGTACCTAATTACAATAATCCAATGGATTAAGTGCTTAAAGTAATATTTAAATGAAAAGAACACATAGCTGCATACAATACAGTACAAACTTACAACCTTTTTAACTGAACCTAAATAATAATATTGTCCATCAAAATACTGAGCCTAAAGTAACATTATACACTTACATTAAATATGTATTTTATATTTAGGAATGAATTTTATACATAAGAGATAAAAAAGAAAGTAAGATAGTTATAAGAAATACAATATATGATGACTCAATGCTGAACCATCTCTTCTGAAATGTAAT
The DNA here is from genome assembly GCA_014607495.2 of Carposina sasakii. Taxonomy (NCBI): domain Eukaryota; kingdom Metazoa; phylum Arthropoda; class Insecta; order Lepidoptera; family Carposinidae; genus Carposina; species Carposina sasakii. The sequence continues at coordinate 7,815,085 of CP053151.1, forward strand.
GTAGTATTTTACTCAGAACACAAGATTTCATTTAAATTTAAACTGCCTGTTAACTATAGTTCTTGCTACCTCTTTTCGGGAACACAGCCCTGTGTGTTAATCTTTGTTTGTTATAATTCTGACATCATTGTGAAATAAATAGGTTTCTTTCTCAATAAAAGGTTTAACCACACATTTAAACAAAGAGGTACATGTGGTATGATGCATGATATTAAATTGCCTGTGTTGTATTTATTGTAAGCCATGATTCTAAATATTATATCTATGTTGTACTAATCATTGTGTCACCTTCTGTCCATAATTCTAATATTTGTATTATAACATTAATTAGTCATATTTTTATGAAGAAAATGTCTGACATGTTTCAGAAAGCACAGTCATCTTATCTTACAAAGTTTACACTATAGGTACAATATCTTTCTTACATCTAAAGACAAAACAAGAAGCACTTAGTTAATTTATAAACTATTTTGTATGTGAATAAAATAATTGTGTGGAATGTATGTGCAAATAAATGTATTTACCTAGTTTTCAAATTGCAATAAGGTCAGATACCAAAATGTGTGCAAATTTATAGGATATGTACATTCTAATATTACATCTAAAATTGGATAGGTACAGACTGTATAAAAACTATGCAATACCTATTCATATCAGTTCTTTAAAAATTATCCCAACAAATCAATAAACAAGTTATCACAGATACATAGTTTTGCTACAATCTGCAGTTACATTAATTATATTTTTTTATTTCACTGACAGTCAGTCTTTTGAAGATTTAGTGAACACATTTTTTTGTATCAAACAATGTGCACATGTGCTGGTACTTAAGAACTATGTCACATTTTAGTGGAGGCCTCCAGAGAACGCAGTAAAGGCGCACGGGCCATATACTAGAAACGATCTTTAGAAGCATGCATGTCCGGATTGGTGAGATACTGCAACTCCTGCAGTTCCTGGAACTTCTCATGGTCTCGAATATGTGCATAATTAGCAGATAAACACATCAGATAGTGCACCAAACTCAGGATTACCAATATACAGGACACCATGGCAAGAATGAACATAAACTCTGCTTTCTCCACATAATCTTTACAAAACAATTTCACTTTGTGTGCTTCACAGATTAACAGATCTTCTTGTTTTACTGTAGATGGAAACATGAAGTCAAACTGTGTGAAATCTATGCATGTGGATAAATCTATGTTTCTTGGTTTAGAGCACAACTTCCAGAATATGGTAAAGAGGAATGTGGTGATCACCAGAAAGCCCAACAATAGTATCCATACTATAGTTAAGATGTACGTAATGATCATAAAGACTGTGCAGGATATCCGTCCTCCAACACGAGCTCTCCACGCTCGGTATACTTTTTGTCTAGTGGCACCTGTTGTTAGGCAACCCAAACATAATAGCATGAATCCTAAAGCTGCCATACATGCACTTCCAACGATGAATATCATTTGCAGAGCTTCAATCCATATTAAACGAAAATGAAACACTTCGTCGAACATTAATATGGAAAGGGCAGAACCTCGGTACATAGTGCCACAAAACACCCCCACGCCCAAACAACACATAATCGTTGCTATGAGAGTTGCATGTGGCACTCTCGCCAAGCAAGATTGAAACGCATCTCCCATTGTGATTTACACTTTTCTACTTATTTTGAGTAAACAGTATGTTACTTTAACACCAGAAATTGCAAAAAATCACGAAAAAACCATTGAAAGGTGAGCAATCCCATAGCAATTCATTTTTTTTATTTACATGTGACACACGACCGTCATATCTCCATTGATAGACAAAGGCATTTTAAAAAATATTTTGTGTATGCCAATCTAAAGCTTTATTCAAATAAATTTGAATATAAATATTAAAAAGTAATAGAATTGATCAATTATATTTGTTAGTTTATTAATATTTGTAATATAAAAGTGATATAATAATGTAATACATGTGATAAATTTTTACCTTTCTTTCAATATTGTAGCTGTTATGGGTAGAATTGGTTGAATGAAGTATACTTCCTTAATCATGCTACATAGCCACGTCTTTGACAGCTGTCACTTTGACATTACATTTTAACAACACAATTTTTTTGTCGATTTTATTACATACATATTTCGCAGTTTTAATTAATATAATAGAAATTAAATTATTTTCGCAGAAAATTATTGAAGAAATTCATAAAATATGGAATCCTTATATCATCAAACAAGCTACTTAATACAAGAGACTACGGATCTGTTTCATAAATTGGAAAGAGATCCTGCTAACTATGCAGAAGTAGAAAATCTAATACAATCAAAAATTAATGCGATTAGTGCGTAAGTTTTTACTATTTTCTATGTAATAATCAATAAACTTTTATTTAGACATGTTTATTTAGACGTAGTCAATTGTCTACCCACTTAAAATCAACCAACATTATAGTACATCAACCATACGTGGAACGCACTCGAACCATGCAAATCAAGCAATGTTTTTATGTAATTTTAATTGATCACAAATTGTTTTAAATGTTATTTCAGAAACTGTGAAAAATTGGATATATTTGTTTTCAAAACGCCAATAAATCAAAGGCCTACAGCAAAAATGAGAGTGGATCAGTTAAAATATGATAATAAGCATATACAGGTAAAACTTGAAGTTGTAAGGTATTGTACTATTGTTAGACTGGATATCTATGTCTTGGGAAATATATAAATTTGTGGGTATAATAGTAATGGGCCTTATTTATAAAGTCATGGGTAACATAGAAAGCTTTAAAACAATTAAAACATACTTTGGATCTGTGGTGTCCCTATGCTGATGCAGGGCTTCACTAGATTACATCAGCAGTGTCTCCTATGCATGTCATAAAAGGTGATTTAAGAATTTAGGTGATGACTAGTGGACGCCCGTGACTCTGTTCCTTGTGGACTACAGAAAAAACAAAATGTCGAAATTATCCGGGATAAAAACATTTTCCTAGCCTATATGTTAAGTAGGACCTGTCACAATATATTTGTGAAAACTGCATGGAAATCGGTTCAGCCGTTTCTGAGATTAGCGTGCACAAACACAAAGACAAAAATTAAAATAATCATGGTTTTGGGTTTGATTGCGTTGATAAAGGTCTCCTATAATATTTTTTCTCATATATCTTCCATGTACAGACAGCGATCCATTACATTTTTATTATATGTATAGATTAGTTAGTAACTTGTCACTGATAATTTATATCTGTCCCAGCAATGCAAAACTAAACATGCTGGTAGGATCCCCTTTATGAGCCTGCAGTTTTGGCTACACACTGTAATGCAGGGTAAACATAAAAACCCTGTTAAGTTTCTTTGCCATTCTTGTGCAGGAGTAATAGAACTGGCATATTAGTTTTTTGACTTTAGTATGTACCTACTTATAATACTTAAAATATTATAAATGATTCTTAAGAACGATTAATTATTTGAACGACCTCTTGCATACCATGCTGTGCTCTAACCAACTGAGCTACCTTAGAGACTTAAAATAATAAATTTAATTTAAGTAAGGTTGAAAGATCTAAGTGTACATAGGCTCAATATTGACAGCCGATTGGTGTAGTTGGTAGTTGCCCTGCTCACTGCACCATAGGTCCTGGGTTCGAATTCCAGTAGGTGCAAATATTGATATGATGAATATTTATGTTTCTTTCCGAGTCATGGATGTTTCTATACTTATCTATGTGTGTGAATATTTTGTGATGAGGGATAAAAGCCAAGTTTGCTCGTTCATCTATATATTGTGAATTCCACAGGCATCCCTCACAAATGTGCAGAACAAAAGGATGAGAAGAGAACAAGAAGCAACAGACCGACAGCAGTTGCTAAGCAGGAGATTTGGTCATGATCATACATCCATCACCGTAGATTATCTTGGACAAGAACAGGCCTCCTTGCAAAACTCACACCATAATGTTGATGAAATGTTACATACAGGTTGGTATTAATCATTATGTACGAGTAGTCCATAGAATAGCCGCGTAGTGCCGGCAGAGTAGAGTTTATACCACCCCATGTCTGCCCGTGAGTATCGTATGAGGCGATTAAGGGTTTCCGGGAGGCGGGCAGCAGCACCTCCCGTTCTGACAACATAGTCCGAAAATCACACTGAGGTCACCAAACCGCCTGCCCAGCATGGTGACTATGGGCAAAACTCCCCTGTGGCAGTAGCCTTGTGGCGTGCCCTGGGGGAGGCCTACGTCTAGCAGTGGACTAGAATAGGCTGAAGATGAAGTCCATAGAATAATGAGTCCCCACGAAGAGTCATCAATGACAAATGTATGGCGTTATGTGAAGCAAAAAACGAGGCGAAAATCCCGCATCTGCCGCCCTACTAACCTGCGGATTGTTGCCAAATCGAGAAATATTACCTCTTAGGGTTATGATATAATAAATTAGGGTTTTGATATAATAAATGGCTTGTAAAAATTACCCAAATGCCTAAAAATATGGTGAATGTGACTCATAAAGGAGAAATATAAAAATCAACTAGGTCAATTTGACCAACTAAAAGTGTGCATGATCATGGGTTCTGGAGATTATTATTCTATGATGTAGTCATAACTGAAAGATACAACATTAGAAAAAGTTGTAGTAGGTATTGCAATTTTTTGGGCTTTAGACATGAAACATTTGAAACAGGATAATTTTTGTATAACCAGGCTATATCAAGAAAGACTTTATATTTTATATTGTACAAAAACATGAATATATGCATATGTATAATCATATAATCACGCCTTTATCCCTTACGGGGTAGGCAAAGCATCAAGGGCCGATAGAACCACATGGTGCCACTTCTGACCAATTTTGAGGGTATAGTTGAGATGTACAAGTTCGGTTAGTAGTGACAGGTGGTCAGCCCAACGCCTACAAAACACCAAGACCCTCTTGTCCCTCTACTGACTTGTACAGTATGCCCGGGAAGAGAAGCAGCTGTCTGTCGTATTATACGTTTATTTTCACTCCCAGAGCAGCATAGAAGAAAACATGAAACCGGAATTTATTTCCTCTTTAGGCTTTATTTAGAAGTAGGGATTGCCTATCACCCACTGGACCTTACAATTTCCACTGACCCTCGAATCTGACAACTCATGATCACAATCACAGACATTGGGCGTTTTTCTACTAGACGCCACGGCCACGACAAGACCACGTGCACGACACGACCACGGATTTTTTCGAAACAAAAATGTATTAAATAGTATGGCTCGTTTCCCCACTAGACCACGACCTCGACACGGCCCCCCATAATATTAAATGACGAAGTGCCGTGGTCGTGTCGTTGTCATGTGACAACGCCCATTATTATTAACTACTACATAGTAGTTAGATTGAGCATTTTTGATGTAGGTATATGTAGCTCACTTTCGCATCCCTTTTTGTTAGGGTTTCGTGTCCTGAAGGGTTAAATATCAGTAACGGCCACAATTAGACACTCGAATTTCACAATTTTATTTTTATAACTAGTGGACGCCCGTGATCCGTTCGCGTGGTCTACAGAAAAAACAAAATGTCGAAATTATCCGGAATAAAAACATTTTCCCGGGATAAAAAGCCTATATGTTAAGTGGGACCTGTCACAATATATTCCTGAAAACTGCATCGAAATCGATTCAGCCGTTTCTGAGATTAGTGTGCACAAACGCACAGACAAACCGACAAAAAGACAAAAATTCTTTTGGGTACTATTGCGTTGATAAAGATCTCCTATATATTTTTCTCATATATCTTCCATGTACAGACAGCGATCCGTTACATTTTTATTATGAAAATAAAATAAAATAAATAAATAATCAAATGGGCTCCCATACAACAAACGTGATTTTTTGCTGTTATTATAGATAATGTTTGGTAATGGTTCGTGCGAAAGTCCGACTCGCACTTGGCCGGCTTTTTTTGGACAAAAACAACATAGTTTTAACTAACTACAAACTTACTTTTTTATCCTATTTACTATACGAGGTACTCGTAGCCACTTCGTTGATAGTTCTCATTATTACAGTCTATAAATAGGCATATTACCTATAGGTAGGATGAGTTAATAATTACCCTTTGTTTATAAGAATATTACTTGTATTGTAAGTAATTACAAGTAAGGTGCTTGAATAAATGTTGGTTAAAATGGAACTAGGTAATTAGTGAGATCTTTTTCAGCTTCTCGAACGTTAAACAACTGTTAACTGAATATTTGACACGGTGCTATCGTGAATAAGCATTATTGATTATAGAGCTTCGAGAAACTGGGGATATCGGTCGATAATTAGTTATTGTTTTGAGTGGTTTTCGAGGGTAATTGTTTTATTTAAAGTTAAAGTATCCGCATGAACGTGCTGGCTAGTGTGGCTGATAGTGATTCTCGCAATACATACTTATTATAAAAATGTTTTTTTTTAAAGTAAACATCGATAAAAAAAAACATTTATTGAACTAGACATACACCTATAAACATCAATTCGCTAATGGAACAAAACTTAAGTTAGGAACGAAATGGAATAATGAGAATCATCTCGCAGTAACATTGTTGAACACCAAATAAATATTATAGGTAGGTAGATTTGGCTTATGTATAGGTATAGCTATCGGGATGAAAAAATAACGTTGCCAATAATGTAATTTAAAAAAAGAGATGGTAATATTCGTCATCCGAGTAATTGACCCGGTGGTAAGAGCGCTGGCACGGAATGCAGAGGTCGTGGGTTCGATTCCCACCCGGGTGAGGAATTTTTTACATTTCTTTATTAATAATTTTATTATAGGTACTACCTACAATACAATTTTCGAAACACAAAATGATTAAAATGAAACTATGTGAACTCACTATGTTAGCATAGTACAATTCTATGATAAAGAATATTAAAATGTTAAAGGATTCGGCATTTGATACTGGCACCAACATTAAATTCAGATTTGTTTAATTAAAATTACGTATATGCTAGATCAAAAAGTATACCCACATAATATACGTAGGTAGTAGGCAAGTTATCGATAATAATAATTTTATTGCATAGTTAAATAAGATAAGACTTTAACAGTAACTATAGATCTGGAATGACGTAATGTTAAAACCGGTATGTGTGACGTGTCCAATGTATGATGAGCATTGAGAATTTGAACGAAAACAAATCGATCCATCCACCTCATGCCGTTTAGTCGAATGCCTTTAACTAATCAGAAGACTAGTACCATTTTGAAAAATGCCTGCATATTACAGTGAATTAGTGAAATCTTCACTTCCAATGCGCTATAGCAAGTGAGTAACGTGTTAGATTTACTATTATTAATAGATAAACAATTTGATTACTCACCACATGTTTGTTCGTTAGTTACCGGTTTCTCCTTTTCATTGTGAACTGTGAAACACTACTCGTGCACTTGTACCGTGTTATTGGTAAACAGTATTTAAAAAACGGTTTTCGATATCAAACGTCCTTCGGTAATGCATGTAGGTAGTCCGTCGTAATGTAACGTTAACAATATATTGGATTTTATCGCAACTACACAACGGTTTTTACATATTTGTTACACCATCTGCTTGTCACAGTGGAACTTGCAAGTAGATTATCATTATAGCTTCTATACCTCAGCAATTATGACGGGTCGTAGTGTGTGAACTGTTTACGCGATAATAAAGGCCTCGTCTATTTAGAATTGTAATAAATCTGTTAAATTAAGCGAGTTAATTCGTTGGCCTTGTGTATTATAATACTCAAGAGGCTGTTTGTACATAGGTAATATTAATGAATTAATTGACATTGTGATCTAGACATGCCCGCATGACCTCTATGTATGAATATTTTGTGTTAGAAACTTAGTGAACTGTCAGTCTTGTTTTTTTAAGCCTAAATGATCTGACTTTGTCGTAACGTCATTTAGCTACTAAATATATGTGCCTACATATAGTAGAATGTGTTTAGGATTCCACGTAAAACTTTTTATTGTCAGCTAATTACAAACAATGCTTGTTCCGAAATCAGGCACGAGATACATTCTCATCATGAAACTCTCATGAAACCATTGTACCTAATAACTAGTGTGTCATGTATGACTTTTTTGAGGTGTTGACTACTTTAAAATACAATGTTTATTTAGTTTATAGCATCATGGTTTTAGAAAATTGCTGATAAGGGTGTCGGATTGCATTAATTAATTAATTAAGGCGATTAATTGTTTCTGGTGGACAGCAGCGTCTCCCCCGCGTTGACAATATAAGTATACATACTTGCATACCTATAATACAATATAAGTTGACATATGAGTACATATAGTCCAAAATTAATTTTATTTCGTTTGATGATCGCAGTGTTAACACTTATATTCTAAAACCTCTATGACAGTAGCCTTGTGGTGAGCCCTGAGAGAGAACCTACGTCCTGTTGACTGCAATAGGCTGATAAAATTTATCAGATATACAGTCCACAGTAGGCGCCATCTATAGTTTTCCTTATGTTTTACTGGACTTTGTGCGATCGATTGGTTCAAAGGCCAAAGGTGTGGTTGTAATGTTAGTATTGTCTTACAAGGTATATACTTAACTATATTATTATAGTAATGTACACGATGGCAATTCACACGAAACACATTATATTGGTGAAATAGATTTTTTTTTTGAACTTATGGTAAATGGGAAATTGATTTTTTGCAACTTTTCAATAATATATATTGTGGTAGTTTTCTTGATTTTGTGTTATTTTGCGGAAGTATATTCCCGATAGGTGATCAATGTTTTTAAATAGCTCGTGTAGGTACCTCTAATCGTCAACAGGTAAGCATATTATCTTTATTTATATTTTATTAGTCTTTTATGAATAGAACGTCTATAAAACTCAAGGCGAACTCGCACATTAAAGGATACCTTTTTCTATATAATTAATTTACCTAATAGGTAAGTATATTCTTAAACAATAAATTTTATATAAGTACAAATTAATATAACATACTCCCTTACTGCGAAGACATAAGGTGTAGTTTTATACTAAAGTAGCAAGTATCTAATGCTTAGTATTCGATCGCGTCATCTAAGTCTCAAGCGTTTATTTTCCCAAACAATTTACAAGAACAATATAAAACATAATTTTGTATGTCTACGTATCTTGATGAAAGGTAACACTTGTTTGTATTGCATTGCATACCTATTACTTTGTGTACTTACCTACTTTTTTGTAGATACTCCAATTATTTACTGTCCAACATCCAGAAATACACTCACTGACATGAATATACACTATTACATATGTATACTTAATAGTTATATGTTTATCAGTAACTAAAAAGTTATTAAGTTCGTCAGGATATTCAGAACTGTTTCACTATGTTAATACTCAAAGTATTTCACTATAATACAGTTGTGCTTGTATTATTATGCTATGTGTAGTATGTTACCGGTGTATATGCATTCAAAATATGTCCACAATAATATGTTGATAATAATGTCGAAATACAATTATCTTTAAAGTTGCACTGTGCACATTTAGTTAAGTAATTTATCTGATTGATGCAATACAATATCAATACTGAAATTTAGCAATTTGGATGCACAAATAATTATTTTTTATTTGTAAGACCTTAGTGTTTTAATAATTTAGATTAATCATTACATCAAATCACGCCTTATTCTCGGAGGGGTGGGCAGATACAGAGATCTCCATTTGCTACGGTGCTGACACACCTCTTTCGCTTACACGATAATCTTCATGCACGCTCGGGTAATCTTGATTAATGATGATCAATGTTAGTCTCTAATTATACCTATTATAAATTTATCTTCAATTAAGAGTCATTTGAGGGTGAAGGTAATATTTGAGGGTGCCCTTGACTAAATATGCATAATTCTATAATATTGTATTGCAAAGTAACGCCCATCAAATAAGTATGGGTATATGTACGAGTATGTTAAAAATGAAGACTCGAAAACAAATGTCAATTTAATTTTCTATTAGTAAGACATAAACTGAAATGCATCGGTATGTTTACGGATGCCACGGTAAATATAGTAGAGTCCTTAAACACTAAAATTATTAATTGAATCGGATGATTAGATCAGAATCTAAAGTAAAGTCCTTTGCTTACTTACGTACTATAAAATCTGACAATAAATCCTATTGTTTTTCCAGGAAGCAGCATACTGGAGACATTGAGGTACAACAGGGAAACGTTGAAAGGCGCCAGAAGACGAATCATAGACTTAGCGAATACATTAGGATTGTCAAACGCCACCATATCCCTGATTGAGAGGCGAGTGGCTCAGGACAAGTATGTCCTGTTCGGCGGAATGTTTGTTACGCTCGCTATCATCATACTAGTCATTATATACCTTGTATAGTATTTAAATGTCACGATAATTAGCTTTACACACGTCAACGTTTAACTACGAAAATATAGCAAGTTTTATCGCATACGTGATTTAAGGTACTAAAGGTTTGCTGGGAGTAATATCTAGGAGCAACGAAATAAGCTCGCCATTGTATATTAGGTGCTGTAAAATTGTAAGTTTAAAAATGAGATATAATATAAAAATATTAACAATGCAATGTCACTGGAGATATATCTATATACAATGGCGAACTAACAAACTCGATTGTGTTACGTTATTTAGTGAACCAATCACGTAGTTTAACATCTTTGTCGAGTTCGAATAGAAAGCTTAAACTTTGATGCTGATTCTTTGCAGTAGAGGCCTTCAAAAATGTACAAAAAAGTTCAAATGCAATGGACAATCCTACATCGTTGTCATGTGTAGAGTTTAGATTAAGGAAGCTTAGTGGATGTGTACCTACAGGGTAAATGCCCGTATGAAATCTAAATGGTTTAAACCATTTCCTAACCTAAACTTTTCAGTTTATGCTATAATTTTATTACAATTTGTCAAGGCGACATAATTATCACTGCAAGTTATTACCTATTCAGCATTATATACCTATATTACATACAACTAAACTTCCTTTACTCCCTAGCTAGAAGTTTTATTAAGTGACTCATAAAAGCATTTTTAATCAATGAATGTTTAAAGTTAGTGCACCTGTACTATTATAAGTTGCATTTGGTGCAGTATGAACATTACCGAAGACCTACACTATTCTTACGAACTTTTATATACCTAAAATTAAACATACAATAATATTTAAGTGTACCTAAATATTGAATGATGACTACCTATATTACTATAAGGGCCGATTTTTCCAAAAGTCAGGTAGCCTATTTGAAGGATAAAGTTGATGCTGTCTCTACCCCAATCAAGTTTTAGAGAAAGACAGCATCTAATTTATCCTTCAGTTAGCCTATCTGACCGTTGGATAGCCTAAATGAAAAATAATGTTGATGCTGTCTCTATCATGCCATGATCAAGTTTTGAAGAAAGACAGAATCAACTTTGAATCTCTGCTAAGCTATCTGACGTTTGAAAAAATCAGCCCTAAATGTAATAAACATACATACAGGGTGTAAAAAGACAACTTTGTTCTTTTAATACCTCGTATTCTTTGTAACATCACGATAATTTTTTTCTATGGAAGCAGCCCTGGGAAACCATGGGTTTCCAAGATATTGACGTCCAAAGTTACATTAATATTATAAATTATTTTACATTATATCCATCTGAAATCGGTAAACAAATATTTTTTCAAAGATACTATATCAAAATGTTATAATGTTAGTTTTGTAGGTACATTTGTACTTTGCGCATCAAAAGAATACATTGCTTGCAATAAAATGACAGTATTTTTTTGTCGCTTCCCAGGGTTGGTTCCATAGAAGAAAATGATCGTAACCATACAAAGAAAAAACATCGTTGTCTTTTTATACCCTGTATAATCACGCCTCTATCTCTTACGGGGTAGGCAGAGTACTAAGCGCTTGTCCCTCTACTGACTTGTACAGTATGCCCGGGAAGAGAAGCAGTAATAAACAAATTCATTATATTTTGTATTTATAATTAGGAATATACAATAATGGCTGCAAAATATGCGAAATGCGTCGCAGTACATAATTATACAGGTTCTTACCGGGGAAGAAGATAGAAGGGGGAGGAGGGGGGAGAAATTTTCATTCCATTCTACTTATACGGTGCTACAGTGCTATCAACTTAAGCTGAGAATTGCATTTGTGTGAGTGATCGCCAAAAGTACTGTTAGTAAAACACATACAAATAAAATTAATGTTTTATTAAAAGGAAGTCCATAAAACTGTTACTAACTGTCCAATTCTCGACCTCATAATGACTGAATGATTGCATCTTCATCTTCACTCTCGTCTGATGACTCATCAGCATAATAATTAATCGTTCCGTTATATCGTCGATTGTGGTTTCTCGACTTTGAAATTCTTTTTCTTTTTTAATTGCATGGTCACAAACATTTTTCCACTCTTGTACAGTGATCGCGTCAACTTTTTTATTTGTTAATTTCATTATAGTGTCCATATTCATTGACACGTTTCTTTTGGCTACGTATCCTTTTACCATTGACCATATATTTTCAATGGGATTGAAATCAGGGTGGTAGGGTGGTAGACGTAGAACGCTGTGACCATGTTCTTCGAACAAATTATCAATTTTATATTCAACAAATCTTGCTAGAATCAACTGATAAAGTTGCGGTTTGAGCATCTCTGCAGAGTGGTCGATATTTCTATATTTGAGCCATTCAATCATAGTTTGTTTACGATGGTTTGAATTGGGGGCGGGATTATGTAACGTATTATGATATGCAGCGTTGTCAACCACCACAACACTATTCGGTTCTAAATTTGGAATCAGCTGCGTTTGCAACCATTTTGTGTAATTCTCGGTGTTCATATTATGATGATAGTCGCCAGTTTTTTGGTTTGCCTTGAACATGAGTAGGGCATTGGGTATAAAACCGTCCTTTCCGCCGGCATGAACTATTATCAAACGATTTCCCTTGGAAATTGGTTTCTTTAAGCCAGAGGTGCTTCCATCTGAATAAGACTTCGACGAAGTGTGACACGTGTCGATATATGTTTCGTCAGTATACACGATTGGACGGCCCTGGGCACGATATTCAGTTATTTTAATCAGGAACAATATTCGCAGATATCTTATTTGGTGCTTCTCCATAAGGATTCTGCGATTGTCTTCTGTCCTTTTCCATTTAAATCCCAACAGAGCCACTTCTTTTCTCAGCGTCGTAATTCCACCCGGAAAATTATTATTATTATTATGCTTTATTGTACACAGTAAAGTTTTCACAAATAAAGTTTATGACAAAGAAAATGTACAAAGGCGTGCTTATCTCTAAAAGAGATTTCTTCCAGCAAACCAACCGTGAAAGAGAAATTAACATAAGAGGTAGGTATATGTGCACACAAACAGACCAATAAACTAAATAATTAAATAAAAGAAAAGACATAAACCTAAAATAAACAAAAATATCTAAATAGACTACATAAACATAAATACCTAAATAAAACGCATAAACATAGATAGGCATAGATAAATAGTATACAAACTAAAGGATAAAAATAACATCAAATGTAATTATTTTTATTTTATTTATTTATTTATCAAGAAGATGGGAGAGATAAATAATGGACCTTCAATCTTTTCCTAAAAACATCAACTGATGGACAGTCTCTCACAGAGTGAGGCAGTGAGTTCCATAGCTTTACCGCATAGACAGTGAAAGAGAAGTTAAAAGCAACTGAATTGTGACGAGGAGTTTTTAGTAAGGAAGCTGTATTAGACCTCAAAGGATGGTCTCTTAAGAAGAGATACTCAAATCTTTCACGTAAATACAGGGGAGAGGATCGATCATAAAGAATTTTAAATAAAAGAGTTAAAATGTGCGCATTCCGGCGAAGTCTGATTGGGAGCCATCTTAGCTCTTTACGAAATTGAGAAACGTGATCATATTTGCGTAAACCATATATGTAACGGATACCCAGATTCTGGAGTCGTTCCAGTTTATTGAGCAGCTCCTCATTGGCATCAAGATAGCAAACATCAGCATAGTCTAGCAAGGGAAGAAGAAGTGATTGGGTCAGAGAGATTTTTGTTTTGAAGGGGAGAAAGTTCTGAAGTCGTTTAAGAGCATGAAAAGCAGAATGCACCTTCCTACTTACCTCGTTGACCTGAAATGACCAGGAGAGATTATTGTCAAAGATAACCCCAAGATTTTTAGCTTTGTCCGTATAATGAATAGCAGTCCCATTATAGTATAGTTGCGGTATGACTTTATTAATTTCTGTTTTTAACTTTTCGTGCAATATTTTCATGGTGGGAACCTGTCTGTCAGTGACGTGAAAGTTGTGGATTGTTCTCCGTATTACTGCTTTGTCAAAATCGTCAATGACGATGGTATTTTGTCTGCATCTTGTTTTTTTCGGAGATTTAAATTTTCTTCCATGTTCCAAAGCACGTTTACCTTCTGCTAAAACTCTGTGTACAGTTGACAGCGGAATTCCCGTCGATGTCGCTACCAATTGGGCCGATGTAACAACACTTGACACATCCTTTTCGTTCACTCCTTTAAAATACGTATTCAATTTACATAAAATTTCTTTCACTTGGCTGCTTAATGGTTTTCGTACAGGAAATTCACTTACAGTAGGAGCCATTTCACTAATATTTCGAAACCAATCACATAAAATTACACGTCTATCTGCTACCAGTACCAGAGGTGAAGTGAAGTATGTGGGACGGACGCGCCGCGCCTCAGGCCGCTTGCTATAAACTAGTATAAACCGGTTTAAACCATGCGCGGGACGCGCCGCGCCACAAGCCGATTACCACTCTACACTATCGGTGTGCACTCACACAAATGCAATTCTCAGCTTAAGTTGATAGCACTGTACTAATAAACGACGCCTAAAGTTATATTCTCGTTAGACATGAACTTTGACAGCATAATACATATACAGGATGCTTTTTAGTTGCCACTCTTAACGAAAGGTACGTACTCTATACATCAAATAAAGTAAGTTTATGCCAAAAAAAAAATTCTGGGAAACGATGCGATTTATTTTTTATTTCTTGATCGGGCAAAATTTATAGTGTCTAGTGGTTATGCTAGTTTTATCATAAACATATATTAATTATTTCTCGTAAAAAAGTCTTGCTACGCGCGTCTATGTGCATTTATGCAGAAAAACGCAGTCTATTTACTCAACTTTGGACCCTAATATCTTGGGGACCAGACACTTCCCAGATATGCTTCTATGGAGAAAAATTATTGTGACGATGAGGAGATTCCGTAGTTTTCGGGAACGTTGACGACCAAAAATCATCCTGTAGATATGGAATATCTGTCAAATTAAACTGAGTACCAACGTATTTAAAGTTTTTATTAGTATAAGGCCCATATATATTGTGAGTAAAGTACAAGAGTTTTATATTATGTTCTTTCCATTTTCGTGATACATACTGTGTACTAATTATAATACAAAAACTTCTTAACAATGTTTGAGCTAAATGAAAGTGACATATTATGGGCGATTCCGGCAGTCACACTTAAACCTAAACTTAGTCCTGTCCTTTTCACTCTTAGCTATTTGTGTTAAGAACGGAGAGAGATAGACCTGACTAAGATTAGGTTTTGGTTTAAGTGTGACTGCCGGAATCGACAATATTACTTACAATTTGTTATAAAACAGTGTTTGATGCGTGTTGAATTTGTTTAGTTTTATCTACCTATTGCTAAACAGAGGGGTAAGCATGAACCTCTCGATAGTTCGTAACACTAGCGTCCAACTGTCAAATCCCATAGATTTTGCTAGCGAGTCGCTAGCGTTACGCCGCGTAAAAAGGTTCGTGCTTACCCCACAGGTCTCACTTGTACGTATATGACGATGGAAAAATGGGTTTCATTCATTGCAAAGTTAAATTATTTATATTATAATATGATAAAGTGTAAAGTAAGTATTACATATTGTTGTAAAAATGTTTATTTTAATAAATTGATATATCAAACTACTTTTATTATGTTTATCCGTATCGGTGTTCAAAAACACATGGAAGCCACAGTCTAAGGCAGGGGTTCCCAGACTTATTTTGTCTACTGCCCACTTTGAGAATAAATTATTTTTTAGCGCCCCCATTTTTTCACCTACTTAAAAACTACTAGGTATAACTCCCAAGCCTCTACTCAACGCCTCAATTTTTTTTCTGGTTCTCTTACCGTCCCCCTTTAAGCCTGCAGCGCCCATAAGGGGCGTAATCGCCCATTTTGGGGAAGGCTGGTCTGAAGGAAAGTAAAAGATATAATCTTGACAGGAAGATAGTATGTTTAGTTTAGTACCGCTTCTTATAGCTCCTTAAAAAAGGCCACGGAAGAGTTTGGTTAATAAACGTAAACGCAACTAATAAATATCTCGTTACAAGATTTTAGCTGTCTCTACTACGGTTAAAATAAGGGAGATAGTTAAAAGGAAAATTCCCGTAAAAGTGGCCTTTTAAGACTCCCTAGGGTAGATAAAATACTTAGTACTTACCTACTAGGTACATAAAATACTACTCTTGGTACCTAACGAGCAAAAACTAGGACGTATTTTATTTTATGTGCCATTAGTCTCATATTTTGCTGGGACGCTCGTGGTAGTAATGAACTCGGCTCCAGCCGCTTCGTGCAAGCTTCCCGTGATTCGGCCCGCGGGCACGCTGCCAGCTATGCGCTAACTAGCTTACAGCGTCGTGTTAAATGCACATCATTTTTGAATATACCGTCTTGTACGGGTAAAGTAGAAACTAAAACGATAATAAAAAGGTAGAACTATTTTCACGACAAAGAAATTAAATTTGTTATGTTGTCGTATGCCTTACTTAACCTACCTTGAGGATTTTTTGAAAATAAAAGGACGTTCCTACCAAAATAAACTTTAATATAAAAAAATAATTTAAAATATAAATAAAGTGGAAAATATAAATTGCTCATTCTATACCAGCATGAAACTACATAAATAAAATTGTCGACACTCTTCTTCAACACGGCTTCTTAGTATGATCGCAGCATGGAAGCTTCGGCTCTACATGTGGGCATGCAAACACCACGTCTTCCGTCTTCGGTGGGGGACATGGCCCCGCGTCGGGTGGCGGTTGGACACAGGTGTCCACTGGAGGCAGCTGGTCTGTAGGGTAGGCAGCCAGCTTCACGGCAGCTGGTGAGATGACTGGCTTGTCTCGACGGAGGTACTTCACCTTGTCATACGCGTCTGGGGCTAAGCGCATGTAATCTGGGATCTGGGAATTTGATTTTACTAGGTAATAAAATCAAATTATTGGGTCTAGTTTTCCTACTGCCAATTTCTCGGTTGAATTTAACTGGCATTTTTAGTATTTGGAATACCAAAATGTAGGTACCTACTTAAGATATGAATAGATAACTGAAAATTAAGCATCTAGGTACCTATGCATCTAATGTTCCCGAAATTGTACGTAGTTTCCATATTTCGAATATATCGAATATTTAGTTTATCTAAAAATCTTAGTACCAGAGGCAAGCAAAGCGATCCCGAACACGACTCTATACCAAGGTTTTTTTTAGCAAAAACATGTGCCATACCTCCTTGCAATCCACGTTAAAGTTGCCCAAGTATCCTGGAAGTTTGCTCTTCTCGACCACGGTTTGGGGAACCATGTCTGTCTTCACCTTGGGTATGATTTCGTACGGACAGATGTCTTTTGCACGACGTTCTGCTCTTTCGATGTCATCCTATAGCGAGATAGGATGAATAGGATGTTAGGGAATAAGGAATCGGAAGGACATGATTATTCGGTACTTATCCTAATTCGTTAATATAAATTCTTTGAATGAAAATCCAGCAGGTACCTATTTAGAGAAAAATAGATAGGTAAGGGTTTGAGGTAGGTGTGGGTGGAGGTTAAATAGAGTAGAGTCAAGATAGCATAGGAATAAATAAAACAAAATTATGCAATCAACTAAATATGTACTTTGATTCATAATATTTTCTATTTTTATCTTAGGTACTACTGTCTACGTACCTACACATAGGTTAAACTAAGGTAGGTAGTGCTACATTTTTTCTGTGTAAATTAACAAAAGATATTTCTAGTTTCCACCTATCAAACGTAATTTTTAATGCATGGATGGATAAACAGGTAGCCATGCACAGAAATAAGTAGGTAAGTCTACCTAGGCATACTCTGTGTGTTAAAAACTACCAGTTGATAAAACTCATTCGGTTATCATAAGAGTGAAGGTGATGAAAGAAAATAGATTAAAATAAAAATAGCTATGAACACTTTTCGATAGGAAGGTCATCATAGGCATATTTGTTTATAAATTATATTTGATAGATACTAGTGGACGCCCGCGACTCCGTCCGCGTGGATTACAGAAAAAACAAAATGTCGAAATTATCTGGGATAAAAACATTTTCCCGGGATAAAAAGTAGCCTATATGTTAAGTGGGACATGTTACAATATCGAAATCGGTTCAGCCGTTTCTGAGGTTAGCACGCACAGACAAACCGACAAACACACAAAAATTCCAATAATCAATCTCTTGGGTACTATTGCGTTATTAATAATTTTATACTATTGCGTTGATAAAGGATAATATTTTTTCTCATATATCTCCCATGTACAGACAGCGATCCGTTGCATATTTATTATATGTATAAAAGAAGATAGATAGATTGTCTCATCGAGTTATCAGATCGGTAAAGGTCGATCTTCCACGTCTACAATAAATTTAGTGCCTTTTTGGGATAGAATTGAAATACGAACACAATGCCTATAAAGGTTGTACCTACCGAACATACCTAGTAGGGTAGGTCTACCTATAGGTAGTTAGGTACACACTCACCTTGTTGCGTGTCAGACACGCATTGGCTTCCTAAGTTTGTGGTTTTTGTTAGTGCTCGTAAATTCATCTGAATTAACGTTTTGTAGGTACTAACACTAGGTTCCCCTAACATATATCACTCGAGCTTTTTGAATGACGGTGAAATGAGTTAGAAGTTACAGTTTACCTATGTTAGGAAAACAGCAGATAATTTTGATAAAGCTAAAGTTTGATTAGAAATTTCGCTCGATTGGTCGTTTAGAAACTCGATCCCGCAATATGTTTCTACTTACATAGGTACAGATAGATTTATACTTACGACCTATTCTATTTCTAACTCTAAATAATAAAATAAGTAGGTATTAAGTATATAGGTACTCAAACTTAAACTATGCTCCACATTTCTAGAAGATTTAAAATTTAAAAATCTTTACGATATAATATTGCAACTAGTAATTATCATCAATCAACGAATCACACTTCACAAACCAGACACTTCTCGAACACCGTCAGTCCAAGTATTCGTTTTAGTTTTCCGCTCACTCGGCTCACTGAGCTCAGATTTCTCATTCAGCTCGCTCTCCTCGCTTACCGGAAACTTGAACCGTGCGCAGAAGTCGGCGTCCTCATTGAAGTGGGGCTGCTGCCCGGGCGGGTACTCCACGGGCCGCGCGGGGGCCGCCCGATGCTCGTCGGCTGCGGGCCCGCTGAAGCACACCACCTTCTGGTGGTCCTCGCGAGGCGCCCCGGATTTGAGGATGCCTTTCAGCGGCAGCACATTGTCGCATGTCGGTTTGCTGGAATGAAAAGTTACGTTAACAGTCGTGTTGGTGAGGTGAGATACATAGATATGGATATGCCCTCTATGCAAATAGGTATTCTTTTGAAAGGTGAAAATATCAAAGCATCAGGATAATCACGAAAAATATGTACCTATCTAGCTACTACACGTAAATTGTCTTAGCGAAAAATTAGGCCTTTTCGTCTAAATTTTTAGCATTGCTTTCACATAGCGCGGCTTACTTTATATAATACTTACCTGAGCCTAGCAGCTCTAAGGGAATCATCATAAGAGATGACATCGGTGGTCATGGGCGGCGTGGGCGCGCGAGGCGGACTGGCGCTGCCCTCCACCACGTCCAGGGCGGTGAGGCATCGCTCCATCGCATTCGGTTCAGCCACGGCGGCTTGCCCAATCTTCGCCAGTTGGGCTTTGGTGTCCGCTGCCTCTTCTTCGCGAGATGCCAACTGCAGTGAGAAACGGTTATACTTAACACTTATTCAGATTTAACTAGGTAATTTGCTTAAATTTATAAATCATTAATTCAATTGTTATCTCGTATTTAATTAGTAATTCGAATTTTTACTTGAATTTTTAATTTTAATCTCTCTTTTTTCTGTATTTATAGATCTAGCATTACATAACCATAGGAAGTCACTAGTTCCCACGACACAGGGTATCCTAGTGTGGGGCTAGTGTGCAAACTATGTAATGTAAAATTTTGTTTTATCAAATAAATAAATGAATTATGAATTGAGTAGTGAGACTGAAGCGAAATGTTACTAAATGTAGGTATAATTCCTGTGCTGCTTTACTAGAATACCTACGTCAGCTACATCTTCTTTCGTACATACCGTAAAATTAGATTTAGGAACTCAGCGGCGTTCCCTCAGGCGATGAGCTAGCAACTTGTCATTGATCATTTACATCCTGACCACGCTATATTTTAGCATAGGCTAGAGGCTGTAAGGATCTCTTTCGTGACCACGCACCTCTAGCTTACTTAACCTATCCATAAAAATAAGGTCCTTAGGGAGAAAAGGTGTTTCTATACAAAAAGAAAAACATTGTCACTCTTTGTAGCTTTGGCTACAAAAGGCACAATTTACTGTTACAGTCAGTATTTATAGCTTTTGCCTATTACCTTTAGTTCATCCTTCAAATTGCCCTCACGCATATGGTAGTTGCGCACATTGTCGATGACCTCCTGCGGGAACTTCTCTGGGTTGGCGCTCATGTAGCGGTACACGAACAGGTCGCAGCCGATTATCTTGAACCGGTGCTTGAACACCGGTACTATTGCACCTGAGAATATGACAAGCTATATTATGTACTGTCGATTGGTAGGGAAAGTGACCACAGTTACCAATGGCGGGTAATCCAAGTGCTGATTAAGGCATAGGTAGCCTAGTAAATAAGTCATCATCATAAGCCTAATTGTAGTCCACTGTTGGACGTAGGCCTTACGCCACAAGGCTCGATTTCCCGTTTTTGCCATCCAGTCACTACCAGCCGCCCTCTTTAAGTCATCGGTCCATCTGGCAGGAAGGCCTCCAATAAGGAGTGATAAGGATACTTATAATAAAAACCTACTAGACCACATTATAATAGGTACATACTCAGCGTTAATAATTCTTATGACGGAAATTGAAAACACGGCCATCATCCCCGAAGGAGGTGAGCGATTTCGTTGTTGACGTGTCTGTTTTTCTCTATTGAGGGATCGCCCGCCACCGGGCCCTATACCCTCCGCTGTCTGTTTTTACTCCGGTTAATCCAATCTCCCATACATAGGTACAATAAACAACTAACCTATGAAGAACTTTTCAGGCGTAAAATACGTGGGGAAGTTGGGATCGGACTCAGGGGTCTCCAATCGCATGGACTTCAGGAACATCCCGCCCTTGAAGCCGGAGTTGCGCCGCGGGATCTCCCCGATCTTGATGGTACCGTCAGCGAGGCTGTATGCTAGTATGAACTGCCGGCCTTCGTCCTCCGGGTGGATCCAGTCCAACTCACACAGATAGCGTAGGTACTGGAAATGATACGTAATGTTACGTCACATAAAAAGCCTTTGTCTTCCGGAACTGGATCCAGTTCATCACATCACAGGAAAATACCATGCTATTTGACGATGATGCACTATAACTTTTATGACATTCTGTCAAGCCACTTTTGAGAACATGCACCTTAACATCGCTGAATATTCATTACCTATTAATAGGTGCAAGTGCAATATATGTTTATTATTTAAACACAGTTTTAAAGTTTAGTCGACGCGACGACGAACGCGAAGACTGCTCCGACTTCCCTACGCTTTACGGAGGCAACGTTAATTTGACAAGATTTAACTTCGCAAGTGGCACTGGAGTTATCGTAAACTTGGAAACGTCGTAGTTGCAACTCTATAGTAATTATGCAGGAGCAAATAAACAATCCTATTTTTAAAGAAACACCATGCTTCAAAGCTTAGGTATGCTCAAAGGCCTCCTATAAACTGCGTTACAATAGCTACTCGCTAATAAGTTGTAATTAAAGTTGTCAGAAACCCGTAACCCAAGTCAAGTAAATTACCTAAAACACTTGATATTACCTTATTCGCATTTAGATTGTATTTGATGACGTCCTTGTGAGGCGGTTTGGGCATCAGCCCGAAGCAGGACTGTAGGGAGTCTTCCGGGGCCCCTATCCCGATGTGTGGAGGATATGTCTGGAATATTATGATTTTATCGGTAAAAGACTAAAAGTATAGGATATTCAGAAGCACAGCCGTGTCTATATGTATTTAAATATATGTACGGGAAATTACAAGATATAAATGAATGATAGCGCGTAAAATATATGCAGATATCAAAAGTTAATTGTATACAGACAGATGCATAAATTTGTCAGTATTAAAATCTAATAATAAAATAAGCTAAGGTAGAGCAAAGTAAACGCATATAGAGATTTTTAAACAAGATCAAGACATAATGTTATTCTTACAGAAGTCATAAATATCATTAGGTACGTGTCCTCAATATTTTTTGAAAGGGTAGGCCATAAACGGTCTCATAAAAATATCTCCGAAAATATATCATGGTGAAGGCAAAAAAATCAGTAGAGTGCAAGGCAATTGCAAAGAACTAGTACTGACGTAGGTATATACCTATAGAATAATATATAAAATCTTGATAAGACGTGTTCTTACCTTGGGTAATTCCTTCTTAGTCTCGTGATGCACTTCGACGCGCGGCGGCTGGTCGATATTCAGCATTAACCTGAAACAAACCATTGAATATCCTAGACACGGCATTAATAATAACCATGAAGACTGAAAGCTAACTCTACCAAGCCATGAGCCGCTCTACATTTCTATACCTAATGTCGAAGTGATACGAATGCTCTGAATAATAATTGTTCTCCCATTTAAGGGATATATTTTATCAATTTAAGTACAGACTAAGTGCTCTTTAAGTACCTAGTCATTCCTACAAATGTACCTAATAGTCAATTTTTAAATGTTAGAATTTCCTACGGCTAAGCGCCCTTGCAAGACCTAATTACTGAATCAGCCTTCGCCTGTAATGGTTAGAAACCTACTAAGTAATTGTGCATCTATCTATTAATAATTTCAATGTTTTTTTAAATATAGATTTGGTAATAATATCAGTAAGAATTGTAGTTACATACAATACCAGCGCAGTAGGTTTAACGATGCATTTAGTCTTAAAACTTTTAACGCTTTGTTATAACAATAACGCAGTAGGTACAGTTTGATCGAATAGGACGCCAAATTATCCCCATTAAACCGACATCAATTTATGCGCCTATCAGATTTCGTTTGCATGGCGCCACCGCAAAATAAATTGAAAGCAAATATTCGCTGATTGAAGTGCCGATAATGTGGGTACTTCACTAATGTGAAAATTTAAAACAAACATGGTAAATATAGCACTATCGTCCAAGGCCGATCGTAATTGAGAACAATTTTGGCATTTCAGAAATTATTAGATTATCTAATATCCACTTGTTGGAAATAGCTGATGCGAAATTTCACTTGAATTAAATTCATCATAGCCGTAAGGTATATATAGGTACATATGGAAATAGAAACAAATTACTATAACCTAAAGAAATATTACTACTTACCTACCTAATATTTAGTGTGGCGAATTAAATTATGTATTTACTCACCTTTTTGTTTCCCATAAAAGCCCAATATTGTTTGAGGGTGTAACATTGGCAGTGGTAGTAGCAAACCTATCTACCTACTAATTTCTAAACTAAAAGAAATAAAAAAATGGTTTAACTAAACATTCTTAGCTTTACATTATTAACAGACGTTATAATAGGTTATTGTTTGTTAAACACCGGCTAATTGTTTAGTCCCACGACGTGATGGCGCTACAATTATTGGATAATGACGATCTGTGACGACGATGACGTTTGTTTAAAAATACCTATCAATCTTAGGCTGCCGGCTCTGGTGGAATACCAGAGATAAAGGTACTATGGAAGCGTTTGATATCTATTGACATCATGGACCAATCATGGATCTGTGATATAAATAAAAAATAAAAAATATTTTATTTCAGTAAAACATTTTCTGTTCTGTCGAGAAAGCCCCAGAAAGTAATAATAATACTTTTACTTTAATATAATAGATTTAACAAGAGGTGGATTACTGCAATCAAAATACAAAAGCATGCAATAAAAATAATAAAGAAAAAAGAAAACAAATCACACCATTCCCCGAGGATGTGACATTTTAAGTACAAGTCAACAGGGTGGGTTAGATTAGGGCTTCCAATCCCGCAGATTGAATTCAATCTCGGTATTTACGGGATTACGATTTTTCAATCCCGCGGGATCCCGTATATTGAAATTATTCACAGTTATATAAGGCACATAAAACAATGAATTAATCAACTCCACATTTATTTACGTTCAGACACGCGGATGCAGGGGTCGTGGGTTCGATTCCCACCCGGGTGAGGAATTTTTTCCATTTCTTTATTAATAATTTTATAGTTCATATTACTATTAATATGAGATCAATCAAATAACACGGTTTATTTGTAACAAAAACAAGTGCGAGTCGGACTCGCCCATGAAGGATTCTGTATGAAATTCTCTTATTTTAGAAGTTGCAGGGTGGTAAATTGTGTCCCCACATTTTACCACTTTAGTTTGGAAGTGTCTCTCGCGCAAATTCAGCTTAGAAAAAATTATATTAGAAACATCAATATCATTTTTGAAGACTTATCCATATGTACCTCACATGTATTACGGGTTCGATGAAAAGAAAAAAAATTCCGGTCACCGAGCGATTGCGCTCGCGAGAGGTCGCATTTTTTCAATCCCGCAAACCCCACGGATTCCGCGCCCGTAATCCCGCATCACGCGGGATTGGAAAATCCTAGGTTATTGGAAGCCCTAGGTTAGATAGCTACTCTACTACATTCTTATAAGGTTCTGTTTTTTTATCTATATATTTTTATGGATTGGTTGACCGCAGAGCAACGTAGCATAGTACATTTCTAGTGGAAAGGTAACCTTACGATAGGATAATCTTAGGAGGACCCCTTTCACCCGACTGCGCGACGCAAAGGAGTGGTATTGTGTTTAACAGCCTATGTATGTATGTTCCTTTGAAGCACCACACAGACAAAACGCCTCGGCCGATTTTTATGATTCATACGTCAATCGATTCCTCTTAGTCCGGCGAGTGTCACTAAAGACATGACGTTAGTGAAAATCCAATATGGCGACTACTGGACGCCATTTTGTGAATATGAAAAAAATTAAAGTCGACAAACTATATCGAGTGAGGTATCGTTGAATAGGTATGTATTTAAAAATAATTTTTAGGTTTCTCTCAACATTTTTCGATTCGACCAACCGCTTAGGATCTATATCGATTGAAAGTTGCGTAACAACCATTCTCACATATAGGTATAAGTTTATAGACAGCAGCAAAGTATAAAATAAAAAAACATAATTTAAAAAATCCAAAAACCCGACTGCTTAAAAAACTGAAAAGAAAAAAACAAGCACTGAGATGTCCGGTGTTCTAGAATTCTATAATACAGGGTGTTTTTTCGTTACCAGCTAAAAATCTTGCTACGCGCGTCCATGTGTATTTATGCAGAAAAACGCAGTCTATTTACACAACTTTGGACCCTAATATCTTGGGAACCAGACACTTCCCAGGTATGCTTCCATGAAGAAAAATGATCGTGATGATGAGGAGATTCCGTAGGTTTCGGGAACGTTGACGACCAAAAATCACCTGTATTATTATGGAATGAATACTATTGAAGAACATAAAATATTTTCTAATGATCGTAACATACTCGTAACAACTGAACAGTCGGGATCTATTATCCGACAGCCAAGTTAATATTTCAAAGGATCCTGGCTGTTCAGTTGATATGTTACGATCATTAGAAAATATTTTATGTTCTTCAATAGTATTCATTCCATAATAATGTTATAGAATTCTAGACCACCGGACATCTAAGTGCTTGTTTTTTTTCTTTTTAGTTTTTTAAGCAGTCGGGTTTTTGGATTTTTTAAATTATGTTTTTTTTGGCTGTGGGATTTGTACGTTAGTATTATTTGCATAGTAATTTAGTGCTGTGGATTTTGTATTACAAATAAAATAAAAATACGTATGCGTTAAATTCTTTGAATATTTTGTTATTAGTACCAGATATCAATTATTATATTTTTGTCTGGCTTAAAGGACCACTAGTGTTGAATAAACTTACGTAGGTATTTACTTTACCTAGATGTGTGATGGATGATAAATGAAAGAGAGCGGGGTATCGACGACTTTTGCTATAGTACCTAGGTAGCTAGAAAAGTAGATAAAAGGTCAGTTGACAATAGCGATATGATATAAACCCTAACATTGAAAAACTGTGTACTAAATATACCTTATATTAGTCTAGAAAATAGCTTACCTATTACCAAGTATCGTGACTGTAATGACCGACTATAGTAGTAATTTTAAGCATAATTACTTACCCAGCTCTATTGTTGGAAAATCACTTGTCTAGAATTTCTACACACCACATGGCGGCTATTACCGATTAGAAGGAAAATAGTTAACTTCCTTTGGAGAGTAGTACCTACCTATATAATTTTCTCTAATTGGCCTTTTGATATTACGAAAAAAAATCGATTAAGTAATTTTAATGGATGCTTTTTTAATTCACAAGAAGTTTAAGAAAGAGGTCCAGGAATAGGGCCCCCACAATAAGTTGGTAAAGAGAGTAAGTGTTAGCTAAATCAAGTTTGATTTATCCTTAAAATTATACGTATCTCATTTACATATGTTTAATAAATGTAAGCATCGACTAAGGAACTCTGGCATTCTCTCAGGCGATAATCTAGCAACTTGACACTGATCATTAAACATCTGTCACTCTATGCTAAACGAGGCTGTGGGATCCCTGAAAGATCCCTGAAAGTTCTGGATACGCCATTTCGGGGACAGAGCCCTGTGTGTGTTATGTATGTATGCTTAAACATATATAGATAGCATCTATAAGTAGTAGGTAAAAGCTAATCTTTCCGCTTCGCCGATTCATCTTACATCCAATATTCATTGAACTTTGCAGGGGAAGAAAGCCCTTGCTCGTTTTCCGCCCAGCGCGTGACGTAAATATAAGTATACAAATGACTATTTACTATTCTATTAATATCATATTTTACTTTAATAGATGTGAAGGTAGACTGGATCTAATCAGGAACCCTCATTACCGTTATTGCAAAAAGCCGGACCGGATAAAGATGTCGTAAAGCTTCCGGATGAGATCGACTTTGTCAAATACATCGAGGGCCGGGTTTAGATACAAGGCTAGGTATTTATGTAAATTTCTCGGAAAAACTAATTTAAAAATAAATTAAGGTATAGTGGAAACTTTCCATCTGCCTAGTAAAGTTATCTACGTATACAGAAGGGCAATCGCGCTTAATGACAACGTATTAACTTTCTAATGAAACGTTTTTGGTTATGGACTAGTTTTGGTTTTGCTGTGCCCCTTTGACAGCATTCAATATCTTTTTATTTTCTTTTACATGTTGCAAAATTATTCGCGATACGAAATGTTATAACATGTTTTGTGTGGTTCAGTTTTGATAAATACGTTCAACAAATAGCGTGATTTCCCTCCAGGTGTAACTTACTTAAAGTATTTCCTGGTGAACTTGTCACAGTCGAAGATAAGGAATCGCCTGGCCAGGACGAAGATGGTCTCCCCGACAATGAGGTCCTTGGGGCTGTAGTACTCGGTTACCTCTTCCTCTGACGTTTCCATCACGATGGACGGGAACGACACTACAACCAATCATAATTATGATTATAATATGTATTGATTTGTCCACTTGTAATTTTATGTTTGTCAGTTTTTAATTTCATATAATTATAGAATATAATTATATAATTATAGAACCCAGAATAAGGAAGGTTACATAACAGGTACGAGTAAAAAACTTAGAGGACATTTGGAGCATTTCTTTGTTACCTTCATAGCTAAAGAAAGACCATACGAGATAGAAAAAAATGAATAAAACTACGAAACTGAATTTGTGTATAAATTCATGAAATTCTTTTTGGTTTTGAATATTTTGTAAACATTTATCTTAGGTCCCAGTACTTTCTCAAAACCGTGCAAGTAATACGTCGTCGCCATTCTCATGAAAAGAAGCACAGCGCTTGCAACAATTTGCACAAAACTAAGAAGCGTTCTATTTGCGAAGAGAAAACAATTTATTATGTGGTTCCGGCCATTTAAAGTTGGGTAACAGCAGCCATGTCCCGGTTTAAAGGTAACCAGGTAACTTGCTTTGCCGCGCATCCCCGACCCGCTGATTTACTGTTCCCCGGGGAGGAAAATGTAAAAAATGTTAGTCAAGGATTTTGTTTTTAAATGCTGTGTGGTTTTAATTTCTATGCCTTTTGAAATATAGTAGGTTTAGGAGGTGAAAAATTGTCTTTATCTGTAAAATTCTTAGTTATGCTTAAAATCTTTAAATTTTGAGTTTCTATCTAAGCCATTAATCACCTCAATCACTCTATTTTAATTAGCTGACCAGTGACCATGTAACCGAAAACATACTGAGGTACAATAAATTATGTACCTTTGTTTAAATTATGATTACTATGTACTTTGGAATGCAAATAGTAGAATGTTAAAATAATTTTTAAAAACCTGCAAAGTTTGTAATATACGACACGATTCAAAAAAAATGTTCTCTGCAACTTTAGATCCTCCGCTTCAAACTTTAAACTTCGTTGTAGTTGAACTCGAGAGCGCTTGATTGAAACACAATCGTCGAGAGAACACGCTCATATTTCGGGAGAGCCTTTTTATTCTGATTGAGCCATTATCGAGGCATTCGATATTCAGGCCCGCACTTACGCCTGCCGCATACTGACGATACTTCATTCTATGTTGGAATGAACCGGTATTGCGTTCACATTAATTTTATAGCTGCTCTCTCAATGTGCCACCCCTGAATACTTGTAAATGTGTACCACAGAAAACTGAATACTGACAATAAATCTTTATTCTCGCATAAAGAAACATTCAGCTTGAAAATTGGTTTAAGTTATCTGGAATGACGGGGGCTTTTTTCCTTATTATATCTACTAATAGGAAGGTTTGGTTATTCTAGGTAATCATCAACATAGTTCAGGACTATTACGGAATAGTATGAAACCCATATCGAACCCTATGTATCAAAAGGGGACCTTTACAAAAACATCTCGTTATGTAGGTACAATAATATTCTCGTAATAATGAAGTCGTGTATATCGGTCTTTACAGGCACATATCATTTCCACATCCATTTTTTATCGGAATTTTCTCTTCGATCTAACAAGCACCATCCAAAGGCCATTACGGGGTTTTTGTTACCCGTATGAGTGCGTGTGATATTTATTCTCCAAAGAATAAAGATCAAAATTTGATAAATATGTGGATGTCCTTATACGTTTACACGGCTTAAATTTATATCTAAGGTAATAGTAGTACATAACTATTTTCTTTGTGCTGACGTGGGACACAAGAGTACATCAGCTGCATCTCCGTTCGTGTACGAGTATGTCATAGGAGTCGACTAAGAAACTCGGGCATTTTTACAGGTGACAAGTGAGCAACTTATCACTGATCATTAACATCTGTCCCGCCTATGCTTAGATTTATGATCTTGCAAATCTGGCTACCCTATTTCGGGAACACAGCCGCGTGTACCTATATGTACTCGTATGTATTTATTTTCTCTATATCTCTTCTTTATCTTGCTTGGTAAGTATAGGTATTATTTGACTCCTCCCGACACCAGAGATGCGAAGACCTAGCTATTTAATTGATGTTTTAAGTAAATTTACATAAATCACCATACAATTAACATTTTGCCGGCAGCAGCCGCTTCTTGTATAGTTTACCTAATCTATCGGGGCTTTGGGCCTGGTTCTTGACTTAGACAAATCATTAGGTAAGTAAATTTAAAAAACTACTTAGATAAACTATTGTTCATTTATCCTGTTAGGTAGTTATGTAGCAATTTTTATGCTTTTTTATTTTCTGTATTTGATTTTCATTAAGAAATATTGTAATATATTATTAAACCTTGAAAATAACTACTTACACAGCGTTTTAATACATAGTTATTACTGCTAGTCTATTACCTGGTTTCTCTTTCCAACGCTTTGGCAACTTTGTCTTCTTAAGGAGCAGTGGAAATGGATCTCTTCCTCCTTGCTCATCAGGGAGTTCCTGTAAATAAGATTAGAAAATATGTTTTGTTTAAGTACCTACTGAAAAAAGACATTATGAATTAAAAGACAAAAGCCATTTGCACTAATGACTGAATCATTGATGCTTTCCCATACTAAAGGCCCTTTGAAACGTAAATCCGAATCCGTTAAAAAGGAGCACAGATAAAATAAAACACATAAAATATACCTATAAAATACAGTTCATTGACAATAATTATATTTCAAAATACGGTATATTTTCTACAGTGGGCCAAACCGAAACCAAAAAGTAAAGGAGTTACAAGACTGAACTTCATAATCTCCAGGAATGGGTTTATCGATCTTCGTAATTGGACCAAGCGCCGAGTTCACCAATAAATATTCATTGTTCCGATTTTACAAGGTTTCGCCTGTTACAAAATTACATTAGGAATGAAATTTCAAAGCCTTTACAGCCGTCTAAATTTTATTATCTTTGTAGTACAGAATGTGCAGGTGACGCGAAAGGTTTCTGTTGTTTGTTTTTATTTACAATACTTACAATCGAGGAAACTTTTGCAGCATAATTTTGCCAATGTGTCTGTTGGAATATCAAAATCCCTCAGTCTTTCATTCCATCATTTAATTCATTCAATCAGTCACTCAATATTTGGCCCAGATCAGTCATCTTATGTTAATTCGAATAACTACAGATCCCGTTGCAATCTGTCTTTTACTCTGCTTGATCCCATTTTTCAATAGTGTTAAACGAAGATTTAAGAATACAAACTAGCTCTTTGCAAAATCTCAAAGGAATTATAAAACAGACAAGTTGTGTCGCGCAACTCGCGGGGCATTTAGAAAATAAAAATTCCGCTTTGAAGTAAGTTATTCTAAGTTCATTAAGTCAGAGTGACTGAGACTTGTGCTAGGGCCTAACTTTTGAGCACAATATGAGAGTCTGGAGGGCTGTAACTACAGAGATCTTTTGCTTGAAGATAGGTACCTACTTTAAGGTGTTTCGTAAGTATGAAGTCACAATTTGTATTCAGTTATAAATAAATACACACATTTTTCTAAGTTCTTTCCTTTAAATGTATTACCACCCTTTGCTGAGACAAAATTAAATAGCAGACACAGTGTCCACTGTCTAGCCGCACAAATATGATTCATTGGACAAAGCGGTACAGTTGTTTAAAAACTGTCTGAATAGAATAGAAACATTTTCAATTTCCGGGGTTGAAAGCATTTTGATTACCTTTCAATGGATTGATATTTTAGCTTTGTAAAATAGTTAATTAAACTATGCCATGTACATGACTAAATTCAGTACATTTTAATTTAACTTCAAACAAAACTATAACATACCCAAAGTGCAGCGTATTTCGGGGGATCACTGTGAACTCTTTAAGCAGGAATGTTTTCATAAGTGAGGCGTCATTATAGGCAATGTTGAGTGACATTTTGTTGGCACGATGGGAATAGAATATAGAATGATCTTTGTAGTACCTATCGTAAAATAGGGTTATATAATAGAGTGCAAGTTTACCTTAATAGCAATGGTGTCGTCTTGTAGGAAGTAGAGCAGCTTGTATTTCGGCAAGTCGCTACAGTCGCGATTGTCAGGCTCCCGGTTATCCCACACCACATCGAATCTAAGGAATTAAGGAGATAGTTTACAAATCTTAAACTTGAAATAGGTTGGTATATTTTACTCGAGTAAAATATTGATCTGCTTTTCTGGAAAATTAAACCTTAACACTGTTGCCAGCTATTTCGGAT
Source organism: Carposina sasakii (assembly GCA_014607495.2). Taxonomy (NCBI): domain Eukaryota; kingdom Metazoa; phylum Arthropoda; class Insecta; order Lepidoptera; family Carposinidae; genus Carposina; species Carposina sasakii. The sequence goes on from CP053151.1 coordinate 7,847,162, forward strand.
GTATCCTCTATACATCAATGGATAACGGATGGATGGATTGGAGACTAACTCGAATGCGGATTTCCAAATAGTCCAACTACTGTATCCGCCTATGTGTAGGTAAAGGTGACATTTATTCGTGAGCATCCATTTTGATCCGCGGTATTTTTCTTTGTAGAAATTAATAGTATTATAAATATTTGTATTTGCGGTTATAAATATTGCAATTTTCGTTCAGTAACAAATTATCTGCGAACTCGTAGGTACATTCACGAGATTTTATATACTCCGAAAGTCAACCCTGTAAATATTTTACTTGGAAAACAATTTAGAATGTGTAGGAAAAGTAACGTAAAGCTCGGAGCAATTATTTTACATTCGTGACGTAAAAATTTCATCTCCCTTGTAGGCGAGAGGTTCAGAGAATTTCCTCCGTCTAGTAAATATTTTACATTCAACTTCTACCAATGCAACTCCAAGAGAGGTAAGTTAGGTACCTACATCGCTCTTACTATATAAGCAAAGATGAAGTTTGTATGCATGGGGGGTCTTTTCCTCACATGGATTAAAATACACATGAAGACGCTATTTAATTAAAAAAATATTGTAAGTATAAGTATTTAGAAAGCAATGCTTGTTAGTCATAAATAAATGCAGACATGTAAGATACAAATAAATGCAATTTAGAAACTTAATGATATTTTTATTCTCAATAAGAATATTACCTACATGTTCATATCTTTTTCTTCTTTCCAACTAGGTATATGCATCTCGGCTATTTTATGGATAGAAATTTGTCAGGTAGTAATAAGTAGCAGTAGATCAGGTACCTACTGTGTAATTATTTACTCAATGTGGACCAAACATCTAATTTTATCTGTGCTAATTTAATCTGCTTGCGATTTCAAATTTATCACATGATCCATATTCAAATAGATATATATAATGTGATTAGATTTGCCTATTCCCAATTTAATATCGCTGCTTATGTGCATTGTTAAGTAAAGTACCTACTAATAATTGGGTCAGTGCATGACCATACAAATTTGGCCTATACCTTTCCCTTTGTTATTTAAAAAATAATACAGAATATGATGGAATACTTAGTAAGTTTTGTTATGACTAATCATTTGACACTACCTAATTAGAATTATGACCTTTTACACCAAGCTTAAATCCTGTAGGTGTTAACATTAGAAATACAAAAGAAAATTGGTAAAATGGGTCTTAGACCAAGCTGGCATACCACGTTTGTTCCATGTACTTTTTAAGCATAGAGGGATCTATTCTTCTTCACATTAGAATATCATTATATTTACCGGGAACGCACACAATGTCAAGTTTTCCTTTATACGTAGGCACGGGAAAAAAACAAGAAAGCTTGCAAAAAAGAAGCTCGAAAACCCTAGCCTAGCAGATTACCTCGTTTAACAGCACACAATGACGACAATGATCGGTGCGAACGGAATCCTATTTACCCTTTCATCCATTGTCTCTGGCTATTTCCGTCGCCAGTCCCTTTGCCTTTTTAATGGCCTATCCAAATTCTTAAAATAAAGATAAGGTCGAAGGCGAGTATCCCGGGAGTATTGGGATAGCCGCGGAAGTTTGGTGATTTATTTACTACCTCGGACCGCCGCGTTATGGCCAGCATTATTATTATTGTAGACAGTGGGAAAAATATACTACTGTGATACTATAATACATTAGATTATATGTGTTTATATTTATTTAAACAGGGTGTGACAGATGAATAATGTTTAATGAAATGCTAGGTCAATATTATAGCTCAATTCATATAGGTATGAACATGAGTAGGTCGGGAATTTCTTCATTTAGACTAATAAAACAACGATTGCAATCTGAAATTTGCCACTATAAATGGCAGCATTCTACGAATACGAGTAGACTATTCATTACCTCATACATACCTCTCATGAATTTACCTATATGAGAGGTTGTAACAACTTTTCTTTTCATTAAATATAGTCTACGAAATCTGAGCAAACCAGATGAGCGTAGCAAATAAAGTAAAATTGAGAATTAAGTGGAAGTGGCATGAAACATGAAGACGGTAATAAACTGACAAATTTTTATTAAGGTCGCCAAAAGCTCTCTTCTGTCCTTATTACAAGTTTAAAAGAGGGAGTGTTAGCAAATTGTACGAATTGGCATGCTCTATTCTATCATTTCAATGATAAAAGTTCTCTTTTATGCATACTAAGCAGCAAAGTATAAGGTTTTGAAAAGAAATATTTTAAGTATTTGATAACTTTACGTTTAATTTTTGAGTTTTTTTTTTACTTGTATGTAGTTTATTAGGTACCAGACCATTCTGTTTACCTCAAAATATCTTAATTTTTCTTGGGACGATTTTTCCTATGTTAACTAGCCTATCTAAGAAAGAAAGTTAATGCTGTGTCTGTCTTGAATAAGTTTTAAGAGAAAAACTGCATCAAATCTATTCTTCACATATAGACTATATGATCGTTGGAAAAATCGGCCCTTAATATAAAAATATGCAATCGGGTTACTTATTTCTCCTATAGTTGTACCCATTTCGCTATACGAGATGAGGTAATTGTACCCGAGTATAGTTTTATTATCTGTGATATATAATTATTTGTGACAATTATATTAATTATCTTACAACTATATAATAATCCGGGACAGTAAGAAGGCTATAAGTACCTTAAAAATTAGTACCTATTCCGGGTCGATGGGTCGATCCAGACGACGCGGTCTCCCGCAGACCTAACCCAGTATCAAACTTCGCAACGTTCTTCTATCAACATTGATTAATCTATCTACGAGTGTTGCTAGATATGCTGACATACATTTGTATATTGTAAAAGATTCCTGTGCTGCTGCCTATATGTATAATATTACAGTAATAGGTAGGTACATTGAGACATTTGCCATTGGATTTTTCACGAAGCGCTAGATTGTTGGATTTGCACCCGGGGTTAGTCCACTCTGATCATAATGATCCGTTGCAAGTAGAAACTGATCATGTTTTGGGGTAAACTCTGATCACGATATCAGTTTCGCCTCAAATTAAACGAATGAAAAGTAGAATCCGATCGCGTGATCCGATTCCACCGAGACAAAGTATATAATGATGTCCACTCTGATCACATTAAATTCAAAGTGTTACAAAAAATTGTAGCACTGTAATTTGAATTTAATGTGATCAGCGGTGGACTAACCCTGCGCCCGAAAAGCGGCGGTAGGCTCATTCTTGCGTACCACGTGGGACTTAATAGGCTAACTAGTGAAAAGTGGCTGTACAATATGCACTGTCCAACACATACTTCATGCCTAGTTATTTTAATTGTAACACAGCCTAAACTGCGGATAAATTCTAGAAGCTAATTAGCAATTTATTGGTAAAAGGGAAAGAACTACAGTGAAATTTTAAATATTGTAGGCCTAAAACATGAAGATGAGAAGAAATTTATACAATTTGATAAAACTTTATGCTTCTGTTTCGTAAACGGAATATCCAGTTGCGCAGTGGATGTGAACTTAATATTTCAGTGATTACCATAGTTCCCGAAACATTAACATAGTGCCACATTCAGTACGTGCAAGAAGTTGTATGCTAATGGAGCCTTCAGTTAGCTCCAGGGTCTTGTCTCTGACTGCTGTTGACACTAAGTGCTTGACATCGTCTGATTTCGCTACTCCAAGTAATTGAACTTATGTCTGTTATTTTTGGTTGTTGTATGATTTATACCAATATTTCTGTATTATGTTACACTAGATTAAATTGTTCATTGATCATCGAACGTCTATGCGGAAAGTGACGCGGGTACAGCTAAAAGAATTGAGAATCATTTACTATATGTACCTAAGTCTAAAAGTAATTTTAGCGACAGGTAGGTACCTAGGTTTCTACTCATGCAAAAAGTTCAATTAAGAATAGTCTACTGACGTAGGTAGATATACCTACCTACATACACAAAACTATAAGTATCTGTAAATAAAAAATCTGATCTCTGACCCAAAAAAAATCCTGCAGCAGCGGGAAAAGTTGTTTTAACGCATAACCATAATGCCTCGTGCTTCGGATATTGAACATGAAATCGTAAAGAAAATTCCCGGGAACATTACACTTGTATCGCGTTCCGTAATCTCATTTTGAATATTTTATCGGGAAACTTTGTTACGGAGGAGTTCAGAGAACCGTTCGATTTGTATCCCAAAAAAGAACTGTAGCCGTACATTTTTATTTGCTCTCGACATAACTTATTACATAGCTCGTACCAATCTTATATCGAAACCATGAGAAAAATCTGGCAAATAAATGAAATGTTTATTTCAGGCAACCAATATTTACAAGTTGAATATTTATTAGTCATCGGCAAGTACTTATATGGTAAATATTAATATTATTTTTGGATTCAGAGTATTTCAGAGCGAGAAGATGTACCTACTCTATGTAGGTATTTTCACTTACGCATGAGGTAAATTCATAAAAAGGATGAAGTTCTGAGTATTTCGTTAGTAAACTAAGAGCCTTCATCACTAGCTTTCATAGTTATATCTTTAGTTGAGATTAACTCGTTAATTTATTTACGAGTATATACATACACACGTTTGTGTTCTCATAGTGGGGTAGCCAGAACTGTCATAAAGGAGATCCACGTTTAGTATAGCGGGCACATATTTTAATGATCAGCGATTAGTTTCTTGCGTATAGCCTGATATGCTTATTTTAATTATTTACTAAGCAAATACCATCCCCACCGCCACAAATCAGTAGATTGCTGTAACACCAATTAAAATTACCTCGCAATCAGAGTACCAACGTTAATATACCGTTTAATAACCCGTCCATATAACGACAGGACATTACCGTAGGTAGGCAATCTCATTTGAATCACAATCGCCAACTCCTGGAGCGTTGCCGGGAAACTGACCACAAATTATACCAATACAATGTGTTGTACCCATTGCGTTACAATAGAGCACGTCCCTACTGCGGTATAATATAATAGAATTTGTCAAAGCTGTTACGTAATTTTGTACCATTTTCGAGTTACATATAAGAAAAAGTACTCGGAAATATGTAGGTATGTAAGTTGAAATTCAAAAGGAAAATTTAGAAAATTACCCAAATTACGAATTATTTTCCGTAGCAACAGATTTTAAACAGTTGTGTAGGTAGTTAAAAAAGTTGGACAGCAGCAGACTGATGTGTGTGTAAGTATGTGTTTAGTTATTAATCTAGCTAGGGTATTTATGATCCTAAGTATTGACCAGCATCAAATGTTCATCCTTTAACAAAACATAATACTAAATAACCTCTAACTAAGTACGAAAATGTCGAAACTGCAGACTGACTGAATGACGGGCAGACTAATGTTGTCGGGAACTCTGCAGTGCACTCCAGAGAGTTGCTGTGTCAGTCGAGCGAGACATATCTAGATAGACCGAGTAGATTACGTTACAGCTAATCGGTTTAATTTTCAAATACACAGTCGATCTTACTCAAAAGTAGAAAATAGATTAATCTATGTAGGCACCTACGTGACTTGTACCAACTGTTGTGGTTTGCAATTTGAAAGTTTAAACGTTCTTTATTAACTTTTACATGTAGGTAGAGTTCAAATACGCAGATTTTACATCCAAATAAAAAAACAACTCTGTTTGGCTTTCAGTTCGTTAAGATCTTTTGTCAACAATTTTAATCTATAATTATACGGTATCTATCTATTAGGTACCTACTTACTATCACGGTACCGCTTTTAGGTACTAGGAAGATAATGCCCAAGGTTTAGAAAGGCCTGAATATAATTAAGAAGTTTAATGTTTAATTAATTTAACGGTGGACATCGTTTTTCTAATTAAATAGTTACTAAAACCTAATCAGAATTCCTGAAATACTACAATTTTGCGACACAAGAATTTTCTTTGGCAAGTACAACTACTAAACAGTTTAATATATGTTTATTCAACGTAACTAGTGTTTGCAATACGAAGTAGCGTCCATTAAAGCTCTAACCAGAGGTCAGACTTTAGATAAAAGCTGTCCCAGGTGAAAAAGATAATCGTTTTGCGACACATCGTATGGATTCATGAATCTCTCTAGTCGCTCACGGCTCGCTGTCTGTACATGGAAGATATATGAGTAAAATATTATAGGAGACCTTTATCAACGCAATAGTACCCAAAATATTGATTTTTTAAATTTTTGTCTGTTTGTCGGTTTGTGTTTGTCTGTGCGTTTGTGCACGCTAATCTTAGAAACGGCTGAACCGATTTCGATGCAGTTTTCAAGTATACATTGTGACAGGTCCCACTTAACATATAGGCTACTTTTTATCTTTTTATCCGGGAAAATGTTTTTATCCCGGATAATTTCGACATTTTGTTTTTTCTGTAGTCCACGCGGACGGAGTCGCGGGCGTCCACATAAAGTAGAAAACCACTTACAATATTATGTTATTCACCCCACATCCACTTAGAAATCTTCTGACATACCTAATCTATGTATATTTTTACAATCTCATTTTCATCTTATTGCCCCGATATGCCAAACGTGACTGTGGGATCCCATTCGTGAACCTGCAGTTATGGCTACCCCTTTTTTCGAGGGAATACAACCGTGTGTATGTATCTCTTTATTTAATAACTATTATAGGTATACTTAGGTCTAGCTTAGGTAATTTAATAAGTATCTATATTAATCCTGCCTCCCTAGCATGAAGCATCGTGGATATCGTATCGTACGATATCGTATCGTCTCTATACAAAATGCAACATGGCGGTTATTATTTATCGTGTTTTGACAGACTAAATGTCGATAAATCGGTTTATCATATCGTGTTTCGCAGGTCATATTACTTTTAATGCAATCTTAAGATATCTCTTGATAAATATATGACTTGCAGTATCTACGCAAAATCACAAGTAAGCCTAAAGAATTCTTACAATGGTCGTGGGTTCGATTCCCACTCGGGTGAAGAAATTTTTGCATTTTCTTTATTAATAATTTTATAATATATAATATCTTGACTAAGATAAATTTATAAAAACATGAATCCGTTAGGATATGGTTGATCGTTTCATCTTTAAACATTGTGCTGAGGGATTCAGCTTTGTTTGCCGAGATTTGGCTAGTGTATAGCTATCGGGATGAAAAATAACGTTGCCAATATGTAATTTAGAAAAGAGATGGTAAAATTCGTCATCCGAGTAATTGACCCGGTAGCTCAGTGGTTAGAGCGGCTGGCACGGTTTGAAGTGGTCGTGGGTTCGATTCCCACTCGAGTGAAGAATTTTTTCCATTTTCTTTATTAATAATTTTATAATTCTTACAATGCTAAAAAGAAAAAAAACAGCTAGAAAGGCTTCCTTTTAGAATGTGACTTTCCCAAAAAAAGACAAGAGTCACTAGTAGTAAAGTAACTATAGGTATAATGTCACGAACACCTGCACGTGATTGAAAGAAAGATTACTTTTATATAATTGTTTTCGTTGCTTGTAACAAAGCTGAATAACCAAAGCATCTCATGAATTTAAAAAATTACTAAAAAGTTAATTATCAATGAAGATATAAGTCAAATTACAAAAATCGTTAGTACAGTCAGCATCAAAAGTCGATGAACACATTCAGATTTTCAAAATCACTGAACACTATACATATAATACATAAATCGCTTAATAAGATAGGCGCCAGTTTTGAATGAACATAATTAAAGTTTAAAATAAACTGAACACTACTCGTTAAAAGTCACAGAACACCATTTGTCAAAAATTGCTGATCGTTATACCTAATACCCGAAAACATCATAACATTCAGTTTATCAAAAGTCACTGAACAATATAAAATGCTTGTTTTGGTTATCTAGTGCAATCACGGCTATGTCCAAAAATGATTTGACATCATAAATGACATAAGTTACTGAACATTACTTTGTTTCTTTGGAGGTTTAACACGGCTCCGATGCTGTCAGCAGCGGCGTACACAGTACATTCATTAGACTGCCCACTCTTACACACTTTTGCAGGTTCAATGCGGATAGAGCTCCGGTGCCGTCAGCTGTCCATTATATAGCAGACTGCCCCCTCTTACACAGTTTTTTAGGTCTAACGCGAATAGGCGCAAAATCACGGACAATAAAATTAAAACCTTTGTAAGTACGTATGTTGTGTATCCGACCTCCGTGGCATCTGCTGTCAAACATAAAAAAAGCTTATGTCAATGTTATTCTCTTTGAATTAAACATCAAATCGACTGTGGATTCGGCGGGAAAAGCTGGAAGGGAGCGGGTGTAATATTCTTGTGAAAATCAAAATTTATTTGTAAATGGCTTGCATGTGTCCGTAAAGTGATGTTTTTTGGTAGATAAGTAATATTTTGTTTACTTGTTATGTGAATCTAGTGCGTGTGCATGGTTTTATATGCAGGTAAGCTGAGTAAAACTTTAGTCGGAATACGATCTCTTCATGGGCTCATGTAAGTTGTTTCTGCAATTATTTTAGATTTTTACTAATTTTAAACTCGTTCTTGAGGATTTTCCCGACGTTTCCACTCATCATCATTGTCATCCATCATAAATTCAGAATACATTTTACTAAACAATGATTAGGCTGTATGGGCTTAGTTCCCCTTGCCTTTCCTTCGGGATAAATAAAAAAAAAAACAAATCGACTGTTAATGCCAAAATGAAACATCTTACATATACAATCTTTTTTTCTTGTCATATTTCGTAGTAAAGAAAGAGAAAACATTTAATTTTGTTTAGCGACTTTTGAAAAGTAATAGTTACCTAGTTATAATACGGTGTTCAGCTGTTTTGAAAATCTAAATGTGGTCATAAATTTTTGATGCTGACTGTACCAGCCCCGCTCTCCCCTACCTAGTTTAGATTACTTTGTATAATGGGTCATATACTTACGACAAGACCTTTCCATCATACTCCAGGAACCGTCGCAGCGGGTCGTCCTTAGGTCGCGCCCGCTTCGGCGGGTGCACCCGCTTCCACCTCTCCTTCTGAGCGTACTCGTCGACGGGAAGCTCTTCGTCTTTAGACAGCTCGATGCCTTGAGACTCTAGCCATTCCTGCAAAAATAAATAAATCTTACTTTGGAGCTTACTTAAATTTTCAGGACTACGTCCGTAAGCTATAACTTGAGCTTAAAATGTAGAGTCCGCACAACGAACAATCTATTGACATAAGTATTTCAAAAATGTCTGTTTGAAAAAACATATCTATGGTTCCGTGTGTAACATTTTTCAAATAATGTTTAATTGGAATTATTGTAAGTAAGTACATATACTATTTTTGTAATTTACAAGTTTAGTATACGTAATAGTTGTAGCAAACAGTAATATCAAAGATAAGTATAATTGTCTTTGGTAATATCAAATGCGTTAAACAAAATTATAGAAAAATCACAAAGATTCATAAACTCCGATTTTGAGACGCTCTACTATTACCTAGGTACATAAAAATAGATGAATAATTTGAACACGCTGGCCGTGGCCTCCGTGGCGCAATTGGCTAGCGCGTTCGGCTGTTAACCGAAAGGTTGGTGGTTCGAGCCCACCCGGGGGCGATTCTTTTTTGCTCTACCTCCATAGTTCCACAGATAATAGTTTTCTTATAAAATGCGCCATAAATGTTTTTATTACCATTGTTTATTGTTTTATTTAAATACTCTGATAGATATTACACATAGTGTAACTGAAATCTATGATACGTAGGTGATTGGTGTGGTATGTAGGTATTTTTTATAGGTGAATGTATTTTAAATTTAATGTTTCTACCATCATTTGACAACATAGAGTATGTGTGTGTACCTATTATGTTAGTCGAGAGAAGGTTTAACCAATCCATCATTGGGCTCGAAAGGTTCCATGATAAGCGCTACCATCATTGGCGCTACGTTCGGGTTCTAGCAAGTAAAGTTGCCGACGAGACACTAGTAACTTATTCAGGCATTCATTTTTCACCACACAATGCCATTTGTTTACTATGAGGCGCTATTCTATAAGGTACGTACGTGATATTAAGTGATAAAATAAAAGTAAATAGTCTTACAACTTCAGTAAGAAGAAGGTACCTATATCGGGTAAACTTGCAACTTTCCTATAAAAATCTCCACAGATACTCCATACTCCATCCAGCATAACAAGCCATCAAAAGTGTGTACCTAACAGTTTTAGTTAGAGAAAATTATCAATTTATTATCACCGGTTCCTTGACCGTGAACGCAAACCGGTTGTGTTGACCCTTTGTACTCTGTTGCGCGATGTGTATGCTCATTCGTTCCGCGACAACTCACACGTGAGCACGCACACACAACAAAATGGCGGCGCTTACATTGGACATCAACAACCCTGTTGTGCAATCGTACATCCTTTACTCGGCCATTCTTGCGATCAAATTGATTGCTATGAGCGCATTGACGGCCGCCAATCGCATGGCACGCGGTATTTACGCTAACCCAGAGGACGCCAAGTCACTAAGAGGAAAAGTAAAGCTCGACGACCCGGCTATAGAAAGGATTCGGCGCGCGCATCTCAACGACTTGGAGAATATCCCGGCTTTCTGGTTGCTGGGTGCGTTGTACGTGACAACCTCGCCGGTGGCTGCGTGGGCGACGCTGTTGTTCAGAGTGTATACAGTCAGCAGAATCATCCACACGATCGTGTATGCTGTGGTCCCCCTACCTCAACCCTCCAGGGCCTTGGCCTGGGCAGTAGCTTACGGCATCCAATTCTACTTAGGTTTTCAAGTTATTTTGTATTACATAACTGCATTGTAAGATTTTTGTTCCTTAGTTTGCTGTTGTTATGTGAATGACTCTTATTTACTTATATAGGTACATACAGTCAATTATGTGTGGTTGCTTAACAAGCTGTAAAAAGTGGCATGTTACGTTATACAGGTAATAAATGGTTAATGTGTTGTCTGTATTTAATTTTGTAATTAAATTTGCATAACCTGACTTGTGATAAGTAGTACCTAACGTACATGCAAGTAGGTAAGTAGGTACCTACCTAGGTACCCTACCTATCAATGTATTTCTGCATTACTATCGCAAAATTAATTATGTAAGCGGTCCGAGTTAACCGATTCGTTTTTATTTATTTATTTATTTTGTCAGGCGACTCGGATCACTCGTAATTTTAACCACAAATTCATTGTTTATGTACCACTTTTAGTACAGTTAACATGAAAAATAAAACTAAACTATTCAATAACGTTTTTATTTAAGTACTTATCTATATTACCTACTGTAAAAGTTAAGTTACACTTAAGTATAAAGTTGCTACTCTGTCGTGGTAGGTTAAACCTGTAAAGATAGAAGTAAGGTATGAAATAAATAAATAAATTTAATCGTGTTTTTTAAATTACGTCGTTGACTCCATGTTTACTTGGCTATTAAATGTTTAACTACTATAAGTTATATAAAATCTGACTTTATGTCAGTTTCGAAACTATACTGTGTATATAAAACAAATAAAAAGCACTAGAAAATCATAGAATTAATAATTTTTCTAAGGGCTGATTTTTCCAAACGTCAGATAGCCTATCAGAAGAATAAACTTGATGCCGTCTCTATCATGACATTATTAGTTTTTGAGAAAGACAACATCAACTTTATTTATTCCTCTGATAGACTATCTGACCTAAGATATAAATATATTGCGAAAAAGTCATGGGCGGCTACTAGTAGGTACCTACAACATAAAATAAAATCCAAACAGATTTTTCTGTTAACTTTGAAGTTAATTAGATATGTGGTCCCAGTCGACCGAACGAAAAACGTTTTTGGGCGACTCAGACCGCTGTCCGAGTTTGTTTTGGTCTGAGTCGCCCGATAACTCTATTCGATTACATGCATAATATTTTATAACCAGAAGAAGGCTCTTTCACCAATTATCTGGCGATGATGGTAAAAATTATGGTAGTGAGTTCAGCTATTTACTATTATAGTGCATATAGTGCGCTACTGCATTTTTAATCCCACAAACAAGCCCTTCCTAGCAAAGAAATTCCGGCCTGCCATGCATAGGGCTTAGACAATGGATAGAAAAACTAAAATAGTGGTCAATGAACATTTTTTTTCTATACTTGGCTAAGTAGGTATGTTACAACATACATTGTTATATAGAAGATGTAAGATCAGATCAAAGTAGGTATTTAACTTACGATAATTTTTGATTAAGTAGTTGAGTGTGATTGGAGTTTGAGAAAACGATTAAGGATATGGGTTTACAACTGTGGATCTACTATTTTGATTCTGCTTAAGCGTTATGAAGACAATGAAATCTTCTGACCTACAAAAATGATCAACCGTTGGATCAGTATTTCGTAGATCGTGCAATAATTGAATTTTTTACTTGGACTCGGTGATTGTGTCGCGTAGACGGTAGAGTCGTTTAGGTACAACGTGGTGTAAACCAAACCATGCCTTCTATTTGTGTATTTGTCTAATAACAACTTGTGAGGTAAAAACATACAGGGTGATTTTTGGTCGTTAACGTTCCCGAATACTACGGAGTCTCCCCGTCATCACTATAATTTTTCTCCATGGAAGCATACCTGGGAAGTGATTGGTAAATACCTTTAGCATTTGGCTTAATAATGGTGTCTTATCTGTAGAAACGAATATAATTTATTGTATTTGAAGAGAAACAAGTAAATACCAAACATAATTATTTAGAGCACTGGAAGAGTTTGAAGTTCTTTATGAAAATATATTATATTATAATTTTCTAATACGAGACGCTCAATTCAAACAGTTTGAAACAATTCTGTTTACTACAGTCGGTCAAGGTAAAAAATAGATTACCGTTTGACACGTAACACTGTTAAAGTGTTGTATCTCAGTTGCTAGCCTGAAACTAGTACTCGCATTAATTCAGTTGCTCGACGGAAATCGAGAGCGAACGGTGTGTAACTACGTTCAAACAACATAATAATGGTGTCTCTCAACGATCCAGCAGTACAATCTTACATTTTTTACTCGGGTGTTCTAGCTCTAAAGTTATTCGCAGTAACCCTTCTGACATCCAAAGCACGTTATGCCAAAAAGGTGTTCGCAAACGAAGAAGATGCAAAGAAAGTAAATGGAAAGATAAAATTCGACGACCCAGATGTGGAGCGTCCGAGGCGCGCTCATTTGAACGACTTGGAAAACATCCCGGCATTCTGGATCCTGGCAGCGCTGTACCTGACGACTGGACCCTCTGTGTTTCTAGCGAAGACTCTCTTCAGGGTATTCACAGTGAGCAGGATCCTCCACACTATCGTGTACGCCGTCACACCGTTGCCCCAACCGGCGCGAGGGCTCAGTTTCGGAGTTGCCTTCCTGATTAATATCTATATGGGTGTTGTTGTTATTCTACATTATCTTCCAGCGTATTGATAACTGGAGCGCCAAAGTGCTGTTTTTTGCAAATATGTTGATAAAAATTTGATAAACATGCCTAGATAGTTTCATTTAAATAGTCTTGCGTTTAATCAGTATTATTAAGAAGGCATCACGAAATTATGAGTATCTTCACGCCATATTTTGATTTAAGGTTATAATTAATTCGTCTGTTTTATGCACATTTGTTCCTTAAATACGTCCTGAGATAAAGTTATGCCTTATAAAGCCCTTTACCCTTTGCAAGTCAGCTATAATTAATGCTTTAAGTATCTACCCAGTGCAGTATGTACATACTTACTAATATCGTGCATTATAATAACATCTGTTGTGCGACTTTAGTTCTAATTAAGCTTTAATTAACCCACCAACCTATGTTTCTTTATTGTGTTATGTTATATAACATGTTATGTTATTATTATTTTTATAAATGTGGTTTCTTTTTCCATTTCTGGTATGAATTTAAGCACATGCACAAAAATTGGATAGGTACAGACATCGACCCTAATATTTTGCAAGCGGAAACTATAATCGTATCAGTTAAGATTAATTGTGGATATAATTATATACTCTAGCTAGAGTAATAAAATATGCAGAAGATCATCATCATCATCAGCTTATTGCAGTCCACTGCTGGACGTAGGCCTCCCCCAGGGCACGCCACAAAATTGCCATGGGGGTTATTATCCAGAAGATATAAGTAGAATATATAGGGGAGTAAACGAGTAAACAAACTTTATTCTAAATTTAATAATTTAGAATAAAGCTGTCCATTGTCAATTATTTTAACGATACATTATCATTTAATTAAAAGCTTATGATATTCTCAGTTTTCGATTATCATTTACGTATACGGTATTAGATGTACATATCTGTAAGTAGGTACCTAGAATCTAGATAAGTATTCGGAGTCCTATGGTTAGTTGGTGCTTCAAGGCGGCCTTGTAGAAGGTAGACTGGACAGTTAGTAGTTCACCTTTATGCAATACTATATAGCTACATACTCGTACCACTGTTATGGTACGTTAGAGCCCAGGCCGAAGCATTCCGAAAAAGTCTAACTAACTGAACAAATTAATCATGTTCTCCAAACTTAAACTGCATGTTCAGATACAATAACGTGAATGGTGGAAACTATTTAAGCTATTCGATAATGGTTCGTTCGACACGACCTCATGCCTCTGCTGGAGAATTTGTGGTTCAGCTCTCAATATGTTCCGGGATAGCTATACCTATGTGGAAGGTTAGCAGGCTTAATGAAACATTAATACTGTATCATAGAATGATAGACGTTTCGATGTTCTTAATATAACATACCTTCGGTAGGACAAGAGCACTTGTTCTACTGAAAGTTCGATGATGGTGGTTAAGTACATGAAAACTCTTCAAGATGAGTGAAAAAATTATATGAAAATTATCAATACATTTTCTAACAGACGCATGCATGACCTCACACTTAAGATATACCAAAACTCGAAGTAATCTGTAGTAGGTAATCACTTGTAAGTAGGTACTACATGCAGGTAATGGTAATAATTTTCATTCCTACGAACAAAAGCTTGTTCAACATTGTGTGAATATACCTGAACAATCTTAACATTTCGGCGCTATTAAGGCGGATGCAGACACTTACGTGACTCGGATCTGTCTGGAGACGTTAAACTAAGTCCCGGGAGACGTTGTTAAGACTTCAGATCAAACAAGATTGTCTTTACTAAGTTGAGCAAGTTTCGGTATCGATTGCGATTATCAAATAGTACGTAGGTGTATAAATAGTTCATGTGTAACTTGAATATTCTATTTCAAAGTAGACCAAAATTATGATTCTCAAATATAAAGGAAAACAATGATGTGAGTTATTTTTTGTGAAGTTATTTGTGGTAACCTTCTGATACACCCTGTATGTTCCAAGGCGTGTAGTCTTTACTTTATCTTTACGTATTAATCTATAATTTGAAAGGGTTCCATTCCATATACCTTAATAATTATGTTATTCAAGGGGGAATTTCAGAAATAAATATTGTTCAAATACAACTAATGAGACCTCGTAAGGAAAACTGAGATACTCGTAATCTGTGAGCAAACGATGGGTTACTTACTACTATCAGCTGTAGTAGTCATTATGCATAATTATTTTCAGAATTATCAAGTTAGAGCAGTTAACTAATCCATCATATTTTAGAGGAACCTCTATCCACATTATATCTTCACACCGATATCTTGGAAAATAAATAAACATGCTAAAGTGTCCACTTTAGTCAACTCAGGCTGCTAGAACTCATCCCGCGGGATGAGTTAACCTATTGAATGTTTTGAATCGGTCAACTCATCCCACTTATACTTTTTATGTTTTATACAGTCGCGAACAAAATTGTTTGACAGTAGATTTACGGGTCTGGTTTCTCGTGGCGATTGTAGTTAGTGCAAGTGCCTGTTTTCGCAGTTATGAGTTATCAGATCCGAGGGTCAGTGGAGGGTGTAGGGCCCGGTGATGGGCGCACCCATAGTGAATGTTATACTAGTTTTCATTTTCTTATTATTTATCAAACGGCTGTGATTTTTTAATAATACATCAGTATAACAAAACCATAGTATGACATTATTTCCCCAAACACTTTTGTTCACGAATGTACTTAAATTTCAAATAACACAATACTATTTTTTTTATAAAGTGGGATGAGTTGACTAAGAAAAAGTAATTAAATTTATGATTCAGTCAACTCATCCCGCGGGATAAGTTTGAAGCTGGATGAGTTGACTAAAGAGCCCTAGAAAGGTAAAGAAAGTAAGTAATGAAGTAAAGAAAGTAGGTAAAGAAAAGTAAGTAAGAAAATGTATGGTAAGAAAACATATTCCGTAAGAACTAGGAGTGATCATGTAAGTATAATTCCATTTCTTAGCGTGAATGTCTTTATCATAAAACGTCAATAGCTTTATATCTACGGAAAGATCCCGTAAAAAAGCGAGTATCCGACGATTGATCCATTTATGTGTCGAGTCCGGCCCTGCACACCTGGCAGAGATTGATGACCGGGATCAGGCGAGGAACAACTTGTCGCTGCGCATTTTTCGTTTCCTATCTCTTAGGAATAAACGGCCGAAAAGGTGATATATAACCAAAGACATCCTCTATGTAGGTTACGTTGCTAATTTTGATATTAATACTGTGAGACAAGACAAAAATGGTGTTTATTTTTTGAAAAACTTAATGGAAATATTAGGAAAGCCCAGCCTAAGAAAACATAACTTTAACCGATATTCGAGTTAATATTCAAAATGCGGTTCCTCTGCAATAACGGAGGGAGTAATAATGTGAAACGAATGGGCGCTCGGTAAAGCGAATGGCTTTTAGAATAAAGCCAAACGGAGGTCTCGGATTTAAGGAATGTGTTTATAGCTGGCGGAACACTACCTACGTTCAAATCGACCCGTTATTGCCCAGCTCTACCATAAACTAACACAGCCTTCGAGGCGTAGGAACTTACTGATTTTTTGATTGCAAGTTACTTAAGTCTAAGGTAGCGGATTTACTTATTATTTTGATTGTGTAAAGTAATTGTTAACTTATCCGTTTATTAATACTATAACTTCACTTTAACTATCGATAGTAAAAAATTAAAATAATTACACTATCATTCTAGTTATTAGCGCGCTTGATAAGGAAGGCGACTCCGAAACTGAGTCCTCGCGTAGGGTTGCGACAGCGGTGTGATGGCGTACACGATAGTGTGGAGGATCCTGCTTGCTGTGAACACCCTGAAGAGAGTCTTCGCCAGAAACACAGATGGTCCAGTCGTTAGGTACAGCGCGGCCAGGATCCAGAACGCCGGGATGTTTTCCAAGTATTTCAAATGCGCGCGCCTGGGTCGTCAAATTTTACCTTTCCATTTACTTTCTTTGCATCTTCTTCGTTTGCGAACACCTTTTTGGTATGGCGTGCTTTGCCTATCAGGAAAACTACTGCAAACAATTTCAGAAAGAGCACACCGGAGTAGAAGATGTATGTCTGAACCGCGGAATCGTCAAGGGATTCCATTTTGTTGTACGCAATTCGCCGTTTGCGTCCGTCAGGCAACTGAAGCCTGTTTATGTGTCTGGCACATTTTAGTCAAACCAATTTATGACTTGTATTTTTTAAACAATTTCGAGTGATATCATTAAGATGTGTCACCGATTATGCTCTATAGGTATGTGATAACACCAACCCACTTTCAGCTCGATTTAACTCTATGTATAATTATGGCATTGGTTTATCACCTACTAGCGACCCACATCGGTTTCGCGCAGGTGCCATGCTAATATATAAACCTTTCTCTTGAATCACTCTATCTATTTTAAAAAAACCGCATCAAAATCCGTTGCGTAGCTTTAATGATCTAAGCATACATAGTGAAAGTCAGACAGCGGTTTTGTTTCGTAGTGATGGTAGTAACTTTACAAGACTAGGCCTACACTCTACAGGCTAAGTAAGTATTTCTTCTCTACTTCTAATTCGCTTGTTTGCTTTTAGCTGAGGAACCTTTATTTGACCTCGCTCTTGAATTTTAATAGAAGGTTAATATTTTAGGGCGATTTTATTGTTACTTCATACATAGCTAGATAGACTGTCTGATAAGCGGTCGAGGTCATGCTGCCGATAAATTAAGCGACGAGTCAGAAATAAATGGATAGTCACCTATTTGTGTTCCTATTATATTGTTAATTCAAAATTTGTCGAGAAAAATCTGCGCTCTACTACGCAATTTCGAAATAGTCACCGTCAAAATATGACATTAATTTATATTATCCTAATATTTAAAAAATCTGTGCTATAAATAAAAGCGATAGAGTATATCTATCTACATACAGGATGTTTTTTTGTTACCACCCTTAACGAAGCGTACGTACTCTATACATCAATAAAGTAAGTTTATGCCAAAAGTAATTCTGGGAAACGATGTAAATTTTTTTTGAATTTTATTTAAATTATTTGATCGGGCGAAATTTATAGTGTCTAGTGTTTATGCAAGTTTTTTCATAGACAGATATAATTATTTTTCGTGAAAAAATCTTGATACACGCGTCAATGTGCATTTATGCAGAAAAACGCAGTCTATTTAGTCAACTTTGGACTCTAATATCTTGGGAACCAGACACTTCCCAAGTATGCTTCCATGGAGAAAAATTATCTTGATGATGAGGAGATTCCGTAGTTTTCGGGAACGTTGACGACCAATAATCACTCTGTATACATATAAATAACTTTTACAAAGTGTTGTTTTAAGGGTTCCGTACCTCGAAAGTTAAAAACGGAAACCTTATAGGATCACTTGGTTGTCCTTCCGTCCGTCTGTCTGTCAAGACTCTAGATACCTACCTACATACACTCGAAAACATAACCCTCCTTCTGGCGCATTTGGGTAAAAGGGCAAATATAGCTCTTACAATCACACTCTGTAGATACTCTGCACAAGTAAAGTACAAATTTTTACATCCAGTTTTCATAGCGTAGACTTTTAAGTACAACGTTATAAAGGGTAGGGCCTACCGCCGCTTTAAAGCATAAAAATAATGTAGCGATCGATTATGAATCTAATGCAAAGTAAAAACGGTTCGAGACTGATAGAATCAAATAACAGAATCCAACAAAATATCTGTTATTATGAGTTTAGCATGCATGACTGGCATTTTTAAAATATTAATCTCTTGACATGACCAGAAAAAAAAACTAAAATTCTACAAGCTTCTCATTATGTACTCTTATATATTATATAATTATGCCATATTGCATAATTGCAGATTGCAGAGTAGTAGTACCTACTTACCTATAATGGTTATAGGTATACCTAACTACTCCTATGCATGTAAAGTACAATACCGTCTTCACCATAAGGTCACACGGGGCCTATGCCCAAGGCCTCCATTCTTAGGGGGCCCCGAAGGACCGACAATTTTTCTCACACATTTATTCTCAAAACATTTTTGTCGGGCCCATAACATTTTTTCACAAAACAGTAATCTTATCGGAAGGTATTTACATTACAAGGTATATACTACGCCATTATATCGATGACTGCGCCTATTCCTACTGTAATAATAAATAATACTATATTTCCGAACGCAGCCTACTTAATTTACTAAGTACACCATCTAGCGATCACTCACGCATAATTTGTCAATTATGTGCATAGAAAGTGATATATTTCAAAAAATTTACTGTAAGTAAGTATATAATAGAAGATTTTGCTGAACATAAATCCCGAAAGGAGCCGTTATCATAATCGTAATCAAAAAACCAGCAGCATTCTAATATAATTAATGAGATATTATATCATACTGTATTTGATTACCGATAATAAATGGTCGTACTCAATAAAAATATGTTATCATAATTCGCTTTTTTTACTTTCCAAAAGGGCCCCCAATTCTTATGTGCCCAAGGACCCCAGCCTAGTTTAAGACGACCTTGGTAGAGTAGTAATATTATACAAAGATAACGTTCTTTCATAACGTATTTTAAAAGTCGCTGGATGTTATCAAAGAAAAAACAACTCTACATAGTAATATGATTATACTTATCATATGCGCCAAATGATCAATACGTGTATATGAACACGCGGTGATTGATATTAACAACGATATTGTAACATTATATGATAGTGATTGTATGTATATGTTACGAGCAACGTGATTAACTGGCCATTATTAATAATGCCCGAGGCCCGTGGTCCATGTCAGTGTTAGAGATAACTTGAATTTATCACTTGGACCGGGCAGTATGAATAGGTTAGGCTAGATTAGGTTAGGTTTTAGGACTTTCATGACAATTTTGTAAGTTTAATTTCATTTAATAAACAAAAACACTACAGTTCACCTATTTTATTACTTTGCTCAAGATAGGGTGGGCATCATTCATATTGTGCTGTTTTAATTACATTGTCCAATTGAGTCAGGTATTATGAATACAGACAGGTATTATGAATAAAAACTAGGCGTCCTATTCAAGGTTAGGCGGTACTCCTCAGCAACTATTGGCGCTATGTAAAGCGCAAGTTCGCCCTTGTATGGAGTACTGCTGCCACCTTTGCGATGGATCAGCTAAATATCAGCTAGCCGCACTGGACTCAGTGGAAAAACGGGCAATAAAACTTATTGGAGATGAAACCGTAGCAAATTCGAAACTCCAGGGCCTGACCCACCGCCGTAAAAAATGCCTTGTCAGTGTTTTACGGGATACACTTTGAAGAGTGTGCGTGGGAACTTCACAATACAGTTCCACCAGCCCCTTTTCACCATCGGGATACTAGACGCAGACTAGCGTATCACCCTTATGTTGTTGATATCCCACCCATCCGCACCAAACGTTATGTTAACTCGTTTGTAATGCGAACGGCTAAGGAGTGGAATGCACTTCCTGCCGATGTATTTCCCGAGCACTACAACATTGGTCTCTTCAAAGCTAGAGTGAATAGGCACTTTCTAGGCAAACATGTACCACCCTAGGCAACATCAGGCACGATGGCGGCAAATGTTTGCCTAGCTAATTGTAAAAAAAAACCGGCCATTATTAATAGTGTAAAGTATAATGCTAATGTTTGTATGGACTCTGGTACCCGCTCAAATAGGGTTGTGTTAGAATTTTGTAGAAAGGTTTTTAACTTGCAGAATAAGAATTTATGAGTGCTATCTCCTTATTATTTTGCCGATTAGAAAAAAGCCGTACAAATCTTTCAATACCACACTTTTCCTTCAACTATTTTTATTTATTTATTATTCTTTAAACATTCCAAAACTTAAAATTAGGTACAACGTCCCACAAAACTGCTTGCGCCGTTTGACTGTGGGATTTTTACATTTGTTTCTGAGGATTTATTGACGTTTTGATATCGTCATTATCACTCATCATAAATTCAGAAATCAATCTAGGTACTAAGGACATGGGTGCATGCACATAGTTGCCCTTGCCTTTTACCTTTATACAAAAATAACAGTATTATTATAGTTCTCAGTTAATAAAACGAGAATTACGTGAACTAAATAAAATACATACCTAAGTAGGTACATACAAATTGGGGCAAAGACTATTAAACTACATACATAGTAGGTAGTTGCTTGCTAGTATCCGATCCGATATTAGTGAAGCTGTTTGTTTTAACTCGTCAGCCGAAAAATGGGCCGAATAAGTATTTCGTTCCTAGAGATGAGACCCTATCTATGGTTCCACAAAAAATGAGGGTGTTCGATATTCAAATGAGTTATAAATAGAACGCTCCATGCGAAAACCATCGACGACGAACGCGACAGTAGCGCTTCGCACGGTCCGGCCGGTAAACAAACTGTTTATGTGTGAGTGGACGTGTATTTTGATTATTTCTCGTTTTTTAATTAAATTACTATATTACCGTTTGTTGACTTACGAATTTGACTGTGAAATATACCAGGTGAGCTCCCTTTTTATATATTTTTCATAGAAAACGCTTAATTTCATTATGTTTACAACATGTATAAAAGTAAGGTTATGTTATTGTGCTGAGAGTCGGGACGTTCTCGTTATTGACACTGATAAGGCCAAGCCACGGTTACTACGTAAAGGTTATTTTAAGACAAACATAACAATACCACTTTTTGACAGTCGGGTATAATTAAGCGTTTAGGTAACATTTTAATTTATAAGGACAATACAGGAAAGAATCACGATAAATATTGCGAAGAAATAGTGAATTAAGCGTGTTAACTAGCAATACATACTCGTATAATGGAATCTGTATTTAATACAGCACTAAATAAAATCATATTTTCTAGTTATTGGTACAAGCTTTATTAATTAATTGTTAAAACTCATTCTTGGTCATTCATAGGTAATGTACCTATAGGTGTACATTACATTATATCGTATGACATTCTTTAGGTTAATAGATAGCATATTAGTTCTCAATGGCATAGGTCCCCTACCTATATCCCTGACCTCTTTATTTATTAGTTTCTTTTTAACACTTTCCTTTTTTTCCAGTAGATAAAGCAGTTGCACTCTAGATATATTTAATTGACTCATTCATTAGTGCTGTAATACTTATAGGATATGACGTTAATTAAAAAATTTTATGGTAGGTTCGTAATTAAATAATCATTAGGACTTTTATGAACCTTTCTCAGTGCGGCAGTAAGAATTTAAAAATCCAATAAAATGTACATACTTACCTACTAGATTTCCTGTGCTGATGCGGGGCTTTTCTAGAATACATTACCTGCATCTACTTCCGTGCACGTCGTAAAAGTCGACTAAGTAATATTTTTTTCACACTTCACAACACATTGACCTAGTCCCACACTAAGATCCCTAAGGTCTTGTGTCGTGGGTACTAAGCAACGGTATGTAAATACATAGATAAGTATAGAGACATCTATACTATACCGCCGCAGGCAGGGCCACTACCTACTACACCAATAGGTCGTCAATTCGACTAAAGGGCGTGCTCCAGGCGATTAGGTAGAAACTTTTCATTGACCTTTTACATCCGAACTGGCTATGCTAAACGTAGCTGTCTGACCACGGTCCTGCAGTCCTGGATACCCCAATTTTTTTAACATAGCCGTGTGAAGGCCGTTATGTAAGTATACAGGGTGTAGCACAAGGTGTATGTTAAGGGTGTAACAAAAAGGGTATGTTAAGCAAAAAGCTATGAATACCATTACAGAGAACCTATTCCCAAAATTTAAGACTAAAGAACACATGTTTATTTTTCAAGATTGTATGAGGAACATTCTTAAGTTGTTTAGGAATTCTCCATACTAACTGGAAAAATAAACATATGATTTCGAGTCTCAAATTTTGGAAATATGTTCTCTGTAGTGGGCTATTTTCATAGCTTTTCGCTAAACATACCCTTTCTGTTACACTGGGTTATAAAACGCACTAGCCATCAATAAGTAGACCCATGACTAAAGACCAACTTGCCTGCTCATCACTGGACATCTAACTTGCGAGAACAGACAAACGAAAATCTACCAAGCGAAATAAAAAATCTTCCTTACATAAAATTTAAAAAAAAAACTGAAACTATGGCTCTTGCAACAATGTTTCTATTCTATTAATGAATATTTTAATTGTAAAAAGCAAAAGATGCCTTTGATAGAAAGGAGTAACATTTATTATCACTGTTAGTGTTATCTTCTCTGGGCCGGTTGTTCTGTAAATGTTGTTGGATCTTCTGCTGTTACAACTCATAATTATATTATAAGTTATTACGTATCGATTTAATTCATGTTATATTCTGACTACCGACTGTTTTTTATTATGTAATTTTGCATGCTATAATATGTTATGGCTGTGTAGGAGATTCTTTTTTTAGTGTATATTCTATCACCTATTATGTACCCTATACAATAGCAAATAAATTCATTAATTCATTCATATACATCTATGTATGTACCTACGTTGCCAAATTAAAACTAGGAAGGAAGATAGCTTCACAACTACATTACTGACATACCCTGGTAAACAGATCGCAGGACACCGTGTGGAACACCTTTCCATAGATGCAGATGTCTTTGCCGTTGTCCAAGTCTTTCCAGTGCCAGTACTCCCCTAGGTCGTTCTTCGGTATCTTACCCCTTTTCACCAGTCTGCCTTGCCATATGCCCGAGTTCTGAAGAAATAATTCAATATTTAGACATAGTGCCCTATCTATGCGTGGCCATACGAGTATAATTTCAAAGGTCATTTCATGAAATAGTCAGTTATGTAATATTTTCATTATTATTAGTATGTGGGTAAAAGCATTTTGTCTATTTCATAATAATGATGACTTCAACGATATCGCCACGACTTACTTATACAAAATGCGATGTAGAACCTATGCCGACACTTAAAAATAGCCATAAGTAAATAAATTAATCTAGATCAGGCTTTTCGCATATTCAGGTTTCAATACGTAGGTACAAACTGAATAAAAAAATTTGGACTTAAGGACAGTGGGATATTAACAACTGTAGTCTATCCTTTCTGTTTAATAAAAAAATATGTATTCAGTCCAGTAGATTATAAAGTAGTCAATCGTTCCTATTGAAATGTAAACCCCTCATTCGAACTTAATAAACCAGAACTAGGAATGTAATCAAAGCCCCTCTAAAATCGGATTGCTATCACGGAATGGGGCGAGCTTGCACTCGGCCGGACATACGTGCCGGACCGAACAAAGCCGGCGGCCGCTTTCAGGCCCGGACAAATGCGCACTCATTTGCCATCCCGTCCACCCGCTTGCAATCACGCTCAGAACACGATTCTACCATTAGCAGCAAGAATTCCGCTCAAATCTGAACTCAAAACCCAATTGAATCCATTAAGTAATCATACTTTCATTCAATTATCCGTTCATTCGTTATTCACTAACATTTTTTTACCATCAACAAATTCGCACAAAGCAACTTCGGACAGGGATTAAAATTTTAAAGGGCTAGAAGAGAATTTTAAATTAAGCCGATATACGACGTAAAAAGCTCGGAGCGGTGACTGGCAGCATTGTTCATCTCGTTATTATAGAAAATGAATGATGCATTCTCCGGCGCGTTCGTGAAAAGAAAAAGGCAAATATATAGTGTGAGATCGGCTGGCAACATTGCAGGCGCGCCGCCTATTTGTAAACTCATTCAAATAGCGTTTTTGCTCATTTGCCATGAATATTCCGAAGTTAAAGTCCGTAAGCAGCTTGCGACTAAACTCCAGTTTAAATCTGTTAGAGATTAGTTTAGTTAGGTACAATGTGTTGTGCTGTGACTTTCTAATTAGCATGCAGACTGGCTGACGTGAACGCCAACTTAACTTCACGATGGAGATGAAGTAATTAGAACGTAGGTACATAGGCGTTTTACTCCAAAGTAAAGTGAAAAAAGGGAGACAGTGGGTTCAGGGTCGGATTATGCTTATATAACGGATTTTTATTAATACAGACCTAATTTAATTTTAGAACCATTCAGTTAATAGGCATTAAAATAATATTATGATGCATCGATAGTCCTACCCTGACTCTCGGCTCCATGACAGTAAGCGAGTCATCTTCAAGAAAATAGATCAGGTTGACGATCCGCACTCGGAACTTTTCGTCCGGATTGTCGAAAACGGATTGCTTGAAGAACGCCGTGAAGTTGAGGCATCTCTTGTCGTAATGAACCCAACTGGGTATAACTGCTGGCAGTGCCGGCTGCTTCACCCGCCCATAAGTTAAAGATGGGTCGTACCTGCAGAGGATAATTTTTATAATTACAGTTTAAAGAATAATTTATCATTTCATTAGGTAGGTAGGTACTATAAAAAAACAGCCAAAGTAATCGACGGGCCTAGAAAGTATTTCAATACTAAGTATTGTGTGTATTCTCCCTATCCATAAGATTCGCCAAACATTATTACCGTAGTATATCTGGTACACGTGAAGACTCAAAACTCATCGTGTTCTAAGTTCAAACTAGGCTAGAACAGTATTATATCTGCGCTGGAACTTTTGCTACTAATTGCAACTAAGGCGCCCCAGTCAGTTAAGGAAGGATGTAAGTAGAGTGCGTTTCATCGTAAAGTTGGATATGGCGCTAGTTACAATGTGTATGACGACATTTTCTGTTTCACTGCATACAAAAAATGTTAGTTCCGAAATCAGGCATAAGAACTATTCTATGAAACGGACAATAGTTTTAAAACGTATGTACACAGAACTCCGCAGCGAGCTCCAATATTCTATTATAATGCAAAATGAAACTTAATGTTTTCATTTGAAATTCTAAATGACATCCCCGCGGTCGGAGATTTTAACCAAGGTTAGCAGATAATTCTGGATAATCCTGTAACGCCAGTCGTAAAAGAGGGTTATAGGTAGTGCTTATAGTGACCGAGTAAAGAGACAGTGACGGTTACAGTTAGAGGCAATTTTGACCCGAAACGCACAAAAGGACACTGGGGTGTTTGGATAAATTAATACTTAGAATAGCTTCCAGTGGTGATTGGAAATATACTTATTTATTCGCAGCTTTTTCATATTATATATAACGTATAATATGTTTAAATAATAGGTATACTCATCTACATATGAAAAGTATTTCGTTAAACAAAAATATAACTGGGTAAGTATACATTTTTAAGAGGATGCCATAATTACTTCAAAAACACGGACCCGGGTTTGAAAGGCTCAAGGGCTTAAAATATAATGATGTGAGGAGATATGCGTTTAATAATGAAACTAGGATGTAGGTTACTGTCCGACGGAGATCAGAAGCTATGCGATAAATTATACTCTGAAGTTCCAAGGATCTCATCAAAGTTGAAATTATGATTGTAAGTAGGTTATAATTTACTCGTGAGGTTCATCGACAGCTTTTTATACCAAGTTCTCCTCGGCAACAAAATAAAATATTGTAAGGGCTATTAGTAACACTTTACTATTCGGCTGTAAGTTGATAAACAGATTTGATAAAGGGGCAGAGGTTTAAAAAATATAAAAAATAAATAATATTATTAGATTAGGTAGGTACTTTATAGCAATTATATCCGCGTCGGATACTTATTTTTAAAAAATTGTGTATAAACTTACACGACACTGTCCTCTGGTAGAGCAAAGGCGTTGCTGTCCACGTCAGTCCCCACACCACCAGGCCCTCTCACCGTTGTGTCCGGGAACCTGTGTCCCTGGTAGTACCTTAAGGTACTCTTTATGTGGTATTGCGTCTTAGTGGGGTCTGAAAACGTCAGCCCTGGCAACTTTGGCAGACCCCACGCCATTTTTTACTGAAATACAAACGATAAACAATTACTTAGTATCTGCAGACACGAAATCACCAAGCCCTTATCTGAAAGTACGAGTGGAATGCGATATATATTTCTTACATCGGGATAAATTAAATAAGAAATGTGGGTGATATGTCAGATCCCGATTGACTTCATATTCCGATAGTTAAAAACTTTACTGATCCTGTGCTGATGCGGGACTGCCTTATTAGAATACATCAGCTTCATATCCTTCCAAACATGTCGTAAAAGTCGACTAAGGAACTCGGGAATTCTCGTAGGCGATAAGCTAGCAACTTGTCAGTGATCATTTACGATCCTGAAACTCTGGCTATACCATTTTGGGAACACAGCCGTATGTATCAGTACCTATGTGCGCATGTAAATAAGAAAATAATAAAAAATTTGCGTCCTAGTATTTGTTCCCTTGCTTACGTAGTTTACTTCTCCTGCAAGCCGCGTTAAACGACTTCCTTACAAAATCTACGTTTGTTAAGGTGCTTAGAATAGCACACAGTTGGCACTCAAGTCTTGTTAGGATTCGGGCAATTCCCTTAGTTTTCACTGCTGGCCATACCGCGGCCGTTTCGGTAAATTGCTAGAACCTTGTTATTTATTCGTTATTGCGGTGCCGCGTGCAGGTGATAAAAACTGAGGCAAGGTAGTTTCCTTCCAGCTGTTAAGAAGGGTAACCCTTGGGGTATAACTAATAATTCACAGTATATAATAGTCATAGGCGGGTTTGTGATAGGATGAATATTTTTGGTAACATAACATTCAAATCAAAGTACTTACCTTCTTCAAAAGCTAAATTTTAGTTAGGAAATTTTTAGAAAGACTAAGTGGAACTGGGCTGGTTGCGTATGTCGAATGCACCCAGACAGATGGGCAAAGATAGCCCCTGATTGGGTGCCTACAGACGGAAACCGGGGCGGGGCGTAGGGCGTTTACTAGTCTTTGCATACGGTATAATTATGTATTTATTCATTTATTGGAATCATACATAATGGAAATGGTCTAACTAAATAGAAGCATACAACTGAGGTAGCGAGCCTAAAAGTGTTGGACTGACAGGGATGATGAACTGGATTGCAAAGTAGTGAAACATTCTTCAAAAAGTGAATTTGAAAGGAATAGATGATGCATATGCATATAGAGTGAATTGGATAGTAAATAAATGAGATCTATCCACATTATCTTGTGAAAGCTATGGAACAAGCGTTCAAAAGTTGTTTGCCCAATTTGCCCTATTAAAATCTTACTATCATAGCTTACTATGCACTGCAACTGCAAATATAGGTAACACTTACCCAGGTTTACTGAATCGAATTCAGGAGATTTGATGATCTCTATGCACACCTATAATGTGTTATCGATAAAATATTCGATTCAATTTGATTTGTAAAATGTTTTGATGAAAAATAAATACACAACAGGCAAATAAGTAAAGTTTTTCTGTTGCTAAGGTCTGTTTTCGGTTGCTAGGAGATTACGGTAACGTTCCATTGCGCTTTAGGGATTTTCCAAAAAGGTTTCATATTCACAACCCTTGTTCTGCCGAGGAGATACCAAATCCCTGGTTCTGCCGCACCATGCCCTGTGTTGAATACGAGTACCGTGATGATACAGAGTATATAGTGTTCTGTGGATGATACCGTGTGCTTGTCTGATTAATTTTACTACTGTTCTGAAAACTATATTTTTCGGGACTTCCTCAATACCTACAAGAAAAAATACTTAAAGTTTTTTTTGAAAGATTATAAGAACCACACATTAGATGAGAATTTATTAGTGGTGGCTGCTTACCTTACCTACTAAATCTACGATCTTATGGCTGGACTCTAGTTAGGAATAAATTTAGTATTCTACCTACCTACGCCACTACATTAACATCTAGAGTACCACGCCCTATCTGGTTCATTTTATTGTTTTATTAAATGTCAACATGAAAAGCAACCCCATAGTTTACTAGTAGCAGCCACACAGCCACCGATTGTTTCAAATTCCTTGTTTGCAATGTTTCCCACCGAGGCACAGACAATGGCTTGTTATCGGAATTCACACGTGGTTTGCCCGGGTCCATGGAGCCTGATTAATGTGCTGTAGCCTGTGTAGCAGTGTAGCGGTCCACGCTAGCGATCTATCGGACAGCCAGATCCAATTTTAGGGTCATATAGTAGCTGAAAATGAAGAACTATTTGGGGGAGAGAGAGAAAGTGATTGGAAGTCGCACTTTTTAAAACAGCTAGCTAGCCTGGTTAACAATGTAACTGTAAACTTTTATATGTCTTTTTGTACACCTATTATCCAATGCGATTATGATTAGTAAACTACTATAGTCGATTCTGACCGCAACCACACTTAATCATAAATTAAAAATATGTTCTACCAGTCCCTTTCTGTCTCAGGCATACATTAAGAATGAAGAGGGACAGACATAACCAATTTAAATATTTGGATTATTTGCAGTCAGAATATATCATATTATTAACTACTTACTTTCTTTTACAACAAGTCCACTTTATTTATAGGCACGATGCGCTTCCTGCAAATCTTATCACGATCACGCTTCACCGCGTTTTCGCACGTACGCGGTTATAGTACACCTATAGCGTACTCGGAAGAGGTGCTGGAAGCTAAGTCAGCTGGTAAACCCCTGGTGGCCTTGGAGTCAACCATTATTACTCATGGTATGCCGTACCCAAAGAACCTGGAAACAGCCCGGGAAGTTGAGAATATTATTAGAGAAAGGGTAAGTTCCTATTCAACTTACTTAACTTAGAAAAATGATTTCGCACCGCTCTGTATCATTAATCTAAGCTATTAAAATAAATTATAGAAGAGAACCTTATAGCGATTATTATACCATCGAAGCGTACCTTTCTCTGTTCTTGTCACTACGAGTACGTCTTCTTTTACACCACCCAATTCTCTTAATATCTGCAAAATTATAAAGTTAAGCAGTTGGCAACAAAATCCTTCACGCATACTAGCATCCTTGCAAACGTAGACAAAGCTTGCAAATTATCATTGATGATTGTCATGTCAGTCATGTCATCAATAATGTCAATCATGATAAAATTGCCGCCTCCATCTAGTCAGAGCGGAGCGAAGACCTATCATTAATCTAAGCTATTCAAATAAATTATACAGGGTGTAACAGAAAGGGTATGTTAAGCGAAAAGCTGTATAAATAGCCCACTATAGAGAACCTATTTCCAAAATTTGAAACACGAAATTACATTTTTATTTTTCAACATTGTATGAAAATTCCTGAGATATTTAAAAATTCTCCATACTATCGGGAAAAATAAACATGTGATTTCGGATCTCAAATTTTGTGGATAGGTTCTTTATAGTGGGCTATTTACACAGCTTTTCGCTTAACATACCCTTTTTGTTACACCCTGTCAAAAAAATCATCTATCAAAATGCACCAAAGTAAAAAGTGGAGCCAACGAAACCTGGCGACCATTAGATATACTTTGCACTAGTAATTTTACCAGTATTTTTGTAAGTCATAAAAAAGCTCCAGTTGTTACTTCGAAAGCTTTATCGACATAATCGTATATAAACTAAGTATAGATTATCTTCTAAAATTCTACTTACATACATAAATAAGAAGTTTACGTAAATGTTTAAAGTTATTTCCTTATTTTAGGGTGCAGTACCTGCAACCATAGCCATTCTAAAAGGTCAACTGACAGTGGGACTTACACCAGACCAGCTCACCTATCTAGCCCAAGCGAAAGGGGTCATCAAGGCGTCTAGAAGGGACCTGGCTCCACTGGTCGCCTCTCAGCTGGATGGAGCGACCACTGTAGCTGGAACCATCATCGCTGCTGAACTGGCCGGGATCCCAGTCTTCGTTACCGGTGGTATTGGTAAGTATATGCCTTCCTGAAGTACTGGTTTTACTTAAATATATAACGGTGCTTCTCAGAGCGCCCGTCGAAATTCATATTATTATGATAAACTTGTACATATACGAGTATGTATTATCGTCGACAATCTTCGATATAATAATCGAGATGAATGCTTGCAATGCCGCTAGTGCAGTCTACAAAATTTTGTTTACTTTACTAAGTACTTGGTACAACAATCGGTTGGCAGTTACATACATATAATATATGTATGTATATACACACGGCTGAGTGCCCAAAAATGAGGTAGCCTGAACTGCAGGATCTCGATGGAGATCCTATAGCGATGTTTAGCAGATATAGAGTATCAGTAACGTAGAACGCCCCTAAATTCCTTATAGTCGGCCCTTACGACATTCACGGAAAGGTACCATTTTATCCTATATTGTATTTATCCTATATTTTTGAATTTACATCCTACTCGCTACAAAAGTTAAACATACCACTAGGTAGGTACAAAACACACCTGTAAAATTGCAACAACCAAATCTTGAAGCATAATAGAATATTCATAAACAAAATGCACTGTACTGCACGTTGAACGTAAAGATTCAATTTGTGCCATGTTATTGGCTGCCTGAGTAATATCCTTAGGGAGTACTACGATTGCTAGTATCATAAATGCATGAGAAAACAGGAAAATTTTCCGACTAGATGGATGCAGAAACACGTGCATGGGATTTAGTAAGGTACTTTTAGAGCGTGAATTACGTATTTCAATATTATTTGAACTGGACTAGAATTGTGGATATTGTTCAAAATAGGTTGTACAAAAACGTTTCTAGGCACCTAAAAGGGGATTGAGTCCAGACTCCAGGCCTTTCGTTGAGTGGGTAATGGAAAGTTCTGTGTGTCAATACGAGTATTTTCAGCGTATCTTTTACATTAAATGATTTAGGTATAGGCTCAGGTATGGGTAAGAAAAAATTTTGGCACCTAATTTATTTCTTCTATTCCGCTGACATGCGACATCACCTCACTTAATAAATGGGTAGGTACGCTACTTTCACATTATTTCACATGGTCCATAGGTCAAACAATTATTATTAATATCAAACTTAGTTTAGTATTCATCATGTCGACTATGATATTTATTCCTCAGACATACATGTACGTACAGTGCATAGATACATACATACTATACATACGAGTACATACTCAAGGCTCAAGACATAGACACGGCTGTGTTCTTGAAATTGGGTAGCCAGAACTGCAAGATCATAACGCATATCCCACAGTCACATTTAGCATAATAGCATAGCAGGGACAGGTGTAAATGATCAATTACAAGTTGCTAGCTTATCGTCTGAGAGAATACCCGAGTTCTTTAGTTGACTCTTGCGACATACATGGAAGGAGATGCAAATGATGTATTCTAGTGAAGCCCAGGATATTTTTATTCATCAGGTGGAGAATCGATTCCATAATAGAGCTAATAGAGAACGATCAACATATATTGTCGACGGCTAGATGCCCTTACATCGCAGTGTCGAGAGTCGCCACAAACGCGTACCTACCTACATTTGGAACATGGACTTCAAAACGTACAAATTGTACAAGTAACATATACAAAGTACATACTTATTATTGACATTTTTTTAAAATAAAGAAACCATTAAGTAAATCCTTAGATGAATTTTTTTTTCATCTAAGAGTAAATCCAATTAACGGTTCTCTATTTTGTCTCATAAATTTTTTATCCATAATCTAACATGTCATAATATTTTGTGACATAATCATCATGCGTCCGAATGATAAGTAGCCCTAACTTAATGTCCTATAATATCACTTGCCCGATAACCGAAATCCCTAAACATAATATGACCTAATTTTTTTTGCTATAAATATAACAATCTATAATATTCATAAGACATAAAATGCCTTTCTATAATAGTTGTAAGTCCTAACGGACCTAACCTTCCAATAACAACTTTCTTGTTTTATTCAACTATGCAACATGCACGCAAGCATATAGTATGCAATCAAGCATGCAGGATGCAAGCGAGCATGCAGCATGCAAGCAAGCATGCAGCAGGCATGGTTTCTGTCACGGCTCCGGCGCTTTTACATTGCACTCTACGGGTAGGGCAGACAAGACTGCGTGGAGTCGGGGTAAACTGAGTAAATTTAAGTGCCTGTTTTTTTATTCATCCTAATTTTTGTTTTAAATAATGCTCTAGACAGATTCCTATTAACAATTTTATTATAAACCACCATTCGGTCTAACGTAAATTATACAATATAACACTTAGGACATGTGACTTTATAGCAAGAAAAATTAGGACATCTAATCATTATAGCACCCAATTTTATGGCACCAAAGTATTAGAACTAAAGACGATTAGGTAATATACAATTTCGTATACGCGAACATTATGGAAAGTGATGATTATAGCAAACTTGTTAGGGATTATGATTTTCGGACGATCGATATTTTGAGAAGAAAGGGACTACCCAATTTAACATAGCAACTTAGAACAGCCTCAAAGGGCCTAGTTGCATATTCGTATTATAATACATACTTACCTCATGATTTCATAAGAACTAAAATATGATTTTTATGTAGGTTCCTACTACCTTCTACTATAAGATACGAGTAGTATATGCTTAATATTCTGCCCAGAAAACGGTGTCAGCAGTCCATGTACGGTTGCCATTTCTAAGGACAATAGATACAAGTGGCTTGAGGTGGCACGCCGCATCCCAATAGCAGCGTCCACTTCAATACACATTGTGGTGTAAATTGCAAGTTACAACCTAGTGCTTCCACATAACTCTATTATAGCCCAGGCTTTGTCCTTTTGAAGGCGATCTGTACAAGAAATGCTTGATTCTGACTGAACTGATCATTCGATGTACGCAAGATTTGTGATGGATTCTTACCTAGTATACCTAGGTTATTTTATATCAATGCTAGAGACGTTGTTTTACGATTTTATAATTTGTGAATGCTAAGTACGAGTATCATAGGCGAATTTATGCATGCTATAATACCAAATCAATACATAAGAGTACCTACAGCTGCCAACACAGTGTACGTAGTTGTGTGTGTAAGTAAACAGAATATTGCCCATTTCCAAACCAATTTACTCAGATGTATTTTCGAGAAATATCTGTCCTTTCTTTATAAAGCAATATATTCACTTTCAGAGATGTTTCTAGAAATGGTACCTACAGAATTATGCGATTCGTGAATATGTTCGTACGCACGAGGCAGGTGTCAGCCATTTTCATATTCATGCCCGAAAACGGCTTCAATGCAAATCATATTCAAGTAATAAGTTATAGCATTTGCCGCATGCATATATTCTAATATATTCTAGCTACAAAGATTATATGTTGTGATAAAGTGACATGGTTTAAGGTCTTCTTTATTGGGTTTGTTTAAAAAAAATCTGTCTAACTAGATTGTAAAACGTGCAGCTGGCTTTAGGACCGACCGAATAGGTAATTGTTCTTCTTGTATTTTTAATCTTTATTATATGCAACAGACAATAAACTACAATAAATGCATGCAGTAGATTTCTGCGAGCATACTCGTATCAGACTAACCCAATTCAATCATTCATTCAGAACAATATGAGATAAAATTAAGCAAAATTTAATATTATTGACAACGGCGCGGCGTAGGTAAAAGGGTAAAATTTGAACATGAATTCTAAAAGATGAATATTTAAAGATGAAACAAAGGCCAAGTAGGTAAGCTTTTAGAAACATCAAAATCTATTTATAGTAAAGTATGCATTCAAATTCTGAGAGCTTCCTCGTGCTTGCTTTACACGAAATATCTTAACCCTATTTTCTACATTCAGCATTTTATATGTGATATTCGGTATTTTATGTGTTTTTTTATTATAAAGTGGCAGTGGTAGTGCTACCCCATTTTCGGAATACAGCCGTATGTGTTGTATTTGTAAAATTGTTAACTTATAGGGCTATCAAATATCCTCGATAAGTTTTGCGTAAGATTGCAATAATAATCGCAAGATTTAAATTCAAGACTACCAAATATCGATACAAAGGAATTGTTAGGACTTGACGAAAAAATCGATTGTAAAGTCATAGCGATACATATCTCCCCTGCTCTACAAACGAGTATAGACGGTTGCATTACTTGCATTGATGATACTTTCACAGATATGAAGATGGTGTAATTTGGTCGCCTGTGGACGGTTTGATGAATAAATCGCAAGACGCAGATGAGGACGTCAAATACCTATCACAATATATTACATTATCTTACATACATACATATAATCACGCCTTTCTCCCTTACGGGGTAGGCAGAGCATCAAGGGCCGATAGAACCACATGGTGTCACTTCTAACCGATTCTGAGGGTATAGTTGATATGTACAAGTTCGGTTAGTAGTGACATGTGGTCAGCCCATCGCATCTTTTACTCATAACTACCTATTACAACATTTTGACACATATTTTGAACTTTTTGTTAATTTATTATTATTAATTTCTTGCTTGCTTAAATATTAGTGCATTAGCATAGCAACAGTAACTTTTTAAAAATAACCAATATGTAGTACTAACTATGGAATGGTCAATGCTCGGAGTCTCGCTAATGGACAAAGTCCGAAACGAGATTATCCGGCAGAAGACCAAAGTGACAGACATAGTCTCGAAATGTTGCAGACTGAAGTGGCAGTGGGCCGGCCACATCTATCGCAGAACCGATGGACAGTAGAGTAAACGGGTTCTCGAATGGTGACCGCGCCTCGGCAAGCGTAGCGTTGGGCGCCCTCCGGCCAGATGGACCGATGACTTAAAGAGGACGGCTGGTAGTGACTGGATGGTTTCATGTGGCGTACACTGGAGGAGGCCTACGTCCAGCAGTGGACTGCAATAGGCTGACGACGACGACGTAGTACTAACATTTTGTCAAATAGCATTTGGGTTTCTGGAATATGGTTTCTTTCTGTTGGTGGTGCAAATGTGTATGTGTATCCTCGTAAGGGAAGTCCGGAGTCTGCAGTATAAACATTACCTATCCCCTTATGTATTCAGTTAGCGTCTCGTGTTACCTCACTAGGTATATGTAGTAGCCGGCTCGCACGTTCCCAGTGCAGTTTACTCAATCGAATTACAATTTATTTTCTAGAATCTAGTATAGAATTTCTGATGCTTACCTTATAGGTGGGACAAGTCTAGCATCGTGTCGAGACTTACACGGCGATTTAAAGAAAGGTCAATCAGTCTGTAAGACGCCCACATGCAAGTCAGCCGACCTGAACGAGCTCGGTCGGAGTAGAACCCTGTTAACAGCCGACGCGATAACACGTCAAAAATGTGTGGCGCGTGGGAGTGGAGTCAAGTCTATACTTGACATTGGCAGAACCCTGGAGTATTTGGTACGTCAAATAAATATTTGCCCTCGTATTATTTTAGAAGTCAGCGCTTATTTGAAAGTAAAAATATTGGTAAATATGTTATAAACATGCATAATAAATAGATAAATGGATGGCCATGAATTCTTGTAGTAGAAGATCGTGGTTATTATTTTCATTGTGATTTATTCCTATTAGAAACCATAAATATTCCTCGATTTTCTTGCTTCCAGTTAGGCAGCAGTGTAGACAGACATCCCAAGATAATCTCATTGGTAGTACTGTTCCTATTCTCTATAGGAAACTCAAGGTGTATGTGTATGCGCATTCGGAAACTCAGGCGATTTCCCGGCGTTCTACACACTTCGGTCCGGTCACCGAGCTCCATACACTGTGCAAAACGCGCAAGAAGCTGCACGCGTCTTGCTCACGTCACGAATACAACTACAACTCTCTTCTGGCATCCTGGTAGCTGTACCGGTTCCGCAGGAGTATGCTATGGATGGTAAATATCATTTCATCAATCTCTAAAGAACAGTATTTCCTTACCCCTTCTTTTGCCCCCGAATAATTCCTAACATACTGAATTTGGATTTGAATTTGGATACAACACGCGGGTCAATGCCAAATGCGCCTATCCAGTTTTTGTGGTTTTGGAAAATAAAGAGCTGTATTCCAAAACTAAATTATCTTTGCAGATACAGTAATAGAAAGTGCAATAAAATCGGCATTAGAAGACGCTGACAAGAAAAGCATTCGTGGCAAGGAAGTGACGCCATTCATTCTGTCAGCGGTAATGGAGGCAACAGGCGGATACTCGTTAGACACCAGTATCCTTTTTAAATTACTTTTATTATGTTAAGATAATCACTCTGCTAATTCAATAGCTTTCTGAAAGTTTAGACAAAGCAAGATTATAATCTTGCTTTGTTTAAGCGTTTGTACTATCGATCGAATCAATAGAGCTTTATCGACATGTTTGCTTCAAAAAGAAGCCTCCATTTTCCCGCTATCACATGATGAAGTCTAACCGCTAGGGGTGGAAATGTTAGGATGACGAACGTCAATGCGAAACCATGTCACTTAGCATTTGTATCAAGCTCATGACGCTTCTAATGATAATGATCTCCGACCGTATTTCGGCCAAGGCGACCAATCTCTACGGAGAAGCTGTACTGCACTGCACAAGAGTGTACGCAAACACAGATGCACTCTCTATTCCGTTACTCTCATAGTCCGATGGGACGGAAAGCCGACACGACCAGAGAGAGGTCAGGCGCAGGACCAACAGTTTTACGTGCTTTCCGAGGAACAAGCTAATTGACAATTTTTACATCAAAATCTGTACATGAAATAAATTAATTGGTACAGGCCCGTGACTGAGATCGAACTTACGCCTCCCGCTTGGAAGGTGCACGTCTTAACCACTGGGCTATTACCGCTTCGTTCGTTCGTGTTCGTTTTATTTGGAAGAATGACCAAACTGAGTTGACTTCTATTAATCAAATCGGTCGTGAATTTCTAGATTACATTTAAGAAAAAGCTGAAGGATCACTACTTGTCCATTCTTTGATTATGCTATTATTTGTTTCTCCCCTTTTATTCAATGTAGTTAGTTTCTTAGAATTAGTTTACTCGTAATTGCACATGTTACCCTGTATTTCTTAAAAATTTATCTTGATTTGCTTGGCTTGCTGGAAGAGATTTCTTGTAGAGATAAGCTTACCATTGTACATGCATCTCTTCTTTTATCTTGTAATTTATATTTTTTGTGTATTTACAAAAAAGAATAAGATGCGTATAATATAAGATAGAAACATTTGAAAGCTAGATGGCGTGAATCTTTCATCTTACAAATACGGTGGCCTCAATTATATGGGAAATTGGATGGAGAGAAAAGCGCAGCAATCGTTCCACTTTTCTGCAAGATTATTTTTATTTATGAATTTAACATCAAAACCCGTTTCGATTTAGAAAAGCTCATGACCCAATTTCAATCGGCTCAAAATGGCGTTTGGCACGGTGGGTTCACATGGGAAATGATATCATAAAATGTAATGAACTTAGCTAAGTAGATGTTGGGCAAACAATAGATTAATGTCAGGACTTATTTATGAAGTAGGTCAACTCAACTTTTGTCCATTAGGTACTTTTCGTGCGTCTTTTCAAGGTTTTGTAACGTAAATCGGAACTCATAAGGTTGGACTGTGTCTTCGGACTGCCTTCTGAGACATTAAAATATGTCTTTGCAAATTTATGTCATTACTAGCTATTGTCTTCAACTTTGTCCGCGTGGACTACAGAATGTAGCCTTTGTCGTTTTCTGTACTCCCAACTATACGTATGCATTTCAAGAAGATTGGTTGAGTAAATAAAGCGTGAAAAGGCAACAAACAAACTTACTTTCTCATTTACAATGTTAGTTGAGATTATATACCTACATTGTACCAGTCAGTAGAATCGACTAGAATAGATTTTAGACAGATGCAATGGCTCTAAATTAAGTTGGCAACGCCTCACATCTATTGCGTCGCTAAATAGACTATGGACTGTACAGTCAGCATCAAAAGTCGATGAACACATTCAGATTTTCAAAATCACTGAACACTATAATAACACATAAATCGCTTAAAAAGATAGGCGCCAGAATTAAATGAACATCATTAAAGTTCAAAATTAACTGAATACTACTCGTCAAAAGTCACTGAACACCATTTTGTCAAAAATTGCTGATCGTTATAATATCCAAAAACATCATAACATTCAGTTTATCAAGAGTCACTGAACAATATAAAATTCTTGTTTTGGTTATCTAGTGTCAATCACGGCTATGTCCAAAAATAGCATGACATCATAAATTACAAAAGTAACTGAACATTACTTTGTTTTTTTTTTTGGTTTAACGCGGCTCCAATGCTGTCAGCAGCAGCGTGCACAGCACATCCATTAGACTGCCCACTCTTGCACACTTTTGCAGGTTCAATGCGGATACAGCTCCGACGTCGTCAGCTGTCTATTATTATAGCAGACTGCCCCCTCTTGCACACTTTTTTTTAGGTCTAACGCGGATAGCCGCAACACACTAATAGAATGTATCACGGACAGTAAAATTAAAACCTTTGTACATTTATTGTTAATCCGACCTCCATGGCATCTGCTGTCAAACATAAAAAAGCTTATGTCAATGTTATTCTTTTTGAACTGAACATCAAATCGATTGTTAATGCCAAAATGAAATACCTTACATACGAGTATACAATCTTTCTTTCTTGTCATATTTCGTAGTAAACACCTTGTACACAGTGCATCTTGACTTAGATTTGTTCCATACCAGTACTTCTACCGTTAGACAAACATTAACAAATAATTACTTTAATATGCTTCAATACCAGTGAAAAAAATAATAATAATAATAATAAATTTAAAAACTACATGCTCCTGCAGACCTTGAACCTCTTCTTACTTTTTTTTCTTTCTTTCTATCGTGCGGAAAAATAGGCATATACTTGATACATATACTCGTATGTCTGCTATTTTGTTTTTCTTTTCTTAGAAATGACACTATTATTATTATCTGTATGTAAATTATTTTTGCAGTGATGTTCTTGAGGGTCTGTGATATAATTGTTAGTGTTGGGCAGCTATGCCTAGGTATATTGCTGTTATCAGACATCGGCAGTTGGTCTTTTTATTCAAGTATCTTATATTAGGTATATGTTCACACCTACCTATTTAATATTAAATATTTATACGTGGAGATTTGTAATTGGCATAGTATATATGGATATTCTTTAAGTTATTTATACTATACTGCTGTAAATCTTCCCTAAGAGTAAATAAATAAAATAAAAATAAATAAAATAAAGAAAGAGAAAACATTTAATTTTGTTTAGGGACTTTTGAGATAAAAGATGGTATGCTATTTTTACAAAAATTTGTTCAGAGACTTTAGAGACGAAGAATGTTAAGCTTTTTTGACTATTATTTTGTTAAGCGACTTTTGAAAAGTGATGGTCACCTACTTATGGTCTTTTATGATAATCATTCAATTCTGGCGCCTATCTTGTTAAGCAATTTATGTGTTATTATAGTGTTCAGTGATTTTGAAAATCTGAATGTGTTCAGCGACTTTTGATGCTGACTGTATTATGGACACAATAATTTTCTACTTACTTCAATTTCTCTGTCGGACATGAGATGACACTCCTTTGTGCCAACCATTTGCGTGCGGGCGATCTCACAATTGGTTGATTTCATTCTAGCCTAGCTATTTTAAAATAGATTAGTGACTAAAAAACAATATAGCTTAACACCCAATGTACCGCTATTTTCAATCGAGACTTCATGTAGGTAAAGCTTAGATGAATTATCGTCACTGAGGTAAGAGACTTAATTATTCATAGCGATGAATTCAGTCATTAGATTGATTTAGATCACTATTTCTAAGTACTTATATACCTACTTTATCAATAACAACCAACGGTTCAAACTAAAACCATCACCCATTAAGACATTTAATTAGAATTTGGTTTGCCCTTAATTAAACGCGCAGAAACACCTCCAAACGATAGTCAGGGGGGAAGATAACTAATTACCACAATTTCCTACATTATTCACTCAGACATCGCGCTCATAAAGAACAATGCTAAAGTTGGCGCTGATATTGCCGTCGAATTTAAAAAGATCAGGAATGCCGATAATTTGGTGAACAATTCCAATATCGGAGATCCGAAAGGCGCAGGGCTGGTGACGTCATCGAGACGTTTCCACTCTTCGTGTAAACATTTCCGCGGGACGAGCAGGGAAGGCGATCGAACGCTGCCTGATGGCTCCAACGCGCCCGGAAACGTCCTCATCATTGGAGGTGCCAATGTAGATAGGACGTACAGAGTCACAGAGCAGAAAATACAGGTGAGTACTGCATGAATGGCAATCAGACTACCTAAGAACTGTCAGAAATTCATAGCGCGGACTACGTACACTACGAGATTGAACGAAATTACTGATAATACACCTAGCTCTGTTACTTTTATTATAGTTATGATAACATATATTTTTATATGAATAAAATCAAGCTACTTTTAACAAACTCTTTATTTAATGCATTTTATTATGATAATATTTAGCTCTCAGTCGCCTAGTGCGTACCTTCGGAAAGTTGTAACAACTCTACGTAAAATACGAATTTGAACGTACAATTTTTCCGAACAGATATGTAATACTAAAACAACATGTTTACAGATTACGTACAACATTGAAAGTTTTTCTTGTAATCGCTTTCGTAAGAAATTACATTTAGATTTTGGAACATAATATTTAAACAAAGTGTACAATAATAAACACTGTATTAAACTATGATTATAACAACCACGAGTGAGTTATATGAATTACTTAGGACTTGTATAGTCAAATTGTAAACATTTTATAAATACAAATTCAACAGGTTCTAATTTACAACTTGTGTAAGTAATATACTTCAAAAAGATTTAACAGTCTGTAGAAGTAAGTTAGTACATAATCATAGTTTGATAGAGTGCTTTCTCAATACACTAAGATTATATTTACGAATAATTTCATTGAATTATTGTTCCATTGAGATCATTGATACTTAACTAACACAATTTGAAAATTTTCAATGTTAATTCAGTATACAAAGTATTGTAACGTCGAAAAGGAGACAGGCAGCACGTTAGTGTATTTAATATTTCATTAGGTATTTTATTTATTTAAATTAGTAAAAATAACATCAGTTATACGAATTATAAGCCAAGGCACATGTTATTTACCGATTTTTTGAAGAAATTCAGGATTTAGATTGGATCCTAGCTACAAAATCATTCAACTTTCCGAATATAGGTACAAATTTTAATACGATTGGTACATTCATGTGACAACAATATTAAAAAACTATTTTTCTGCATAAATTCACGAAAAGTTATACCTACACTAAGCGAACATAATTATTTAATACATTACATATATATTTATTGTTATAAGTACAAATATGTAAGTTGTATTCAAACAGATTGTTCGTAAAGATAATGGATTTCTAGTAGAATGCGCGTTTCTTTCCGAACCTACAACCGAATGTCCAGTGTAGACCAGCTACGATCATCTACACGGCCAGGATAGCCCTAACCCTTATCTGCCACAGCCATTACTTACTACCTCACAGACTTGTTATATATCTAACGTTTACAAGTAGTTCTATTTCAGCAATGTAATAACAAAATGGTCATCACTCTTCAACACCTTGGTAACAAAATTCATAAAAATTGATTCATGTTTGACACGTGGTGCTAAGTGTTTGACAAAGTAATTTAAATAATGCGTAAATTATTTCAAACAAAACATTAGATAAGTCTGGTATATCACAAGTCCATGTTCTTTCTACTTATCGACAATGAATTGAATTGAATATAGCGCATTTTTTAGCAAGTCAGTTAGGCATGTATGTTATTTACTAAAATAGTTCCCAATTTTAAAGTTTCCTCTGCTATATGACTCGTCGCTTTATATTGTATTGTTAACAAGCATATATCGTAGGCACTACATTGTTTAAGCTCATATCAGTACTATTTCGACCTGTCCATGTACTGGCGACTACACATGTACACTTTATGATCTATTTACATTTGCCGACAGATGTAAATTCTCTACAACTATACATCTCTCTTAATTTATAGATTTTTTTAGCGACAGATCAAATCAAAATTAGTTATAAACTTATATATTTTGGAAAAACCTTTAGGCAGACAATTATCAGAAATATAGGTTCTAAGACTGTATAATAATATTTCCCTTATACAATTTATTCATTATCTCATCATTGTTAATATAAGCAAAAATTAACGGTGATTTATTGACAATATTTTTACAAAATATAGCCTACAGAAACATAGTTTAGTCTATAGATAATTATTATCGTGTAATATAACAAAAAAATGCGATTTTCCCTAATTAAAGCTGTATTACATCTGGGGCAAGGCTACGCTACACTAGGAATACTGTCGGAAACTCGTGCGAATACATGTAAAAAGATAAATCTACCTCTAAAGATGGATCTAGACATATGTGATATTGTACCTAAAACAGTGTAAACGTAACTGTTAATATTCGCGAATGTAATAATTTGCGAACCTTGTCGTAGTTCCATTAAGATAACCTACACGTAGAGCGTTGCATTATTCTACACCTACACATGTCTAGAACCAGCAATGGATACCGAAAGATAAACCTACGTCTAAAAAATAAACTAACAATAACTTTATGAAATTTTAAACTCCAAAGTAAAGGCATGTAATGTAGGAATGTGGGTGTCCAACACTTTGTATCTTTCCTCGTTATAGACTTACTCATTCGGCGCATCAAATAAGCACTTAGGTGAAGTTATGAAGGAAAAAAGAATCAGTACCTAAGTCGGTATATCTTTGTAAGAAAATGATAGTTTTGGTCGACCTTACAATATAATTTATTTACCGCGTAAGTCTATTGGTATACAATGAAAAATTTGGCTTCTAACTAAATAAAATAACCTGCATTACGTTAATTTTACCGTACTTGTTGCACTCGAATGCGTGTGTTGCTGCAACATTGTGGTTTGTTTGTAGTTATTAGGATTAGGTAATAATCAAACACAGTGCCGTAACTAGGGTTAAGTACAGGCGTTGATGATGCATATGGCATAAACTCTAGATGGACATACGAGTATAAAATGCTAGGTTAATGCCTAGTGTCACAAAACTTGCTAGTTACGGCATCGTTATTTAAACGTTAGTAATTAAATTATATGATCATTAAATAAGAGTAAAATTAAGTTATTCTCATACATAACATTAATTTAAGTTTAAAGTCAGACCAAATAAGAAACTAGTGCATAGCCTGATGAATAGGAAAATGTGG
The DNA here is from genome assembly GCA_014607495.2 of Carposina sasakii. Classification (NCBI taxonomy): domain Eukaryota; kingdom Metazoa; phylum Arthropoda; class Insecta; order Lepidoptera; family Carposinidae; genus Carposina; species Carposina sasakii. Next base: position 7,891,446 of record CP053151.1, read on the forward strand.
CCGATATCGATATGATTAATATCTCATGTAGAGACTCTCTAATGCGTACTTATACATAGATAGAGATACAGCTAACTACGCCTTGCGCATAGAGTAACACTATGAAATTTCTCTTATTTGGTCTGACTAGGGGCATTAACAAATGTAATACCTGCCAAGCATAGGAACTAAACACAAGCTTTGCTCGTGGAATTGAATTTAACCATTCATAATGACAAAACTTGATAATTATAACTCAACTATTTAAATTGTCTCTGAATTATTAACACAGTGTCGGTGGAACACTCGGGATTGTCTACCACTATTATAATAATAACCAGTGGTCGGAGTAGGTATATTGAATTAAGGTCATTGACATCAAACGTATATGTTAATATGGATACGCCTCCGAGTTTCCGGATTATTATGATACAAATAAAATAAAAATACCGAAACTTCGAAATTATTACATGAAACTAGTTAAAAATGTATCAATACTCTCAACGCTATGCTGCTAGTGGCGTAGGTGACCAGAATTTAATAGTAAAAAATGACTGGTGTGTAAAAACCTTGTTGTAGTTAAAGTGTTGGAGTAAAAGCCTAACCATGTATAAAATGATATAATAATAATATTCATTTCAACACACGGCATTCGGCAAACAGGGTCTTTTGTCATCTTATCTCTATGCACAACGCATCTGACCAATTAGAATCAAGTATCCTGGATGACTCATTGACTGTTTGTTCGAAAACAATGCGCTCGCACCGACATTCAGACCAGGTAGCTCACTCACTTATTTCGGTTCGTGGAGTGCGCTTATTTTATGTGTTGTGAATATCTTGACTTGACCCTGGCTTGTGTACTGTCTTCTGAAATCTACTTAAAACGACGAATTTGGCTTATAACTACGGACATCGATTTATTACTCTTGGATTGGGCCCACTTGAAGTTATTTTTGCGCGGGTAAGTTTTAATTATTTTCACTATTTAAGAAGGTTTTAGAACTTGGAAACAGTTAAAAAAATCACTATATGAAACAGAATTTCATTATCATATTTACAGTTGTGTATGTATATATTGTAAATTTAAATCATTGTTTTAGGTGAAATATAACGTTGCATCTCTTCAGAAGAGCTAAAACATGGCAAAGGTTAAGACTAAAACAGTGCAAAAGTGGTTATTGCACTATCCTGAGCTACTTTACGATAACGCTAGTGGCACTATACAGGATGTTTTTTTGTGGCCACCTTTAACGATAACTCTATACATGAAATAAAGTAAGTTTATGCCAAAAAAAATGCTGGGAAATTTTTTTTTTTTTTTTTTAATTTTAAATTCCTTAATCGTGCGAAATTTATAGTGTCTAGTGTTTTCGTCAGTTTTTTATAGACAGATATTAATTATTTTTCGTGAAAAAATCCTGCTACGCGCGTCTATGTGCATTTATACAGAAAAACGCAGTCTATTTACTCAACTTTGGACCCTAATATTTTTGAAACCAGACACTTCCCAGGTATGCTTCCATGGAGAAAAATGATCGTGATTATGAGGAGATTCCGTAGTTTTCGGGAACGTTGACGACCAAAAATCACCCTGTATACTGTACAAAGTGTGAAAGTCATTTGACAGCTCTGAATAAAGGCAACATTATCAAACACATTGAAGGCGCTGTACATCAAGGAAAATTTAAGCGACCGCAAGAGGAATTTTACTTCGACCTCATTAAGTTCCTGATTCTATGCAATATTCCTTGGTCTCAAATGAAAAATCCAGCGTTCAAAGAGTTCTTTCAGAAATATATGTGCAGTACTTGTTGTTGCGTTTGTACCAATCGTAAAGTGGTTGACGAATCACAGTTACGAAAAGTTTATTTGGAGAAGTTTTTTAGGAATAAAATCAATTCGATTTATGAAATTAATAAAAATGAGAAACTATGGATATCGCTGGATGAGACAACAGACTTTTTTGGTCGATACATAGTCAATTTCCTAATAAAACCATTGCATCCTACCAATAATGTAGGCCGGCCTTATTTGATTGCTTGTAAAATGCTAACAGTAGTAAATGGACAAACAATAACACAATTTGTACTGCAATGTCTAGAAAATTTATGGCAAAACACTTTTGAATCGAAAGTTGATAATATTTTAATGCTTTGCACTGACAGTGTAGCGTACATGCTATCTGCAGGGCGAAATTTAAAACATTATTTACCTGAAATGATGCATGTGACATGTTTGGCGCACGCTCTTTATCGTGTAAGTGAGCAGATAAGGTCAGAATACAACGATGTTGATATTCTAATATCAAATGTTAAAAAAGTATTTTTAAAGGCTCCTAGTAGGATAAACATTTTAAAAGAAAAAGATCCTGACTTACCGTTGCCTCCGCAACCAGTCATTACCAGATGGGGTACTTGGTTAGAGGCAGCATCTTACTACGCTCAACATTTAGATAAAATAAAAGAAGTTTTATCCTGCTTGAGCAGTACTGATGCTATAGCCATACGAAACGCAAAAAACATTTTGGAAAAACAAAATTTAGAAAATGATTTAAAATATATTGAATAAAATTACTCTATTATACAACTAGCCCTAAAAGAGTTACAAAAACAAAATTTATCTCTAGCTAATTCACTTTTAGTGTTTGACCAAGTAAGAGCTACGCTTAACGAGTGCAATAATGAGAATATAAAAAATAAAATAGAATCAGTTATGGAACGAAATCCAGATTTAGACACAATTAGAAAATACAGCGAGAGTATTGAAAAAAGCGTAGCAAATAATCAGAAACTTTATTTCAAATTCGCTCCATTGACATCTACAGATGTTGAACGATCATTTTCCACATACAAATGGATCTTAGATGTTAAAAGAAATAGCTTAAAATTAGAAAATATTGAAAAAATTATAGTTATTTATTTTAATTGTATAGAGACAGAAAAACAAAATGTAGAAATTGTAACCGATGAGGATTAAAAATAATTGTTTTTAATAAAATTGTAATAATGATTATTTGTATTAACAATGAACAATTTTGTTTGGTTACGTATGGTTTTTTTATTTTATTACTCTATTTACCAAATTTTTGGAAACTCCGGTACATTCCGGAAAAAATGCATGTCCATGTTATGATATCATGACGCAAGTATGTAAAATCAATATACCTACTCCGACCACTGATAATAACACATAAAGTCACACCGAATAACTCGGTCACAATTGACAACGGCGCGGTCGGTACCAGCGGAGGCTCACAGCTCGAACTCGGAGCGGGTGTGGCGCCGCGCCTCGAGACGCACGCGCGCTCCCGCGCGGCGCACGCACGGCGGCCGCGGCGCCGGCTCCTCGCAGCCGGCCGCCGGGAACGAGCGCCAGCGCCGCCCGAACAACCGCTCCAGGTAACATCTTAGTCAGATCCGGGTCGCCGCGCTGTCCGCCGCCAGCGGCCGGTACTCGCCGCGAGCCAACTCGCGCATCTCGCAGTTGTTGTTGCCGTTTACCGTTTTGGGTCCAAGGGGCTCGTCGTGTATGCTCCGGCGCGCACACGGCTCGGCGCCGCGTCCGAGCAACGCGTCTCGCTCGCTCACCCGCTCGGGGCTGCCGCCGTGCCCGCGCACTCCGCCGTTGGCGTTGACGGCGTTCACTATGATCGTCTGAGACAGCGGCCCGCCGTGAATCGGGCTGCCGTCCATCAGCTCACCGGCACCAATTTCAGTTCGTAATATTCTAATTTTTTGAATCATCTCCTTTATTTCGTATCGGAGGATTCCGAGGAAGCACAACTTTAAGAATGCTATTACGCAATACCCTAAGACAAACAACGCGTCTGCAGTTCTTCGTAACCACACAAGCAGGCGTTCCGCGCAAGCGGCCGTGTGAGGCGCACAATGCGCCGTCGACGACGGCAACTGTGTCGTAGCAGCGCCCAACAGCGTCGACACGGCCGGTGTGTGGGCTGGCATACGGCAGCAACTCGGAGGCAGTGTGGAACGGTTTACGCCGTAAAAGTCTGACGGTCCTGTCACCCCGCAGCACCTCTGTTCTCGTTGGAGTCGATCCCACGCCTCCGAAAACTCTATATCGGAATGATACTCCTTCACGAGTCGGATTCGAAGCTGCGGTCGCAGCTCGCGACAGACTCGCTCGAACCGGAACGCCCAGTACACGCCGATGGCCGCGTCGCCGACAAGAAGCGCTAGGAGGGCAAGCCAGTAGGCGTTGAGCATGCGCTCGGAGAGGCGCAGCGCCGCCAGGCAGCCGAGCAGCTGGAGCAGGCCAGCCTGTACGGGCAGCGCCGCATAGCCGTACATGAAGCCGGGCTGTGCAGCGCCCAGGCCGGGTACCAGTGCGCGTCGGTAGTCCGCCAGCGCGCGGCCTGCGGCTGCGCAGAAGGCCAGCGCGGCCAGTAGAAGGGCGCCGTTGCACGCGTAGATCCAGATGCGGTAGTAGCGCATGGCACGGTGCGCGGCGGCGGGGTGCGCGGGGCGCGCGGGCGGCGGCAGCGTCATGGTGGCGGGGCCCGCGTCATGGCGCCGCTCCCGCCCGCGCCGCCGCCACACGCCGCGCCCCACGCCTCTGCAACAATAAACTCCAATTTAGTTCCTAGAGAGTAGGTAACCTACCAAAATATAATTTTCTACTGACCTTTTTATTTTGCAATGAATTATGGACGGACAGCCAATTTCGTGCAACTGTTACTCGACCATAAACTAGCTCAAAGTGTTATGGAAAGCAAGTTTTGCTAAAAGCTGCGCTTAAACTAATATTAGAATCCATTATCATGAATCAAAGAAATAAGAAATATGCAAATATTACTTTGGAGCAGCAAACGAATGTTTTATTGATTTCTTCATTCTACAATGTTCTAAAATAGAAGTAAACAACAGACACTGAGTAGGTGTGTATTGTTGAGCTTTGAGCAGTAGAAAGTTTAACTTAGTATATACAATTGAATTTAATACCAGATTTGTTTGTCTGTGTTTTCAAAGATTTATGAGACATTATAATAAACCACATACGGACGCAAACGATGAAAGGCGTAATGGCCGTGTTTGATTTTAAATGTAAATGTTTTATGCTTACTAGAAAGAATGGTTAAAAGTAAGTTATCCTTTTGCGAATGATTCTATTATTGCGTGAACTTTCGATATAAATACAAAAAATATACTATCATCTAGCCCTCTTCATAGTTAACTCTTCAAATAACATAAATTCTTCAGAATCACCTGTGAAATCTTAGATTAACCCAGTAACCTAGAATGAGGCTTATAAAAGCGTAGCTTTATGTTTATGATTCAAATTGTTAGTGTTCCCACAGGACTGGCAGTAAAATGGACAGTATATAACTTTAATGAGGGCTATAGTTTCATTTCCCTTTATCAAACAAGACTAGAATATTTTAGGGGACAAAGCCATGTGTAAGGCGGATTTCCAAGTCCCTCTATTCTATTCCGTAGTTTGGTATCCCAAAAACAAAATAGCACTAAGCTAATGTAAGCTAAGCATTTGCAGCATGGGCGTTGCGTCATCATCTGAGAGCCGGTTCACACATTCAGATCAGACCGATTATTTTATTAGAGTCACTTTTGCGGCTCTACTGGTTACATTTTAAACAGATCCGACGAAATATGCACTGCTGTTAAATCAATTTTTAGCTGAAGAGCTCATCACAAAACAGTTTTGCGATGGACGACATTATAAATGCAATATTATATGAATATACATAGATGAATGTCTCCCTGATCCAACAAGTATTAAGTACAAGACTATATGTGGTCTATATTCGGCCTTTGTTGATACTGTTAAACTATCAGACCGACCTGAAGCCTTCGCTAGCAGTCGATACAACGTGGGCGCTGAAAACATTTCGTTGACGCTAATGTGTTTTGACAAACATACGAAAAAAAAATTATGGCACCTATCTAATTATGGATCACCCACCACCGGGGGTAGCCGTTGGTGGGCGGACACCAATACGATTGTGTTGTTAGTTACCTTGCCTGTCGCGCAAGTCTGTCCTAGGTTTGAATCCTGGTTGATATAATGATTATCGATGTTTGTTTACAAGTGATTTATGTTTACCATTTGTGTGGACAAAACGTATAAAATAGTACTTACAATCCGCCGCCCGTACCGTTGGCTAAAGCCCTGGCTAGTCACAGGAGGGGGCGCGCGAGTCTCACCAGGGCGCCTACCACGCCTGTGCGAGTTCTGGAACAATAAAACATAGTTTTAGTCCTATTTCCACCTAAAACATGGTCCATAGTTTCATCTGTCGAAGGATGTATTTAAATTACATATTCTTATTACATTGATTTAAGTATCTAAACTAACCAACAACTCGGTTTACCAGAGGGTGCTTCCTCAGAATGCTGGCAACATTGCCTAGCTGTTTGATATACATATAACAACTTGGTACAGATAGACTATTCAATTAACTAATATGACGTCTTCTTTGTAGGTACACTCTTCGTTTAACTAACGAAACTGTTAACTATTCTGTTTTCATTGTGTGTTTATTCCATTAATTAACAATGTAAACTAACACTGGATCACTACGTTTAACTTATCATTGTTTATTTATTTGATGCAACCATCTCATGTTTTCGTTTCGTTTCGTTATTTAAACTTGGCTACCTTTTTGCATACTAAAGCTTAATTTGCATTCTGTTGGTTTTTCAAGGGAGCACAATATACCTTGAAAATAATTATGCATTTCAGACAAATAACTATTGAATATTTAGAGTAGGAACTTTAAAAAAACACTATATAATTTATCTAACAATTTCTATGATAAGTTAGATAACCTAGCTAGTCAAATTCTATGTCCACTTGTTTTAAGAGCGTATGTGCAAGAACTCGAAAACTTTAGCATATAATTTTCAACATCTATTTACGAGTCAAGCGTAATTTTTTGCTTGACATTCGTTGCAAGTTTAGTAACATAGACAGTGAACTACTATTCATGTCCTTTCACCAAAACACATCATATTAACTTTACAATATATACACTGCGTATAAAACTCCAAACTATTATATTTACATAAATGAATACAAAGCTCACACGTACATAACAACTGGATTATTATTCCCTGAATAGCTACCAGCATTGCAGGAGTATTGTTCACAACAAAGTTCCCACGTAACTATATTACGAATGTTTGTACGGAGTCATCGCAACTATTTTGTTCAACTAGTTGGCATTATCAACATAACCAACTACCAAATAGTTACTGTTGCAATATTCACAAGTTCACAAATATGTGAATTCAAAGGAGACATCATAATTGCATTCAGTAGGTGAATCCGCCCAGAATATTTTTATGCACCACTAGCTGTTGCTCGCAACTTCGTTAGCGTGAACTACAGAATATAGTATGTCCTTCTCTGTACTATAGGTACATGTAAATGTCTTTTAATATTTTCGTAACTCGTACTCATAACAAAGTAGGTATACTACGTAGCTACAGTTTCAACAATATCCATCCTTGTATCGACTTCGACCCTTCCAAACTAGCCTTCGTAGCCTTAAAGTTGATAAAGATTACTCCGATATTTTTTTTAAAACGAAAAACCGACTTCTTTCCAAAACTCGAGCTTACTAAAGTAAAATTTTACTAAAGGGAAAATATATATTGTGTTAAGCCGTATACGACGTTTAGAAGGCATAATATTGTCAGATTTATATGCCAGCAAATGATTAAATAGGCCACATGACAAAAGAGAGAAATGACTAGGCTTCGAAACTTTACGTCTGACTACGAATATATAAGCAACATATAATTACACTCCTTCTTCCCGCCCTGTTCCCAATCATTTGGGGTCGGTGCAATATGTAGGTACTCTTCTTTCAGTCATCCCTATTATCCGTCATCTCGTTATTTTCATGTCATCCTCTTCCTCTATAACCATCTTACTTCGGACACGGCTTAACGCAACATACAATTACACGACTTAACACAATTATTTTCATCTTCATAAGCCTATTGCAGTCCACTACTGGACATAGGGGGATTTTGTTACTAAAAAGTTCCACTATCTGTTGTATTTTTAACCGACTTAAAAAAGAGAGGTTATCAATTCGTCTGTATGTTTTTTTTTATGTGTGTTACCTCAGAACTCCGTCATTTATGAACCGATTTAAATTTTTTTTTATAGTTGGTCATTGTATACTTCCAGGTTGGTCCCATATTCACCACATCAGGATCTGATGATGGGATCTTGGAGAAATCGAGGGCAATCCTCGAATATTGTAGGCACATGTAGTCTGTTTTTACACTTTTACTGAGCGTTTTAGTCACCTACATATAAAACATAACATGTGATGATGGAATCTCTAAGGAATCTAGGGATATCCTCAAATATAATAGGCATGAGTAGTCCGTTTTTAGATTTATATAGAGAATTTTGGTCAGCTACACATAATATAAAGGAAACGAGGGTCTGATGATGGAGCCGCCGAAAAAAAGATCGTGGAACTTTTTAGTAACAAAATCCCCCTATGGCAGGGGAAGCCTACGTCCAGTAGTGGACTGCAATAGGCTTATGAAGATGAAGATAATTGTGTTAAGTAAGATGGTTATAGAGGAAGAGGTAGACATGAGAATAACGAGATGACGGATAATAGGGATGACTGAAAGAATATATTGCACCGACCCCAAATGATTGGGAACAGGGCGGGAAGAAGGAGTGTAATTATATGTTGCTTATATATTGTTAGACGTAAAGTTTCGAATACTAGTCATCGTCATGTGGTCTATTTAATCATTTGCTGGCATATAAATCTGATAATATTATGCCTTCTAAACGTCGTACACGGCTTAACGCAATATATATTTTCCCTTTAGTAAAATTTTACTTTAGTAAGCTCGAGTATTGGGAGGAAGTCAGTTTTTCGTTTTAAAAAATATATATAATATTAGTAATAATAATATTAGTAACTAGTGGATGCCCGCGACTACGTCCGCGTGGACTGCAGAAAAAAACAAAATGTCTAAAAATATCCGGGATAAAAACATTTTCCCGGGATAAAAACATTTTCCCGGGATAAAAAGTAGCCTATATGTTAAGTGGGATCTGTCACAATATATTCCTGAAAATTGCATCTAAATCGGTTCAGCCGTTTCTGAGATTAGCGTGCACAAACATAGATCCGTTAAAATTTTATTATATGTATAGAATAGATAGATATATAATGGTTGGGATGTAAGATCGTGTGCCCGTCACGTAAGGCCGGAAGAGAGTATATGAAATAGCCGGTTTATCTATTCCATGAGCTTTAATTCTTTATGAGAATTGTTTTCTTTCCATATACTTTGCAGGATGTAGAGTTGGAATTTTTCCTTCTCGATCTGCGGACCAAGAAGAAAACTGATAGTTTTTCCCTGAAATGACATTTTTTATTTATAAATACTTTCCCTTGGCAGACGCCCTCTGCTATTCGAAAGCATTACCAAACATATTTTCATAGAGAAAGTAACAAAATAAAATTGGTACCCCTTTACCGTAAACAAGCTACGGACTAGGTGTTATCCGCAAGATAAAGTACTTATCATAACTTAACCTTACCGTGTGTTTTGTGACACGAAGGAAATGCTCTTTTCTAACATTTTTACTATATGTTTTGTAATACTATTGGCATGTCAATGGAGAAAGCTCACTTTACAAAACTAATTAAAGCACTGTTCATTAGATTTATAAATTTTTTTATTTATAACATTCATTAATTTTAATGTAAGCCCATAAGAATAGAGAGGACCTCTATAAAAAGTTATAAATATAATGATAATGGTATGTAGTGGGCAGTGAGTATGCGTTTCTGTAGTGGAAAATATTTATTTTTCTGATACCACTGAAAACTAGTAATTATCACACGACGTTTTTAGTAAAACTATCTTTATGCAGAATCAACAGGTTAATTCTAAACCTTGACAAAAAATATCACGAACATTGAAAAAGTGAAATGTTCCTTCCAATGAAAAGCTCGTTGAAAGCTATTAGTTTTATTTCAATGAAAAGCGTCAGTAGCCTAAACAAGTGCGCACTTAAAACCTCATTACGGTAGGTATTTTATATTCACGGAGGACGTTTAGAAGTGATTTGAGGTAGGTGAATGAATAATTCAGTTGCTTCGAGTTTAGAAGCTAGTTTAAGTACATTATCTGAGCCAGCAATTTCCCGACTAAGCTTATTATATTCTTCTCATGTGGATATTTTATGACTAACAGTCTCTGTAGACTATGAAAACATCTAGAATGACGGCAAAATAACGTGATTAAAATTTGCTTTTGTTATGATCCATAAGATACAGACTTTATACAGGTGATGTATGAATTGAAGAAGCGTCGTACCTTATATTATACGATATTGACATTATTAGGTTCATAAGGGACAAAGTAGCTTAGTAATATTACGAAGGAGACATTTAGTGCGTTATTGGTGGTATTATTCGGTGTCACAGATTATTTTTGTATAATTGTCTAAGCCCCCTGACTTTACAATGGTTTGTAAGATCCAATAAAATAAGAAATCTTTAGAAAAATTCTGAAGAATAATACCTACCTATCATCTCAAAGAAGTCTATTTTCAGTTTACGAGTCCAGAGCTAAGTTATGATTTATACGAGCTAAATAAAAGAAATGCACTCAACGGCACAATAACATCTGCTACGGCCAAGTTAAGGGTCTCCTAACCGCCGACCACTCACAACTACGAGTTATAAATGTTGGAAACATGTACATATAGAATTGAAAACCAATATATGGAACCAGATTTATTTATTTCGTTGCAAAGTCAAACACATGTTTGTAGAGATTCATTTGGACGAATACAGATTTAGTTTTTGTCTACTATTTTCTCATAAGGCAGCAAAAGATTATTGATATTCTTTATTGTACGCACAAATATAGAATAATTATAGTAACGTCACACAGTAACAGAGATAATTCAAAACACACCAATACAAACTCAAGTATTTATACTAACTACCAACATACTTAGGTACTCGTAAAAAAATGTTGCAAGAAAAAATTAAATGCCGAGGAAAACTAATTTACAAGACCTTATTAATTTACGAGGTGAAGTTAAACATCCCAAGATTCTTCAGCAAGATATTAAGTACATAGCTACCTACCAATCTAATAATTCTGATGCATAATGAACATACAGTGCAAGTCAATGGAAATTAAACTACATTTATAAACGACGCTTATAATGAGTCTTATAATGAGTAGGTATCTACTCGTACACACAATAATGTTGTAACACGTTCGTCATTAAGAGCCACTAGGTACATCTACCGTAATATTAATAATTTTATTATGAAGTATGTAGCGAAGGAATAACTTTACTCCGTACCCGTAGTCTGAAGTGAAAAAAGGTTTTTGCTAAGAATAATTCTAAAAACCATTTCTATATATCATACATGCACCTAATAGATTATTGTTAAAATTTTCTATCTATATTTATCTATACATATGATAAAATTGTAACGGATCATGTTTGTGCACGCCCGCGACTCCGTCCGCGTGGACTACAGAAAAAACAAAATGTCGAAATTATCCGGGATAAAAAGTAGCCTATATGTTAAGTGGGACCTGTCACAATATATTCCTGAAAACTGGATCGAAACGGTTCAGCCGTTTCTGAGATTAGCGTGCACAAACGCACCGATAGACAAACAGACAAACCGACAAGCAGACAAATCTACAAACAGACAAAAATCATTATTTTGGGAACTATTGCGTTGATAAAGGTCTCCTATAATATTTTTTCTCATATATCTTCTATGTACAGACAGCGACCCGTTACATTTTTATTATATGTATATGTAGATAGATTACTATTATAAAGTAACATATAATTAATAACTGTACCTATTTGTAATTAGTACGAGTAAATAAGCGATGTGAAATCATAAAAGTGTTATTCATTGGACTAAAAGATGTGCGATTGATCCCCTAAAATGTAGTAAGGGAATATACTGAGTCTAGTGACACATTCTCTGGGGGACCGCCATACTGCGAGGATTAAAGCTAAGTAGCACTTAATTATTGTTAAAAGGATTGTATAATGTATAGTATTTGCATTGTCGTGTGTTCCAAATATCTTCGCTATTGTTAATGTGTGTTTAATCATTTCTTATAACGTTTATGTATGTTGAGAATACCCTCTCATAGCATATGCTCCTTTTATTAATGTGTAATTGCTTAATTGTAAAATTACCAATTTCCCTTGTGAATTTCTTCTTAGTTCTTTTCACAATAGTGTAATCGAACTGTGTATATTTTCAGTATTATATAATCATAATATAATATTACTGATTTACTTCTTTTATTCTAAATCCTGACCTAACTTATTAGTTTTTCCCCTTTAAAATAGAATATATAGGTAGTTTAGTACAAAGCCCACCAAGGATATTCAATCTAGACTAGATAATATATATTTATACATAGTAAAGTCGACCTTAATCTATCACACTTTATCGCTGACTGACTTACTCAGACACCTACGATACCTATCTACCTACCCACTTATGACCAAAGTACCTATTAGATAACAAAGTTTACGTGACGGGCACACAAACTTCTATACCGTAGATTATCTTTTCGCGTAAGTTATGTGGAAAAATAGTATACCTAGACCTCCTTACATAGGTAGGCTCTTCAGATTTTTAACTTAGTTCTATTCCATCCAAGCAAATTCATATCTACTATGTAAATATAAAGACAGGTGCTAAAATATTATATCATAGTCTCTCACATTATATACTTCGATGTACAGCTTATTACAAGCTTTTTTATAACTTTAGTTCTCATTGTACCGCCAGTAACAACTTATAGCTTGAGAAACGGAAATGTAGTATTATCAAAAACTAGGTCATACCAGTCCAGTCCAGTTCTGTCCATCAAACTTGTCGGATGCATTTCAATGAATACGGTAGATGGTTATCTACGAGTATTGTGTTATTTCGGTGTAGGTCCTTTACCGATTTTTACAATAGGTACGTCTGTTTGGTACTTACGGATAAACGATAAAGTTTATACGCTATACAAAACTGGGACACAAAAACACTTCAAAGGGGTGCAAACACAAACATAACAAGTTAAATGTCAACATGACGTCATAGATGTGGAGAATACAAGAGCAATCAACATTAGAACTAATGGATGTTTATGACTACAAATATTATAAATTGATTACCGTATTGTTAGTGCTCTTTTTTACTTTAATTGAACGGACAGGACCGATTTTAAAACTAGATAGGTAAGAGGTAGATATGTAATATTGGAAAACTATTCAATTACCTAGTCTTTTAGTTCCACAAATAAAATGTTTATCTTATATTACCTACTCGTACTTTTAGTCAGAGGTCCGAAGGTTTGTATCAGAAACCAACAGCAGCCGGCGACTTTGTCGAAACTATAAAAACAACAAGCCAACATAAATATCCCAACTTAAATTTACTTAACCCATAAAAACAGATCCGAGAATCAAATCATTAAAGGCCGTGAACGGCGCTACAAAGTTATTTTAAAGTCAAATAAAATAAAGCACAAATAAAAAGTCGCTAGTGCTCGTAGAGGCTTTATTACAACAACTGGGCAAGAGCGAAACGATGTTCGACGGCAAGAAAAACAGTGTAACATTGTTGGAGATTCTGGCGTGATGCCAGTTCTTACTGAAGACATTCGCTAGCTGGACTGCTGCATCAGGGTTATTGAAATCGTGTTGTAAAGTCCTCACGATCTCATTTATATGGATGTCTTTAAGTGGGGAGTTCAGGCTGACTATTTTAAAGTCTTTTGTGGTGATTTGTCAAACAGGCTTTTACCATGGCTTTACAAAAAGACTTTTAGAAAAGTCTCTTGCTAGAATTTAGAAGAACTTTTTTTACTATTTACCCACATTACTTTATCAAAACTTTTGAAAATTGCTACAGACATATAGGTACTACATGCAACATCTAGTAAATACGTAAACAAATTTTCACATACCAAAAACCACATTAATATCCTACCCTAACGGTCGGACAAACATATTAATAAACATAACAAACTAACCCTGAAAGCAGCTTACAAACTATTCGGGTTAAGGTATTACAATACGTGAAATTAAATTGCGATTTTTCCGTGCCATTGAGCCAAAGGACCCGCTTTGTTATGGTCCAGTACAACCATGAAGGAAAGACAAAATGGAGATACGATTACGCAGCGCAGTATTCTAATCATCGATTAACATTTCCACCGTAGTCACTACACCTACTTGCCTCTAGTTAGAGCCTCGCAAAGATGACATTATTTTGTAGGTAGAAATGTTCTAGGTAGAACAAAGGTGACATTATTATCTACATAGAAACATTGTCAAACCATCTCCCTTTTGCCCTTTCTTCATGAGTACAACCCGAGGACGGTTGCGAATTCTGGTTATTTCAGTAAAAGCATTTCATACGCGCCCCTCGCTTCGCCTCGTCCACTCAAATTATGTACCGACGAAATATTTCATTCCCAGTAGCGGCGCAAAGGGGAGGGGCACGGTAGAGCGACTGCCCAGGGTGCAGAAAGAGGGTCTCATCGCCGCCGATTATTTTATCGTATAGATTTGACAAGCGGTTAGGGGGCGCCTATGGAATCCTGCCCAGGGCGCCGGTAGTACTATAACCGGCACTGGTTAATCCAAAGGCGGATGCTGTAACTGTAACTATGTTTTAGGCAGTTTATTCTGCATATTTCATTCCCCTATGTATAGAGTAAAATTTCACACACACACGCCCTTTATGAGTATAGGAAAATATTACGTTCCTTCTTTATGGGTGATATGCAAATGAAATAGCTTCGGGTCAACGTGTCAAGGTCACGGCGCCATGGAATTTTGGGGCCGGGGTGTGGACTGAATGACTGTCATTTTTGGCGTTAAGGTGCTTGTGGATTCGCCATGGATTTTTATATTATTTGTTGATTATTAAATTGTTAATCATTAAATTGGGGTGCTAGGGACATCGTCATTATAACCGCAAGGGATGAGCCGATGATTCGAAATGGCTCTCGTAAAAAATATGTATATTTCGGTGGTGTGTTCTTGCTTCAATTAAAGCTTGTGACAACACATACATTTAGATTTGCTTGCACACCGAAGGATTCGAAGTTACTTTCACGACAACTCTGTTCAATAAACAGTATTCGATGGTACACATTCGTAGCAGGTTCGTAGTTCGTAGCACGTGCTACGAGTCATGCCCGTACATATCTTACGTGTATTCGCTCGCTTATCTTCTTATTAATAAATCTAAATTAGCCCCGCCCATTTACAAATGGTCATTCAAATAATCTACGATATAGCACATAAGTAAAGCACTTGCCGACGTAGTTGGGTATGAGATAAGAGATGGCATAGATTTTCATTCACATAAGTTCCCTTCGCTGATCACCTCGATTCTGGATATCTGCTAGATACAGTTCTGTTATAAAATGTATAAAAAATTGTGATTTCAATCATATCTAAGTAAATAAAAGACCACAGAATAATATAAACATTAAATCCTACTTAGGCACAGCAGCACAAAATGTTATACAAATCAGTATATTATTGAAATGAAATAATTTTTTATTTGCTTAATACGTGGTATTGTATAGAATTATATTTTGAACATATTTCTCGGACACCTTTATACAGCGATAGTAAAATCCGGGACTGGTCTCATCATATAAAAGTCGTTAAGTGCGTCGCGTGTTAGCTACCGCATTATTCGCTCATTCATATTTATTACACGCAAATATTGACACTCACGTATCTCATCAATAACGATGGAAATATTTGACAGAACACAACGCACCACCAAACTTGAAATCTAATGAAACCCTCGGGGGTGTTTTCTAAACTTGTATTAAAAAACAAACCAAGTGCGATATGAGCTCACACGCGAAGTGTTCCGTACGATTATCTGTAAAATACGGCAAGAAAACCACGCTTGCTGTGTGGAAGCCCTACTTAAATATTCATTATTTATTCTGTTTTTAATATTTTTTATTATACCTAACCGGCAACAATCATCTATGAAAACTTAACTGTCATTCTGTCATGGTACATGATACAGCCCAGTGATAGAGCCTTGTGAAGTTGTGACAGACGGATAGCGTAGTAAGGACTCGTAGGCGATTCCGGTTTTACCTTTTGGGTACGGAACCCTAAAAAAGCTTCTTTATTTATCAACATTACAAAATTAGAATAACCTGTCTTGAACTTGATTAAATGAGACGGAGTACCTCAAGAAAATGATGATGGATGATGCGGCGTGCGAGGAGAGCTCGGCGCGCCTATATTAGTGCAAATGAAGCATATACAAACAGGAGATGGAATCATAGGTATCTCGAGTGTTGCTAACCTTTTGGAAGTATGAATTGGGTAAACACGTAGAATAGCCTCTCTTCTCTAACTGCGAAAATTAGTTAAACTAACTAATCCAATGCTACATCCAAAGTAGCCTATGCTGTACGATTTGAACCAACTAATTGGCTAGCTTTTACTTTTCACTGTAAGTGTACACTTCTTGTCTTGGGTTATGCCTATGACTGAAATTATGGTACTACCCCTAGATAAGGCAAAGGCGAAATGGAAGATCTTTGGTACTAAGTACCAAAAACCATCGATCCGTCATGCTGGCAATACCTGTGGCGCGGCGAAGCGATACTATTTTTTCTATGATCAGCCACCTCCTGTATGTATCGGCTTGGTTTCATGTACTCATCGCCGGGTCACCTCGAGTCAGCCAATCTCGAGTGCCTCCCCCTACTGAGGACCTGTCGCGAGCACCTAACAAGAATTGATCCACTCCTAACAACTTTGATAGATTACTAAACTGAGTAAAATTTCCAAGACAATGTCGCAAAAAGCCTTTTTTCCTGATTTATTCGGATATAAAATATTGCGAGCTACATTTCTGCCAAAGTTGGCCCTTAACCTTTTAGTTTGTTACTAAAACATTCCTATTTCAACCCTGCCTGAGGGCATATTGCTGTACAGATTTCAGTGGGGTAAGCACGAACCTTTATACGCGGCGTAACGACTCGCTAGCTAAAATCTATGTGTTTTGACAGTTTGACGCTAGCGTTACAGACTATCGAGAGGTTCGTGCTTACCCCAATGAGCAACTCATTACTAAGCAAGTATCAAAGGATATGGTTGTATGCTCGTATATAAGAGTTGTGTTGTGCAAGAATTTAAAATATGTCGAACTAATTGATATATTATGAAAATCATGCGTAAAAGCTACCGGTGATGTGAAATGTCAATAAGCGTAAATAAGCAAGCTTTAGATTCCCGCTCAGTTTAAAGTCCGCCTTTACCCGACCAGCAAAGCAAAACGTAGGATTATGATTTTCAGAATAAAGGCTCGTCTACCTTATCGCTATAAACAATTTCAATTTGGCATTTCAGAAGTAGTGTGCCAAAAATTTAAATTAGTGTTGTGCAAAAGGTAGGGGTACAGGAACATTGTAAATGCCTTTGGCTCGGTTCCAGGGGACACGGAATAGCTCGGTCCCTCGCCTCTGATAGTATTTAACAGCGCAGTTTCGCCAGATTTCTATTTTGCCTAAATAGAGAGAACAAGTGGAGCTTGGCAAATGATGTACCTATATGTACAATCTACATAGATATAGAAACGTTGCTAATATACGGAATAGCATTATAAGTATAAATTTCATAGTAGTACCGAGCTAAATAAGCTAGTTGACTCATTCTATGTAGGATTAACGAAAGATTTGTTTGTATCACAAAAATATACATACATCATCTTCTTCTTAATATATAAAAAATCCGTGTCACTGTGTATGTTCCGAATAAACTCAAAAACGAGTCAACTGATATTCATGAAAATTGGCATATATATGTAATTTAGTCCAACTTAGATGATAGGATAGTTATTATTTAAATTAATGGTCTTAATAATTAATAATTAATAAAAAACTGATCATCAACGTTGGTTGTTGTTATTAATCGTACGTTCCATAACAATGCCTATGGAGGTGTAATTTTGTACCTTTTTCTGATTTTTCTGTACACATAGGTTGTCCAAAGCGTATTAAGAACAAACACAGAGAAAGAGAATTTCAACTAACGACCATCGTAAGCCGGTATTTTAGTATTGCAACGTCGAGTTAACTATCCGTTCGCCCGTTTTGGTATTTAAACTATTTAAGTAATCGAACAGCTCTTTTAGACTGCACGAACTGTACTTAACTGAATAGATAGGCATTTTGTAGCTAATAGGAAGGATTTTTTGTTGGGTACATGAATCACTATCAATATTTGGTTAGAAAAGACGATTATACCTATATAAGATAGATACAATGTTTTTCCTTATATATTTACCCTGACTTCAATGTATACAATATGCAGGATATAACAAAAAGGGTATGTTAAGCGAAAACCTATGTAAGTAGCCCACTATAGAGAACCTATTTCCAAAATTTGAGACTCGAAATCACATGTTTATTTTTCAAGATTCTATGAACATTCCTTAGTTGTTTAGGAATTATCCATACTATCTTGAAAAATATACATGTGATTTCGAGTCTGAAATTTTGTGGGTAGGTTCCTTTAAGTGGGCTGTTTACATAGCTTTTCGCTTAACATACCCCTTTTGTTACGCCCTGTATATATATGAGATTGCCATGTTTATTATAAACAACCTAGACTTATTCAGCAGACAATAAAAATAGATTTATAAGTTCACTTACCAGTTTTCTCCTGCATAAGGCGTATTACTCTATCAATGAATTTTTACTTGATAAAAGTATGTGCCATAAAAGTTTATAATATTTACAATGTAATTACACAATTTCTGTGTGCATTACCATTGAGGGTCCACATTGGAGTTCAGAGCTTTTGAATGCATCAATCAATCAATTTATGTCAACAAACAGCAATTATTTTTACTTACATATCCTACAAAATCCTAATGTATGGTCACCTCGACCGCAGTACTTCTTCGCAGGAGTTAGATTATTATTTGAAGATAAACGGTACATTTTTATATAATATTGGGTAAAGCAATAAACATTTTTTACTAAAGAATAGACTATAACAAACATCTATTTAACTAATAAATGTTACGTAAATTGATTTATTTTTATGGGAAACGTTTCAATCCAGGGACCACCTTTAATCAATTTAAACTTTTAATTGGCTGGGCAAATTAATGGTTGAATTTGCAATGATTCAAGTACTTTTACTAACTCTCAGTCACACCCATATTTTAAATATCATATGCACTTTTCGCGATCGATTGAGGGACCACCTTCTGATTGCTATATTTTATTATTGAGTGAACAGAAGGGAGAGATTTTTTTAGAATTAGCTTTACAAATCTTTTACTAAGAGTACCTAGTCATTTACAGAAGTTGTAAATTTCAACTAGATTATAAGATATGGGTACCTGGCAGTCACGACTGAGGGTCCACATTTAACCGAATGTAACTTTTGAGTGCCGACTTTTACAAATTAATGGTTGAATTTACAATTGTTTGAGACCTTTTACTAAAGGCTGACACATACAAAAACTCTGAACTCCACTGTGGACCCTCAATGGGAACGCACACTAATTTCCGACATTTTACTTTAATATGTATGACATTTGATAATGTGTTTCTGTTTGTTATATTGCCATTATTTAGAAATAGATATGTCAATTTGGATTTCGGGTTTTTGTGTAATATTTATTTGTTATCGACTTTTATAATTCATTTGACATTTGTAATTACAATTTTGCATGCCGTAAATGGCAAAATAAGAGAACTTAACTTCTGTACTATGTAACATTCTCTCTACCTTATTTTGTACAAAATAAATTAATTTAATTGAATTGTTTTAACCAAGACATATGCCTCCACTCCTATAATCATAGTCACTTGACCGATATTCCACTTAAAGATAATTAATAATGCGTTTTTATTATCTAAAATTGTTATTTAGGCTGTTCTTCATAATTAACGCGAAAGGAAATGGGAATTGGGATGATTTATTTTTACGATCACGCGATATTTGTTGTTATTGTACTTTTTGCTCGGTGGTAAATAAAATTATTAGGTATGAATGTTTTATAATTGGGTTTACAACCAATACATCTCTTGTCATTTGCTGCTTGAAATTCGGTAGTTACTTTAAGTACGAGTAACAAAATGATCGTCTGATGATCGTTTCCCTTTAGTGACAAAACGGTATCCAATACATTTATTGTAATGTAATAATAATTTAGTGGAATGGCACGACAGTAAAGATATTTATTTAGGTATCTATTTTCAATTTCCAAGGAACTATAATTTACCTATAGATAAGTAGTTCTTGTTTTTAATATAAAATAGTTGTCGTATGCAACCAACGCAGACAACATCGCGGGGAAAATCTATTTACTGTAAACTTTCATCTGTGTTTATACAACGAGAAACCCTTCAATGTTCAATCAATCCATCCGTTTGTTGACTCGCCCAGAGGACAATAGAGCCCAAACGAGCTAAACTTTACCCGTGCCGCGTCTCGTCGACAATTAGAACGTAGAGCTGTCTCAGGGGGGACAAGCGCATGACTGCCCCGTCCCGAGAGGTATACCAATGTTATAACATTGTGTTTCATCTAATTTCACGTGTGTCAGTTTCATTGTGTGTCATGTTTTTGCCACCTAAATTTTACATATTGTTTTTGATAAATACCTTCTGTTACTACGTACTTGTTATGATAGCTACTGTCCATAGCGTCTGCTTCATAGCTTTTCGAATTTTCTTATCGATTTATCCAAATACAATTTTATCGTGTAGAAGCAACATACAGAGTTACTTTCTCATTTCCAATATTAGTTTCGAAGTATATATAGAATTTAACCCTAAAATATAAATTGAGTCTATAAAGTTTTGAAACTCACCCCAAAAGTTTTCTACGTCTAAAATAAACGGTATAAAAATTGTTTTTTATTAGATTCATAAGTCAAACTATTAATTGGATCATACTCGTACTTTAGTTACATCATTTTGTTAAACATAGACTAGATAGTTTTTAGTTATAATGTACCTACCTACTTCTTCTTTCTACTACCCAGGACTCCGTCTGCGTAAATATTACGATAATATTACGATATTATAAAACTTTCACCCTAGTGGGGATTTTGGAAAAACCTCTTTTAGTGCTTTCCGTCACTCCTTGATGAACGTGCACATTCAGACCCCTGCCTTTGCCCAATAGTTGCGTTTGTGTGTTGTTTGTCACTCAGTCAGTAATGGTACTTTTAAATAGTGTTGATTGCTTTCGATTTCAATGTTGGTTTAATCTATACTAGATAGAATAGGATCAGAAACTACATTTAAACCCAGACAGATTTATGTTAGTTCATCTAACTACAGTATGCTAAGTGTGAGATTTCGTTAACGTAAAGCAGCCAACCAATCGCGTTATGGCGTGGTGACATCATGTAATTAATACATATAATAACAGCACTAAGTGAATGGTTAAATAGTTAACGTTACTATGAATGAGTTGGAAGTGAAAACTTGCACTATGCCCTTAGAACGTACATACCAACGTATTTACCATAACTAAATCATAACCGTTATGCATATTTGGTAATGCGCTAAATTTCGACAACGGTAAAAGCCAAAAGAGAGACGTTGAAAATGTTTGAAACGCTGTCAAATTAACGTTTTTATCTCGTTTTATACACAGTCAAACCTAAACTAAACCATAACCAAAACGTTCCCTTGAAAAGTAAAAATGTTGTCATTTACCTCTGCTCCACCTAGTTAGTTACATGATGGAACTATGTAGTTGGACATTTTTATTCCAAGTGTTTTAAATTTTACTTTCATGTACCTACTTTTATTCTACCTGGTTACTAGGTAATTAGAAATTATTGCGATTGTCTCTAGTTCGTTAATAAGATGCAGGTATACCGGGTGATTTTTGATCGTCAACGTTCCCGAAAACTACGGAATCTCCTCATCATCACGGTCATTTTCTCCATGAAAGCATACCTGGGAAGTGTCTGGTTTCCAAAATATTAGGGTCCAAAGTTGAGTAAATAGACTGCGTTTTTCTGCATAAATGCACATAGACGCGCGTAGCAGGATTTTTTCACGAAAAATAATTAATATCTGTCTATAAAAAACTAACATAAACACTAGACACTATAAATTTCGCACGATCAAGGAATTTAAAAAAAAAATCAAAAAAAAATTTTTTTTTCCCAGCATTTTTTTTGGCATAAACTTACTTTATTTCATGTATAGAATACGTACCCTTCGTTAAAGGTGGCCACAAAAAAACACCCTGTATATAGGTATACAGCTGCGGCACTAGAGCTGTTTGCTCAAAGTAGTTACTCGTAGTTGACAAGTGACAACGCTCGCGGTTATGCTCGCAATATTCGAACCAAATTAATGTACGTGCTTGTACACCGACTTGGTATGTTACTTTAATATTACATTAGCTTGTGGCGTTATTTTGAATTGAAATAGTTAATGCCTTAACAATTATAAACTTACAACACATTAACCTAGCCCCACACGAATTCCCTAAGGTCTTGTATCGTGGGCATTAGCAACGATACCTACACATACATAAATAATTATAGAAACATCCATGGCTCAGAAACAAACATTGATATTCATAATATCAGTGTGCAGTTACCGGGATTCAAACCCAGGACCGCAGGCAGGGTCACTACCAACTGCGCCAGTAAGTCAGCCAATATACCTATATGAACCTACAAGCTAATTCCTAGCAGCTTATATACTTAAACGACTTTGAATCACCACATAAGGAATAACCGAAACGAAGTCGTAAGGTGAATAAAGAAAGATAATTATTATAGATATACGTTTGAAATGATGTCATTTATTTTATCTCTCGGTGCTCTGTAATTTTATAACACTCGTAATGCATCATAATACCTATAGCTTATTAATAAGAACGGACAATACTAATTTAGATACTTATTACCTGACTGTTATGTTAATAGTGTGTGTATGTATGTATGTATATTTCTTTGGCTTGTATAATTAAATTTGCCTAATCGTGAGAGTGACACTGAGTAGGTACGAGTAGGTAGGTATATCAAAACTTGTTTGTAGTTAGGTTCTTTTCTATATTTAATCTTCTATATGTAATTTAACCTTCGCTCTACATATCTATTACGAGATTACGAGTATTGGTGCTCTCTTCGCCCGTGGCTATTGTTATTAACCTAAACAAAGGCACTAGTTTATTTGGGCTTTTGATAGCTTGAAACGTTGAAACGAAAACGAAATCGGAAAATGTGCTGTAAAGGTAAGAAAATGATGTTTATTATTTGTTTAGTGTTTATAATGTTGTTGTTTATTTATTTCATAATGTTAATATAGTTTTCATGGTCCCTTAGTTAACAAGAACTAGTGACTCTCCTTATAGGTTCGTCATATTCGTGGCTTAAATCAGAGATTCTTGGCTCTAACTAGATGATTGTATAGGTAAAACGTTACCTTCCTAAATTGATTTCACGAAATTGTAAAATCTAGGGATCTTAGTTTGTTTTAATCTAAGGCTCAAGTTTCTGTAGTTAACAAAGGACCCTTAGCCGCGTGGTGCCGGCAGAGCAGAGTTTGTACCACCCCACCTGCCCGTGGGTATCGTACGAGGCGGTTAAGGGCTTCCGGGAGATGGGCAGCAGTGCCTCCCGTGTAGACAACATAGTCCAAAAATCAAACTGCGGTCACCAACCCGTCTGCCCAGCGTGGTGACTATGGGCAAAAGCCCCCTGTGGCAGTAGCATTGTGCCCTGGGGGAGGCCTACGTCCAGCATTGGACTGCAATGGGCTGAAGACAACGAGACTCTTTTCGCATTTTTCCCATGATGTACCTAATGTTTTGGTAGTATTTTTACCATAATGTTAGAAGGATATTTAAATGAATTGAATAGCAATCGATCCGATTAAGGTGCGATATTACTTTGTCTATTATACTTACGCACATCTTCACACCTCAAGTGGTAAATGATGTATGGGCTGGTTTCTGCATCTCGGCGACTATGCACCTATTTTGCGAAGCCACTCCAGCACGCGTATGATGAATTTGGTGAGAGCGAGATAGCTTTCAGGTTGTCCAATGTCTTACTGACTGAGACTGGAGATCCGAGATTCTGCCCGGAATAGGGCTACCTCTCTGCAATGCAATATCAAATGCGGCTAACCCCGTACTACATGCAGGTTCTGCACAGGGGACTGGTGACTGATCGATGTTCTGTAATTATGCTGGTTATTAGTCGTAGTTGGGGCTTATTCAACTTTATTAGCTTCCCCGACAGTAAGTCGGCAGCAAATAGGTAACGACTTTTTCATCACACCTTTTAGATATACCCAATGTTATGCTCCTTATCCACTCTCGCAAATTAGGAGCTTAATTTATTTTTGCTTCAAAGCAAGTTAACATCTTTCTGGACCGTTGAAATCTTTTACTACATTAGTTAAAACGAAACCACGTGTGGGTACGAGTATAGGTAGACATTTTGGTCGATTCTATCACACTTAAACATAAGCTTAAAATTAGACAAGTCTGTCCCTCTTTATTCTTAGCATAAATAGCTGCGACAGAAAAGGACAAATAGGACTAATATTAAATGAGACAAAAACGACAATATTTGCTTACTATTTGTGTTTAAATTAAACCGTTAGTGAAGCGGAATGAGGCAACTACTCGTACCAGCTTCATATGCCGAGCGTTACCAAGTTGATGCAGCTACATAATATATATAAGAGTGTACCTACTGACATTGCAAATAAGATTACCTAAAATGTATATAAATCATAAACCGATCTTTTACCGATCTTACAAACTCAGAATATGAGTAATTTGTATCAGTATACTCATATAGATGCAAACAAATAAACCGGTAGTCGCAAACATTGATATGATGAATATCGATGTTAGTTTCCGAATCATGTATGTTTGGGAAATGGGGTAGTCTGAACTGCAGGCTCTTTAAGGATCCCAGACACGTTTAGCATAGCAGGCACAGATGTTAATTATGAGTGACAAAAGTTGCTAGCTTATCGCCTGAGAGAATTCCCGAGTTCTTTAGTCGATTCTTGCGACGACATGCACAGGGGGAGGTGCTGCTGATGTATACTAGTGAAGCACCGCATCCGCATTAGAAGATAAAATAAATAAATATCGAATTAGGCAGCAATAGCGACGTATAATATCTCTGATTCAAACTAAAAATATAGCAAACATATGACCTATTAGTGAAGTCACGGGATCTTATTATATAAGAATGAAAATAATCTATTTTCTTTTGAATTACTTTTTAATAATGTAGAGTGCGTGGCAGCACTAACAGCATCCTGATCATGATAGAAAATACAGTGGACTGTTCTTATCTGAATAATATTACAAAAGTACATGTTTGGAACTATTTAAATTGCTTTTTACTAACATAGATCTTAAGTGGTGTTTTATGTAAGGGACTTACTAAGAAATGGATTGTAATATTCTTTCCGAAAATAAATGAAATTATTATTATTATATAACTATCAGCTAAATGTCCTGCTAAACATGTCGTAAGAGTCGATTAAGAAACCAGGTGTTCTCTCAGGCGATTTAGCAACACGGCTTGTATATGGTAGCTAGAAACTAATCACAGATCTTTTATATGTGGTTCAACTATGCTAAACGTGTTTATAGGATCTCTTTCATGGTACTTTATGTATATACTTTTGTGGTAAATAAGGGTTTTTGGGAAGACTATAGAGTATTTGTATTATCCTATATTTTATACTAGCATAATAGTTTAGGTCTCCTTCGTGGTACTTTATGGATATACTTTTGTGGTAAATAAGGGTTTTTGGGAAGACTATAGAGTACATATTTGTATTATCCTATATTTTATACTAGCATAATAGTTTAGGTCTCCTTCGTGGTACTTTATGGATATACTTTTGTGGTTAGAAGGGTTTTTTGCTAACTACAGAACCTTAAACACTATATAAATATAATATTATAAAAACAACAATATAATAAACACAAAACAAATAATAAACATCATCGCTTCTTACCTCTACAGTACATTTTCCAATTTCATTTTACTATAGCCAGTTTTGGTGCAGTGTCATAGTACAACCCATAAAATATTTTTTTGCTAATAGATTTTGTATGAAAAGTATACAAAATGTGTATATTTTAAAAAACTACGTTAAATTGCCTTTAATATACCTATAGTATTTTTATTACTGCCATTTTATTTAGTTTTTGGAGATGTTATTTTTTATAAGGTGATCAAAACGCTCAGTAAAAGTATTTTAAAAAACCCGACTGCTTAAAAAACTGAAAAGGAAAAAATTAAGCACTTAGGTGTCCGGTGGTCTAGAATTCTATAATATTATTATGGAATGAAATACTATTGAAGAACATAAAATATTTTCTAATGATCGTAACTTAACAACTGAACAGCCAGGATCCATTGAAATATTAGCTTGGCTGTCGGATAATGGATCCCGACGGTTCAGTTCTGTTTTGATATGACGAGTTTCATCCTCGTTTTGATATGACGAGTTACCCATCTATATCCCGTTTCGTTTACGAATAAAATTGTCGGTCGACGGCTCATCTCTAATACAGACGCAACGACTAAAACCGGCCATATACATGGCTACGCTAAAGCCTGCGCCCGTCCCAAAAATCTAATCTAATATCAGAAGTGGGATCGTACCCGCACGAATAAAAAGAAAATTCTAATAACTATCCCGTCAGAATGTAAACCTTAGCGCGTTCTAATTTGACGCCAGCGACATCTAGTAGCGCAATATAGAAGGTGTTTTTTTTTTGTTAACAAGGTGTACTCTATAACATTATAAGTGGGGTTAGCACGAAATTGCGAAAAAGTAACGTGACGTCAGCAAAATCTATGAGATTTGGCGCCTCTATCGTAAATGGAACGAATTTCTTCTGTACCTATGTAATTTATGTGTATATCTCTATCATTTTCAAATTAAAAATACTAATTTGAAAATGATAGAGAGCTGTAAACCGTATTTTATAAAACCAAACATTATTAACAGTGCCTTCATTATACAGTATATTTTTTCGTTGCCAACCTTAACGAAGGGTACGTACTCTATACATCAAATTATGTATAGGTAAGTTTATGCAAAAAAAATACTTGCTACGCGCGTCTATGTGCATTTACTATGCAGAAAAACGCAGTCTATTTACTCAAATTTGGACCCTAATATCTTGGAAACCAGACACTTCCCATGTATGCTTCCATGGAGAAAAATGATCGTGATGATGAGGAGATTCCGTAGTTTTCGGGAACGTTGACGGTCAAAAATCACCCTGTTTATTTGTTACCAATTTAATTTTTTAATGATGCATGATTTAATTTCTTGTGCTATTTAATATACATTTCTATGCCTTTAGGGCTGGACATAGAAAGTCACATGAGGTACCTTTTTTATGTATAACATCTGTTCCTAACCTATGATCCACAAATAACCACATTTGATTTGATTTGTGTTCAATAAAGAATAAGAATACATGGCAGCGCGAACATGTTTTTAACCCCCGACGCAAAAACGACGGGGTGTTATAAGTTTGAGTGTTCTTAGCTATGTTTGGTGGAAATCGGTTCAGGTCTTCAAGGTCATCAGGTCGTTTGTTAGGTGTGATAGGAATGTTATACGCTCAGTTTGCTTGCAAGCATATGTGGGATCTGACATTTGAAACACTAATGTCTTCTGGAACCACTGAGCTGGTCTGCTGTTAGGGCTCGAAGATAGGAGACGTAACCCTGGACTGCCTTTTAGTAAACCCATCGAGTTTGGGCTCGTTGGATTTG
The DNA here is from genome assembly GCA_014607495.2 of Carposina sasakii. Taxonomy (NCBI): domain Eukaryota; kingdom Metazoa; phylum Arthropoda; class Insecta; order Lepidoptera; family Carposinidae; genus Carposina; species Carposina sasakii. The sequence continues at coordinate 7,919,278 of CP053151.1, forward strand.
TCTTGACTAGTTCTCTTCATGTTTCTAATTGACGAGGACCTGATGCTGGAAATGGGATGGGCGGATGAAACCCTGGAATGCCGGAATGAAACGGATAAACCGATTTATATTTTTGCTGAAAATCTAGAATGACCAAAGTTTAATCTTTATTGTTTCTTAATCTCTGCAATTCTCACAGAGCCAGTTTGTCATGAGGATTGTTAAACAGCTTCCTTTGGTCGAGATCGCATATAACGACCCCATCTAAACTTTTTACGCGACGAAAAATAAAACAAATTAAATGAAAGAATGAAAAATTAAGGAGCTCTTTCAAAAAGCATGAAATAAAAAATTAAATTTTAAATTTAAAAAACCCCCGACCCAAAAAAAAATACGCAATTATTATGACAAAAGATTTAAAATGCTAAACCCTATAAAAAGCGAAAAATAACTTTTAACACTACGTAAGTACCAACTAAAGCATGGCAGACTATCTACTCGGGACTTTGTGCCACCTTTATGTCGAAAGCATAACCGCTAATTTTGAACTGCAAATTATTAAATTTGGTTAACTTGGCCTGTATAAAAAAATTTACTATCTAATCAAAATTATATTTATAATTACTGTTAATGTTTTAAAGTAAGTACGTATGAAATTTTTATATTAAACAATTGAAAACTTCTTAATGTGTGCTATTAGGCTAATAAATTAGAGCGGTCCCCCGACGCGACAAAATTTAATCAAAAATTTCATACGTACGGTCAACAGCAGGCCAAGATAACCATTTGCGTTCAAATTAGTTATGCTTACGTCCCGATAGTAGTTGCCATTTTGGTTGGTACTTACTTGTTAAAAGTTATTTTTTGCTTTTTATAGGTTTAGAGATAATAATTGCGTAAAATTCGTAAACATTTCTAAGGAAATCGGCAGCATGAACTTAATTTTGATTAACGTATTGGCTATCGATCTTATTTTATTGTTTACTAAGCCATTATAATGACTTTATACATTTACTTGAATGAAGGGTACATCATTATTAGGTTGCTCCAAGATTATTAGCATATACAAATCATTTTTTATCATCACTTTTCGCCTAGACGAGGATCTCCATTATCATTGCTACTTAACATATTTATTAGTCATCTCTTTCCATATACGTATTTTGTGATATCCTGACAACTTTGATGAATTGCCGTTTCCAAAATGTAGATAATTGTAAATAATATTTTTATATTTTACCATGTCAACAAATACACCAGTTTTTGAGGATTATTGTTCATCACAAATATTCCTTAAGACAATGGATGCATGGAAATAAATTTCTCTGTCTTTCTTTCGACATAAACAAAAAATATGGCGTTCGTTCGAAACGCAGGTTCTTTCAAAAACTAAAACATAATTGACAAAAATAATTCGAATGATTAAAAATGCTGGAATAAAAAAGATTTTTAGAAAAATAATATAGTAATTCAACATTAAATTACCTTTATTGGTTATTTTACGCGAATATTCATATAGAAATATTAATTAATTGTATTAACTTAAATTTCCAATAAAAAAAAATATAGACGATTTCATAACCTCTCTTTTTTGAAGTCGGTTATAAAAACGAAAAACCGACTTCCTCCCCTATGAGCTAAAACTCGAGCTTACTAAAGTAAAATTTTTGTACATGTACGAAGTTTAGAAGGCATGATATTGTGATATTTAGATGCCAGCAAATGATTAAATCGGCCTCATGACGAAAGGGCACTGAGAGAAATGACTAGGCTTCAAAATTTGACGTCTGACAATATAAGCAACATATAATTAAACTCCTTCTTCCTGCCCTGTTCCCAATCATTTGGGGTCGGCGCAATATATATTCGTCATCTCGTTACTCTCATGTCTACCTCTTCTATAACCATCTTACTTCAGACACGGCTTAACGCAAGATATAATTACACGACTTGACACAATTATCTTCATCTTCATAAGCCTATTGCAGTCCACTACTGAACGTAGGCTTCTCCCTGCCATAGGGAGATTTTGTTACTAAAAAGTTCTACTATCTGTTTTTCGGCGTCTCCATCATCAGACCCTCGTTTCCTCTATAATATGTGTAGCTAAATTCTCTATAAAAATCTAAAAACCGACTACTCTTGCCTATAATATTTGAGGATATCCCTAGATTCCTTAGAGATTCCATCATCAGATGTTATGTTTTATATGTAGATGATCAAAACGCTCAGTAAAAGTATAAAAACAGACTACATGTGCCTACAATATTTGAGGATTGCCCTCGATATAAATTAATAAATCGTATAAATTTATTATTTTAATTTAAAAACTCCTTCACCACCTGTCTAAGTAGATATGCCAAGATAGTACCTTGCTACTTTCCCTCGGTTGCAGGTTTAGATGTTACTATTTCAATACAAAGATATCATAAAAACTGGCCTACACAATCAATCTGTCATAGCCCTGTGTTGGACAGTCCAATCGTGCAGTAATTAAAATAAACGGAAAGGCACAGATCGAAAATCAATCAGTGAACGTGCAAGCCGTACCTATGAGATCGAGATAGCACGCCCGATTGCTTTGTGTCCAGGAAATTAGTTTCGAACTTGCGAAGGAGTCCCAACTTGGCGAGCTGCCCGTTTGTTCCTGTCCTCAAATACCTAGCGAGCAAATCATTGCAATTATCGACAGGGGCTGATCAAACTTTGAGTGTTTAAAGGAAATATTGTTGCATTGTGTTCTGTGTTGTTTAAATTATTTTAATTTATATTATTCAAAGTCAGCTGTTTGCTTTACTTCGTCTGAGTCTGTAGTTAAGGATCTTGTAAGCAATTTAATAATTTGCTAAATAGTGACGTATATTTTTCACAGCGGTAATGCTAAGAGTCAGCCACGTTATTAAAAAATCATATTTTTTTCTGAAATAAATAATTACATTTTACATAGCAGATTTACATATCAAATTGTTGATTAATAACCAGTTCCAATTGCACAGATTTTAATTTTGAATCCACCTACATAATGATGTATTTATGACCTAATTATAGCACATTAAAATGTAATTTAGTGCTTCCGTGATAAAGTTGCAGCACAGCAACATAGCATCCAGTTTGTGCGCCAGGCACGAGGTTGCACCACTCAGCCATGCTTCAAAACAGTTCACATTTCACCTATTTTATTCTAACTACAATCAACTTGTCATATTGAGTGAAAAAGTTCTTAGTAGCGTTCCAAATAAGCAGAGTGAGTGCTATAGGTACTAATACTTACAATAATCGGAATCAAATTTTTATTAGGCTCGAGCCTTTTCAAGCATTTGTTTGTAGCCGTCGTCGTCGCGTGCCACGACGTAGTTTTTCGATGCTACGCTATCGCGATAGGACTATTCGTCAGAATAAAGTTTAAATGATTATTTCTGTGAATGGAATTTTTCAAAATACCTTGAACGATCTAATCAAAAAACAAAGTCACTGGACGCAATGACCTTTCGCGTTTTGAAATTTTATACTGCGTGTGGTCTGTTTTTTATTGGCACTATAAGTAAAGCTTGAATGGCTAAGTTTATAGAGCCTTATAGCTCCTTTGTCCGAACAATGGTGTCGTTCGCCTGCGCGTAAAGTACTTTAACTTTATTGAGGTGTAAAAGTTCTATCGAGAAATAAACTAGTAATTGAAAAAAACATTTTAAGGAAACAAGTGAACGACATAATTTATGAATTTACCAGTCTCTGTCCACCGCTGTTATTGTCCAGCACTTTAGCTTAGCATACATAAAAATAAATACCTAAGTACTTAGAAATAGATTAGTATAAAACAAGCTCTATTACAATTTTAGGCTTCTTTTTATGCATTATTAAGCACCGAAGCCAAAATAAAATGTCGCAGTGAAGCTTGACAGTAAGCTTTAAAGCTCGCGTGGTTAATGATAAAAAATGTGGTTATAAGTGTTGAACTGATAGTGAGAATTAATAGGCATGTGCCATAGCTGCGGTGGTGTCTACGTACAGCTACCTACAGACACATAGCTTACTTAGGCGGCATTTCGGAGTCCTCCTAAACTCTGCTATGTGGGAAAATCCTGTAATCAAACAAAATTTTAACTGAATATGGTTTACTTATTAATAAGTACATATTGTATAAGTGTTAACTGTGTTTTCCAAGAGGATGGAGTCATATACAGGGTGGAAGTGACCGCCAGGCAAATATTGATATGGCGATTTCAGACCATGATTCTGAGGCGAAAACCACAAAAATTTTTCGCAGGAAAATTCCAAAATTGAGACTTGAGAAACAATGAGGCTTGTTCAGTATATTAGTATTTGCCTTGTTGTCACACACACCCTGTATAGGCAACTAGGAGAAGTACAAAAGCCTCAACTGGTGTATTTTTATAAAGCTACGTTTAAACGGCGTCCTAGTACATAACAGGGCCTCATTTATTATAATTTCCTGCCTACTTTGCTGGCTACTACTGCGGAAGTAGTCTATAATATGATACTTTGCCCCAGCAAAATTTTCTCAATAAATATAGGTAAATAAAAGTGAGCGAAATCCGCTAGATAGTAAAAACCATCTGGATATCCGCAAAATCGTTCACTTAACCATATATTTAAGTGAAATGAAGTCTTAAGGCATTAAGTTAGTCCCATATGCAGTCATGTAGGTCACTCTATTACCAGGTTTACGACCTAGCGAGCTAGACGCTAGTAAATAAAACCTCGTAAACGAGCTAAGCAATTTTAACTAGCCTTTACGTTCTATATCTGTCATTAGAACTTTAGTAATCATGGATGTTTACATAATATGAACATTCTACACCTATCTAAATATTGTTCGCTTCCTACCACAACAATTCTGTAGACACAGCATGTTTATTCAACAGACCTCCAATATTCTCTTTTACCCGAGTGCAGACACCAAAATAGTAGGTACGTTTCTAACAATAAGGTAATTCAGATTCTGATATCGTACACACGCGTTCACGTATTTATATCACATGCATGAAATTTTACAGCTGTCGCCACCAAATACAGCTGAGCTCTGTGACGCACGGACAGATTGTATAACATAGTGATGGTTTACACGCAATTCACCTAACATATAGCTACTGCTAATGGGGGTTTCACTAGAATACATCAGCTGCAGCGTATATGTCGTAATAGTCAACTAAGGAACTCGGGCATTCTCTAGATAAGCTAGCAACTTAACTTAACTTCACTGATCATTTACATCTCCTTAATGAACCTGCAGTTCTGGCTACTCCGTTTCGAGAACACAGCCCTGCATATAGTCAGTGAACCAATGTTATACTTCAGGTTCAGGTCGAATCCTTTTTAAACTAAATCTGTAACTCATACCATAAGTTACGATAGTTTATTTTATTTATTTATTTGGGACAGTTAACAACTGTATACAAAAATACATAGTTAAGGTATTGTTTATAAAGTCTAAATAAGTACACAGTCCACTACACTATCCACAAGTTAAGTAAAATATAGTTTCAGATATTTACTTTAGTTTGTCTAAGCCCCATTAAGATTTAATCAATGATAAGTAATATTTGATTACGGTACATGTACAAGATTTACAAAGCCATACAGACTCGTCAAATAATCATTAAACGCACTTTTTATGTAAAGAAACGCAGAAGGACATATTGGACACGGGACGAGTGTTAGATACAAGTGACCCGTTTTATTTCTAGATCTAATAATGTAACAATGTACCTACCATTTCCTTTACAATATACACGGCAAACAATGTACACTCTCTGTCTGTCGTCAGCATCGTCCAGTCTATGAAAATACCCTATTTTGTCATAAATAGCGCTACAATAACATATCTGCGTCATCCAATATAATGACATGCAATAATTTGGAAAATAAGTAGGTATATTTAAAACAATATATGGCAATGGCTACGAGTATATAGACTCTCCGTTGTATTAGTTAATAGATAATGAAATACAGTAGGTATTCATGGTATTTCATAAAATAAAAATGAATGTCAAGTGTTAAAAATGCCTACCTACCAACTCGAGTTGCTCTTGACATTCTGTAAAGTTATGTAAACTTTCTGAGATAGTTTAGGTTCTTGACTTTGAAACCCTTTGAATATACAACCCTCTTAAATAAACAATAGATCGTGAAGAACTTACCAATAATTTTCCTTTATTTAGATGAATGCGAACGACAATTAAAAGTACACAAAGAACGATCTTGCACGCAGGTATATTTATATATGGGCGATGGGGGTGGAATTAATTCCAGGCTGGTTTAAAGCCCTCATTTGCTGGAAGGTCACGAGCCCATAAATCCTCGTCATGAGCCTGTTTGCTCAGGTTTGATCATTAAATATGCATCGCTTGTTGCCTTTGTTGGTAATAATATATCCCAAGTGTAATCCCCTTCTCCGGCGAAATTCTTTCTCTTTGTAGTAAGAACTGGTGGTGTTGGTCCTCAGAGTATATCAATATCGAAGATACATACCTATAATCACGCTTTTATCTCTTACGGGGTAGAGTGAGTACCACATGGTGCCACTTCTGACCAATTTTGAAGGTATAGTTGAGATGTACAAGTTCGGTTAGTAGTGACAGGTGGTCAACCCATCGCCTACAAAATACCAAGACCCTCTTGTCCCTCTATTGACTTCTACAGTATGCCCGGGAAGAGAAGCAGCTGTAGTATTATAAGTTTTTTTTTTCACTCCCAGAGCAGCATAGAATAAATATCGAAGATAGGTAGAGATAATACAAGAAAAACCGAAAAACTTAACTTTTTTATTGACTATGCCAAGTTGTGTTTTATTAATGCCTTAGATTATTTTGTCGTAAACTATCAGAGATAGACGAGCAGAAGTCTTCTATGCTGCTCTGGGAGTGAAAAAAAAAACGTATATTACTACAGCTGCTTCTCTTCCCGGGCATACTGTACAAGTCAGTAGAGGGACAAGAGGGTCTTGGTGTTTTGTAGGCGATGGGCTGACCACCTGTCACTACTAACCGAACTTGTACATCTCAACTCATCATCATCATCATTTACAGCCCTGAGAAGTCCACTGTTGGACATAGACCTCCCCCAACAACCTCCACTCCGACCGGTCGGAAGCAGCCTGCATCCAACCGACGCCCGCGACCTTGGCCAGGTCATCCGTCCACCTCGCGGGTGGCCTTCCCACGCTGCGTTTCGAAGCATTTGTCGTCGTACAGTTGGAACCCGCCCGGGGATTCTTAGCACCCCTGGCTACGACACTTGACCGGCGCCTGTCGGACACGCCAGTGTCGCCTCCGGAGCCGCCGGGCACTTGGGGCCTTCCTAGATTACTACTCATGGGGGGGGGTTTGGACCGTAACCCGCCACGCTGGTCCAATGCGTGTTGGCGAGTGGCCAGAGCCTCGTTCGTTGTTCTGCAGGGTGCACCGCGAGCAGGTGAGGATGGCTTGGGTCCCGTTAGAAGTTATATGGGACCCCATACACCCCACTCATGGGGGGGGGTTTAGACCGTAACCCGCCACGCTGGTCCCATGCGTGTTGGCGGGTGGCCAGAGCCTATCTCAACATCTCAACTATACCCTCAAAATTGGTCAGAAGTGGCACCATGTGGTTCTATCGGCCCTTGGTACTCTGCCTACCCTAAGGGATAAAGGCGTGATTATATGTATGTATTCCAAGTTTAGTTTAAAATTTACATTATCATATAAATACTAGTCTCTTACTATGTCCACTTTTTGTTTTTTTCTTTTGACCGGGAGTAAGTTTTTATATTCAAGCAAAACTAAATAATAGCACGAATTTTTACTACTTTCTGAATACTCGTACCGAGAACAAATGTAGTCTCGCCCAACTTTAAACTTCTTGAGGTATGAAAACAAAAACTATTTTCGGCGAAAAAGTTCAAAATCAGAGTGGATCTGTCTAGAATTGAAATAAAGATTCGAAGTTAACTTAACTCGCTGCAGTCTTCATTGAATTCTAGCTGGTTTTTAAATGGTGCTGTATTTTCTTACGTTAGTAGTCTATAAGTTATGTTTAGTATGAGACAATACACACTCAGCCTCCGAACTAACAAGACTATTTTATTCCTCCTTTACACTATAAACAAAGTTTCAAACATTTTAAAAATGCCTACTATACCAGTATATTCTACCTATACATTTGCCGACCGAGCCCGCGTTATCTCCCGTCCGTCCACGCCAAAATTTATAGCCACAGATAAATGCGAGCCACTTTTTCCGTTTGTGTCTAAATATTTTATATTCTCGATCGGTTTTGTTTTATTTATGCCTTAGATTATTTTGTCGTAAACTATCAGAGATAGACGAGCAGAAGTCAGACTATTATTTTCCATCTTCAATGAATCCAATAATATCTCTAGGATCTCTGCTTCATCAAGATCGAATATAAGAAGTATTAGATAACAAACTAACACGAAATGGTAATTTAGAAATTACCATCAACCTTTTGACCTTAAACTCTTCATTGCTATAGATACCTACCTAATGCGTTTGTATATGTATATACTAACGGTTTGTCCGACCAAATCACCCTGATTTACATAAAATGTCCATTCCTTACCTGCTTAATTATACTAAGCTGGGACTTGCTGACTCACAGATCAGAATCTTCGAGGATATGGCAATTTGTGACCTTTGAATGAAAACGATCTTAATACAATAGCAGTAGCAATGTAGTATATTTTCCATTGCATACTTTATGCGTGAAAAATGTGGAATGAAATCTTGGGAGATAGGTGTATGGAGAAATATTCTCTTAGTAGTGGACGTTCGTCACTCAGTCCGCGTGGACGGCAGAAAAAACATTACGTCGAAATATCCGGGATACAAATATTTTACCGGTTAAAAAGTAGCCTATGCCCTTGTATTTTGCCTTTCTCAGACTTTAGACTACATGTGTACCCTATTTCAATCGGTTCAGTAGTTTTGACGTGAAAGACGGACAGAGTTACATTCGCTTTTAATACTTGTTAGTAAGAATTTAGTACGTAAGATGAAGTTAGTCTAGGTATTGCCTTCTTTTTTCCCTTGCTATTCGTCCATCCTCATATTTTAGCGTGTAATGATTTGAATCATTTGAACTGGCCCATTGCCAACCTCAGCGGCTCGTGGTGCACCGGACTGAATAATACGAGTTTCTATACATAAGCCCACGCCATTAATCCCTTTGGGGTTGGCAGAAGTGCCAAAATTGGTATCTTTTGATATCTTTTGTTCGTTCCCGAGGGCCCCGGTTCCTGAGGCACCCGTTCCGGAGGTATCCGAATATTTAGCTAAACTACTAGTTAATTATAAAATACATGGCAGATCTAAAGAACTAGTTAAAAACATAGAATTTTTAGCGCTGTAAAATCATACATACATATAATACATACATATAATCACGCCTTTATCCCTTACGGGGCAGGCAGAGCACCAAGGGCCGATAGAACCACATGGTGCCACTTCTGACCAATTTTGAGGCTATAGTTGAGATGTACAAGATGTAAAATCAGTTTGACTTTTATTATATTATAACAAGAAAGATTTATATGTGTAAACACTATCGGTTTATAAAAGAGCTTCCATATTAATGGGCATAAGGTACTAGTAAAATACTATGTACCTACTGGTTGAGGCCATCTTAGTAATATGCTCATACTCACATACCCAGTAACTTTATTATTTTTCAATTCATTCTAGATTACGAGTACTCTAGCAATAAAATAGAGAGAGAGAGCTTAATGAAGTCCTTTACTGCAAAAAACGTCGAATAAAAGAAAAATTCTGTTAAAATCGACATTCGAATTTCGGCGCACAGACTAAAAAGTGAATTAACGAGCCCCGGACCGCACGGAAACCGGGCATTTATTGTTCACCTCTTCGTTTTTAGAGGAAACGCGTATGAATGGAGAGGTTATTCAAAAACAATAGCCGAAACTATTTGCCTCCGTTTTTTGTATGAAACAGTTGCACAATCTTTCACTACCCATTCGTATCTAGTTTGCATGTTTATAGGTATGTAGTTATAATAGTGATAGATAGGTACTGCCTGCTGAACTGAACCGAACGCAAATATTGATAATTAGTGAATATCGATGTTTATTTTCGAGACAAAGATTCCGAGGTATTGGGCGACTCGGACCGCTGCTTATCTCGGACCGCGGTTTGAGCTGACTGATTCGATTTTATTTATTTATTTTGTCAGGCGACTCGGACCACTTGTACTAATTTTAACCACAAATCCATTGTTTATGTACCACTTTTGGTACAGTTAACATAAAAAGTGTTAGAAATAAAACAAATCTATTCAATTATGTTTTTATTTAGGTATCTATATTACTATAAAAGTCCTAAATTGTGTTTTTAAAATCACGTCGTTGACTTAATGTTTACTTAGCTATTAAATGTCTTTTTATTAATCGATAAAAAATCATTACATACTTCAAAGAATATTACATATAACGAAAGAGGTTATTTACGAGTATAATTGTCTTTGATATAACATAAAATCAGTCTTTATGTCGGTTGGATGTATGTCCAACGGATTATGATGTGGTATATTTTATAGATATCATGATTCGAGATGAAGGTTTAAACACTTATGTATAACTAGCGATCCGCTCCGGCTTCGCACGGGTGGAATGGTGGAGTCGACCGAACGAAAAATGGTCCGAGTTGCCCGATACCTCAAGATTCCCCTAAGATTTGTAACATAGTTCAGTAATAGGCAGTTAGGTAGGTATACCTTATAACGCCCTAGGGATCTAGGCTAGGTAAATGAGATATATAAGACCGTAGGTATCTTAATTTAGGGTTATGCTTTGTGAAGGTTTTTAATATCTCTATCATCAAAAGAGCATGGATAATGGATTATAGTTTAAGTTACTTACAATTAGTAATTAACTTATACTTACTAATTGTACGTTTAAATACTAGGCATAATATATGAGTAGCCTAATAAATACTACTATAACATACAAAAATAATATGATATTGAATATGAAAATTTTAGTTTAAAAATAGATCGCGCCGTTAACGTACCCTCCACCCCCACCCCTCCCTCGGGGGAGAAGTGGGCAAACTACATACTCCCCTAGACATGATTTATATAAGGAGAGATAGCTTCCAAGAAACAGATTTAATAAGGTGCTAGTCGTCGAGCAAACTTGTACCTACACAATCGTGTTTCATAATAAATACCTACCTTAGTTAAATTTTTAATTTTCAGTTAATTGAACTTAAACTAAAGTTCTGATGTATAAAAATTATTTTGAATAAAGGCCGTAATTAAATGCAGTTCTTTGTACCGTAGGTAGGTACGAGTATAATGTATAATAATCAATGTATAAGGCAATAAGAATCTCGCAAAAGGTACATTACTCCTTGTAGGCATAAAAAATAATTTTCATATGACATAATACTCTAATTTAAATTATGAATATACGAGTCATCTGTGATACCTTAATTTTTATTTTGTACTACTGACATATCTTTGTAAATATTGCATGATACTCTATGCGTACCTAAATGCTTGAAAACAATGTATAAATTGTCACAGCATTTACTATTATTATTAATCCCGACCTACTAGGATACAATTTCACTGTCCCGCTTGGTCCCACCAGATAAACCTGTCATCATCCTCAACATACCTCACAACGGTCATCCCGCGGGAACCGATTATTTTTGTCGAATAAAAAAATATCCATTTGAACTACGAGTATAGTTAGAATCATCCACCAAACGGTGAAATAGTTTTTTCTCGTAGTTCTATTTTATGAGCAGGTACTCGTACATTAGACTAATGTTTTGATTAAATTTTTGAGGTATTATCAATTTCATTCAAGTAGGTATTATTTCACGCAAAGATTAGTTGAAATCTTTTTCTTAGGACCATTGAATGTGGCATAGTGGCCAGGACAAACATATATTTACATTTATTGGCATTCGCCTACCAAAAAATCAAATTTTATCTTTCCTATATGCAAAAGAACATTTTTCCCACCCTTTGATCGTGTAAAAAAATAGAAAAAATCCGATTACATACTCCGCAGCCTCAATGCGGCCAGACTGCCAACTGGTTTGATGTCTCTTTTCCTCTCGTCTGTTTTTTTTTGCAACTGCAATGCATCTGCAATGAATTATTCTTTCACTTCACTTATCTACTACATTTACTAATGTAGTGATGAATGTTATCCGCGGGTTGTTCGCGAGCAATCTAGAATGCTGTTCCATCATCACTTTGGAGTTTTGCTTTATTTATTTATGTACAATTTGCCCACACTAACTGCTTTTTGCATCTTCCAATACATATTACTCGTTACCTAACTAAAGCTAACAGTTATTAGCAAGTATTTGCCACAACAAAGAAAAATAAACAACATTACGTGTCAAAACCGAGGATTACAAAAGAATATAAAATGAAATACTGCATTGTACACCAAAAGAAGCGTGACGTCGAAGCGTGTTGATTTTTAAAGCACGCTATGATATAATTTACTGTTTCAAACTTTTAAAAGCTTCCTTTACGAGCTTTTGGCACGACAGGAAAATCCGGTATGTCATACCCAGATTACAAATAACGTGGAAAACTTGGTCAAAGCAAATAAATATTTTACATCCCACGCTCCACTCGCTACAAAAGTACTTCGTAGCTACATCGCGAAGGGATTATGTCAAACATCTAAGCTGATTAAACTGTTTAAAGAAGATCAAAGGCAAAACGTACCTGAATACTCTGTAATATGAAGGTATACGAGTACGTTATTGCTACTTGTATTTTCATAACAATTCCAATTGCTATTTTCCAAAATTATACAAAATGGCGATCGAATTGCTGAACAAATTACTCCTGCAGAAAGAACCGGCTATATTTTCTATCAGGTCTCAAAAGTTTTGTTTCAGAAATAGGATTTGTCAGCGACGCCATGATAATTGGGATTTGGGTGCACTAAATGCAGCTACATGTAAACGCTCCGTTGTATCTTTCGTCATGCCTAGTCCCTACGGAAATTTCAGTGAGCTGAAAATTAAGTACTATAGGTACTAGTCCAATCAATGGCCCCCCATTGATTGGACTAGTACCTATATGACCCCAACAAAAATTCCTCCGTTCCTAATACTTTGCAGGATGATCAAGTAACTGGAAGGGGAAGACCTCGCCGGACTTTCACCGATCAAATTGGTGAAATTCTAAAGAAAGGTCAGGTCAAGAGTAGCCTAAACCGACGAGCGTGCATGAAAAATATCATGAAAGTAGATGAAGCGAAAGAGGTGTGTCAGGATCGTAGCAAATGGAGATCCGTGATCTCTGCCTACCCCTCCGGGAAAGAGGCGTGATTATTATGTATATGTATGTATGTATGTATGATAAAGTAACATTATTAGATAACGATTTGTAAAGAAACTTTACTTTATAACCCTGTAAATTTTCAGCGACAGAGGAATGTATGAAAACTTGTTAGTTGTCATTTACATCAGTCCCCGCTATGCTAAACGTGGCTGTTGGATCTCCTTTATGATTCTGCAGCTATCTCCTACTTTATCCTGCAGATAGGCTATCGCACCATTAGAAAAATCGGCCCGTAAACGTTTTAATTATTCAACAGACAAGTAAACCATCATATAGTACATTTGTTTTACGAGACTATTTTTAGCCGGCTGCGCAGCGCCTGCGCCAGCTTGCAGTCGGCTCCACGCGACATGGAAATGAGCGGCAAATGCACTCATTATGCACCATTTGCATGAATACACAATGGACTGAGCAGCGTTTTATTGTTAGTGAGATGTGAATACATACCTACACCAAGATTTAGCTTAAACGTTGTGCAATATAATTGTGTTTATTTTAGTTTCTAATGACTTTATTGTTATGACCACTTTCCCTTTATAGCATGTACCTATAATTTTATAGATAAGCAGTTCAAAAAGTAAAACAGCCTAACTAAACATTTAGGTATTAAATGCTTAATAATTAGCGGTATAAACATATTTTATTTCTTAGTTATTATGTGAAGTGCCAAAATTACTAATTTATGTACCTATATAGGTACATGCCAATCAACTTTTTCATTTGGTTAGGGTAAACTAAACTATTGCAAATTAATTTGCAATCTTTTTAATTTAACTTAAATAATGTTTAAATCATTTATTATTCGCGAGTTATTATCCGTTAACTAAAACTTTGGAACCACTTAGTTTAATGGCGGAACAGAACTAACATGTGTTTGAACCGTACGTGTCTGAGACTACACCGAGCGGAACGTTTGAGCCAACTTAAGCCAAGCCCTCTTCAGTCGGATTTCGCGGAATATGAACTACTCACTTTAATAATTAAACTTTCACGTGCCTCACTGTGTAAAAGGAACAGTTTTTCTTGTTAATTTTTCTTTGTTCTTTGCTTTGCCTTCATTATTTTGTTAAACAAGAGTTTAATAATATTCTTTATGACTTCATTTGATTCTATCGGCCCTTGGTGCTCTACCTACCCCGTAAGGGATAAAGGCGTGATTATGTATGTATGTATGACTTCATTTGCAAGATTGCAGCGCCTGTTCACTTATTTATCAATTAGATGTGTTTACATAATTTATTTTCGTAACTTGATGGCCGTCTATAGAGTAATCTTATATTAGGTATACCCCTAAGTTATAAGAGTTTTACGTCCCATATATTTTTTATTCCGTTTTTAGACATTTTTTGAAATATTTTATTTCTCATTTTTACTATTCTGCCACCAAACTCATAGAAATAATTTGTATTTATAGCAATAATCTACTATTTATACAGGGTGTAGTAAAAAGGGTATGTTAAGCGAAAAGCTACGTAAATAGCCCACTAAAAGGAACCTACCCACAAAATTGCAGACTCGACATAACATTTTTATTTTTCATTATAGTATGGAGAATTCCTAAATAAGTCTGGAATGTTCATACAATCTTGAAAAATAAACATGGTATTTTAAGTCTCAAATTTTGTTCTCTATAGTGGGTTATTTACATAGCTTTTTGCTTAACATACCCTTTCTGTTACATCCTGTATAGGTAGATATAGCTGCGCGACCCTAAAGCCTACTTACATCTATAAAAAGTACCAAATTGAATCCGATTTTATCTTTACCGCGAAACTAATGAAGAGAAACGATAATCTCATCTTATTTTCCTATAACGACAGACGGTCGCCGCGCCGCTCAGCTCGTACGTAACAGAAATCGCATCAGCTTTTAACGTCAGGTAAACTCTTTCGTGAACGGTAATAACAAATAGTAAAACATGTGAAAACTGCGGACATATTACGTCTTTCTATTTACGAGAATTTTCCGTATTGGGTATAATTTAGTAGACAGTTTTGGAGTCTCAGAATAATAAAGGAATAGAATAAACGAACGAACACAATTCGCATAACATTCGCTCTTAACGATTTCAGGTCAGTTTCTGTTACCGAAGATAACAAATAAATACATTTTAATATCTATAACGACATACACTAGATATGTATTTCTATTTACGAAAGTTTACCGTATTAGATATAATACAGTGGGCAGTTTTGTGAGTCTCAGAATAATAAAGGAATAGAATAAATGAACGAACACAGTTCGCAAAATACTGTATAGTTAGTTAATGACATTCGCTCTAAATGTTTTTATAGTTACTTTCTTTTACCGGAGATTATAAAAATCTAAGTATTTTTATTAGCTTGCAGTTTAAAATCTTTAACGTCATATTTTAATTATTATGGTAGAGGTTTATAGTGTTTTGGGATGTCCAAACAGTGTGCTAGAAACAGGTTTCCGCAATTTTAATTATATAGGTATATTATTTGAATATTGGTTTTTTAACAATTTAATGGCACCCGTGTTTGGTAAAATCTCTAGTTACTATTATAACTTTAGAAATTGAGTAACACTAACATACAAAATTATCAATGTAAAACCATGACTGAGACCAACTAAGACCCAACAATGCACGTCCGCTGACTGTGTGTTTAGTATGAACTGTAAACATGCCCTAAGGTCAGATACATTAGAACTAGTTCATAGACTAATAGATCCATGGTCTGTTTACATTTGCAGTCCATAATCAAACATGTAGCCAGACATGAGGCAAACAACTCTAGCGAGGCTAGTTTTAGCTTTATTATGTGTTTTTACAATCAAAAACGCTTGAAATAAACTAAGAATATAAAGCTAGTTCGCTCCTCAACGTTTTTTATGTCTCATTAACACCATGTAGCAATACATATAAAGAGTGTAGATTATATCTAGAGGCTAAATAGGTATATGCTCAATTTATTTCTTTATCTATACAGCCTTCTACACCGCTGACTCCTCTTCACTATGCCATGTCCTCTACCCTGGGCCAAGATTATCCACTGCTCATATTGTCTTCCATTGGCATTATATCAAAACTAAACATATATTTGGATACTAGCGGCTCCCCGCTTCTATATCTGTATGTTCAGTACCCTATATGTTATTCTAATGCCACATAACTGGTATTCACAATCCATTCGGTAGTTTTTGCATGAAAGACTATATTCTTACAAACTTACACATATACAGTGTTACGAATAAACCACGTGAAAATTCACGCACGTCGTCGTTAAACACGACTTTTGACGAATATCTGACAAATTACAGCTTATACAATATTAATTTTGTATTATTAGCAAATGTAAGGCCCTTATAATATTTGTGGCATAACTATGCACAGTGGGCCGATTTTCTGAAGTGTGCAATTATTAATGCATCTCAATACCCCTTTCTAATAAACGAGAGAACATCAAAGGATCAAATAAACCTAATCCCATTAACGGAATTAACGGAAGCTATTGGGTTACTGCAACCGAGATTGGTTAGTCGATTAGCAATTACGCTTAACAACTGAGAACCTTATTTGTATGCAGCTAAAATAAAAATTTGATTTGCATAAAGTACATAATGCTTTAAAGTAATTGCTAACAGCAAGGTCGGGATAGTTTCTGTTTCCGAGTCCGGGAGATGCCTTTTGTGGCCACTTTAAATGTAATATGTAATGAACTTTCTATCGTTATATTTTTCATCTTTTCATCGAGGGTTCGCCCACCACTGGGCCCTACACCCTCCACTGACCCTCGGATCTACCGACTCATGGTCACGAACACAAGACACTACAGTCATAACAAGAAGCCAGATCCAAGCAACTAACATTCAACCATAAAACCAATTAAAATTGTTATTGTTTTTTTTTCATTTATTACAATTGGATATTTAGATCTTTAGAATTGTTTTTGTGTTTCCAAACACCGCAGCGCATGACATAACGTTTATAATAAGGGCTTGTTTGTCAGTTGTCTTTCAAAAAATCTAATCAAAGTCGGAAAAAAATATATAATACAGAACCTTTCTGTATGTATGTTTTATACTGTGAAATCTGATTGAGATTTATAATAATAACATTCGACATTTTTTAATAACCTATAATTCAATACTAAAAACGAGAAAAAGGGTTTGCCTACACCGAGTAAATTATTCTTCGGGAGAAGCCGGCCTTAATAAAAAAAATATATATTTTAAAAAATCTTACGCGTTTAAATAAATACGGTAACAATTAGAAACTACGTACGTTCATAACCACGTTATCACCAAACCTTATGTGAAGATAACAAGTAAAGTACAACAGCAACATTATTTTCGTAAGATAAGCTCCTAATTACAGTGTTAAAGTCCCGTTACGCGTTTAATTAATTCCGCGCTTGTTAACTCTAGTCCTTGGAGTTTTAATAAAAGAGATACGGATATAAATAAGCCTTTAATTCTCCATAAACACGAGTTATGAAGAGTCTAGATCAGATTAAATTGGAGTTGGCGTTGGAGGTGTTGGAAAACTTGTGTTATTAAAATATATTTTCTGGTTGGTTTATATAATATAAATAGCCTCCCGGGTTGATAACATAGTCAGATATCACACAGCGGTCACCAACCCGTCTGGCCAGCAAAAATCTGCTTATATTTTAGCCCCTATTGCAGCTTTGTGGAGTACCCTGGAGTATGGCCAGCAGTGGACTAGCAGATCTATTTGCAATAAAAGTGTTCGATTGCTAACTTTTCACACATGCAGTGATGATTTACGTATGAAAAAGTGACAAAACGTTTAACAACTGAAAATATACTTAACTTTAACTTACATATTTATAGGTAAGTACAGAAATCAACTACTAAAAAACATACAGGTAAAAGAAACAAAGTAGGTATATAAAAATACCTATAAAATCAGTGATATTGCAAAACAATCAACCACTATTTTCGACAGAAATGTAAAAACACATTTCACAGAGTTGCTGAAAACCAACGTGAAATCACGCCGGGTTCAGTTCCGAATAAATCGTTACACCTAGACTGGCAAAATAACGGATTACTATGAAAGTTTTCTGAGAATTCTCCGGTGAAATTCTTCGAAGTTTCTATTCCCACTTGTTTATTTAAACCTATTTGTTTCGATTGCAAAAAAGAATTCCCTGTATATTTTACTTTGTGTATTTTATTTTCCAATCACTAGAATACATCAGCTGCATCTCCATACGTGCTGTTACATACTCCAAATATATATTTATTGCTGAATTGCACCAATTCCATTTTTGTTGAAAATAATAAGATGCAGATCAGCAATAAAGTACTATATATTTTCCCTACCGACTAACATCGAGTTAGTCAGTATCATCTCTTGCCAAATTGCTGCCCAGCTACGGACTGGTTTCCCTTCCTGCCGGCCTGGTGCATCAATCAAGAGCTCTGGTAGTCCACTCTACCGTGGAGATTGTGAAAGTAAAGCTGTGCTTTTATCATATAACGTGTAATAGAAATAGTGTTTAAAATAATAAACTTAGTGTGGTGAGAAAACCTTGTTTTTTTTTTTAAACAAGTCCGGCCGCCATCCTAACAGTGCGTCGAATGAGTCCACTAAGGACCTCAGGCATTTTCTCAGGCGATGAGCTAGGTACTTGTCACTAATCACTTACACCCGTCCCATTATGCTAGTTCTGACTATTCCATTTCGGGTACGTAGCCGTGTATATTATGTAGGTATGTTTACTTTGCAAAACACGATCAAATTGAGAGGAATCAACCAGTATTAGATTATTTGGAACTGCAGTTGAGCTCTGTCCCTAAATAATTCTAAATCGACAGTATCATCGATATCAAAAGGTCGATGACGTAAAGCCGATCAACTAAGCCACTGTCACGTCTGCTTACTGGACGAATTAGGGCTCCTGCAAACGTACCACTTTCACAAGCTTTTTGCAACGATTTAGTCGCTATTATATATAGAATTTATTATTAATAATACACAGTACCAGTTCTTATATGAATGTCCATAATAAAATAAATCTTAAACCGTTGTATTCCTGTGTCGTTGTAATACTTTCACATCTCTTATGCACAATTTGAATATTTTATTATACAGCGCGATAAATTTTTACATCCCAAAATGTAATACCTACATATAATTTACATTATATCCCATAGTGAAAAGCCGACTTTATAATCAGGTATATGATATCTACTCTGTACTATAAACTTTTTATTCTTACCTGATGCGGGATGCGTTATGTCTTTTAGTTTGAAATATAATAAAAATTATAAATAATGTTCGGGCGTGTGGAGCCCCTAAGTCTGTACAATACGTGAAACTTATTTCCTATTTTTCATCGCTCTTATCGCTCTACATTGCGGTCTAGCGTGAGACTGGATAAAAATAGCCTTAATAAATAAATAAACCGTAATAAATATTTCAGATTAGTTTTCAACAGCAAATTGAGCGATACTCCTTTTACGACTACAATTTAATCACCCAATTACAATTTAATTTCTACTAATTCTAATTCCATGTCTGCTGATATAACTATTGCGACTTTTAGCAGTTATTTCTTCGTAATGCGTGTGTTTATAACTCCATTATGCATAAACTAGTCGTATAACAAAACTGACTGCTAGTATGATGAATAAATAATTAACTATTATCCATTTCAATAACAAAGTCCCATGGGTTTCAACGGAACCAAATGAAATATTTGAGCCAGTGTTATATTAACAGAGACACTAGCGCCTATGTGAGGGACTTCATAACTGAAGCAAAATATAACCGGAAGTGCGAATAACGTCTTATCTAGCGGGGCCGCTGTCAGAAACTGACAGTAATCTAACTGCTGAATAGTTAATTAATCCTTTGTTAATCTGATTTGAACTATCATTGGATAAACGGATAATAAAAGCCACAGGGAATGGGATACAACGTCGAGGTAGTGGATTCGATAGTTCAAGTCAAACCATTTATTCGCTTAATTAAGACGTGATGCTATGTTTATATTCAGGATTCAAATTCCGGCAGAGACAAGGGATTAAAGGTTTTATATTTATCAATGTATTTATATGTATAGTATATATACATTGTATACGTTGCTTGAATACCGACACCGAGGTTACTTTTTTATTATTATTACTGGTACACCTTCGTCACAAAGCAATCACTCTCATTATATCTACCTTGAGATATAATATTTTAGCTGAGTGTATGACGGAGTTAACGAAGATAACTTATTGAACAAGCACTAGGTACATATACCTTTTATACACTGCTTACGTTTTGTTCTTTTTGTATTCAAGTGCCTAAGAACCTGTATAGGTTCGTGGTGGCATTGCCAATGACTTATTTACAAGAATATTACATACTCGCACACATAACATTGAGATCAATGATTAAGTACGTATGAATGAATAAGCACAATAAAGTTACTAAGTAGTAACACAGTAACCGAGATTTAGGCAGTTGGTACAAAGTAGTTTACAAATCCTACGTGAAACTAGGACGTGTCACTAGTCTAGTAATAAATCGCGGAGATAAACACGATTTCGACACTAACCTAGATCTGTCAGCTG
Source organism: Carposina sasakii (assembly GCA_014607495.2). Taxonomy (NCBI): domain Eukaryota; kingdom Metazoa; phylum Arthropoda; class Insecta; order Lepidoptera; family Carposinidae; genus Carposina; species Carposina sasakii. The sequence goes on from CP053151.1 coordinate 7,940,167, forward strand.
AATTCGATCAGCCCACCAACCTACCTACCTAGTGCCCGTGAACTTTCAACTACAACCTGCCTATCTATCACGCTCAGGGGGGCAATTCTTCAAACATTTTGAGCCGAAACGCAACCACTAACGAAATGTTGACGAATGGTGGTGCAAAGAAACATGTATCTATTTACCCCTTGAGTTATAACATGTATTTTAGCATGTAGTGGTGACAAGTATGACATAATGAAATCAAATATCTGTCTTGTGCTGAAATGTGTCTAATTACGTCACCGTATAAAGTAATTATTGCTTTGTTCTGAGCGTCTACAACGGTTCCGTTTCGACTTCGTTCCAACTCGAGACATTTCGAGAATTGCCCCTTGGGCTCGCGAAAGGAATCAATCACGTCTACACCCACCTCCGAAACGAAATGCGTGTAAATCCGGTCAGAATTGTATAGGTATGATTTTTCGTATACATAAATGCTAGTTTATGTATAAATAATTTAATATATGTATTCATTCAAAATTATACTGATAAGTAGGCCTATCCGAAATAGATTAAGCATCAGCGCAGGATATATAAAAGAAAAGAAATTATATCAGAAAATAAATACATACATACATATAATCACGCCTTTATCCCTTACGTGGTAGGCAGAGCACCAAGGGCCGATAGAACCACATGGTGCCACTTATGACCAATTTTGAGGGTATAGTTGAGATGTACAAGTTCTGTTAGTAGTGACAGGTGGTCAGCCCATCGCCTACAAAACACCAAGACCCTCTTGTCCCTCTACTGACTTATACAGTATGCCCGGGAAGAGAAGCAGCTGTAGTATTATACTTTTTTTTTCACTCCCAGAGCAGCATAGAAGAAAGTAAATACATAAAACAAACACCGAAGCGAAGTGATTCTGGATCAGCAGCGGTATATAATAAATTGCACGAGTAATTTTCCATGTGCTGAAAACAATAAGAATCATATCTAGAAAATGTGCAGAAATAAAACTGAAATTATTACCTCGTAAAACTAAAACTATCTATTTGTTGTTTTAAATCATACCTCAAACTGTGTGTTCCCGGTCTTCGCTTTAACTCAGCCGTAAATACCATAATATCTTAAATGTTGTGAAAGTAACTCACGTAATAAAAAATATGTTATTTATATAAAAAATTATAACATGACTACACCACTGATATGGAAATAAGGAAAAATCTAACTATTGTTTAGTAGGCATAGCGATACGTCGTTGCTTATATAAAATAATAATAACGAAATGAAAATCTGCTTCCAAAAATAACTAAGTGATGTGCAAAACAATATTTCTTTTGAAGTTTCAATATTGCCCACATGGCTTGAAAATTCATTAGAATTTTTATTATTTTTCTACATCATCTTCCTTATTCAATTATTTATGGTGTTGGCGAATATGGTTTCTTTCGAAACTTACATTGCCAGAAAGTTAGCATTTGTTTTACGGCCGGCTGCCTGTCTGACGCCAACCCTCCTCGGGTATAGCTAAGTGACAATATTAGAAAATCCGTACATAAAATAGCATATAGCCGTATGGTGCCGGCAGAGTAGAGTTTATACCACCCCATGCCTGCCCGTGGGTATAGTATGAAGGCGATTAAGGGTTTCCGGGAGGCGGGCAGCAGCACCTCCCGTGCTGACAACATAGTCCGAAAATCACACTGCGGTCACCAACCCGCCTGCCCAGCGTGGTGACTATGGGCAAAACCCTCCTGTAGCAGTGGCGTGCTCTGGGGGAGGCCTACGTCCAGCAGTAAACTGCAATAGGCTGAAGATGAATATGACATAAAATAAATTCGGTGGTACAGGCCCGTGACTGGGATTGAACTTACGCCCCATCGCTTCGAGGGCACACGTCTAAACCACAGGGCTATCATCGCTTTATTATTTTTCTACATATACAATAAACATAGCGCTACGTACAATAAACAAACACACTGAATAAAAATGCACTTCTCTAGCTAACTAACTTGCGCTCGTAGCACATTTCGTAGTATGCTACGGTTCGTAGATAAAAGTTTGGTGCATGTTGTTGTTGTCTGGAGCTTTAATGTAATTATAAACATTAATATCTTGCTTGTAAAAGATAATAAAAGAAGTGGAAGTTTTATCGTTGGTTATTACGATTGATCATAAGTTTACGTAAATAAAAGTACACTTTCAATTACTTCTAAAATTCAACAATAGGGTAATGTTACTGCAACATAGTTCAATTTAAAAGGTTAAGATTGTTAAAATTAAAACTACTAAGTAATAAAATAAAAAATATGGAGGTCCGCCACCTTTGTCTACCTCTTGGAAAATACGCGTGACATGAAATCATGTTGTTTGTTTATAAAAACTAACGAAAATATTCATTTAAAACTCTAGCTAAACATTCATAACTTTTAAATAAAAAAAAACGAATATTTGCGCACAGATAAACAATGTAGAGCCGTGATTAAATTTCACTGAACAAAGAAAAACACATTACAGTTGAAAAATAAAAACAAAATGGATGTTTGTTCGTTCCATTCATCCTGCTTAGACACTGAGATATAAGTGGATTACAGTGCCGCAGCTGCGCGAAGATGCTGTATATATTGTGTATATTTCAGAAATACTGCACAAGACATACATAAATAAATATTTTAGAACGAAACAGCTTAGGCTGCATTGTACCGGACGGTTTAGCTCTAATCTGAGAAAAATTGTTTGCAACAAACTTATCTATTTTGTGTCACAAAGATACGGGTACAGTAGCTATAACACATAACCTACGCTATAGTAGTTTAGGAACCGCCCCCTTATTACGTAACTAGCAAAAGCAAAGCGAGACCGAAAATTGTACAAAAATCGCTGATTGCTTGTCAAATCCGTATTACATAAAATGAATTTCAAAGGAACTTTGACATTTCAAGGCGAATATTGTACAATTATCGCTATCGCTTTGCTTCGGCTTTGCTATTGCAAATTAGGTAATTAGGGGGCCGGTCCACTATTTAGAAAAATAATATACAAATATAGGTCGCTAGGATCTCTTTAGTGGGCTACGAATAATTTTCAAGACATTTCACTTAACATGTCCCTTCAGCATAAATACTTTTACGAGTATAAGTACATATGATTCCTGATATTTGGTTTAAAAACTACTTAGTAAATGACCCAGTATCTTCCCGCCCTAATGACACTGAACTGAACCGTAAGCACAGAATAGAATGTTAAAATCTAAAAGTGGAACATCCTGTATGTTCTTAAGTGTAACCTTTCCCAGTCTGTAGACACAAGGTATTTAACACGCGACCCATACAATACTCAGAGGAGCTACTAAGCTCGTCCTAATGAGTATTATGAAGGTCAGGGACGGACTAATAGCAAAAGAGCAACTATTTTGGCCAAAGGTGTTGATGTTATTTTTGTAAGTTTATGTTTAGAAACTACATACTACCTGTATACTACTTATCTATGTGTGATATTATGTGGTTATAAAGTACTTTTCAAACGCTCATTATTAAATTTCTCCTTCTTCCTCCTATTCTGATGTCTATAGTTATTTACAGAAGAAACACTCCAAGGGCAAGCTATCTCTAAAATTCCTTTGCCATTGCTGTTGCGTACTATGAATCTTGTAACCCGGCAATAATTGCATAATTTAATGCTTTGACATTGCTTTGGTAAACTTACTTATTACGTATAAGGGGTGATTATAGCGATTTATTTAGTCGTTTACTTATTCCTATTAACTCAGGCATAATGGTGCTTGCTTAGATTTGATCTAATAGAAAGACTTTCAGGATGGATCTAATAGAAAGCCAAAAGGGGCATTTTAGAACATATAAATAACATACTTGTCCGATTACCACAGCTCCAATTTTATATATGCAGAGGTCGTGGGTTCGATTCCCACCCGGGTGAGGAATTTTTTCCATTTCTTTATTAATAATTTTATAATATGTTTTTATTTAAACCTTTATGAAGTTTGTAGGTAACGTAAAAACTCAATTACTTAGAAAATTCTCGATAGAATTTTGATTTGGAAATTTGCTTTTTGACGTTCTTTTAAATCAAATAACTTGAAAACTACTGTGAATATGAACACGAAACTTGCTTAGTTGTATATTAAATTTAGCTTTATCAAATTTAGTTTGTGGCAAAAGTACTTTTTTGTAAAATTTGCAGATAATTAACAATTAATTAAAAACAAAAAATTGCGCTGATTGCGGGTGCGCCCCGCTATACGTCTACCTCACTCCCTCATACGATGTTTGAGGGAGTGAGGTAGACTTCATGTATAAGAGCGCCTTAACATATATAACAGACGACGTACTTTTCTCCGCGGCGTACTAAAAAGCACGCTCCGTCAATAAAATAGAACGCTTACAAATTGTATCGAGCATCGCAAAGGACGGATTAAAATATCGCGTATTTAAATCCGCCGCATACCCGCGGACGGAGTTAGTAGTACAGCTAATGTGTAGATATATTATGTTTTTTTTTCTATAAAATATCCATAATGTAAATACCTATCAAAGTTTCGGACCCCAGAAAAGAGATGGAGCTTTTAATGACGTAAGTGAGGTGACAGATAATAACCAAGATAGCTCTCTATTCCTCTATTGTTGTTCTCATCTATGAAATAATTGCACACCGTGTGCATTGAGTGCGCAATGGTCCGCGGTAAATCCTTGGCGTATTTTCCTCCCCCACGGATAAAAGTACGTCATCTGCGTAGGCTATAATAGTCATATTTTCATATGTAAGTATAGTCATAATTTACTGTCTCATTTGTAAAGTAATTTCCGAACTACTCAGAAATATTACACTTGTACAACTTGTACACATAATGGTCCAATTAACGTACGTTTTCAGTAACAACATGTTGCACAGTAATTTGCACTTCGCTCGCAAACGCTCGCCATTTGCTGTAAAAATGACTAATCTGTTTGCGATTGTAATTATCAACATAATAAATAATTATTCTGCGGAAGATATGTGGAATTTGCATGTCGGATGAATGTTGGACCTATTTTGGTTGTGTAACTGGTTTATACTATATAATAGGTATCTTAAGTTACGTTTTTGTTGCGTAGGAACTGATTAACTCATTTCAATATTATTTGTCTATCTTTCCCTAGGATAATGCCGATTATGAGTTCCTACATACATATAGCCATCTATGATAGATGTATTAAATGCATAGATTCGAATAGCTGACAACGTTTTTTAAAAGCTATTGATAGATGAATATCTAGGCTAAGTATTTAAATGTTACAAACCCTAGGTAAGTGAACCATCATGACGTATAGGTACGTTCCCAGTGTAGGTGAACGATTGCTCTCTACACCTTCGTAATAAAGTCTAGCTAGTCTCGATCGTCCGGCGGTTATTTGCAAAAGATTTCGAGCGTTATGTTATGATGATTCAGTTTAGATTTGGCAACGTTGCCGAGGTTATTTCGATAAAGGGCCGATAGAGGGCATCGTGCCTTATCGACATCGTAACCCTGTATGCAGCCGCCCCGTTTCAAACGAGTCCTGACATTCACTAGATATTCTGTTACTAGGGCAAAGTTTGTATCTACATATCTTAAGGGTTTTTCACTAACCTGACATACAAATATCCAGTCTGTAGTATCCAGCTGGTGAAACATCCGAAAAACCTTACTTAATTCTAGCATGAGTTTGATGATGTAGTAAAGCCCAGCGACAGTCTAAATTACCTAATCAAATCACCCAAGTCCCGACATTATACCACTTTTCCACTTCGCATCTATCTACCCAAGATGCCATGTTTTGTATTCTGCTCATTCATTGATATCGTTTCTCCATTTTCCTCAGAAAAGTTTTGATTCTTGAGTATAATAAAAAGCATGTTTTTTCATCAAACGGTATCTGTTCATAAAATCGTGCCTACGTAGTATCTAATAAGGATATGCATAAATGTATGCCACAAGATAGAGCGGGAAATAGATAGGTTATAGTAGGTATATGAAATGATCAAGCTATTACGAGTACGTATTAGTATTACTAAGGTTACCTACTCGAAATATACTACATTTCATTTTCGACTTTTATGTGTCTTAATCGGCTTTCAGTGAATCAAACGGTCTTATTATCTTTGTTCGTCACGAACAAAGCAAAGATAAATTCGCATTCACTATAGTTGTAAAACACCATTCAACTATAATCTACTAGGCACTAATCAGCTTAGCACGGTAATAATACGGCAATATAACGTCGAAGCGCTAATTCTGTAGAACTCAAATGCACCTGGATATGGGCCAATGCTCTATTATCCGATGATACGGCAGACTGACCGGACTAAGGCATTAACGTCGGACCGAACAGTAGTGGAACTATATCTTTACATGATCATATAATTCGCCATCTACTATGACTTCAGAAGTCTACCCCTTTCTTTTACTAAATAACAGCATTTCGGGATCATGTTCGCAGAATTTTGTATTCCGAGTTTTGCAGATAAATACACGTTTCGGCAGGTAGTAGGTAGAGCAACAAAATAATTCATGCATAATGTTGCACGCATTACAGATATTAAGTAGATATCGTATAATATTGAATTTCCAGAACCAATTTTAATCCAACTGAACTATTACCGAACCACATTATGAAATTATATTAAATATCAGTAGTAGCTACTGCACAGTGAACCGAAAGGTAAAAGGACTTTAAAATAAATATGCGGGTTGTTTAATGGACTATGTGGTGAGTTTATATTACAGTTCGTATATTTAATGTACTTTGACACAGTGGAACTTTAAAGGGTAAAAAGTCTCTTATAGATCAACAACCTGACTAAAACCAAGGGCAATCTTTTCGTTACATACCAAGAATACCTATTGGTATTATTAAGCAGGTGTTTGGTGTCTATATTTTCATTTTCATGGATTTTCGCTTTTGTTACATCCTGTATATAAATTTAGATTTACCTGCGATAATTTGTGTTTATTCGACTCTAAGCAAATTATACCTTTCAATAAGAAGACTCCGCGGCAGAGGATAACGAGCTCCATAGCGCGCTACTCGTCCTACAATGTCGGGCGCTACCTGCAACAATACCAAATATAAGGTTTTTTTTAACAAAATACAAAATTATTTCTTTAAAAAATACGTTACATTTTAGATCTGACATCGATACTTTATATTTTGCATTTATTAATAAATAGATGCTAAGATGGTCACACAGATATATTTGAATACAGTAACATATATTTTGTTCGTGGCCGATTTTCCAATCAATGTTATCTGGGAGGCAATTCTTGAAAATTTTTGAGCCGAAACGCAACCACTAACAAACCGTTAACGAAACACAATGCGAAGCAATATATTCTTACCGCTTGAGTGATAAGTTATACTCGTATTTTAGCACGCATCGGTCCCGAGTATGACAGAATAAAAACAAATATCTGTGTCGTGCTGAAATGTGTCTAATTACGTCACCATAAAGTAATTATTGCTTTGTTCTGAGCGTCTACAACGATTTCGTTTCGGCATCGCTCCAACTCGAGACTGTTCGAGAATTGGCCCCCTGAAGTACCTATAAAGTCTATGACGTCTTAATCTTGATCAAATTTTAGAGAAAGACAGCATCATTATCCTTCACGTAGGCTATCTGACTTAGATTATGTATATAATCTAAGCTATCTGACCATTATTGGAAAAGTCGGACCTTTATAAAAACTATTCTTTGATTTATCATTTAATATGGAATACATTTCATACATGTTTTATGTTGCAAGTATATGTGTTAAGCAGGTTATACGAAAAGTAGATACAAAAGACTTATTCCCTCTTAACCTTGAAATCTCCACTTAAAAACAACCGTTACGTACTAACTTTGTAAGCTACACCTTATGGTATATTATATAAAAAAAAATACCTGGGTAAATCTAGGTTTATAGCCTACTTACAGTTTGCCTGTAACGTAACAACCTACACCTGAAGTTTGGTAGGTAGGTTTATGAGATTTTATCAGGTTTGCTTGGTCTGAGCGGCAGTAGGTAAAAATAACGAGCTTTGTAGAGTTGCGCAACATTTTGTCGATTTTCAATAGAATAGGCGGATGATTGATTGAAAACTGTATATGCCGAATGTGGATTTAGTTTCCCCTTTGAAAAGATAGTTTTTCAGTTTTTACATACATTTTTAATTATCAAAAAACTTAATATACCATCAAGCTTGATATTTTCATTTATGTGGACAAATAAATTCTTCATTCAAAAATTCCATACACCTACACCAGGGTCTGTAAATAACGGAATTAGTAAAGAGTCGCTATGCCTTGTTTACTACCACATACCTACGACTCCTACGAGTAACAAATATTCACCACTGATCCAATAAGGGTTTATATTTTTTATCAGATGTGCTCACAAAAACCCAAGAAGTATTTCTATAGACCACGTTTAAAGTCACTGAAAGCTTTTAAAGCGATTTTATTATTTATCAATCAATGAGCGAGACTTGAGACGGAGCTTCCGCCAACTAGGTCATGTCAACCTCAATCTTTCCTTTTCAGTTAGTTGAGTGTGTCTATAACGACCGCATAAGTGAGACATACAAGGAGACTGCCCTTTTTGCCAATCTCTTTTATTTTGGCAAAAAATAAGTGATATTGCGCGCTCTTATTCTCGTATACAGATTACGAGACACAGCACATTCTAAATATAATGTAATACATTATATACATTTAGATATGGACACATCCTTTATCCTTAAAGAGGTTGAGCAGAAGTGTGCAAATTTCGCACCCACTTTTTACATGGGGTGAGCCTGCCATCGCTTTTTGGGATACAATCTAGTAACTGGTAATCAATCCAATGGAGAATGTATACCAGGTATATTATTTATTCTCATTATGTATTGTTCTCGATGTTTACTTTGGATCCTTAAAGTAGTCGAACCCACCAACACTAATATATAAATAGTTCTATAATACAATTTTACGTTTGTCGGTACCTACCAATAGATAATTTTCATTTCGCTTCATTTTAACCGACACTTGTGGACTTCTATGAGCAATAATTCAAAGTGCACTTACCTTTATTAAACGCAAATAGTGAGATTGCTCGTCTTGCAGTAATCTAGGTGAGCATTAAAATCTAACCATTTACCTACTATTTTATTCAGTCAGTTAGCAAAGTTAGACGACCGATTGGTGTAGTTGTTAGTAAAGTAACCGTGACTGTGGCTCTTTGGTCCCTAGGTTGGAATCACAGTAGGTTCAAACCCTGTCTTACCTTCTACTACTATACTATCGGACTATGAGAGTGACGGAATAGAGAGTGCATCTGTGTTTGCGCACACACTTGTGCACTATAATATCTCCTGCATACCTGGCCAATCTCCGCCTTGGCCGAAATACGGTCGGAGATCATCATCATCACTACTATATGATAAAAAGGTATATAATATAAGGATATGGGAGAAAGAATGTATTCAAGGACTTCGATAATAATTTGTATCCAGTAATAACGCCGTAATTCAAGTAGATACCTTAATCAACTTCATGCAATATCAGTATCAAATTTAACCTCCTTCCTTATTAGAACCTTTTCAAATTAACCTAATTAACTTTCGATCCGATAAATGTTACGAATATACGATAAAGATATAATGACAAAATATCCGTACGTACATAAACATCGCACATGACCGGCCTAACTTGATTAAACTTGAGTAATCGGGCTCGATTTATATAGATTGCCTATAAATTCGTGATAGGAATGAAACTCGGCTCCTTGCTTGTTAGGCTACGTCGACTTTTGTTTCATCTAACTGAAGTTTATCCGTGTTCTTGGTAGTTCAGAGGACTACCATAAACTCCAAAAGCGAGATTTTTTAATTTTGGAAGGTAGAAGGAAGAAGTGTAGAGCGTCATCACACTTCACAGTAGAAATGGGCGGGATACGGAGACTTTATGAATAACTAGTGGACGCCCGAGACTCCGTCCGCGCGGACTGCAGAAAAAACAAAATGTCGAAATTATCCGGGATGAAAACATTTTCCCAGGATAAAAAAGCCTATTATGTTAAGTGGGACCTGTCCCAAAATATTCCTGAAAACTGCATCAAAATCGGTCCAGCTGTTTCTGAGATTAGCGTGCACAAACATCGATCCGTTACAATTTTATTATATGTATAGATTTAAGACCGATTTTTATACCTGTGATCCACAAATAAACGCATTTGATTTGATTTGATATGAAATAATCCTGCTTTAAGATTTCAAAACCAAAGAGTACAAATCATGGTCGATTCTGGCCGTCACACTTAAACGTAAACTTAATCTTAGTCAGATCTATCCATGGAGAAGGAATAAAAGCTTCTCCATGGATCTATCCGTTCTTAACATAAATGGCTGAGAGAGAAAGGGACAGATAGGACGAATTAGCCATATCCTCAAGCAGCATTCAGCTGAAAGGGGACCTGATTGGCAGTTACACATATGCATGCACGGTAGGGGACTGACTAAGCGTATCCCATACTTCTTTGTATCGTCTTTATGTATTTGTCATTTGCCTGTACCTTCTTACTGTTATAATCACATTGTTGTCTTATATTATAGTTTTTCTATTATTTTCTTGATTTGTGTTGTCTGTATATGTGTACATGCCAAAAGTCAAATAAACGATCTATCTATCTATCTAATTACATTTACGTTTTTACGTTTAGGCTTAAGTGTAACGGTCAGAATTGACCATATTAATGGACAATCTAAATAGGGAATATAGTTCCAATAACAAACCACGCAAAAAGCCAACGAATGAAAAACACCAACAAGCAAATGCACAGGATAAACATTAACTCCTTATAAGATATATTTTAAAAAATATTATACATACAGACGAATTGAGAACCTCCTTCTTTTTTTGAAGTCGGTTAAAAGTCAGTCCATTTTTACAAGCTTTTATTTAACTTGCAATGTATGTTTGTTCGGGTGAAATCTTACAACTCAATTTTAAGGCACTTGCCCTCAACCGATTGGGCTGAAATTTGGTGAGCACGTTCAGTTCGGATGACAATGCATGATTAACAGTGTGACGTCATTCTAAATCCAACATGGCGGCATACCCACAATGGCGGATCAATTATTTTTAATGCATTCCTACAATATGGGTATCAAATTAAAGGGCTAGCTGAGAGTAACTCGAAAAAAATGTGACGTCACTCTTAATCCAATATGGCGGACTTCTAAAACTTGAAAATCTATTTTGAAACAGATATTTTTAAGCAATTGAGTTGAAATTTTAAGGGCTCCTCATTGAAGAGCTGGACTGTTCAAAATTAACTGGCAAACGACCTTGCAATAATGATGCGTTGAATGAGATGAACAGACTTAGGAACTTACCAGGTGAAAACTAAAAAGTATAAAATAAAATTTAGGTAAAAAAACCTTTTTAAAAACAAGCTTTTATTTAAATGCGCTAAAAAGAAAAAATAAACTTTTACACTAAAACTTTTACTGTTAATTTATAACGTCATTTCAAATTTAACACATTTGACACAATTTATATGTTATAAAAGCTTGTCGCGACATTTAAGTACTCGTATTTACTTTCTTAGTTTTAAATTTTTAATAAGTCAAGGTGAGGCCGTGCCGAGGACTGAGTGGCATGATGACATGATGTCGTGAACATACCACCTCGGGGCACCGGGGCGAACCCTGTTGTATATTACTCTCTTACTCTTCTACACGAAGCTCTGGAAGGGTCGACGGATATTTCTTCGATATGCGTGGGAACAATATGGGAAAATCTGAAACATCAACACAAAGATGCTGCCTAATAAACATTTAAAAATAAGAACGTAAATACGAGTACTTAAATGTCGCGACAAGCTTTTATAACATATAAATTGTGTCAAATGTGTTAAATTTGAAATGACGTTATAAATTAACAGTAAAAGTTTTAGTGTAAAAGTTTATTTTTTCTTTTTAGCGCATTTAAATAAAAGCTTGTTTTTAAAAAGGTTTTTTTACCTAAATTTTTACTAATAATATATACCAATTACTTACTAGGGCGGCGGGCTTTGGGCCATAACGAAAGATACCCTCGTAGCTAATCAGTGTGCTTTGCTTTTGTATGTTATTAGTCACGCCCTCTAGCCGACGGTCGGGAAATCAAATTAGGGTGTCCCTAATGATTACGGTGACCCTGATTTCTTCTGTACTTATAAACATGTCTTGTGTGCATGTCTTGTTTGCAGATCTATATTATTTGTTAGTTCTAATCGAGGGAAGGAGAATATTTGTTCGGGATAATCGCGCTGCGTTACCAAGTTATATTTAATTATATATTTTAGTCAGCGTCAACTTCCGTAACGTGAAGTTAATATATCCAATAACACTTATTTCTACTAACTATCCCGGGATACAAAGACACACATTTATACATACACGCGGCTGTATTTCTATAATGGGGTACCCAGATTTCCAGATTCTCGAAGGATATCCAAACATCCACGTTTATCATAACGGGACATGGTTGAAACATAAACGAATGCCCCTGAGTTCCTTACGACGAAGATGGAAGGAGTTTCAGCTAATGTATTTAAAGTAAATCTCTCGCATCAACACAGGTATACATTTATATAAACAATAAATGAACGCTTCAGAATTTTTCCTAAAGACTCCCCACACGCTTACACACAACCGGTAATTGGCAGGAAAATGATGAAAATGGCTCCATTAAAAATATACATTATCCATATTTTGGGCATTTCTCGAGCAATCTGCGGTTAAAGACGCAGGGTCACGAGGTTCCGGCGGGTCGCACGCAACACCCCTCCGGTCAACAAGCTCACAAATATACGGTATTACATCACATACACGTGTATGGAGCTTGTTTACTGCCATTGGTTTTAGGGTTCAATATAAATGGTTCCGCTGTTTTTTATGTAGGATTCCATACAAGAGATAGAACACTTTCGCCTTCATAATCTGTTTATCCATTTCTCTAAAAATAAACAGGTATACATAACAGGCATAAAATTGCAGAAGGGTGTTCAGAGTATGCTCGCACAACCGCACAAGTTTTTAAGAAAAAATACTAATTTTTAACAATAGGGCCCATATAACAAACCTCCTCATCCCAGACTAAGTGTGGATTCGTTCTTATTGAGATATTTAAATATCACCCATCAAGGCTGGAAAACAAACCGTTAAGAGGCTGCTTAGAATAACCACCTTCCCACCAAGTAGATTCTTACTGCGAAATAACAACGTACAAAATACGTTGATATTAAGAAACCTTTCGACTTCCCTTTTGACGGCTCCCTAATTATATATAAATACCTCATTCTACGGGCGAACTCGGGCTTCCATTTCGTTCCGGGTACAGAGCCAGGGGAGTCCTACAGGTAGCATTTTATGTAGCTTTAAAATTTACGTTTACTCCTCAACACGTAAACTGTTCCTCATACAGGAAGCTTGCTACGTGTTTTGTAGCGGCTAAAGTCTTTAACCCTGATGGTAAGGAAAATTAGGTTGGCTAAATGAATGTTATATGCTTTAGCTGGACCGAATTAATGTTGAATAAGTAGGTAGGTACACATCAGCCTATTGCAGTTCGCTGCTGAACGTAGGCCTCCCTCAGGGCACGTCACAAGTCTACTGCCCTCGGGGATTTACTACCTAGTCACCGCAAGCTGGGCAGGCGGATTGGGGAACGCAGTATGATTTTCGGACTATATTGTCAACAAGGAAGGCGTTGCTGCCAACCTCTCGGAAACCCTTAATCGCCTTTTACGGTAACCACGAGCAGAGGTGTGGTAATGCTATTCTACTTTGCTGAGACTGCCATAAGTTGCTAGGTACAGGTACTTAATTAATTGTATTTTGTATTTTGTTCAAAATACTTAGGCACACAAGGCTTCCGTGGAAGTACACATACGAGATAGGTTCGGTTTTAAATAACACATTGAACAACTGGCTTCAAAGCTTAGGTTGACAAAAATACAGTAAGTAAAGTAGGTTAATAAGGAAATAAGGTACAAAGCTAGCACAATGGTAATTTTTATTCAAAACAGTAGGTACATGATTTATATACCTTCTTTAAAAGCCGTGATGCGAAAATCCTTTCCAAAAGGAATGCTCCCTTGACAATAATGTATTTCACATGAATTTTATATCAAGAGAACATTTTAAATATGGATGTGGTTGACCTACTTTTTGCTAATAATGATTACAACTTCGCATATAAAAAATGCACCCAAACCCTATTATATTTTCTCCAAATAGAACTATTAAATGAAAATAGGTAATATCACTTACCAAATTTTAGTGCTTTAGGTAATAGCCGTGATTTAGGAAAATGGGTCATTCAAGAAGTGGAAATAACCTTACAGGATGTAGTTAGGTAATCAATCACACAACTTATTTATTATTTAGGAAAATGTTTTAAAAGGTCTATATGAAGGTACGTGAACATTTCTGTGGAAAACGTAAATGCTGATGATGAAGCTACAGAACTCTACAGTACCTACTGCAATTGGTCGATGGAAACTATTTATTAGTATGTCGGACAAACGTGTAACTCGAATCAACATCTGATGCTGCTGTGCTGATGATGAAGCTACAGAACTCCTTGACGGTTAGGAGTCGGGAGACAGTACTGCAATTGGTCGATGGAAACTATTTAGTAGTATGTAGGGCTAACGTGTGACTTGAATCAACATCTGATGCTGCTGTGCTGATGATGAAGCTACAGAACTCCTTGACGGTTAGGAGTCGGGAGACAGTACTGCAATTGGTCCATGGAAACTATATACGTAGAGCTAACGTGATATTTATACGGGTAAGTACTACTCCTGAGATGGTAACGATGAAATCCTTAAGTATACAGGATGTTTTTTCGTTGCCACCCTTAATGAAGGGTACGTACTCTATACATCAAATAAAATAAGTTTATGCCAAAAAAAATGCTGAGAAACGATGTAAATTTTTTGAAACAATTTTTTTATTACTTGATCGGGCGAAATTTATAGTGTCCAGTGTTTATGCTAGTTTTTTCATAGACAGATATTAATTATTTCTCGTGAAAAAATCTTGCTACGCGCGTCTATGTGCAGAAAAACGCAGTTTATTTACTCAACTTTTGGACCCTAATATTTTGGAAACCAGAAACTTCCCAGGTATGCTTCCAAGGAGAAAAATGATCGTGATGATAAGGAGATTACGTAATTTACGGGAACGTTGACGACCAAAAATTACCCTGTATAAACTAGCATCTATTTAAGTCCACAACGCATTAACACAAATTTAACCGCCTTCAAACTTTAACTAAAAAGCGATAAATAACGTAACTAATTTATCTACTTAATACATATTTACAATAAATATTTACAACTTAATACCTAATACTTTAACAAAGTCATATTTAAATATTTATAATTATCACTTATTTTTTGGAGTCGGTGCCAGCCAAACAAATAAATGTAATTAAGAAAACTGACCGACACTAAAATTCATAGTAAAGAATAGGAAATTGCATTACCGCGTGCCCTGCCTACTACACCGTATTGTATTTTGCCGTGTGTGTGACTTTGCCAGCCGCGCGCGTCTATCAACACAACAGACTATGTTACCTAGGCTGGCACCGACTCCAAAAAATAATTGATAATTATAAATATTTAAATAGTTAAAGATGACTTTGTTAAAGTATTAGGTATTAAGTTGTAAATATTTTAATAATTTTAGATATTTAATATGTATTAAGTAGATAAATTAGTTACGTTATTTATCGCTTTTTAGTTAAAGTTTGAAGGCGGTTAATTTTTTTTAAAGTCAGTTTATTTGCTATAATAACTCATTATACGTCATAAATTTCCATAAAGATTTTACACCTCGCTGCTGTTTAAACTTTAAAGTATACCGTCGAGCTATTAACTCTATTTATAGTCTCTATAAAGTTCGTTTAGTTCCACATCGTTGATATTTTTAGCAAACAGCTTATTAATAGGAGTATGAAATAAGGAATGACTGGCATTGTAGGTCACGGAAAGGAAGTGTGGCTTAGCGGTCGGTAGCGGAACATGCCACATTTTCTGGTGACGAAAATCGGAAAACTCGTGTAATATGGCGTAGTAATCAGGTTCTAAGATTAGCTTGAGGGTCCTATATTTTTCTCTATTTTTATTATGATCTATTCATAGAAGGGGTGAAACTAAGATTAGGTCAAGAGTTCCTTTCATCGCTTTCTCTTTATATTTGTTTTTGGCGTTGTGATGGTTTTCTAGTAAATTTCTTTAAGCTTTATATATATATTATATATTATAAATTTATGTCGAAAACGGAGTCAGTTTCTGATAAAATTACCTATAGTTTGAAAGCTTAGTTAGGCTATAGGTATACCTGTCTATCAATTAGTTCCTTGACTTGTAACGGCCCTTGTAAAAAACCCTCGTTATATTTAGTGTGTACAATATGTACGTCGGTCCGTACCTTTGTGTACTTAGTTATATTCAGTGTTATATTATTGAAAATATCGTAACAAATATATCTTTAAGGGTCATCTATACCAACTACTTAGGTAAATCTCGGGTTTTGTTTTTCTTGCAAGTCATTTATTTCCAGGTATAAAGGGACATTTTATATGGACAAGTTTGAGTTTAAGGATGGAGTATTCTTGGACTAAAATTTTTACTAGGCAATAAAAGAAGACGTCACGGTACGGTGCCATTCGGGTATACCAAATAGAAAGCGTCCAAGATGACGACGGAAATACCAATTTATGTAGAGATGTCCATTTACCTATTCCTTCTCCTACGATAAGTAGGTACATCGATGAGTTACATCAATATTTATAGGAAGTAGATATAGTGATAGTGAAGAAGTCATTTAACTCTTTGTTTAACTCCCTCATGCGACAATATCCCAGCGCAACTGGGATGCACAGGACGCGTAGTCTTAACAACTTTCGGTTGTGTGTCTTAAGCGCACGCCACCTAGCTCGGTGAAGATGGCAAGGCCCTTAAGGCTACCATCATTTGTCATACAAAAAACAAAGTGATAGTAAAGCATAACTGTTAGTTATTAGCTTTCGATATGAAAAACGATACGACGCTCATATTTCATAGAAAAAAAACTAATTTTCGAAGTGTCACAGCTGAGCCGGTCATGCATATTGGCGTGGGAAAAAGAACTGATGTTAATACGGCATCAGATTTATTTAGAGAGCAACATTGCAATACTTTACTTAATACTCTCTAAGAGCCGATTTTTGTTGCTGTCTTTCTCTAAAATTTAATCATGATAGAGACAGCGTCAACTTTATTCTGCCTGCCTGATAGGCTGATATCTGATGTTTGGAAAAATCAGCTCTAAGAAGGATTAACAGCTATTTTCATAGATCCTGTAAACTATCCATATAACGTACAAACGTAAGTATAGTTCTATAGAGCTATTTAATAGACTTTTGGCTGAAACAGTATAATAATTTCACATAAGCCAATTTACCAAGCGTGTCCACCAAAACCGTAGGTTTACGCATTTTTATTATTTTTTCAGGACGTCTACCTTGACATACAAACCCTGTTAGAGATGACCCACAATCGATATTTTTATGTAAGTATCTTTCGATATATATTATTACCATTGTTCATAACACTGTTCATATTTCATATGGATAACAAATTAGGATGCTAAGTATAATAAAAAACATAGGTTTAATTAATTAATAACATTCACTCGGGTGAAGAATCTTTTCCATTTCTTTATTAATAATTTTATAATATATAATATCTTGACTAAGATAAATTTATAAAACACTTCTCCATAATATAATCCGTTAGGATATGGTTGATCATTTTATCACTAAACATTGTGCTGAGGGATTCAGCTTTGTTTACCGAGATTTCGCTAGTGTATAGCTATCGGGATGAAAAAATAACGTTGCCAATAATGTAATTTAAAAAAAGAGATGGTAAAATTCGTCATCCGAGTAATTAACCCGGTAGCTCAGTGGTTAGAGCACTTGCACGGAACGCAGAGGTTTCGAGTCCCACTCGAGTGAAGAATTTTTTCCATTTCTTTATTATTAATTTTATAATTTATAACATGTCTTGTGAACCTCGACTTATTATTTATTACATTCATAGATAAAAGTTAAAAACTACTTGTTAGATATGTATCTGCAATATTAGCTTAAATTTTTATCGATATCAATAAATGCACATCACTAGTTGGGCTATAAATGTAAACAAACGTAAAGTCAGATTGCGTGTCCAGGCCCATTCCATAGCTTGGTCAAATATATCAGTATGAGGGTATGAGGCTTAACTTTCAGTACGACACCCTGACATCTACCAATCCGATAACCTAAAAAAATAGACACCTCGTATAATTTCCTGGTATTTCACTGTCGGAGTACAACTTGTAACAGTTAATTTTACCTTTTTTTGTATTTCCAATGACCGGTATTGTTATTTGTATTGTAATATTCATTGCGCATGTTTCCGTATATTTCCAACCCATTATTTGTTTAGTCGTAGGTTTTTATCGTAGTTAGCTTGAGAATATTTTACTGTCTCATTCTGTAGGTGTTAGACCCATTTGTTATACGTATACATGTATATGTATACACACATACAGGGATTTCGAGTCTCAAATTTTGTATATAGGTTCTGTATAGTCGGCTATATTCATAACCTCGTTTGTTACGTCCTGTACTTATACATCAGCGTATACCCCCACATGAACTTCAAAAACAGTTGGGTCGCTAACACTGAATAATTAATAACAAACGTCTAGATAGAGCCATTTTACATGTGATCTATTATTAATTATGATTTCGACCAGTGACAGCCATAAATCGTGTAAATATAGGTAGAGCCTTACATCCTTTACTTTTTACAGAGATTCTTGAAACACAGATCCTTTTTAGGAAAAAAATCGTGAATATTCATATTATTTAGGTGGTTCACACAATTCTACGTGTACAAATACATATTCAGTCCGTTATTATAAGTTTATTTCAATACTTGTAACCTTATTTAAATAGGTGTATCCCCCCCAATTCAGGGTTGGCATTATTCCCACGATAGATAAATATATTAACACAAGTTATTACACCTATATTATTATTCATACCCACTATTCAAATCCGCGACCTCCAGACTTTGGTATAATATATAGAATATTTTAACAAATACTTACTAAAATATCTAGATATCATATTGTAATAGGTCATGCCGTTACCATCACTGTTCTGCTGGCTAACTGAAATAAAACGTTATATTATATTTTGACACTTCTACTATTGTCGTTCAATTAATATATATTTCCAAACATCGAAAACAATCGTAAAGAACTATAGCACTACAAGATCATTTTTTTTTAAATCAATTTAGTCTTTAAAACACTCCTAATTTTCAGCTACTTTATCAAAAACTTATGAAAAAATGGCAATATTGGCAAGCAAACAAATAAATCCATGCCCATTATGTACCTTGTTTACCTATAAATTTCTTGTTTGCGTGGTACAAGCTAGACAATTCCGTGTAGTTAGAGGGTTATCTATCTATCGATATCAAGTAGTTAATAATAATAATAATAATTTATTTCACAAAACATAAATATAATTGTACATTGTTAGTTGAAAATCTCTAAATTTCACTACTTAGTAACGATGTAAAAGATGTAAATGACCTAAAATACCTACCCCAGGTATGTCAATACTATGAAATTAGCTCGCTATATAGAAACTGTTTGCAGAGACTTGAAATCACATGGTTGTTTTTCCAATTTAGCGATTTCTGAAACACTCGGGTGTTTATATAATGTCAAATATACACATTTGATTTCAAGTCTCTGTTGAACTCCATAGCATTGACTGAAGGTCAGATGATATACAACAAGCTGCTGGAAATCAGTGGATGAAGTTGGTCCAGGACAGAGGACAGTGGCGTAGTGAAGACTCTTCTTCATTTATAGTCAGCAGTGGATACAAGAGGCTGTATAAATAGATCGATAGCATTACGCTTAACTTACTTAGCCCTTTTATTATATCCCTACTATATATTTGAATCCATGCATGTACCTATATATATCTCAAAGCTAAGCACTCGTATAAAGCATTTCAATTACAACTTGAAACAAAAACTCAAACCTAATCCCGACTCCGTCACATGACATTTTCAGCAACATCCATTCGTTTCGACTTGGGACAAAGTTGGGCAACTTATAATAAGATTGGATAGAAACTACCCCGCACCGCTTTCTCTAACGTTCCTACAAAGAATATCAGGACATTCGGAACTTAGCCTCTTTGATGAGTATTGGTGAATGGTGACAAAGATAGAACAAACTGGTTTCGCTAAATCAATTTTTAGTCAAGAAAATGTTATATTTCTTCTACTGTTTTTGCGGCTTGCTTTGAGAATAGCTATAAAAATAATATAATATAAACCTGCTGTGTTAACCTTTGGTGATATTAATTTATCTACTTTCTTAGCTTGTCTATAAATAAGTAAGTTGTTATATCTAGTTAGCACTGGCGCTAAAGACTCATATGTATTTAGATATACTTCTATCATAAGTATAGGTAATACCTGTTTTACATCATAATCTAAATGCACAGAGGTGCCAGGCGAAATTTTTATTCGTGAATTTACTTTAAAAAAAAACAACAACATAAATTGCAGTTCTGGCTATTCCCTGGGAAAACAGCCCTATGTTTGCATACCTAAGTAATAGTTTTCTTTAAAACGGCCATTATAACATTATTAACCTTTCAAAATTAATTTAAAGGCAGGGTAAAGTACCAGACTAATGAGTTCAATATAACTAAATATATATTTTTAGCCGACACAAGTTCGCATGCAAACTTAATTGTGGGGATAGATCAAGATGGCGTCGCCAGTTGTTCTGTTACCCTCGAACTCAGTCCTCGAAATGATTAAGTATGAGTATAACATATTCATTTTAGATATAAATATTAGTTACTAGTGAACGCTCAGGACTCCGTCCGCGTGAACTGCAAAATAATCAAATTTTCGGAATAATCTGGGAGAAAAATATTTTACCGGGATAAAAGTATCCTTTCTCAGGCTCTAGACCACCTGTGTACCAAATTTAATTTAAATCTGTTTAGTAGTTATGGTGTAAAAGCGAGACAGACAGACAGACAGAGTTACTTTTGCATATATAATATTAATAAGTATATATGTAGAGTACCTGTATTACTTAAATATATACAGGGTGTAACAAAAAGGGTATGTTAAGCAAAAAGCTATGTAAATAGCCCACTATACACAATAAACATGTGATTTTGGGTCTCAAATTTTGTGGATAGGTTCTCTACAGTGGGCTATTCACAAAGCTTTTCGCTTCACATAACCTTTTTGTTTTTATTATTATTACACCCTGTATACAAAATATACAATAAATGTAAGTAAGGTAATCTTCTACCATGAGCGAGCAGTTGGCAACACTCTGTCGATAGTCCTACATTATATTCTTATAAATGCGAAAGTTTGTGAGGATGGATGTATGTGTGTTTTATTACTCTTTCACACAAAAATAACTGAACGCATTTTGATTAATCTTGCCAGGTATATAGCATCAGAAAAACACATAGGCTGTAAAGTTCACGCGGACGAAGTCGTGGACGGCCGCTAGTCTGGATCAATGTCTGGAGCAACACCTGGACATAATATGAAGAGGAGAAACTGGGTTAAGAAATTGAGAAGACACCTTTTCCCAACAGTGGGAACACTTTATAAACATCCTCGAACTCGATATGAACTTAAAGGAGACGGAAGCTCGATAAAACTCCTGAGGCACAGGAAGTTATTATTTCACGGTTCAAGTATCTTCAATATTAGTTCAAGAAAATATAATCAACTTAGAACTCATTTAAGAAAGTTTCGCTTTATTAAGTGAAGAATCTCAAATGTTTTTATACGATTCTCTATGTATTTAAATCGTTTTTGTTTTCATAGACAGATAGATAGATAAAATTCATTATTGTACAGCAAAAAATATTATGTACATTATGCAAGGTGTTTTCAAAATTAATTATTTGCTTTGACACGAAACTAGGTAAAAATAAACAACTTTCATTATGGGACCAACTCCGTAATAGTGAAAAAAAAGTCAGTTGTTCCATACAATCTTGAATAATTACTGCACTGAAATGTATGTTTTTGTTTTACCTAGTTTCGTGTCAAAAGAAAATTACTATATAATTTTGAAAACACCTTGTATACTATACACACGGCTTTGTTTCCAAAAAGAGCTATCCAGAACACCAGGATCACGAAGAAGATACAGCCGCGTTTAGCATAGAAGGACCAGGTGTATATCGGTGACATGTTGCTAGATCATCGCCTAAGAGATTACCCCAGAGTTCCTTCGTCGACTCATCTTACGACATTGTAACTATTGCAGTCCACTGCTGGGCGTAGGCCTCCCCCAGGGCACGCCACAAGGCTACTCGTACTGTCACAGGGGGGTTTTGCCCATAGTCACCACGCTGAACAGGCGGGTTGGTAACCGCAGTGTGCTTTTCGGACTATGTTGTCCCTTAAACCCTTAATCGCCTCGTACGATACATGAGATTGAGTATAATATAACAATAAATATTGTTAAGAAGCCAAATCAAAAAACCTGCATTTGGACGAGGTTATGAACCACTAATCAATGCATGCCGCACCTGTTATATAGGTACCTTGAAGGTTTCGCCTTGTCGCTATCGATTCCAGCGATTTCATTGTAAATTCACAACACCATTGTTACTATCTATTTTCGTAACTACCCGTGCGACTTTCATTGATTTGTCATTCATTACTTATAGTGTATTTCTAGTACATTATACGTAGATACGAAATTCTTATTATTCGTATTATATACGAATAATGTTACGGGTATAATGTAACAAACAAGTATTACGTAAAATTACGCTACTTTGAATGAACGATTTTTATATATAGGTAGGTACTACTACCGTACAACAACACTCCCTACTAATATTATAAATCTGATAGTAGGTATGTAAAACTTTTATACACTTGATAGAGTTTCATGTACCCGAAACGCTCAGTTAAAATGGTTATGAGATTTGATGAACCTAACAATTATATGGCTTGTACGTACCTACAGAATAGTACATACGAGTAGGTAGCCTATGTGCCTCAGTTATAGTTCTCGTGTATGAAATGATTGAACCTTCAATAACATAAGTTGAAAAGAAACAATAATATGCAGATTTATTAACCGACTTTAAAAAGAGAGGTTATCAATTCGTCTGTTTTTTTTTTATATTTTATGTGTGTTACCTCAGAACTCCGTCATTTATGAACCGATTTCAATTTTTTTTTATAGTTGGTCATGGTATGCTTCCAGGTTGGTCCCATATTCACCACATCAGGATCTGATGATGGGATCTTGGAGAAATCGAGGGCAATCCTTAAATATTGTAGGCACATGTAGTCTGTTTTTACACTTTTACTGGGCGCTTTGGTCACCTACATATAAAATCTAGGGATAATCTAGGAATCTAGGGATCTCCTCAAATATAATAGGCACGAGTAGTCCGTTTTTAGATTTTTGTAGAGAATTTTGGTCAGCTACATATAATATAAAGGAAATGAGGGTCTGATGAAGGAGCCGCCGAAAAACAGATAGTGGAACTTTTTAGTAACAAAATTCCCCTTGTGGCAGGGGGAAGCCTACGTCCAGTAGTGGACTGCAATAGGCTTATAAAGATGAAGATAATTGTGTTAAGTCGTCTAATTATATGTTGCGTTAAGCCGTGTCCGAAGTAAGATGGTTATAGAGGAAGAGGTAGACATGAGAATAACGAGATGACGGATAATAGGGATGAATGAAAGAAGAGTACCTACATATTGTACCGACCCCAAATGATTGGGAACAGGGCGGGAAGAAGGAGTGTAATTATATGTTGTTTCTCTCAGTTCCCTTTTGTCATGTCGCCTATTTAATCATTTGCTGGCATATAAATCTAACAATATTATGCCTTCTAAACTTCGTACACGGCTTAACACAATATATATTTGCCCTTTAGCAAAATTTTACTTTAGTAAGCTCGAGTTTTAACTCATAGGGGAGGAAGACGGTTTTTCGTTTTAAAAAAGTTATGTCGATCTGTTAACCAATTGTGTAGTCCTAACTAGTCCTTTGCCTAAGAACTTGAAATAAAAAAAACTCTAACATCAAGCTAGCCCTGGCTTCAACTTAGATGATTGATGAGATACAGAATAGAACGGACACGTCTAGAGAACTTACAGCCAACTGTAATGGAATTAGTTCACTCTTTTCTGAAACTATCTCAGCTTGTAATTAATAAATCCATTTGGTACCATTAATGCAGCTGACGGATCGTTAACTATTTGCACCTTCTCCCGATATAGGTAATAATGTTGACTGATTCGTACCTCCATTTTCGTCAATATGATGAACGAAAAGCTGTAGTTGGTCAACCTAGGGGGCAAATATCTTTAGATCGAGTTCCGGTAGAGGTATAAATTTATATAGTGTATAATATACAGCTACCCATTTCTGAATATGAAAACTTTTGGTGATAGATAAGTAGTGATAGTAGATGATAGATAAGTGGGTTTATTAGCTATAATTTGAAAGAAGACTGATAAATAAATCATTATACCTCAACTATGATGAGTTTTAATAAAAGTATAAATAAATATCATAATTTCAATGAGAATATATTTCTACCTCATGAAATAATTATACGTAGTAATTTTATGATAATTACACTCATAACCGAAGTGAATATAAAAGCTCAAATTAAATGTAGCTCATTCGGTGACTCAATGAATGGTTCTGAACCGTAAATTACTTTTTAAATGAGTGTAATAAAAATTGATTGTAAGCACCTACAGTTAATAGTCAACTTTGTTGGTGTCATTAAGGACGGTCTACACATTTTTATTATACATTAGGTTTCAACAAATTTTACACTCTAAAACATTTTTAAAAAGTTAAGAACTTTTATCTATTTCAGAGCTAACAGATATCTGCTATCGAAAGATACCTTCAAGATACCTTAGATTCAACCCGCATAGACAGCATGTAGCTAGGTCGTAGTCACACATATCAACTCGTAAATGGAATGTAAACGTATCAACTCTACCAGTACAGTATTGTTTGTATGAATCGTCAAAAAGCATGTAATCACCGACCGGTCGCTTGACATAAATGTATGAAAGCAGACATGGTCTGCGATTTATATGCTACGAGCAGGTAGATACCAAAATTAACATGAAGACGAATGCATGGAGTCAACTATCCCTGACCGTGCGTTCTATGATTACAATTTATGTGATTATACCAGCCTTTATAGATAAATCGGGAAGGTAATAAAATTAAAAACTTAGAATAGAAGAGAGTACCTCTCATTTACCCGATTTAAACTTCCCGTCCCCGATTATCGCCCTTTGTCCGTTCAAAGAGCCACTTCTAAAGTCTGGAAAAACTTTTAGACGTTCAACTTTAACATGTTTAATAAAAGGCCTCTTCGAATCTTCCTGAAGTTCATTTGCATACAAATGTACGTGCTCACTATTTATACCAGTTTATTTGGTCAGTTTTATGAAGAAGTACTTCAATATGAAATCTACAGAATACGAAAATTTTGAAATTTATTTAATACCACTTACCTAGAAAAATCTGGTTAAATCTATGGTATTATTGCCTATGAAAACCCCTTTTCTTCAAAATATTCTAACAAAACAGCATATCATCCTAACGATGATGTTAAGTAACCCATGTACACAAGCCCAACAAAATATAAACACTAGCATCTACTACACTTCAAGATACACTGCGGACTACGATGCGTAGCAATGATACGAGTACGAGTAGTTCGTAGCAATCGTAGTATTTGTTAGTATTATCAGAGAGTAAGTATATTCAATGATTAGTAAACATTCAATGAACATAAGACAGAACTTAAATAAACCTTTTTTATTAAAATATATTATGCAATCTAAAACTCACTCCAGTATCTGTATATAATATATGTAAGTGCTTCTATACTTGTTTAGAATATATTAGGTAGGTCAGTACCCATCTTTACAGAAAAAGCAAAACTGCTTTTAATGTATACCTATATAGTCGTTGACACCTTGTTGTCACCTGTACCGCGACCCTACAGGGCGGCCCGCCCTAACCCAGATCTCTGGCAACGGGTCATTGCCGATTATCGGCAATTCTACGACATGCCACAACAAATATGTCACTACAATGTTGTGTGTCTACAAATATTTATAAATCTTCTTAATACCTACACGCATACGAGTGTTATTAATTATGTCTATACTACTTTATTTTAGAGTCAGTTCTGTTAAGTCAAATCCTGCAGTTCTGACAACTCCATCATCAAAACTTCCAGTTACATTTATAAATTCCATGGTATTCATACTTGCTTCGGCTCTGTTACTGCGTTATAGGCCTGCAGCTAGCATAACCTGTGCCATTACTCTGTAGTCCACGCGAGCGGAGTCACGAGCAACATCTAGTTACGTATAGCTAATATAAATTTAACCTATTATAATTCAGGTTAGTATTTGCGTGCACATAATACATTATTGTACATGCCTAGGTGAATGACACGCGATGATTTCATGTAAACCAACGGGATATCTTTATCGAGCTTAAAGCCTTTACACGACACGTTACCATAAACGTAAAAAAAAATGTTTATAGTGGATATTAACTTCATAGAAGAAGAAATTAAAATTCGATGTGAGTAGGTAGCCTAACTTATTATTTAGTACAAAGATCTACCTACCTATATCATATCTCTTATGATTATACACGGTGTGTGTGACAGCCAGGCAAATACTGAGATACTGAACAAGTACCATTCTTTTGAGCTATAAGACAGTGTTATAACTCGCAGGAAATTAATTTTTGATTTTATTATACACAATGTTTGCTTTCCGTGCCAATTGTATCGGGCGATCCTGTGACTAGTCAAATGGGTTTATTGGTTATTGTGTGATACATTATTATTTTTTGGATCACTTGTAACTCTCTTTTGAGGTTGATCAGTAAAATTTTATTTTTATGTCATTATCTAAGGCCTAATTAAACAAACTAAGTAATTTATTCCTTGAAAATATGAAAAAAAAATTGGAATTTTCCGACAAAAATTTTCATTGTTTTCCGTCTCAGAATCATGGTCTGAAATCGTGGTAACAGTATTTGCCTGACTGTCACAAACACCCTGTACAGTTCTATAGTTTTTTTTTACTTTTCCACTATCTCCGTTCTGATGGTGATACATGTATTACTTTTATTATATGTTTCTATTGATGCTGTTTGGTCCGAAAGTCAAGTAACCAATCACTTTAATCTCCCTTAAATTTCTCTTATTGCTGGTGATTCAAACCTTCAATTGAATACCGATTGATAATCATTAATGTAATAATAAACATTGTCATTTACGGTGATCAATGGCTCTACAATACCACGTTTTAATTTATGTGACATGTTAGTTCTGTGCGTATATTCATCTAATAATGACGTACCAAGAAGCAGCGTTACTTCAAAATCTCGTATAAAATTAGACAAATTTAATTAAAAATTACATTACAAATGTATAGAATATCTGTATAGGCAATAGTATCTGTTTAGTTAAAGCACTATTTAAATAATTTTGTAATAAAACGCATGTTATTTCGTAAACGGTTATAATTAGAAGTTACTACATGAACACACTATGGGCAAAACCCCCCTGTGGCAGTTGCCTTGTGGCATGCTCTGGGGGAGGCCTACGTCCAGCTGTGGACTGCGATAGGCTGAAGACTGAACACACATCGTTGTTAAACGGCGCAGCTGATCATACATTGTTTTTATACTAAGTAATGGTCGCTCAGTTTTCTTGTGACAAGTTACGCTTATTCTATAGTCCGTTTTATAGAATAACTCCTATGCCTGATTTCAGTAAGTACTAAATTTTTTTATATGCAGTAACTCAAATAATGTGGTATATAGAAACTAGCGCCATCATCCAAAAGAACTATACGGTGAAACGCACCCTATAGGTAAGTAACCCAGCAATGACCTGTCGCTATGTACTCGTACATACCACAAGGTGTCAAGTAATGATATCGCATGCTGTCTGAAATCAGAACTTGTCAATGTGATATCTACTGCCAAGTTTGATGGACCTACCTCATTTAATACGAGGGAAGGCAACTGAAAGGCAATTAAGTTGTCCCCTTTGCTTGCTTGCAATGCTTTTCAAAGTTATAAAACCGATATAGTAGAGGAATTTCATGAAACTTCTGCAATATTTTAACTAATAGTCTGTGATTATGAACCAGAATGTCAAGTCATTAATTGTCTCTTCACTTGGTATAATTTATAGTTAAGTATCATGCTTATCAAATTTTCGCTTATACTTGTAATCTTTATCATACCAACTATATCTTTGAACAAGTTTGTATACAGGGTGATTTTTGGTCGTCAATGTTCCCGAAAGCTACGGAATCTCCTCGTCATCACGATAATTTTTCTCCATGGAAGCATACCTGGGAAGTATCTGGTTTCCAAAATATTAGGGTCCAAATTTGAGTTAATATACTGCGTTTTTCTGCATAAATGCACATTGACGCGTGTAGCAAGATTTTTTCACGAGAAATAATTAATATCTGTCTATGAAAAAACTAGCCTAAACACTGGACACTATAAATTTCGCCCGATCAAGTAATTTAAAAAAAACAAAAAAAATTACATCGTTTCCCAGCATTTTTTTTTGGCATAAACTTACTTTGTTTTATTTGATGTATAGAGAACATACCCCTCATTAAGGGTGGCAACGAAAAAACACCCTGTATATCCAGTATATCTATATCAATAAATTTATCAAATATTGAAAGTAATAGTAATATTATCTACCAACACTAAGTTTATATTCTGATGATCTTGCTGAATACTTTAAAAGCATATATCACTTAATCAAAATGTTGTTTTATTCAAAACAACGTGAGACGAACATTATGAGCTCATTGTAGTTCGCCCTCAGGTTTAAACTACATTAAACTCAAAATAATCACTTGATTTCCATCACCATTAGGTATACACCGTCTTATTACCTAGCAGCGGTCGTCAAACTTAAAATGCACACACCATTTCACTGATGTAAAGACCTACGTATAAACAAATAAATTTTATGTTAAAAGTTGATAGTATTTTAGATGATCATTCATGTTTTTGTTTGATCATATGATCTGTTTTTTTAACTGAAATTTCCGATCTTGCTTCTATAACTTCTTTGGAATCTATTCCTAAAACAATGTAACGCGATCTTCGCGTTAGACTACCTACAAATTTTTCATAGTCAGACATAAAAACTGGTTCTATATACCTATTAGTACTAAGCAGTCTTAATATTTGTTCAGAATTCGTGCATAGATTTATCTGCTTATCAAACCAAATATGTGCTAACTATTTAATGTGGTCGATTATGATCGCCACACTTAATCATAAACTAAAAAAAATATTCTACCTGTCTCCTTATGTCTTAGCCATTTACACTAAGAGTGGAGAGAGTCAATTGTAGGATTAAAAATGGCAGTCAGAATCGCCTTGTCACTGCTGCAAAAATAGGTAGGTACATAGAGTAGATTTCTAAAAATATAGTTTTTCTGGAAAACCAGGGAAAACGTACAAAATGTGACATTTAAATAAAAATTCTTTACTATGTTGCTATTTGCATGCTTGAGTTCTTGGGACACGTACCTAAATTAATGAAAAGTTCGCCACATTGTGTTGGCTGAGAAAAGGGGCCAGTGAATAAATTGTCTTCAATGAATACTGTTGCCAAAGAAAGAAGTGACCTAGATTACACTTTTGTATTACGTATGTTCGTTTTAGAGTTATCGCCTTTTATTTCAATAAAAACCAAGGACAAGGGCGCAATGTATTTTATTTACTTCAAGATGAATTTATGTAGGTAGACTTATATAAAAATGAAACATAACTTTTACATGTTTACATAATTATGTCCTCGCTATGCTAAACGTGGCTGTGAGATCTCCTTTATAATCCTCTAGTTCTGGCTACCCTATTTCGGGACCCCATTAAGCCGTGTCTTTAGGTGTGTATAAACATATAGTAAAATAAGTAAGAAATATCACTAGTTCCTGTATACTAACGCCTAACTAGTACACATAAATAAATCATAATTAAAATCGAAACAAATTTTTAATTAATTTAATATTAAGAAAGTTATAGCGCAAATACAGCCAGATATTCTCAAAAAATGTGACAGATACCAATAAAGTATTCTGGTAATCTTTCTGCGAGTATCGCTCACCGTTGGGAGCGACCCGCACGCGTTCCGCATAAATAATCAAGCCTCCCACATGTTGAGAACCGCTGAGAGCTCATCTCAGTGCTGGAAACAGTGTTGCCAACTTTACTGACTTTACGTCACTCGGACGATTTGTTGACAGGCAAATATCTTGTCTTTAACAGATTTTAGAGAAGGTAACATGAAAATATCGCAGTGATGGCGTTAATCTTGCTATTTAATAGTTTTTGTAGATTATTAATATAATCATAAATTATTATGCAATGCTTCCTTTTATAAAAAAAAGTATGTACTTACTTACCTATCCAAAGTCGAATGACCGAATGACAAAGCTTTTAATTCAATTCAATTTTTAATTATTTTATTTATTATGGATCTCGGTCTGAAATAAATGATTTTTTATTTTTTTATTTATTATAGCGGCCGGTCGCTACGTAATTTAATTAAAAAATCGAATATTTTAATAATAGTTCTGGCATCCCTATTTCAGATACACATGGTGTATGAAATGGTATATGTATGAATATTTTAGAAACACAACATTTAAGCTACGTAGTTGGCAACACTAGCTGGAAATGCTGGCGGGCGTATTATTGCGCCGCATTTACATCTTGTCTTGATGTGTGCCCATAACTTTGAGAAGGGCTTGTAGGGACGGGAACGTATGGTCTGTTTAGGTAAATAACGTACGGAGCTGTTTCTTATTAAACGAACAGCCGCTCACAATTTCCATATAATTAAATTTTCCATTTTTTTAAATATTAAATAGGCTTGCGCTTGACCACAACGCACCTGATGGTAAGCACCACTGCAGTCTAAGATGGAGCGCGCTTGCCTATGTTTTGGTACAAACGTTCACTGTTATTTTTTTGAAAAATTATAGATATGTTAAAGTTAGGTTTGTTTTTAAACATTTTTATACTACCTACTCAGCATATACCTACGCAGGGCTAAAAGTTCCGAATGCGATCAAAACTTGCATACGCTTTGAACTTACATTCTTTGGTTTTGATACTGTAATATTAGGGCATATTTTTCAATATTTTAGACCTTAAACACCGATATCTTCAAAGCGAACAACCTATGCCATTTCCATCAACTTCACAATATTATAAATGTGGAATGATACAAGAATGTCTGTCACGCAGAAACTACCAAACTAATTTAGATGAAACTTGGCAGCTTATGCAGCAAAACGTCATGCGAACGTAGTTGCGGGCAAAAACAAATCCAAAATATTTCTGCCATATAAGCAAAGATGTCTAGTGGCTTGTAAAGTGAAACACGTCGCTAGGGGCATGTCAAGTGGCTGAACTGATCACATGGCACGGTGCCAGCTACGACCACACAACGTGCACCAATGGCCCCTGCACTGCTAACGATAGTCATAAGACATATAATGATTAGGTTGCTCGATATAGTGTTTGACCAGCTGATGCCCGCAATATCGCCACTCGTAAATTATAACCTATGTTTTGCCAAGTTTCATCAAATTCTATTCAGTATGTAGTTAACAGTCGGTTGTACTAGCCATAAATTAAACAGTAAAATTGGCGTGTTTATTAGGTAAGTAGGGTGGTAGGCATTTCTTTGTGTAAACGTGTTATAGATTTTTTTACAAACAAATTAAAACGAAGCCCTAAAACACCTACTCAAATAAAAGATTTGTTCGCCTCCAAGTCGTTGGAGAAAGAATAGCTCATTAAGGGCCGGTAACGAGGGGTGTGACGTAACAAAGTGCTGACGTTACAGCTTGCAGTGAGCATCTAGAAACAACGTCAGTCGCTTCATGTACATTACGAGGAGCTTGCGCTGGGATAGCCAATAGACATAGACAAAATTATGTAAATACAATAAAAATGTTTGAAAGGCAATCAACTCCCTTTTTCCCTGAACTATATACAGGGTGTTTTGAAGGTGGGTGCAAAGCCGTAAGGAGGTGTTAGTATAGACCATTTAGAACATTTTGAGCCATATTTGTCTTAACCAAAGTCTGCTTATTTTTTTTTTAGAGAACTTTTAAGATTTTAGTACAAAAATCCCAAAATTTTCCAATTAACTGCGAAAAACGCAAAGTTTAAGTGGAAATGTTTATTTTTTTATGTACTTCTTATTAGGCTAATGTATGTTTAATGAAATTAAATCATTTTAAAGCACCATTTTTACTAAAAATAATAATTTTTGGGCTATTTTAACTTAACAGAAAAAAAAATTATAGAAAAAAAATTGCCTTTTATTTACATTTAAAAACATAAATAAAATAGCTACAGATTCTCAGACAATTTTAATAACATGCTGAGTTATTGTACTTTCTTTTAAGGTATCATTTACCTAGATGTCTTCACAATTTTTGAAGTTAGGGTGCCCGAACCAGTTAAGTCCGTAATATTGATTTTTAAGGAGATAAAAAAAAACAGTTTTTGATGAGAGTTTTTAATACTGATGCTCAAAATGGCTTCCGTCATTGCGTATACATTTACGACAACGATTTCTCACTTCTGTCGTCGTGATTTTTAGCTGCATTTCCCGTTTCATAATTGTGAAAGCTGTTTCAATCCTTTGAAGTAATTCTTCCCTCGTGGATATTTCGGTAGTGTATACAAGCTCCTTTGCCCGTCCCCACACAAAAAAATCTACCGGGGTCAGGTCGGGTGATCGTGCGGGCCAAGGGATGGGCCCACCTCTGCCTATCCAGCTGCCTGGGAAACAGTTGTTGAGATGTTCCCTGACACTTAACGTCCAATGTGCTGGACATCCATCTTGTTGAAAAATTATTGGTCTGTCCGCATTTAGTATGGGTACTTCGGCTTCATATAGGAGTTCTGGTAGATGGTTTTGCAGAAAATACAGATAATTCTCACCGTTTAAATTATCAGGTAAAATGTGTGGCCCAATCAATGTTCGTCCCATTATTCCAGCCCATACATTTACTGTAAATTTTACTTGGAAAGACACCTAAAACAAAAATACATTCTTTTTAAAGCTTTCTGTTAAAAATATGCTGAACATCGGGAATCAAATTAATAAAAATTTATTTGTACCTGTTTTTTCCAATGCGGATTGCTGTCCTTGTCAGCCCATTCATGTAAATTATGAAAATTTGTGATGCCTTCTCTTGAAAATTTGGACTCATCAGTCCACAGGATCGATTTTAGGAACCATCCGTCATAAATATCACTGTTGAGCATAAATCGGCAGAACTGCATCCTTCTCTCAGGATCGGTTTCTACCAAGCCTTGCACGCCTCTACCGTGAAACAGATACTTATTTTCCCGGTGCATGGTACTCCAAACTTTCCATATCGAAAGGTTCAAGTTTCTCGCTATAATTCTGACGCTGGTTGTAGGATTTGCTTCAAAGGCTGCAATTATATCCTCTTCATCGTCTGGGATATGTCTTCCCGGATTTACACCAGGTTCTGCGTGATGGATGCCAGACTCAAAAAGCCTACGAAACGTGTTATAAAAAACACGGACATTAGGTACCCTTGAAATGAAATGATTTATTGGCGACGTTTGTTACAAATCAAAATGGAAATTGAACTAAATCCTAGTATTAAAAGTTACTTTACCTGCGGTTCGGGTAACGTTCTTGGTACAAACGTCGTGCCAAAGCTCCATTACCATCAGCTCTGCCATACATAAATACGATATCCGCTTGTTCTTGGTTTGTAAATGCAGCCATGTCAGTAGTACACACACACAATTCAAATCAAATCTACTTGCAACGCAGAAAAGCAGCAGAGAGGTGACGACGAAGAGATAAGATGACTTTACCAAAAAAGCGGGAACTTTTTTTATTTCAGTTTATCCCGAAGGAAAGGCAAGGGAAACTATGTCCACACAGCCATTGTCTTTAGTAAAATGATTTCTAAATTTGTGATGGATGATAATGATGATGAATGGACGGCCTTTGTTTAGTTGTGCAAGGCCCTTCTCTACATTTTTGTTCAGATAAGTTTATTATTATTGCACAGTAAGTCTAAAAAATAATTTCGGATATTGTTTTAGACATCAGTTTAAAGGTATAAGAGCAAAAATTCTATTTGTTTTGATTTTTTTTGAAATTTTTAATTTCTTACCCTTCTGTAGGTTCAGGTTGTAAATTGTAAAAATTGCAAAAATTGTGAAGACATCTAGGTAAATGATACCTTAAAAGAAAGTACAATAACTCAGCATGTTATTAAAATTGTCTGAGAATCTGTAGCTATTTTATTTATTTTTTAAAATGTAAATAAAAGGCCATTTTTTTCTATAATTTTTTTTTCTGTTAAGTTAAAATAGCCCAAAAATTATAATTTTTAGTAAAAATGGTGCTTTAAAATGAATTAATTTCATTAAACATACATTAGCCTAATAAGAAGTACATAAAAAAATAAACATTTCCACTTAAACTTTGCGTTTTTCGCAGTCAATTGGAAAATTTTGGGATTTTTGTACTAAAATCTTAAAAGTTCCCTAAAAAAAAAACAAGCAGACTTTGGTTAAGACAAATATGGCTCAAAATGTTCTAAATGGTCTATACTAACACCTCTTTACGGCTTTGCACCCACCTTCAAAACACCCTGTATAACTAAGCCCATTATCCTCTAAGAAGAAGTATAAATTGCAAACCAAATTTTAGGCTACACATACACAACTATACATACTGGGTGTAAAAAGACAACTTTCACTTTTAATACCTCGTATTCTTTGTAACATCATGATCATTTTTTTCTATGGAAGCACCCCTGGGAAACTACGGGTTTCCAAGATATTGAGGTCCAAAGTTACATGAATATCAGCATTTTTTTTTAATAAATCCATCCGGAAACAGTTAATAAACATTTTTTTAAGATACCATATTAATATTTAAAAATGTTAGTTTTGTAGGTAAATTTGTCAATCGAATACATTGCTTGCAATAAAATAAAAAAATATAAAATAAATTTTTGTTTCCCAGAGTTGGTTCCATGGAAAAAATTATCGTTACGTTACAAAGAATTCGAGGTATTAAAATAACAAAGTTGTCTTTTTACACCCTGTACTTATAGTGATATATCCTGACTATATCAACTATACTGGGTGTAAAAAGACAACTTTGTTCTTTTAATACCTCGTATTCTTTGTAACATCACGATATTTTTTTTCTATGGAAGCACTCCTGGGAAACCACGGGTTTTCAAGATATTGAGTTCCAAAGTTACATGAATATCTGCATTTTTTAAAAATAAATCCATCTGGAAACAGTTAACAAGCATTTTTTTTAAAGACACCATATTAATATTTAAAAATGTTAGTTTTGTAGGTACATTTGTCAATCGAATACATTGCTTGCAATAAAATAAAATAAGAAATTTAAAAAAAAAATCGTTTCCCAGGGTTGGTTCCATACAAAAAAATGATCGTTACGTTACAAAGAATACAAGGTATTAAAATAACAACGTTGTCTTTTTACACCCTGTATAGTGATACTTCCGCAAACAATATCAACTATAATATTCAAATTCTGATAAATTTTTTGTTAGTATTTTGGCTTCCGACTATTTCCGGGTGATAACGAAATAATAAAAAAATTTATTTATCCAGGCATAAAGTTTTAACTGTCAAGCTATTTCCATGGCAAAATTTATGGCCAAAAAGAAACTATATTAAAACACGAATATTTTTAAAACCTCGTAAAATGAAAAGGTATCATGATATTTTTTTGGCACGTACGTCCAAAGTATTTCATTATAGGTACATCTCTTAAATGCTAACTACCTATAGTTAAAATATTAAAATACGAGCCAATAACAACGAGAGTTGCATGAATAAATCATTTTAACAAATTACAGTATGAATTTAAATGACATTTGCATACTGGTAATGGTTGGTAGGCGGGACAAAGTAATAAAATGTTTAACTATAGAGGCACAAAATACATCCTCTACCTGATGAATCAAGCAACTTTTGTTCTTTCCAAATTTTCCTTTTTTAAATAGAACTTACTTATTGTTTGATTTTCTATTAACAATATTTGTGATATCCCGATATTTGCTTAAAACCTTTTCTAAAAATGCTATACTCGCGTGCATTTTGTAAAATATTGAAAAGTAATATGACTTTTGGTTCACCAGACATGGCTAGGGGCCAACAGCGACGTCAGACTTAATGTAGTGTGAACTTTTTTACCGTGCCAAATGAACTTCAGGAATACTGCCAATGGTATCAATGAACTAACTTTGTAGCCCATAACGAGTTTGGTACTTTTCAATAAACTCCTTTCCTTACCTACCAACGCTGTCTACATTCATTATTACCTACGATATGAGAAGAAAGTTGTATCTCCATTAAATATTTTATCTGTTTGTCACCTATAATATTTTTATGGTTCACAAAACAAAAACTGTATTTAAAAAAATTTAAAAAAAAAATCAGTCATCACCAAGTGATGCAATAACAGAGAACCATTCCGTATCTTGTTGGTTTTATGTTAGAATATTGGTTACAAAATATAACTTGAACTAAAGGTAGTAATTTCAAGCATAAATAATGATTATTCGGTGAATATAAAAGGGTATAATTTAGATGGCCACCAGGAATATTTTTAAATACCACAATGTTACATCGTTTGACATCGATGTTCGTTGTCGCCGTAGAGATAGGAGATACCAAATCCCTGGTTGTCGCAACGCTCCTTCCAATAACGGCTAGACTTCATCACATGACATGACGAAAGCACGAAAATGAAGGCAAACGTGTCGGTGACGAACCTCTATTGATTCGATCGAGAAATAATGTTATTTTGCCAGAGACCCCAGCAATACTTACAGTACCTACTGAAATAAAAGTATCACACATAAACTCGTATGTATCCGTGAAGTAATTTCTATTATATGAATATTTCTATTTTTTGCCATCCGATATTCCTCATTTCCGTAAACCTGTCAAATATTACCAATCTCCATATTGGCAAAATTAATTGACGTTGGACCGATTTTTACGGTTTTGTGTACAACGGCTTTTATTCACGAAATAACAGTACTCTACTACCCTAGCGACGTTTATGATCATCAACCCTCGATGAATATTTAACGACAGGAACTCATAACACTGTAGATAGGTAGGCGATATACTTATGGCACTTTGTAGTATTACACTGGTGTAAAATCGTTAACAATTTAAATTTTAACAAAATTACTACATAAAAAGTCCCATTGACTTGTACCATTACAACAAAACGTAGTTTGTCTCCGAGCAGAGTAGTAGAATAACAAATAACATACAACTAGGTACCCAAAATTAAGGTTTTTATCAGAACAATTATGAATGTACTTAGCACAAATTCAGATATACCTTCTGTCATAATAAGCTGTAGTTTAGCGAATTTCTCACTGAATGTACTTATCTATTGTTCGATTTACATTGCGATGCATTTGGCTTGCATCCAATATCTAATCGATTTATGGGCTGACGAGGTTTTCATCATATTATCACTAATATTCTGTATAGTTAGATGTTTTACACACCCTTACGTATTTTTGGCATGCATCCCCTAAACACAAAAAATTTATACTGCTATCAAAGAACCATTACGACACCAGTTAGTACACAAGAAGCTTCCGGAATAAAACATTACCCTATTACCCCATTACCCACACGTCAGCAACACGATTACTATTACACAGATAGGTGACTTGTCAATCCAGAGGCGCCACCTGAGCGGAAACGTTAATTTCCCTTTGTCACTGTATCTGACAGTTACAGACGCATGAACTCGCTACTATACTTAGATTAATTACTATAACCAAACTATAACATAAATATGTGTATTAATTTAGTTATAATGTGATATGGTGAAAGAAAAATATAGAAAATTAATTATTTATTGCATAAAATACAATCACTAAATAGTAACGATATAATATACAAAGGTGAACTTAATGTTTTACAGTACATTCTATTACAATTATCTAGCACGAAGAATCCCTGTGGAATAGAACAAGTTGTATGTAAATAATATAATACAAAGACGCTTAGTATACAATAAAGAATAAGAGGAAAATGCTTGGTTCTGCAAAATATGTTATAAACGGAGATATTATTTTATAGACACAGAAGATGATACCGTAACTCTTTAGCGTAGACTTGCTACGCGTTACTACGGCGTAGATGACTACGGATGATAAAGAAACGAGATTTGTTTGACTTGAGAGAACATGGAAATTTAATTATTTTTCTGTTCTAATACCTCAATAAAATGTTACATCTGTATTCATATATCCTCTCTATATTTCTTAGTGTTCATTTAAAACTATATTCTTTTACCTAAAAAAATTTACCAACATAACATTATATGAACAAAAACAATGAATCATATCTTCCAGCAAACTAAAATAACTAAATTTACATATTCCTATTTCAAATTTCCTATTTCCTAATATTATTCGAGAGACTACTATAATAATACTCGCACAATACGACTGTTCTGCAGATTATTGCAAAAAGGAAATCATAAAGCGAGAAGTTTGCAGACGCGACATTGGAGCACATAACAAGAAGAGGTGCTCTACTAAATGTCGCCATTGCGAAGGGTGCAATGAGAAAAACTTAGAAACTAATCTAGTAGAAGCCAAATGTTGGCTGGTGATTCACACTATGGTCGATTCTGACCGTCACACACAAACGTAAACTTAAATGTCGTTAGCGTTGTCCCTCTCCATCCTTAGCATAAATGGCTGAGGCGGAAAGGGACATGTAGGACTAAGTTTAGGTTTAAGTGTGATGGTCAGAATCGACCATAGGTACTGTCTAGATATTTGATGAAGCGAATTAAAACGACAAGCTCAAAACTGAGCGGGATGGCTGTGAACTGTGGAGGTTCTTTGCCCCATCTTGGAGATGTTCGTGTGTCAAGTAAGTCAAGCTATTTGATGTGATCTAGTTGGCGATGGCTTGAATATTGATTAATACAACTCCCCTTTGCATCTACCTCCGTAAAATGGAAGCTTGTCAATAACTACTGGATAATTTTGAAACTTTTTTGCAAAAGTTTACTTACTTCTGCGATTTTCAAGAATAAAATAATTCACTGTCTACACTACAAAAATCATTTTAAATTAACCGCCTTCTTTTTATATTATCTGCCCTTTCCTATGGGTAGGCTCACCACTTTCGTGGTGGGATTTATTAGGCTAACTGGTAACAAGTGGGTGTGCAATTTACCTACTTCTTCTCAACGATGACTGACTGTATGTAAATAATTAGTCTCTCTGCACTATATAAGGGAAAATTGTTTGATCAGTAGTTATAAGCTTACTATTAGTCAATCATCAGCTTCCTGCCCTTCTCTCAATATTTATGAGGTCAGCGCAATATTTCGAAACTCACATTGCCAAAGTTTTGGCATAAGTTTTACGATGACGTCAAAAATACTATAAGCTTTGATATTTTTAACTAATAGTAATCCTTACTAGCGAACAAACAATTTGGCCTCAGATAGACACCGATAAAGTACATAATAGTCGATGGGCAGCATTATAAACCCCTTATAATTTAAAATCGAGTATGTACCTAATTTTTAATATAAGCCTATTTCCGTTGTGAAGAAGAGGATATGTGTTCGCCGGATATGTGGGCTTATATTTGCGTATCATTAGGACGGATAGCGGTCAAATTACTCGGCTATTTTTAGAATCGGACGGACATCGGACATGACAAAATAAGGGTATCGTCAAAGGTTTCGTTTGTAGCTATTTTGATACATCCCTTTTGATGTACTTACAATATTTTTAGATTAGGTAGAAACAGAGGCAAATTACGTTATTTACCACTAACATTGACATCAGATTTTAATAGCAAAGTATTAATACATATCAAAATGGTAGGTATAATAAGTTTAAAGACAATCAATTAGGTATTTAGGTACTAGTAAATAATTTTCTCAAGCAGGTGCCTTTACTTTACCGTTTTATAAAAAGGCAAAACAGCGCATACAATCCTGAACTCTTGCAAACTCTTGCCTGCTATTTTTTTAAGGAAAAAAACAAAGTTATCTCAATATTTGAAAATGGCA
Source organism: Carposina sasakii (assembly GCA_014607495.2). Classification (NCBI taxonomy): domain Eukaryota; kingdom Metazoa; phylum Arthropoda; class Insecta; order Lepidoptera; family Carposinidae; genus Carposina; species Carposina sasakii. Next base: position 7,980,511 of record CP053151.1, read on the forward strand.
GAGCCTTCAATTATGATGTAAGAAAGCCTGAGGCGAATCAAAGCAAATTACAGTTGGAAAGGGTTAGGAATATTCCACTCGCAATAATTGTTATATACCACATAAAACATTACCTTACTTCGCTGAAATTACGTTTACAATGGAGCAGACTCCAGTAGGTACCAGTGGGATATTTTTTTACACACACATATTTTATACTTATGTTTAATTACAAGCCCCTTTACTGCGATAAAGTAAGTTGCATTCACCAGAGAAAATAGTTGGATATTCCTACGTTGGAGGTTCCTTCCTAAGTACTATCTTTTTGGTTATTTATGCACCTACTTAATTATCTACATCATTATTTAATTAAGGCCCGATTTTGCCAATAAATCAGATAGCCTATCTGAATGATAAAGTTGATACTGTCTGTCTCTTAACCATTATGAAGACAGCATCAACTTTATTGAGATAAGCTATCTGGAGGGCAATTCCCCAAAAATTTTGAAACAAAACGTAACCACTAACGAACCCTTAACGAAACGCGGTGCAAAGCAATATTTACTTACCGCTGGAGTATTAAGGTATATTTTAGCATGCAGTGATCACGAGTATGTCAGAAGAAAATCAAATATATTTTGTTCTGAGCGTCAACAACGGTTACGTTTCGGCTTCGTTCCAATTCGAGACTTTAAGAATTGACCCCCTGACCATTGGAGAATTTGGCCCTAATGGTATAAACTATATTGGCCATTACATAAATAAAATAAGAACTTTTTTCTAAACCAATCGATTAAGCGACAAAGTTTTCTTCCCTCTTTTCCTTAAGCTCACGGCCATAATCCTGATAAATCACACTTAAGCTTACTCACCTCTTGCCCACAAGTTAGTGATAGGATACGAAGATCCCATACCTAACAGCTATTTGTACGGTGACAGTCGCCATTAGAGAAAATAGGACCAATGCAGTGTCAGATAACGTTTTGACACAGTGATGATGACAGTTTACAGTGAAATTAACAGAGACTACCCAAAACAATAACAACATTGGTTCTGTGGAAATTAATGATCCATTTGAAATTAAAAGAAAATGAAGTAGATTCTTTCAGAAATAACACACTGCCAAGATGAAATTTAGCCTTTTAAATTAAATATACCTCACACTTTCTACCATTGTACTTACCATTACTATATTATGTTTTACCATGGGTTTTACTAATAAAAACGGAATTCACCAAAAACTTTTCATATAACCGGTAATTACTTCTTATGTTATTGTGATTCTCCGCATGCAAAGTACCTAATATAATATTAAATCTCCCCTAACGTAGGTATACGTAGTATACCCAGTACATACATATTATGGAGATCTATAAATCGATATGTACAATCAAGATTATTTGTAATGCTAATGCGTTATTCCCACCCTGTATGATATTTTCGAAGGAAATGGAATTGGCTCGTCCCAAGGCCAACTCGCTGACAATAGTTGTGATTTATTTCTTTAGTCTTGCACTTTGTTTCTTTTGTATGTTTTATTAAAATGTGAAATAACAATATATCTGTATAACTAATTAAATATTTTGCTTTCAGTATATAATAATTAAGTCTCTAAAAACAATAAAAACCTATGTAGTGTTAAATCGCTTTGACGCACTTAATGTCATTTTGCAAAGGACTGTGCAAAGGACTTGGTTCAAAAACCTATAGAGCGCGATATTGCGAGTCTAATTGTAATAATTACTTGACAAATAAATTAGATTTAATAAAACATCCAAGCTTTTAAAAGTTGTAATCTGACAACACGAAATGACTAAAATAAACGCTCAATACGTTACCTACTTGTTCTTTTGTCTAAGGTGTGTTTGCGATATCTCATCAATGTACACGCATCTAAAGTTTAATGAAGCACGCTAAACTGGCGAATTTCCTACTTTTCAAATACGAATGTAAAGTCACGTCCTGTTGTCGCCAATTTGTATCTGTCATTCATAATTTTGTACCCTAAAAATAGCGCTCCCCTCCGTAAATGAGTCTTAACTTTCAAATGTTTTGCGAAAAAATTTTATGCTTGTCAAAAAAACGAGCTCTGTCGTGAAATGCGATGGATTTGTGACAATGACTATTTGGACTTGGGGGAGCAATTTTTAGGCTGGTGTCCTAAAAAGTCATGTTTGCAGGGAAATGGCATGTTTATCATATTCATAGCAAATCTCACAAATATGCAATAAACCAAAACGCCATCAAAACACGCGAAACTGTAGATCTCTCCCTCATCCATTAAATTGAGCTTATATTATCCATCGATATTTGCAAATTGATCGATCGATGAGTAATCTATTTATACGAGCGATACATATTCAATCGTCCAGTATCGTCAGTGAAACTTGCAAAGACCATAGGTATAGAAGACCAAGTATACTACCACTTTGACGATTTCGAGTATGATTGACTAACGTAAATGTAGTGTTAGATTTCTTACACGTATCTTGTGGATAATTTGGCTTATTTTATATTATATATTGTTGGTCCGCTTAGATCTGATTAAATAACTCTATAAAGTCGGTTTGATATAATTTAGTGAAAAACTATATGTAAGTAAAATACGGAATCTATCTTCATCCTTACCTTTCTGGTTTCCAAAATATTAGGGTATGAGTAAATAGACTGCGTTTTTCTGCAAGTAGAGGCAAGGAATAATTAATATCGTAGCACCACGATCACCAGCATTTTTTCATATTTCATGTATATACGTACCATTAAAGCGTACTATTTCCACTGTAGAGGCAAAATGTAATCGCCAAATTCTTTTCCGATTGTAGCCTATATTTCCGTTGTCGCAGCTGTAGTGGACCACTCCGGCCACTCCCACTGGCATTTGTCCTTTTATCTTCTTCTGGGTAGAGGTGTCCGTCTATAGGCACACATTCAGACTCTGATAAAATGAATATAATTCAACCTACGAAAGCATTTATAACCAGCCAACATTTTAACCTTCAAAAAACAATTCCAAAAGCAAAGCATTTGAAGTGGCATAACCATTTCTACTCGTATCCCGTTACGAATAGCAGCACGAAGTTCATACGAAAACTCGCAAAGTTATAAACATTCCGATTCGTTATCGTCCGGGTATCTCAAAGGGTCCTTTGATAGCAGTTCCAAGGCGTCTCCAGGGTCATGTTAGGATTTCAGCTTGACGTCTAGCTCAGTTTGTGTCTCGCTGCTGTATCAGTTATAAGTATTTAAATATCCTTTCATCGGAACGACGCAGTCACGGTTTTGGCCACGGCTTTTGTGAGTGAACAAATCATTAAAATATTTAACTCTCAATTAAAATACTCGTATATTACAATGTGTTAGTAATATTATCGTAAAGAAAAGGGGGAATCTAAGAGAAATCCGACACACTTGATTATGCCGTAGCAGTTTCGTAGTTCGTAGCATGCTACGACAATTTTATTACCTCATTTGGATTAACATTTCAAAAATATTGTTGTGATGATGCGTTTTCAATGGAAAATTCCATTTGAACTCAGAATCTCAACCGAATATAATCGAAATTGTCTCATCACAATTTCTCAGAGCGGTCTATATCTTAACTATAATCAAATAACCATCGCATATTAATCCAATGATTTGCAAACATACTGCCTCGTGACTGCATCTTCGTCTGCGTCCCTTTCCATTAGGGGTTAGATTTCTTTTAAAATACTTTCTTAGTGAACGTCTACACGTTATAAGTAGGTAATCCACTTACCAAACTGAGAGTAAGTAGGTATGATAGGTACTGATAGTTCACGAGTTAGAGAGGTTTTAGGAAAAAATACTTACGATACGTACCTATCTGTAACTTTGCTATAATAGCAGTTCTTTATTAATAGGCCGATGTGAAATGATTCCTCAATGTTAGTTTTTCATAATATAGATTATGAATCTTAAAAATACATTCGTCACATTTTGTAAAACTTTTTGCAATTGAAATATTCCTACTTGTAGTATTATTTTTAATTGATATAATAATTGTAGGCTCTATCCATTTTTATTAAACGCCTAGCTATTGCTTACTAAATCGTCTTTATATATAATTTACTTGCGTATTGTGAAAAAATCCTGCAATCATTTTAATATAGGCCTATAATAATGAGTGGGTTTGAAGAAATGAATATTTAATTGTTAGTAAATAAAATGGCAGTAAAAATAATGCAAATAATTGCAAGATATTAACTCCGGTCCTTATTCCACGCCTTAACTACCGGCTGACGACAAATTATGTGTATATATACATAAATAATTAATTAAGTACTAATACCTTACCTCGCAGCATGGCGTAGACGTGGCGCCGCCGCTAACAAATTCAAGAAACACTAGCCTGCTGTCACATATTATTTATCACACAATCGAATCGAAACGTCCGTGTCGAGTTTAAAAGCTATTATGCAAATTGGGGTTAATCGCGACGTGAGAGTTTAGCGGGGTTGTACTTGACGTGTGTTGCAAACATGTGTTGGCAATACTGGAGCGAGAGAATGGGATCGCGAGGCGGGCGTGCGCGCCGGCTCTCTCGGCGGACTGACGGCTGTAGGGCTTCGGTGGCAGGGCGCACCCACGCTCGATACTGCCGCCTTCTAGCGCCCTCCCCACGTTGCAAAATCATTTATTAAAAAATGAACTATTATTATTAACATTTCATTTTCAGAAGCGAGCGATCGATTTTCCTTGAATACATGGTACCTATACCTACTCGCTTGCCGAGACGGCGCGACTCGCTCGCTTTACATAACTACATCCTGAATGGGCAGATAGTGATCCTGCGTATTTTCTCGCTGAAACAAGTACTTCAGTTTACACGAGCTTCCGTCTTATTTTCCGCAATCTAAAGATTTGTTCAGGGTCTCATGTCACGTCCGCCGCTCCTAAACTGAATAATTTACTCTACCTTTCACTGAAAAGGATCTCGCTCATACGAGGACTTATTACGAATATAGTGCGCTTTTACACTTTTGAAGATTCAATATTTTATTAGTTTTACATTTGCATATTATTAGAACAGTAGGGTTTCATGGAATAAGTACAGTGAATAGCGTGAAGCACCTATTTATTTTTTTATTTATTTTTGATAAAAATTTCAAATAAGTAGGTATTGACGGCCGATTGGTGTAGTTGGTAGTGGTCCTGCCTGTGACGCCATAGGTCCTGGGTTTGAATCCCGGTAGATGCAAATATTGAATGTTTATTTCCGAGTCATGGATATTTCAAGACCTTAGGGATCTTAATGTGGGACTAGGTCAATGTGTTGTGAAGTGTGTAAGTATTTTTATTATTTACATTTTTTAAATTATTATTCTAAAACTATGATAGACGTAAATTAAAATAATGTAATATAACCTATACATGTAAATCTCTCCCTCATTTAATATTAGTCATATTTTAAGAACGTAATTATAACAGAAACCGGATTTGCGTTGTTATTTGAAAAGTTGATTCCCCGTCGTAGATACTCGTAGGTAGCTAAATCTATCTACAGATAGTAAAAGTAAATGCAATAGATTTTCTAGAATTCCACTTAAAATCAATTCTGGAAAGGTACACAGTGTTTCATGTCGTAGTTTGCTATGAACTAACTTTCCTCTTTGAGATATCCACTATACATATATACAAATAGAAAAAGCAGCTAGGATTGATATTAAAATACTCGTTTCAAAGCTGCACTTTATGAGACTAAAGCCGAGTATCTACACACTCTCTTGGGAACGTAGCCATTAATAACCTTTGCATACACGTTACTGTTACTGAAATCATAAACGTACTGATTTTAGTAATAACTTGAAATGTCCGTCCCTAAGTATATTATTATAGTACTTAATATATCTAAACACTTTTTCGCGCAAACCGCTAAATTGTCTACTTCAAACACAAGTAAAACAATAATGCACCCACATTATTATTACATAGATAATATTATTTTACTAGAAAAATTATATCTTTAAAGTACATATTGTTTTACTAAGAAAGTTTTATTTGTGTTTAAAGTTCGTGAATTTAGCGATAGAGCTGCAGTTCGATAGTGATTGAGTACCGAGCTTTAGAACTTCGTATAATTTTAATAAATAAAAGTCCACGGTTAGTTACGGGGTATTTCAATTAGCTTTCATGTGTGTAGACAAAATATATAGTCGTTGTTTGTTGGTTAATCTAGTTGACGAGGTGTCTTCGTACCTATGTTATGTAGTGAGGTAGGTAATTGTAAAATTTTGGCGCTATGATTATTTAGAATGACTTGGAAATATTTCCCATTTCATTCGTTACCGATCGCAAGATTGTTGTATTCGTGGCTGAAAAGCTACGTTAGGCGCATTTTTTATTACATGAAACTTTTACGATGACTGGTGACTGTGGCTATTATCGTTATGTCGTATACATACGTAGGTATGACATCATAAAATTTAATGCAAATGACATGCAATGTTTGACTTTTTTGGACTGAAATACGCAAATTAGGAACAGCGGTAATATATTCAACTTAGCGTCAAATGAATTACCTAAATTAAGCCAGCCATAACATTTCTGTTGGACCGCCAGGTAAAACTATAAATAAACTTGGGCCAAAAAAAGATTTTTATTCCAATTACTTGTGGTATATAGACTATATACCACAAGTAATTGGACTGAAAATATAGTGGTGTAAAAACAAGTGGCTCGTACATGCACAGCGGTGGCACCACTGCAGTGCTCGCGTGCTGGGAGGTGATAGCATCGCATCGCTGCGGTCAACGCCGCTGCACTAGGCTTAGAACATGGCCATAAAGTTGTTTACAGGAGCATTAGGTTAAGGAAACTTCATTTATATCGATGGCAGAACTTTTTGCAACCATTTTTCTGTTTGCTTAAAACTGTATCGGCTTAAAACAATACCTCAATCACCCCAAAGAAGTTGGGTAAAAGTGCGCAAGTTAGGTACACACCCACTTAGGTACGAGTACTGCCAGTTAACCTATTAAGTTTCAGGTTTGAAGAGGTGACCACCTATGCTTTGAAGCAACACTTATTAATCTAGCCGCCATAAGTATTAGATGTTTTTGGCTGTTAGAGCCAGAACCTCGTCCGTGGCCACCATGGGTTTTATTCAAACACCCTTACTCAAGATTCAAAGACTCAAGTCGATTTGGTAGGTACAATTGTACAGGATCAGATATTTTTGTCTAGTTCCTTTTCAGAATCAATGCAAAGATGTTATACTGATAATAGCGCACACTATAGTACCTAGAGAACTTATCCACAAAATTGGAGGCGTTTGAGTTTATTTTTCCAGGCGTAAGCTACAATTCCTAGGAATCTTTGTATGTATATTGTAAAGGTTTGATTTTGAGTTTTAAATTTTGTGAACACCTTCCCTATAGTGTACCTAAACCTACCTATCGTTATGCCACCATTAGATATGGTAGTAGGTACCTAAGGGGCGATAATTAATGAGAACCTAGTCTCAGTCTGTTCAATATCTCTAAAGCTATGGAGATGACGGTGATACATGCAGTGGCAATAACTTGTTTCGAATGTTTTCATGGGGTCCTTAGGTGAATTTACGAGGGAAGTGCCAATGACAGTAGTATATCTACGACATAAAGGTAGCGTAGCGTGCATGCCGTGCGCTAGATACTGTGCTAACTTTTATTAGGTAAAGTCCGTTTCATAGAAGAAGTTTTGAATATGGTTTCGAAACTAAAATTTTTTGTATACAGTTGCAAAGATTTACCTAGTCCCACATGAAGCAACTACATTGGTCATAGAAAGTATTTGGTGAAATAACGCACTCTACCACAGCCTACCTACTATAGAAGGAAATACGTGCCAAAGCTTTAATCTTACCAAAGATAATTTTATGACTAAGTAAGCCCAAGCGCGCACTTGCGGCCAAGCAGCAGCGGCCATCGAGTTTATCGAAATGTACGAGTATCATCAGTGTTGTATCATCAGTGCGCACACTTGACCGCATGACATTTTGGTAAAATCGGTGGCCGCTGCGACCTGACCACTGCTGCTTGGCTGCAATAGGGTTGCCAACCGTCTTGTTTTCCCAGGACATGTCCTGCTTTTTGGGATATCCTGGGCTGTCCTGGATAGTTTTTAAGCATCGTCCTGAGTTTTAAAGTCCTGACACATTCGCTGTCGGCACATTTTCTAAGGGTGCCGACATCGGGCAAATAAGCGTTAGTGGTACCTCTAGAAAGCCTAAAGGAAGCAAATACGTAGTCACCGGCACTGAATGTGTTAAGAGCTATGTTTTGAAATTCGCACGCCACTAACTCCCTCCAATCGTATTGTCACTGGGCTCGCACATGTATAGTCCTGGGTTTTAATCGAAATGTCCTGATATTTCTTCCTCAAATCCTGGTTTTCAAAGTTTGAGATGGCAACCCTAGGCCGCAAGCATAGAGGAATAAGAATATTATTCCTCTATGCCGCAAGTGCGCGCTGGGGCTAAGAGATTGGAGCCTGTACCCACGGTCAAGATTTTATTAGGTTGAATTTTTCATTTACTTATTTTAGTTTACCTACTTACATACATTTACTTATGTACTCCTACGTAACAATTTTTTATTGGTAGCAAGATAAAAGCTTTAGTACCACGGGTTTCAAAACTTATTTCATCTATCACCCTCTTTGAGAATCAGTTATTTGTAGCGCCCCGATTTTTCACCTACTTATAGGTATTCTAATTATATTAACTGTGTTGGTAAAATTAAAGTTAAGGCTAAAAAGTTTTTTACTAATTTTGAGGGTTAAGAAACCTAAATAGTAATTCTTGAGTTTAGAAGAGCCATTGTGGACGAAGTCACGGTTAACAGCTAGTTATTAACAGAAAATTTATGCAGTGATTTAAATATGGTCATAAAATACATAGAATAGTAAAAACGTTCGCAGAAAATATTTTATGAGGCCGACATGCAGAATTCAAATAAATTTGAATTGCAAAAGCAAATATTACCGGTCAGCTAGCCTATTTACCTAGTTAAGGTATGCAGGTTACAGATAAGATAACTAAAAAGGTAAATAAAGCGAATAATTAGGCTACTGAACATTGTGGTGTCTGTAAATGGAATTTACTTAGGTACTTGCCAGCGGTTCCTCCCTAATGTAGACAGGCATTGGGTACGCTACCTAGAATGGAGATCGGTTGACCTATCCTCATTACTACGAATAAGAAATACCCTACCATGATTATTTTTCAAGAATGGAATACAAGAACATAGTCTTTATCCTTTATTAAAACCAATTTTAAATACTTAATGACGGGCGATTGGTAGGTAATAAGCCTGCCTGCGACGCCATAGGTCCTGGGTTCGAATCCTGGTAGATGCAGATATGATGTATATTGATTTCTGTGTCTGAGTCCTGAATATTTCTATACTTACGAGTATCTATGTATATACTTATATACAGTTGCTTGTATCCACGACACAGACCTTATAGATCTTAACTAAGTTGATGTGTTGTGAAGAATATAATTATTTATTAAAAAAAACTGGTTATTCTCCACAGTTAGATGGCAGCACTCACTCTTGCGTGACAGAGCAGTGTGGCGGCGGGGTCGGCCGGAACGTGGCTGAGGCCCTATGGCGACTGAGCGGCGGGCGGGCGCGGCTGCTCACGGCTTTGGGAGATGATGACGACGGACGCTATCTGGCGAACATCGCTCCGGGACTGCTGCTTGATGGTAATAGGACAGCGACTAAATAAGCGGAACAAGTCTAGAGACATGTCATACTCATACCTATCTATTCGGTAGGATATATGGCGATATCATAGTAAGTACCTACCTAGGCTATCTAACTTAATCTAACTAGATTGATTGATTACGATCAGGTCTGGAATAGCACATACGATAATACTCCGGAAGTTCATCATCATCATCATCAGCCTATTGCAGTCCACTGCTGGACGTAGGCCTCCCCCAGGGCATGCCACAAGACTGCCATGGGGGGTATTTGCCCATAGTCACCACGCTGGGCAGGCGGGTTGGTGACCGCAGTTTGTATTTTGGACTATGTTGTCAACACGGGGGGCGCTGCTGCCCACCTCCCGGAAACCCTTAATCGCCTCGTACGATACCCACGGGCAGACATGGGGTGGTACGAATTCTACTCTGCCGGCATCACGCGGCCACTCCGGAAGCTATTTCCCAATAATTTCTGCCTATTTTATAATATACTTAGTTGCATTGCAGTGCATTACATACTGCCGTATTCCCAAGAATGTTACCAGAAGTTCAAGATCACGGAGGAAATCCTACAGCCACGTTTAACAGAGCTGGTATAAATGACCAGTGACAAGTTGCTAGCACGTCGGCTGAGGGAATTCCCGAGATCCTTAGTCGACTCTTGCAACATGCACGGAAGGAAATACAGATGATGAAGCCCCGCATCAGCATAGGTATTTTTTATATTGAGGTGTGAAACAGGTAGGTACAGTATTTACATTCATTGCGGCTGGTCAGACTTATCAGCTATCTGTAGAAAGGAAGTCATGAATTCATAAATTGGGTAAATGAGAAAACTGGGCTCGTTATTTCACATCCTATCTCGCCTCTTCTGATATTAACGATGTTTTGGATGGTTAGCTGAATGCTACCTAGTTAAATGATGTTACGAAGTAAAAAGATATTTAGGTAGGTACCTACTCTACACACTTAGAAAGCGTTTTGTATCATGCTTGTATCTTAACAGATGTTCTAGGAATACCTACATGATGCACATTCGTGGAGTTCCCAAAAACCTATAGGTTCCTACTTAAATAACTCGACCAATACATAAATATGTTGATATCGGCTCTCCGATTGTCCATTATCCGCAACCTAACTTGATCACACAGATACTGACAATACCTACCTACTTACTACGGTAGTACGTAGGAGTACCTACTATGCCAGAAGTACTTAGTAAGTACTACACCTACCTACCTACAACTCTCTTGTTAATACTATTAGATGTAGGTACCGTATTATATAATATAAAGATTTGTTGCTAAGCGCAGATCTCGAGAACAGCTGTAGTACGAGGATGGTCCTTACGGAGAGAAAATTTTTAAATTGACTTTTCTACTTTTTTATAGTGGCGGCCCACGACTTTGTCCACGTGAAAGGGCATTTCACCCGTGCAAAGCCGGGGCGGATCACTAGTTTTTGAATAAAGACATAATTAATGGCTGCGCTAGTGGAGGGTAGGCTTCATTGAATTCGCTTCAATATTTGTTATCTCCCCTACCCTCAGGTTGTGTTGTAAACGGTGCTCGGACACCGAGTTACGCAGCCGTGTTCGACGCGAACGGCGAATGCTCGCTCGGGCTCGGTGACATGGAGCTGCATAACCACATTACCGTAGATCTAGTGAGTTGTTATTTTGTTTTATGTTGCCCTTATCCCGTCTTCATTACAACGCAAGTACTAGATTTGATATTTTCCATACCTAATCGAATACTGGTTCATGGATACATTTTTACCCGACTGCGCGACGCAAAGGAGTGGTAATTTTGTAATTTAGACTAGAAAAATTAGAACTATGTAGGTAACCATGTGCGTACATGTTGCCTTATTCATAAATGGGAGAGGACAATTTTGGAACATACAAGAGCAATAATAGGCATTTATGAACAAGCCCTCTAATAAACTTATTTTGTAATTTACGCGCTTACAGGTGGACAAACACATGACGACTTTAAAAGACGCACCAATGATTGTTCTCGATGGCAATCTGCCTCAGGAAACAATAAACTATGTGGTTGGACTATGTAATCAACTACATAAACCAGGTATGTACCTACATATCTACTTATAGTACCTTACTAGCTTATATAAGGATCCGAAGTACAAGTACTCCTATTCAATTAAAATAAAGACACATAGAACAAACCAATCCACCAATAGTTTATTAAGGAGAGAACATAAAATAAAAAGCGTCTTTATGAAATAGCTTATTTATTAAAATAATAAAACTTACAATTTATAATTTGTATATCATATCATGATAACTGTAAAAATATAACTACCTATATGGACGGATACATTACAGGCCTTTGGTCAAATTAATATAAGGCACAAAAATCAATTACCTATAAGATATTAAGTAAAACCCCTTTTTAGATACGAATTGTATAAAGAGTATTTCATACTGCATGACTCTGATACAAAAGCATTATATTTTAACGCGGCTACATGATATGGACGGAAAATAACTTAGTAGGGAATCCTCCCTTTTTGTAGTTGTTATTTTGTACATAAATTATTATAAATAAATCAAAAGCCTATTTAACTTAAATAATCTAACTTGAACAAAAGCTAACCTAAAGACATTACATAAATTGGACTTAAAACCATTCAGATCAAAAATATCATACAAACTTAGAATTAACAGTGCAGAGTAATGTGACACTGTCTAACTAGAAAAAGGATTAAAGGACATGTGTAAAAAATATAGAAAGTAAGTACAGGGTAGGTAGATAATATTTGAGTTTAATATAATAACATTGAATTCAAAACACAAGGATTTATTGGGCAGTTAAAACGTACACCATGTCATTAATCAAACCATCACTTTATAATAATTTTATCACAAACATTTCATAATATTTTTTATCATAAGAGGTATTCCATTCAGTTCTAGACAGAGATTCATTGCCATTAATACATATAGATTTTTCTAAATGTAGAGATAATAATTGATATGAAAAATACTATATTATTTTCATTACAAACCTACATAATTTCATTAATAAATAAAATTTGTAAGTAGTATAGTGCTATAACAACTACCAAATATTATGGTAGTACCAAATGCGTCAAATTAAGCCACTAATGTTGTGATCCACCAAATACTGTGCTAAGTATAATACCATAAAGTACAAATTAAAGTCTTTGTCTTTAATTAAAGGGTCAACAAATACATAGTAATAAACATGAAGGACAAACAAAGAGATACCTTATTCAATGTAGACCTGGGGGCTAGGACAATGCTCAAATTTTACGAACGATAGTGAAGTTCGCAAAGTTAATAAAATATTTTCTCCAATAGGGTGCCTTTATTTACCACGTTCCTTAAATGACGCGATGTAGTCGTACTTCTATTGGTAAAAACGTATTCATAACTTTGCGAATGTCACTGTTGCTCGTAAAATTATTAAACTATCTAAGCACCCTGAGACTTCAAAATAGACTCTTCTGCCTATAGAGCCTCCACACTGGTGGGTGACACTTTCTATAAAGGTTGAGGCTGTCTCCTTTTCGTCCTCCATGGTAATAAAATTAACATACAGATCTATATGAACCCAATTTCACGTTGGTGCTGCAACTGGCTGCGAAGATGTTGCAACGCATGCTCAGGCTGGTTGTGTTGCATCTGAGCCACCAAGTTCTTTGCCTCCATACGCAGTTCATACAACTTCTTAAACTCCCAATATAGCAATAAGCCTGCTGCACCTGTATAGAATTATTTTTCCTGATTATAGCATAACATTTATAATAGATGTTAAAAAATAAAATCTAAGTGCTCATCTGTAAGAGATTTCTTTGAGCAAACCAACTCTGTTGTGAAAAACAAAATACTATTAAGTTTTTTTTTATTGGACTTAAAATATTTTAATTATGTTTTTGTCACATTTGTGTGTTACTCTATTTTGGAGTCTCAGCTTTAGGAATAATCTAAGCTAAAGTGTAAAATTCTTACCAAATAATATACAGGCAATGACAGCAAATGCATATGACCATGAGAGAACATTGAAGGATGGGTACAGAAGCCAATCCCTACGATAGCAGTTGCCACCAAACACAGCCACTGCCAGAAAAAGAAAAACACCTGAAAAGGTTGTGATATTAGTGATTTTAAAAAAATTACAATATGAACACATTCGCTGCCAGCAGATTTTCTAAGGGTGCCGACATCACATAAACGCCTAATGCGAGGATGCAAATAAGCATCAGCAGCACCTCTAGAAAGTCTAAAAGACACAAATATGTAGTCGCTGGCACTGAATGTGTTAATATTCACCATTCACCTACATACCTACTGATGATAATCTTCAATTTATTAAATATTAGTCATCTGTTTCTTATTCAGCAATATCATAGATTCTATAATAATTTAAAATACTTGATAATTTTTCATTAGAAACTTACTTGCAATAGCCACCAAGACAAATGAAATGAATACTATGATCCATTCATAGAGAAGTGTAATGCGTAATGGCCACCTCATAATAACACATGCCAGAAGCACTTGTGCCGAAAACGACATAATCAGTGCTAGTGATACAAATGCTTGCACGGCCATCAACCATCCCGGGAGAAGCCACTCTCTGATAACATAGTACTCCTGTAAATGTTATTGTATAATTAACAAAACAGTTCTATATTAGAAATACAAACATAATAAATGTTCTATAATTCAAGTCTATTTGTTGTACTTACTTGACTAAACACATAATGGCATCCATGAAACAATTTATCAAACTGGTATGCAGGAAAACGGAAACGATCAAAGCAGTACTCCCAAAGTCCCATATGTTTGAAAGAAGAGAACATCTCCGGATAGGATTCTATCCAATATGGTCCAGCAAATGATAAGAGCAGAAATAATCCTGCTATGTATGTAATACTTGCCCCTATAAGTGTGGCATCTGAAATGTTTTTTTAATAGCAAATGAGTGGCCATAATAAAGCTATTTTACAAATTACTTAGGTAATATAGAAAGTTAGTAACTCATGCAAAGCATACATAGTAAGTGAATTAAAGGTAAGTTTATTAATTATTTTAACAGCTATAAAATTATGGATAAAAGGGCGTGCCGCAAACAGCAAACTTACTAGATGCTTTTGGGTATTCATTATCGGCTGCAGTCATCTTGTCGTTACACTAACTTGTATTTTTAATTTAGTTTGTCGGAGATTATTTTAACAATGCATTAAACTAACTATTCAAACATATACGATCACAGAACACAATTACTATACGATCGCCAACTTTTAATTAAAAATGTCAACAAACTCAACTGGCAGCAAATCATAGCAAATGTCAGTCAGTCTGTCAAGCAACGTAAATGTGTTCCCATTTTTCATCTAATCCTTTTGTCTTTTCTATTCGTTATATCTCTTTTCAACTACTCGTCGATCAACTGTAGCTATCTTTTTCACCTAAACATATGGTTAAGAAGAAAGGTTTTTTTTCTAGGTATCTTTATTTTGTAGAGGCTTTTATTTGCACAGCAGGAAGCAAAGTAAATCCAACATGGCGTTCGTTTGTTCTGGCCACAAACTATATAGGGGATACTACGTATGTTCTGGCGGTCGGTTTGTTTGTGAATTTTTCTGTTTATTTATTCGCTCCAGTAATGTTGAGTAGTTTCGGTTTCTCCATTTAGTGTGTGAGATACTTAACAGTATTCTGATAGTGATTTAACCTAAGATTTAATTTTTAATCCAAGATAGTGACTTTTTTTCATAACCTAGTTTTTGCAAGATACTTAGTGTTTTGTTTTTTTGTTATTTGTTTATCCTTTATCATGGTTTGGATGGATGGATCATGGATGGATTTTTTGGAAAGATTGTATTTCTTTTTGTGTCATTCATTTCTTTAAATTAAAATCTATTATTCTTCATAACAATAATATCCTTGTTTTATTTGATAAAATGACTATCGTTACGTGTGTATATATTTCGGATTGGGCATTTTCCCTTGTAGGAAACTCGAGCCAGAACTGTGGTTTGAGTTTTCTGCAAGTGAAAATGCCTAATTCCGGAATGTATCGTACATTTCTAAGTACCTACTTATCCCTGCATTCCATATTTTATCGTCAGTTTTGCGGGGGTGAGGTAAGATGGCAACAGTGAGCTTGCCTTTGATACTTTTTGTACGCAGTGCCCTTCTTCTTCGCCTACGCCTAGAGTAAATGTGTTCTGTGTATAAATAAATTGCAGTTTGTTTAGCAATATTCTTATTTGAGTATTTTTCTGTGCAATCAGTAATTTTGATATGAATTCCAATTATTTGTGACTAAAGAAAACATTTTATTTGATGTTCGTTTAAATACTACCCATAATATATTATGTATGAACATTTCCGAGTTATTTTCTGCTGTGCTAATTTCATAGCATTTTGTTTTATATACGTACCACTTCGACTTAATTCATACAGTACAAAACAGAAGAGTTTACGCAACGCCCTGCGTCAAATACAGGAAACAGACGATGTAGAAAAAACCTAAAAAAGAAATACATTAATGCAATCTATTATTTTATATAAATAAACTAATTAATAAAATATTAAATTAAAAATAAATAAAATTACCGATAGATATGAGAAATTTATTATAAAAAAAATATTGGACGGCAGTAGTGAGATTCTATATAAATAATT
Source organism: Carposina sasakii (assembly GCA_014607495.2). Taxonomy (NCBI): domain Eukaryota; kingdom Metazoa; phylum Arthropoda; class Insecta; order Lepidoptera; family Carposinidae; genus Carposina; species Carposina sasakii. The sequence continues at coordinate 7,996,887 of CP053151.1, forward strand.
ACGATAAATTTTTAACTTAATTTGCTATGTAACTAATAAAAAAAGTTAATATTAGATAAACCTATGGACGGTTCGATTACATCATTAGGTACATCGTTATATAATATTGATTGATTTATTCAATTTATTGCAATACATGCTATAGTTATACTACTACAAAATTACTGATTATCTTTTGAGACGAAACTAGGTAGGTAAAAAGAAACAACTTTCACTATGGGACCAACTCCGAAATATTGAAAAAAATAAGCTGTTCCATACAATCTCGAATAATTAGGTACTGCACTGAAATGTATGGAACAGCAGATTTTATTTTTTCAATATTTCGGAGTTGGCCCCATCGTGAAAGTTGTTTCTTTTTACCTACCTAGTTTCGTGTCAAAAGATAATCACTAATTTTAAATAGACCTTATATAGACAAATCTATTCTTCTTCACATTAAAATTTAAATCAAAATGGAATGAAAGTAAATTTTATCTGTAGATACCAAACGGTGTTTGTTGAAACTTACTCATACACAGGTAGGTATGTAAGTACCAACATCGCATAATGATACTAAGAAGGTACCTAGCTAGTTACCTGCCAGATTATTTGAATATGTCTTATCATTAAAAGATTTGCTTAAGATTATAATATTCGTAATACAATATTTTTCTTACAAATAGGTACAAGTACTCATGAAAAATAGATAAGAATACTTAATCGTCAAATAATTAATAATGGTATAAAAGGTACAAATTAATTATAATATTACAAAATTATCTAAACAATAGGTAGTCCGTAATACTACGTATTTACGCTAATTTTGGCATACCTATCAGAAAACATTAATGTAATATTTACATGTAATACACATAAAATAAGCATAATAGTAAAACTGATGCGACATATGCAGGCACTCATTTAATAAAAGTCATTTGCATAATAAAAAACATGTGTCCTATAGTGCCTTCCATTGACTCTGAACAAATTAGTATAAACACGTAGACTTGTTATTTTTTGGAGTGATAAAAGGGTAATAATAATTAGAATTACCTATTCTTTCATTCTCCTAGCATTTGTACGGATGCAACAATAGAGGCACTTAATTCTCTTAATCAAACCTAATTTAGGATCTAGCAAATAATATTGACGCTTGTTACGCTTTAGATTCGTGTTCCATTTCGAAACGGGCTTGAGATTCCTTAAACCGATTACGTTTTTTACGTTGGATATTCGCTTCGGTGAGAAATAGAGCTGAAGTAATTAGGCAGGCTACGGATCCAACAACGCCCAATCCAAAGGACCAACCTGTAAAAAAAAATTTTTTTTAATAATTTTAAATTATATTTAAAATTCTTACGTGTTCGTCTTTAACCCTTGAACTTTGCTGCTGTGTACCTATGATATAAATTTTCTGAATCATACCTTTGAATGTTATAAAACATTTAATTAAATACCTAAATAATTATTAGGGTGATCCGGCATCCATCCATCTGTATTTCCAAAGCAAGCAAATACTATTACAGCAATGACACCGCAAATTCCTGAAAATTATAGAAATAAATTTAATGAATTGTAATTGGTTCCAGGAAACAACTTGACTGACAATAGGCTATTATTAACGGTTAAATTAGATTTCATGATATAATGATAAAAACATACTTTTTTGAGCAATCTAAATTTATTTGTTAATTTACCTGAACCAAGATTAATATAGCCAATGGATTTGATCAATGTTATAAATCTATTTTGATCCGGGCCGCAGCATAAAAAGAATATCAAGACTAAAACTGTAGATATCAATACTCCTATTAGACATAGTGTAAAGAAAAATTGTGTTGCTATCATAAAACCTGGAACAAAAAGAAAATACTGTTGGTAAAATGAAGTTTAGGTTAGTTAGTATCTACTTAATTGCTAAGTATATAATCGCAAATTTTATAGAGATTAACTTAGAACTTATTAAGATAATATTTTGATTTTTGGAGTTGCAGCTCGGATCTGGTATCACATCGTGACTGTCGTTGCCAGTGATAGCAATAAGCAATCAAGCAGATTCGAGGATAATCATAGTGTGTAGGGCGGTGAGACCTGATGATATGTTAACACTATTTCGCACATTTATTTTAAAGCACCGAATATAATGTCGTACTCACCGGGTAACAAATAGCCGCGAATTTTGTCATATCCTGTGGTGAAAGGATCGTAAACCCATCGACATCCGACGAAGAAACGTCTTTGATATTGATCTAAAGGATCCGGAAGAGATCTAAAACAATGACTCCACAAGCCCAGTCTGCAATCATAAAAAATATAATCATAATATTAATAGTGGAGAAGTAAAATTAGTAATAACGGTAATTCTAAAGTTCACGAGAAAGGATGGTTGTGGATGAACGCTATATAATATTGACTGACAGACAACGCAGCCTTTAGGCCCGTGAAACATGTAGGTGTGTAACCTATCTTTCTAGCACGAGTAAGAGGAGGTTATAGAAAAGCACTATAACAGAATTTAGCAATTTTCCTGTCGGAACTAGAAAAGGGGGAGATTCTAAAGTTTAAATTTACAAAATCTTAAGCTGCCGCTCGTTTAATATAGGTATGCATAGCGCGGAACCTACTCGTATACATATAACCTTAGGTAGGTACAATCCAACCACGTACCTACTAAGTGAAGTGGGAAATTCTTACCTGTCTAATCTAGCACTTCTTATTCTGTAGTCACTGACCAGCCAGCTAGGCGTACCAAATGCCAATGCCACTGTCACAAGGGCAATGACAAAAACGCCAATGCCACAATTGCCGGCTAAACTTCTGTTCTTCATTGTTTCTGTTTAGACAAAAAGCATATTAATTACCTTCTTAATACCTACCTATTAGTAAAACCTATTAGTAAAACTGAATAACTATTATTTACACGAGCAGTTAGCTTTGCTCTGTAATAGCCTAGGCTTACTTATAGAGTCGATTGGTTCTGTCTACGGGAAATAAAAATACTTATTACCAAAACTATTCCTACAGTGGCACTCTATCACTGGATGTCAGTTTACTGAACGTATACTTGTCCCTGGCCATTCGAGAAAACGCTTAGATTCAAGACTCAAGTAGCTTTGCTATTGACCAATACCCAAATTTTAATTTGAATAACCTTTATGTAGTGTGAAAATGTATGTTCGGACTCATAATTTCTTAGACAATGGTATGCTTTTTACAGCATACATAAGGTACACACGCATACAAGGTCGGTACGAGATGAGTAACAACATGTAAAATTTCGCAACTTAACTGTAATGGAGAGACTTGTCTAAATTCAGATTTTTTTCATTTAAATGCAATACCGTTTGTCATTATTTAAATGCAAAAAATATGAATGCAGTTTTAAAAATGTGCGTTTTCAATTAGATGAACATCTATCTTCTATGTATATATGTCGTGGCCATCTAGAATTGATCATTTCATGAAATGGTCGAGCATATGAAATGGTCGCATTTCATGAAAAGTTCAACTGTCTATTGGCCACATCATGATATGGTTTGGGCAGATCGATGATTAAAAATCGTTTCTCGATATGGGCAACTAAACGCCCGATCATTTCATGAAGTGGTCAAGATTATTGATCGTAAAATAGTTACATGAATCACCGGTAGAGGCGCTGCGCGCGTTTTATTTATGTGTGAAGATGGCGGATTTTTCTGGTTATAAAACAAATTAAAGAGAGTAGGGTGACTATGCATTCACGGATAGTGTGTTATATTGTATAATGTATATTAGACTTAATGGTGGTTTATAATAATATTGTTAAACAAAAACCTTAAATTACGGGTTAGGTTAGGTTAGACTATGACAAATGACGCACGAGCCGAGCGAGCGGAGCGAGCGTGCTCAGGCAGCGTTAATGCAATCGCTTTTGTAAAGTCTTTTATGTTTTTAAATATTATATTGTGAAAATATCACATAAATAATAGAAAAAAAAATCATACCATCATACCTTATGGTATACTTATATATGGTGTAAGCTCTTACCACATTCGGATTTTATGGACACCCTGTTAATACGATTTGGCCAAACGTGGATGACAAAATCGTGAAATGTAGACGATTTAATGATCTGGTCAAATTGAATTGGCCACTTCATGAAATGCGACCACTTCATGAAATGCTCGGAAATGATCGGCCACGACATATACATATAATAAAATTGTAACGGATCGATGTTTGTGCACGCTAATCTCGGAAACGGCTGGACCGATTTTAATGCAGTTTTCAGGAGTATATTGTGACAGGTCCCACTTAACATATAGGTTACTTTTTATCGCGGATAATTTCGACATTTTGTTTTTTCTGCAGTCCACGCGGACGGAGTCGCGGGCGTCCACTAGTAATAAAATAAGTTCACAGTTTGAAGGGCTAAGATCTAAAATGCTGAACTTTTTATTTAGGTTTAGGTACTTTATTAACTTTTAACAGTTAAGAGGTGAATGTGAAAAAATGGCATTTTGCTTTATTGATATAATGTAAGTTTGTAAATAAATACACGAAATGAAGAATTAAAATATTTCATTGAATAAAAACTGTTTATATTCTGATTACTAGCTGCACTAACTAGATTTCGCAATGCAAACTCGGCCTTACGCACATAGAGACACAACATTCACCTACATACACAATGCTAAGAAGTTCTCACGCATTACTCAGTGTGGGAACTTACGTGAAACATAAAATTATTTATTATACATCGAATATTTTAACATCTTATTAAGTAAGGTTTGTCCTGTAGCTAAATCACACAATTATATTTTTCTGTATAATAATGTGTTCTTTATTATATAGAAAATTTATCTCGTGATAATCCTATATAAGTGACACGATTTTTCTACTAGTTCTTTAAAACTACGCAACGGATTTTGATGCGGTTTTTTTAATTAATAGAGAATTCGCCTTCGCACTGGTGAAATACTCCTTCAGACGGACGAAGTCGTGGGCGGCCGCTAGTTTTATTATAAAATGAATAGCTATACTTACCTAATTTTGATCTATTTCTATTTTATTAAAATTAAAACGGCCCTACTTTTATTAATATGTAACTATCCCATATTAACATTTCCATAATATTACCAGCTGACCAGGAAAACATTAACCATTAAATGTCTTCGTAAATGGATGTTGGTTGGTATTAGAATGAATATAAAGAGGTATGTACCTATTTATGTATACCTATCGTCGCATATATAACAACTATCATACCGCCCGCGTAAATTTTATTACCCTTAAAAAAAAATTTAGTAAACGGTAAAACAGGTATGTACCTTAAGTGCGGTCATTAGCATAAGTACAGTGAGTCGGGTTTTTGTCAAAAATGAGTTAGATATACAGCCGTGATTACAATTACGAGATATATTTCTGTCTTACCCATTTATCTGTAGGTATCGAAAGTTAGTAATTTTAAAATTACAGTAAATCGAGTATTTTTTTAACATCACAATGCATATTTACAGTTTGTACACTTACTACACAAGTTCTTGGGGTCCATATAGGCTCACCTAAATTTTTTCAGCCAAAATTACTTTCCTACCGATTTGTAATCCGAATAATCACTCTTCCAAAAAATTTTACTCCTAAAGTTTTCAGTCATATATTTTGTAGTATACAGGCGATGTTCCTAACACTCATATTTCCGAAAATTTTAATTCATAATATCACTACTGTTAATTTGTTTAAACTCCTACTGTTGTTTTTCATAAAGTTTTTATCCCTAAACCTCATTTCCACAATATTTTTTCTCATATGCAGTAAGAAAATAATCATTAATTCACCAGTATAATAAAAATACCCGTTCAGGTAGATTATTACATTTATTGCTTTTATGATTGTTATTTTAAACATTTGTGTTTGTTTGTGTCGAAAGTTATTTACGTATATTAATGTGAGAAACGCCATAAAGTCGCTGTATTTATACATCAACCTAACCCGATTCGTCGCTTCGCTCCTTGCTAACCTAAGTGAATTTAATTGATGTTATGTAAAAAAATTACCGAATTTGTAAAAGTTACTCTAAATTAATATAATGTTGATTAGGTATTATTAATATAAACAAATCTAAATAAAAAAATATGACTGAATAATAGTGTAAAAGACAGTTATGTTGAGAAAATATAGGAAAATTTAAAATTTAACCCTTAACCCAAAAAAGTACGCAATCATTATGACAAAAAAAATGCTAAACCTTATAAAAAGCAAAAATAACTTTTAACACTACGTAAGTACCAAAAAAAGCATGTCAGACTATCTACTCGGGACTTTGTACCACCTTTATGTCAGAGGCATAACCGCTAATTTTGAACTGCAAATGGTTATCTTGGCCTGCTGTTGACCATATGTATGAAATTTTTGATAAAATTTTGTCGCGTCGGGGGACCACTCTAATTTATTAGCCTAACGTTAGCACACATTAAGAAGTCTTCAATCCCATTATTATACAAATATAATTGTAATAGCTTACTTCACTTTAATTCTGAATACCTACTTACTTTAAAACATTATATTTTATATAATTTTGTTTAGATAGGTGATTTTTTTTATATGAATGTTGTGATTAGGTAGGAATCATTTAATTTAGGTAAGTATTTTGAAGGTAAAACGGTCCCTTTTTTTGGATAATTATTCAATAATTATCCTAGGTGATTTGAAATTTTCTTTATTTCAATTGAATATATTTATCTCAAAGAGGGTCAACGAATAATACAATTTAAATGAGGAAAATACAATTTAAATCAGAGTTTGATTTTATGGCATCAAAAAAGTAAGAAAGTATGTAAAGAAAGACAAATTCACACTTCTCTTATCAGTCAAAGGATTTTTCATGTCTAGTGCGTTTGGATATGTAAATAAACTTATTTTAGTGTTTGATTTTTATAATTATCAAGGTATATTAATCAAGATAATTATCATGATAATTATCACATCAAACCCTGTTACCAGTTATCGGAGTAGAAATTTTAGGTAAACTTTGGCACACCCAAGTTCTTGTTCAGAGTCCTCGGCCAAAAGTACCTACAGTATGACATCTGTAGGTATCTCTAATATGTTAAGTCTTACTGCATAAAAAATGGATTGTCCCTAGCAAATAGACACCAAAAAAATATACCTAATGTTTTTATCCTAAGCATTTTTCCAGTAAGCAGTTACTAAATTCGTTTAGTATGCGACAATAAACTTTAGAATTGACGTTACATTATTTAAAATTGGAAATCTGATATCTAATGAATTTTATATGATAGTATTAAGTAATTCCGTAAATTTCATACTTTTCATGCCTTACTTAGGCTTTGTCATCAAGGTGGCCAGGGAGAGGTAACTTTTTGTAATACATACATACATACATATAATCACGCCTTTATCCCTTACAGGGTAGGCAGAGCACCAAGGGCCGATAGGACCACATGGTGCCACTTCTGAGCAATTTTGAGGGTAGAATTCAGTGAACCTAAAAAATTGATAAGTAACAAGGTACCAATATTTATAGGTGCATAAATTCTAAATCCCTACATGCAATAACTATTAGGTAAAGAGATCTATATCAATTGAGCAATTTGTAACTTTAATACAAAATTATCGTCAGAGGACCGTCACATAGATCTAACTACTAGCTTTGGTTCAAAAGTTAGGCCTTGGAGGATCAAACATGGGTTCTGTCCAAAGCGTATTGGCTGCACCTTTATCTGAAGATGCTGCCAAAATAATATTTTTTTAAAGTAAAATAGATCTTAATTTGTTTACATAGGTGCTTTAAAGTAAATATTGTATTGGTGGATAGGTAGTATAAGTGTAGGTTAAGACGAAGCTGACATTTTCGCTGTGCGATAAAAGCTTCAAAAAAAATAAAGAGAAAAAAAAAAAATAGATCTAACATAAAGTAGGTTTTAATAACTAACCCAAAAAAGTAAAGCACATTTATACATTGGCCAATAATATTACATCTACATGTTTATAAAATAGCGTGGATATTACACTGGGTATAAAAAAATCCAATATTAAGTAATGAAACTTAAATATTACTTACGTTCAATCAACTAATTGTTAAATTCAATTGTTTGGTGTAAATATTCTGAAAATGTTTTCACCAGGAGTGTTCAATTAGTTTTATTTTTAATGAATGACATATTATATCATATTAATGCCCTACCGCACATTGCACTAAACAAAATATATAAACTCGCACAATTTATTTATCTTAAACAAAGTATAAGACCTCTAACATTGCATTGCATTGAATGAAGTTTGTTATGTTCGGTTCGAACAGACAAGTTGGGCGTTGGCGTCTCAATGTTCATTGACATTCTATGTCATTACCAATCTGTCACGTCAGTTTGCGATTGTTTGCATGCTATCTTTGTTTAACGTAGGCATTTATATAAAGGCATCTCTTTCTCATATTTTTAAAATACTGCGTGAGCCTTACGTTATCGTAGCGTTGTGTTACATAACGTTAAAGTATAACGTGATTTATTAAGATAATTATAATGTGAAATTAATTAATTACGTTAACGATAGCAGTTAAATTTTAAACCTGTTAGTTTAATCTCAGAACACTAGGGTTTAATTCAATGTGTCGTTTTTCTTTTCCTTCTCCTTCCTCCAGAGTATTGACGGCCGACTGGTCTAGTAGGTAGCGACCCTGCCTGCGACGCCATAGGTCCTGGGTTCGAATCCCGGTAGGTGCAAACATTGATATGATGAATATCAATGTTTGTTTCCGAGTCATGGATGTTTCTATACTTATCTATGTATTTATATACCGTTCGGCTGTCCCAAAATAAAACACTGAATATGCCATTTTTGTGAAAATACTGTTTATCCCAATTTTGGATGTTCTGTGTGCAACTACTAGTTTTTTGAAAATGGTTAAAATGGCAAAGATACTCCAAAAACACAGAATACGCCATAAACGGAAGATATTAACACAGAACATTATAAACAGTATTTTCACAAAATGGCATATTCAGTGTTTTATTTTGGGACAGCCGCGTTGCTTAGTACCCACGACACAAGACCTTAGGGATCTTAGTATGGGACTAGGTTAATGGGTTGTGTAGTGTGTGAATATTTATTTATTTATTTATATTTATAATAATATATATGCCTTCCTCTTCTTTCGCGAACTGGCCGGCGGCAGAACACTATACACATGGAGGTAATTATTACCTCCATGACTATACAGGTGATTTTTGGTCGTCAACGTTCCCGAAGACTACGGAATCTCCTCGTCATCACGATCATTTTTCTCCATGAAAGCATACTTTGGAAGCTCAGCTTGGAAGCGTCTGGTTTCCAAAATATTAGGGTCCAAAGTTGAGTAAATAGACTGCGTTTTTCTGCACAAATGCACACTGACGCGCGTAGCAAGATTTTTTCACGAGAAATAATTATCTGTCTATGAAAAAACTATATAGCATAAACACTGGAGACTATAAATTTCGCCCGATCATGCATGCTCCATGCGATCGAGTATATAATTTTTTTTATTAAAAAAATTTACATCGTTTCCCAGCATTTTTTTTTGTATAAACTTATTTTATTTGATGTATAGAGTACGTACCCATCGTTAAGGGTGGCAACGAAGACATCCTGTATGTGCACAGTCCTTCTAATACTCTATTCTTTATTTTTCAGTGTTTTTTGAACCTACTGATAGAAGAAAAGCAGTAAAAATACTCCAAACTGGACAGCAAATTGAATATGCCTCGCCCAATCTATTAGAATTACAAGCAATGGCACAGTTCATCAAGCCAAGTCTTGTGCAAAATCAGGCTTTATTTGAACTCAACGAAATTATTGAATTAGCAAAAAGTGTTAGAAATTATATCAAATGTTTAATTATTACTTTAGGACCTAAAGGTGTTATTTACATTGAGCATTTGGATGGGTATAAGAGTAAAGTTAATTTTTACCCGAGTGAAAAGATTGATAAAATAAAAAATGTATCAGGTGCAGGTGACTGTTTTACTGGTGGATTCCTACATGGATTGCTTTCAGGTCATAGTGTAGCTGAGTGTATATTTATTGGTTCAGAATCTGCAAAGGCTGCTCTACATTCAAGAACTACTGTACCAATCAGCTTAAACGTAAATTCCGTGGAAAATGCTAAATTTGTGCTTATATAACTAAGAAAAGCTAGAGAGAATAAATGAAGTTTATATATTTTTAAATTATTCTTTATTTGTATAAAAATTATGTCACTCAAAAAAATCAGTAGGTAATTCATAAGTAACTATATACCTATATTCTTTGATTATATAAAATTCTCAGATTGAGGCTTACGTCTACCAATACGTCCCTAAACAGGAGTGAGAACTATTCATCCTAACAACTTTTTTCGCTCCTCAGTATCCGTTGTTAGGCAAGGGTACGCACACGTCACGTGACAAATATATTAAATATAAAATGGCGTGTTGCGCAGTAAAAGTTTGTCGTAATTACAAAGGATGCCTAAAATATTCGGCAGAAATAAGTTATCATCGGTAAGTAACGCAGAATTATCCATATTTTAATAAATCATTAAAGAAATAATTTACCATTTTCAATTTAAAAATAGCGCGAACGAGGTGAATTGACAGTTCTATTGCCATATAAATTTTATACCCCTCAAAGACTCCTAAAAATAATGAACGGACTATGTTCCGATTTTTCCGCATTATTGTATATTTTCTTTTAGATTGCAATAATAGCACACAATGATTTTTGAAATCAATTTCGATTATAACAACGCGTTTTGTATTGCTAAATAATAATATCCAATCTCAAAATCAATCAAAGTCGCCGCCATTTTGAACTTTTTAGTTAATGGTCGTATTGCCGTGAAAACTATCTGTAAACTTCTTGCTAGTTTTAAAATCAAGTAAAAGTTCAAAATGGCGGCCACTGATATCAGAAATGTGTTTGGGAACTTAAAAGACAGTCAGATATTGATTTTTCATGGCAATTGGACCATTAACTACTCGGCGACTTTGATTATACCTATATTTTAAAATTCCATGAGTAAATCACTTAAACAATATTATGTGAACAGATATTTTTATGTTTTTCCCAATTAACAAGGTAATATGCCATAAGCTGGCATCCCTATGCACCAATGCAATAAAAACTTCTGTTACGTCACGCTTGTATTCTACTTTTAAAATCAAAAAAGTTGGACCGTTTTTCTTGCAGCGTTTGTATGGGCACACTCGGTCTATAGATTACTTAGTCTAAGCCTAAATATTATTACTTTATACTTAACCTAAATTTAGTGCATTTTATTCTTACAAGGCACAGTATTTCAGTTCTTTTGAAGATTAATAGAGATTCGAAATGGACGGAACCAGTTTGAATGATATGAATGAAACTTATGATAAACATATTACAAGTAACACAACATATTGAGGTACAAACATAGAAGTACAACGGTAATTGACATTTGAATATTTAGGAATTGTAATAAAGTATACATTCATAACTTCACACCTATAAGTATATGCAGAAACTACAGATCTCCATTTAGTATGTTCCTAACATACCTCTTTTATTTTTAATTGTAATAATATATACATCTATACATATAATAAAAATGTAACGGATCGCTGCCTGTACATGGAAGACATAACAAAAAATATTATAGGAGACATAGGTGTCCACTAGTTAATGAATAAAACTTGACATTTATATATGTGGACTAGTGGACGCCCGCAACTCCGTCCGCATGGACTACAGAAAAAACGAAATGTCGAAATTATCCAGGATAAAAACATTTTCCCGGGATAAAAAGTAGCTTATATGTTAAGTGGGACCCATAATTCCTGAAAACTGCATCGAAATCCGTTCAGCAGTTTCTGAGATTAACGTACACAAGTAAAGGTAATATCAGGGGCGGCTCCTGATAGCTCCTGATATTTTTACATGGGGGTTCACATTTAGTTTGGAAACGCCGCGCGTGTTCACTCACTTAACGAATGAAATGATACAATTGCAACCTCACTCTTATTAAAATTTAGATGACCTAATGAAAGAAATTAAAGACAACCATCGCGTTCTAACTCGGACTAAGCGACATCTAGTGGGCGCATACGCACACTACGAATTAATGTGGGCAGCGCGGCGCTCCAGATGAGGCTAATTTTTACTTAAAAAATCTTCTGTTTCACGCGCCGGCCTAATGTTGGGTATGTCTCTTTCGCACTCATTGAATACAGTACTAGGAATCGTACCAAATTTCGTTTCATTGGAGTGCGATCGCTGGCGCTCCACTCGATTCATAAGATTACAACTTACTTGAGAAAAACGCGTAGACACTATTGTATAAACATAGTAGAATTGAAAGATAATTATAAATACAGAGGAATATAGATTACCTACCTATGTAATCTTCGTGGGTGGGAATGCACTGCACCAGCGCTCCTTAGGACGAGCCGCCAGTGCCTATAATATTTTTTCTCATAGGTATATCTTTCACATACAGACAATGATCCGTTACATTTTTATTAATGTATAGATAAGAATATGCATTATACTAACATATTCTAGCTGAATGCATTAATGTAATAGCTTCAATCAGTAGTTCATATATCGGTATGTCCACCTGTATACTCTTTTCTTTCATGCATGGTATAAGATGATGGATCTCTACTCTGAATTTCATGGAGTCTTTTGTATTTTTGAACTCTAGCTTCCACAAGGAATAGGATTCCAGATGGAAATAGAAAAACAACCCCAATCACAGCCAGTGCAAATGCCCATCCCAAGTCATTGTGTTCCCAATTCGGCATCCAGTCTCTGCCATCACCCCTAGCTCCAAAGGTCACAACAGATATAATTCCGAGAAACCTGAAATAAAATAAGCCTAATAAGTATGTTTCTCATTGTGGTCAATCCTAACCATCACACACATAAACTAAACATTTATCCTTTTCTGTTTCGGGCTTTTACCTTAAGAATGGAGACAGACAGACAACTATTTTAAGTTTATATTTTAAGGGTGACTGTCTGAATCAATAGTAAGTAACTACTTTATTTGTATAAGTATAATTATTAGCAATTATTGCATTGTAGTATGATCAAAAACCTAGTTACATACCTCCAATCATTAAGGTTGTTCCCAGAGTTACTAATAATGTAACATAATTGTCATCATCCTTATCCTTTTTTAAAAATATATATGAAAGGAAAAGTGCAACTATCACACAGCATAGTGAGATAGTAAAGAAGAACTGAGTAGCAATGAAGAATCCTGGCAAGAGTATGTCGTGTATAATGTAGTACTCTTCCTCGAATATCCACCAGCAACCATGAAATACTACATCATACCAATGATGGACTTCTTCAAAGCTGTTGAAGCACACTTCCCATAACCCTGTAATTTACACGTCAACATGTTGAATGACCAATTTATCATATACATATAATGTATAAACTAAGGAGATTGCATGAAATCATACCTATTTTCAAAAACTTTGGGTTTTTTAGTCTTCCGTCAGTCACAAGCCAGTAGGGGCTAACAAAGGATATTATAATAAATAAAGATGCACATACAAAAAACCCTAAAGCGAATAACCCAGTTTTGGACTTTGTAGTCATTATAAATTTTAAAACTTGAGAAATATAAAATAATAAATTATTTACGGGGGCGCAGCAAAACCAAACACGCCCTTGCCCTTTTTTTGTTTAATTTATATAGAAAATTCGAAACGAACCGAACCGAAGCGAAAGACAGGCAACAGAAACTAAGTCCATACCGCCATTGTATTCAGTTGAATGCGGTTGAATGATTTCCTGCTTTGATTATATAAAATTCTCAGATTGAGGCTTACGTCTACCAATTCGTCCCTAAACAGGAGTGAGAACTATTTATCTTAACAACTTTTTTCGCTCTACAGTATCAGTTGTGTTAGGCAAGGGCAGTGTGGCCAGATCGTACATTACGAAATTATCTCATATTTGTTGCAAAATTATCGTGTTTTTATCGCATGATAGAATATATGGACAATGTATGAAATCCTACCCCCCCCCCGCTCACGAGTTTGAATTCAGTGAATTTTAAGGGTAAATTTCTAATTCTTGGGGGTAACATTGGATGTTTAAAAAATTATCGTAGATTTGATAAAAATTTTATGGCATGACACTCAAAGTTATCGTGGATCTACGATAATTATCGTGCATCTGGCAACGCTGGGCAAGGGTACGCACATGTCACGTGACAAATATATAAATATAAAATGGCGTGTTGCGCAGTAAAAATTTGTCGTTATTACAAAGGACGCCTAAAATCTTCGGAGGAAATAAGTTATCATCGGTAAGTAACGCAGAATTATCCATATTTTAATAAATAATGAAAGAAATAATTAACCATTTTCAATTTAAAAATAGCGCGAACGAGGTGAGATTGATAGTTCTATTGAGTTACCAGCTATAAATTTTATACCCCTCAAAGGCTCTTAAAAATAATGAACGGAACTATGTTCCGATTTTTTCGCATTAATTTATATTTTCATTTAGATTGTAATAATATCACACAATGATTCTTGAAAACAATTGCGATTATTACAACGCGTCTTGTATTGCTAAATAATAATATCTAATCTCAAAGTCGCCGCCATTTTGAACTTTTTAGTTAATGGTCAAATTGCCATGAAAATCGATATTTGACGGTCTTTTAAGTTCCCAACACACATTTTCGATGTCAAAAATAATAAAAGTAGCCGCCATTTTGAACTTTTTAGTTGAGGGCCGGATTGCCTTCAATTTCGATATCTGGGGTTCCTGGCAGTTCTAAAACACATTTCCGGTGTCAAAAATTATAAAAGTGGCCGCCATTTTGAACTTTTTAGTTAAGGGCCGGATTGCCTTCAATTTCGATATCTGGGGTTCTTGGCAGTTCCCAAACACATTTCCGGTGTCAAAAATATTAAAAGTGGCCGCCATTTTGAACATTTTAAATAAAAAAGTACAAAATGGCGGCCACTTTTAATATTTTTGACATCGGAAATGTGTTTGAGAACTGCAAGGAACCTCAGATATCGTTTTTGGAAGCAATCCGGCTCTTAACTAAAAAGTACAAAATGGCGGCCACTTTTAATATTTTTGACATCGGAAATGTGTTTGGGAACTGCCAGGAACCTCAGATGTCGACTTTGGAAGCAATCCGGCTCTTAAATAAAAAGTTCAAAATGGCGGCTACTTTTAATATTTTTGATATCGGGAATGTGTTTGGGAACTGCAAGAAACCTCAGATATCGATTTTGGAAGCAATTCGACTCTTAACTAAAAAGTTCAAAATGGCGGCCACTTTTATTATACCTACATATTTTAAAATTCCATGAGTAAATCACAGTCATTGTTAAAAAAAAACCTGTCTTGCCTGTGCTAAATAACAATATTATGTATTATAATTTATTTTCATGAACAGATATTTTTATCTTTTTCCCAATTAACAAGGTAATATGCCATAAGCTGGCATCTCTATGCACCGATAAAATGACAACTTCTGTGACGTCACGCTTGTATTCTAGTTTTAAAATCTAAGATTTCCTGATTATGATGGATGGATGCAGAGAATAATATTATTATAGAGGAATGATAACGATGATACCTACTTGTGATGTTATTTTAGTCCACGGAGATCCATATAAAACTATAAAATTTTCTGTTCTAGTCATGTAATATAGTTCTGTGATCCTAGTGCGTGTACATGGTTTTATATGCAGGTAAGCTGAGTAAAACTATGGTAAAACTTGAGTCGGAATACGATCTCTTCATGGTCTCATGTAAGTTGTACCTGCATTTTTTTTTTTTAAATAATTTAACACGGGGTTTTCCCGACGTATTCCATTCATAATCATTATCACCCACTGAAAACAATGGCTGTGTGGACATACTTCCCCTTGTTTTTACTTCGGGATAAACTAAACAAAAAAAAATAATAACCTAAAAAAAAAAGATTCGGCGGGAAAAGCTGGAAGGGTGCAGGTGTAATTTTCTTGTGAAAATCAAAAATTATTTGTAAATGGCTTGCATGTGTCCGTAAGGTGATGTTTTCTGGTAGATAAATTATATTTTGATTACTTGTGGTGTGAGTCAAGTGCGTGTGCATGGTTTTATATGCAGGTAAGCCGAGTAAAACTTTAGCCGGATTACGATCTCTTCATGGGCGCATGTAAGTTGTTTCTGCAATAATTTTTCATTTTGACTAACTTTACACTTGTTCTTGAGGATTTTCCCGACGTTTCCATTCATCATTATCATCCATCATAAATTCAGAAATCATTTTACTAAACAATGATTGGGCTGTATGGGCTTAGTTCCCCATGCCTTTCCTTCGGGATAAACTAAAGAAAAAAAAAATAATAACCTAAAAAAATATGTTTGTTTAAAGTTGTTTTATTACTTTATCTATGTATTATAAATATTTTCTTTATTGAAACAATTTTCATGTTACGGAAGTGTTATCAAAGCAGGGACCTTTTTTTCATGAGGTCCCTGCTAATTAAAAATAAATATAGCAATACTTCTACGGAACAGAACTTATCTTGGTCAAAAAATTTATGTAAATATTTAAACATTAGTGAAAATAAAGCAGAATATATGTGTATTAAATATCCTGTTATCAAGAAACTACATGGGACTCAAATGAAACAATTAGTGCAGACATTGGAAGATTTAGGATACAATAAAGAAGTTTTTATACAGGAACCTTCCCTATTTAGTATTTTACCTGTTACCATAAAATACAGATATAAAGTTCTTGAAGAATGTGGTTTTCAAAAGATAACTCCTTATCATTTGGTGACATATTTACCATTAGTTAAGAAAAAAACTATTAATGACCTAAAAAAATCTGGAGACATTCCTAGTCATTTAAATATAGAAAATAAACTTGCTAGTTACATGACACAATGGCCTACTTCCCTCACAAATACTATTACAGGAAACCCTGATGACAGCACTGCATATAATTTAAGGTTGAAAATTATTCAAAGATATCTTGAACTTGTTTTGGATCTCAATAATGATGAGTTTTATAGAGGGGTTCATACATATCCTACAATCAGACATAGACCCTTACAAATGATCAATAAAACATTGACAATATTACTGTCTGAAGTGATGATGCCTTCTTATAAAATAAAATCTAATTTATACTTAGTTCATGTAGATCCAGAGAACCTGATGAATATTCTATATAAGTTTAGATCTATTGGAGGTGTAGACATAAAAGAAATCCTAAGGATGCATCCGAAACTAGCTACAAAAAATTATTTAACTTTGATGAAAATTAAGAACATATTAAAAGAGCACAATATAAGCAATGAAGCGCAGAGAAGATGTTTTGATATATACACTTTAGGACCAACTACAATCAACGACAGGCTGGAGAAAACTAAACAAATACCAGAATTTAATGCATATTTGAATCACCCAAGATTTTTAAAAATGATTCATTATAATAAAAATGCTACTAAGAGATTACACAGTTTATATAGTAGCAACAAAAAGTGTTCTAGTTTAAACATACTATCAGGGAGTCTGGAGCATTATGAAGCATTTGTTAAAGCTCCAGGGGACCGGCTGGGAAAAGGGAAGGATCTTATTTTCTGTATTTCACAATTCTTAGGAGACACATATAAGTCAGTCGATATAAGACACAAAATAAAATGTCACCCATTTTGGATAAATATACCAATAATTCAAGTCAAGGATGTCTTCAACAAATTGCATGCTGAATTCTCACTTAGTGACATTTATGACAATTGTACCATTCTCCTGTATCCTTGGAATAAAATTGAAGTAATGCTTAATATGATTAGAGGGAAATCAGAAGTAGGACAACAGTTTGAAAAGCTTAAGAGCAATATAGATTTAGCAAAGTTAAACAAATCCCAGCAGCTAAGCTTAATTCTTTATTTACTCGAAAAAGATCATTATTTTAGTGGCAATGGAGTTTGGACTGAGGAGAAAGGTAAAAGTGTCCCTGAACAGAATAGTGTACCAAAATGTAAAGCAGTGTCAACAAATTAATGTTCTTTATTATACCACATATTATGCTATTTATGTAACCATTGAACTGTAAGTAAATATTGTAGTTTAATAATATACTTAGCTAATTATATTGTATTTTGTTTTTTTTATGAATCTTGATTGATATGTAAGTACATAATTCTATACAGGGTGTCAGTATCTCCTGTTGATGGCCCAGGGGGGTAGGTTTACAAACCACAACAAACCACAGTCTACTACTTAGTGTGCTGACATAGTATGTCTAATCATGTCCATCTAGTTAGTACCTACTAGAAAGAAACCTCTTAGACGAATCTAACGATACCTACTTCTCAAGCGTACCAAATAAAAATATATACACACGCAAAACATAACACTCCTGGCGCAGTCTGTAAGGGCTTGTCCACATCTCGACGTCGTCAACGTGAAACGATTCGGTGACGTGCCGTGCAAATTTACGTTAACGTCACGTAAAAATACACGTCACGCACGACGCAGCAACAGGGGTATGTAGTAAGATTGTACTTAAAATCATCTATTATCTTGTCCCAAAGCATTAGACGTTCTACAAAAAGTGAAATCAATAAATCACATTCAATATTCTCCGACATTTTTTATTCACAAATCACAACGAATCGCTAAGACAATGAAGCGAGGCGAGCAATCGAATCTAGCCATGTCGGCCGACATGACGCGCCGTCGAATGGCAACGTAGCCGTACCGTGCACTAGCGCGACGCGCCAACGTAACGTGGCACGTTATCGCACCGTTCCACGTTGACGACGTCGTCGTGACGTTGAGATGTGGACAAGTCCTAATTTTGGTAGCAAAAAACTCTAGTGATAGTTTCCTTTCTCCCCTCAGATTATATACTCTTAGTCTTAGATAATTTACACTATAAGAGTATATAATCTAAGCTCTTAGTGTAAATCATCTAAGTTTCCCCTCTACGCTTTTTTTTCATATTTTAAATTGGGAAATTCCATGTTGAAAGGAAGTGTTTATTTTGGACTGGTTGGTTTAGTTTAGAATATTGGCTCAATGTTGCGTTACATGCGGCTACCAACGGGAAAGAAAATTAAAAAAATTGGACGTCAAAATCACCTGGTTTGCAGTGTTGCCAGCGCAGTACACAAATCATATATCAATTTGTACATAATTATAACATTCACTAGGTACATACTAACTAGTGGATGTCCGCGACTCTGTCCGCTTGTTCTGCTATTTTTACACCGTTAGAGAAAAAGATAAAAAATATTATCATCTAAATAAAAAACCTAAAAATATAGTTTCATTCTTCTGCCTTCAAAATGAAGTATATATTTTCAATACAAACGGTCATTCTTAATTTTGATAAATAGTTCTTAACTTAATATAGCACGAAACTAAAAGCTAAACCGTCAAAAATAGTAATAGAAGATTTGCAACATCAACAAAACTATAAAGATAAATTATGGTTTTTTGATGTTGCAAATCTTCCATTACTATTTTTGACAGTTTAGTGTTTAGTTTTGTGCTA
Organism: Carposina sasakii; assembly: GCA_014607495.2. Classification (NCBI taxonomy): domain Eukaryota; kingdom Metazoa; phylum Arthropoda; class Insecta; order Lepidoptera; family Carposinidae; genus Carposina; species Carposina sasakii. The sequence continues at coordinate 8,016,412 of CP053151.1, forward strand.
TATTTGACATTTGAATGACTTAGAACGTCAATTTTGAATGTCAATAAATGAATATTAAATCGTCGGTCAATCGACGGAGCCATACAACCAAAATTGAATTGAAATGAATATTAAGTCATGAACCGTTATTTGAAGCCTAAATAAACACTATTTGAGAGAAGCAAACCTGATTTCCGGTACAAAGCGCTGGGCGACGATGGAATTACATCAGAGCTTCTAAGAGCGGGTGGAACTCCGGTACTGAAGGTCCTCCAGAGGCTCTTCAATTCCGTCCTGCTCGAAGGCGTAACGCCGGAAGCATGGAGCAGAAGTGTGATATCAATATCGCCCTGCGGTGGAACAAGGTTTTCTGGCAACCAGATTTAAAGAACTGAGTTCTCGGTCCACCGTTCACAATACTCAACCTGAACCAAGTTCTTATAGACTCGACAACGTATCAGCCACTTCCGTTAATTCCGGACATGACCCTAGAAATATGGAGATGTGCGGGTGGAAGCATAGCTTGATAGATTGGTCTCAGAAGCAGAAACAATTTTTTCCCAGAATAGTTGACGAGTTCTTCTATGGTGGCAAAAATAGAGCGCCTGGGCTATAGCCTATAAAATGTGTCCTAATTCCACAAAATAATGATCTAGCTAGATTCCTAATAGATTTATATAAGGTTCAATGTTTTACATATAACACTATTTCAGTATACAAATCTGCAGTGGCTACTCTTTGCGAGCCTAATCGAGAACCTAATAACTCATCTTAGTTCTCATTTATTAGTTAGACAATCATTGTAGGCTATTAGGATAACAAGTGCTAATATGTAAACAATTAGTAGATAAGATGGATTATGGATATATTTACAAATTTGGTTACAAAGCCGCTTTCCTAATATAAATAATTTTTACGAGTGTTCAATATGCGCAGCATTATTACTTCTTTTATGCTCGGGGCGGAGAGTTCATGATCTGACGTTGTTAACAATTAATGTAAAATGTTTAATATTAGCTTATTCTATGGCCACAAATCGGATCAATAACTGATAATGTTAATTATATATATTGAAGAACAATGATTGCCAGGCTCTGTATCCTCATTATTGGATTAGTAGGATTATTGATTTATCTAGTATTGGACGATCTATTTACCACTCAAATAATGTATTTTTGACTATGTGTGGTATACCTACCCAAAGCGGCATCACGCAAAAATATCGCAAATTGGGTTAAGAAGGCTCTTGTGATGGATGGCATGGATTAAGGCTAGTCCTGGAAACATTAGATCTGAAGTCGCATCAAAGAATTGGGTGCAAAACTGCCCATTGGATGAAATATTAGCCCAAGGAAACTGGCAGTCCAGAAATACATTTTAAAATTTTTACTGCCGTGAGATTCGCCCGATTCGCCCATCAACATCAACGTCTTTACAAAATCTGTCTAATTTGTTTACACCTATCACAGAACAAAATTTGATAGTTTTAATACTTATTTAATATGTATTTGGTTATCTACACTGATAATATGATTTAATGTTTTCTTTGATTTTTATATTTTTATACAACAGTATGAGGATGTTCATGTTACTTTTATTGGAAAGAGTTCCATACTTTGTTCATTGTATTTAGTTTGTTGCGTGCTCAATATTAAAGGGTTTTTTGTTATCGTCAACTGATTTTAAATTTACAAGGATTTAAATAAATACACATAACTATTATAATACTTAGTTATTATAATACATTAAAAAAAAATTAACTTTAGAGTAATTCAAATAAGCAGGTATTAAATGACCATAAAAGAGCAAAAATTCATGTCCATCAGGATTCTTGCATTTGTCTTTTTCTGATTATGATAATATACTTACACCTATTCCTAGGAGTATGTGGATATTTTAGTACTCTAAACTAAAAGGATCAATAGATTTGGCAAACCACTGTTGCACTGCCGTACTCCACACTTCTAGTGGTTTACAGTAAGTTTGGTAGATCTACAGTTTTAGTATACAATACTTTAACAAAGTTTTCTACTGCATAACTTTCCATCTTAAATGTTATTTATCACATTGGCGTTATCCGTCCACCAGGCGATAACAAACAGATCTCAAGTAGTGTTTATTTAGGCTTCAAATAACGGTTCATGGCTTCATATCGGCGTTTTACCTACCATTAAAACGCTTATTAAGCAATAACCTTATTTGAAGCCTAACACTTTATTTCTGCCTGGTGCATTGCATCATACCTATTGTCAAATCTTTGCACATATTTGAGATCCAATGAAGATAGACTCCCGGACATACCATGAGCAAGACTCCCCACCTGGCCTACGGGATGTGACGTAGTATGGAAGAGACACTCGAGCTATACTGTCTAAAAAAAATACCGACTCGTTACCGGAAATCAGGTTCGCTTCTCTCAAATAGTGTTTATTTAGGCTTCAAATAAGATTATTGCTTAATAAGCATTTTAATGGTAGGTAAAACGCTGATAATAAATAAAAGTGCCCTGCTCTGTAAGAAATTCCTCTTAAATAATAAAAATATAATATTTTAGAGAAACTGTTAATCCAATCTTATTAGATAGAAAAGTTTCCTGTCACTATTTCTTCAGGTAAAGTTTTCTGTTTCCTTTGACTATGTATTATTTCTAATAAAATTTAAATGAAAATTATATTACCTGTATATTAACGAGCTAGTTGAGGGACTGAGCAAGACAGAAATAGGTTGCTCGATTGATGGTACCATCATAAACAACCTAAGTTATGCGGATGACATGGTCTTGCTCAGTCCATCAATAGGTGCGTTGAGGAGGCTGCTCTATATGTGTGAGGCTTTTGCTGAGGTTAACGGACTTAGATACAATGCAAGGAAAAGCGAGTTAATGGTCTTTAAGGCTGGGTCTAAAGTTCCAACATTTGTACCACCTGTCCTGTTGAATAGAGCCCCCTTAGTAAGAGTATCGAGTTTTAAGTATCTAGTTCACGTGGTAACTGATCAGCTGAAAGATAATTTGGATATGGACCGGGAGCGGAGGGCGCTGGCGGTTAGATGTAATATGTTGGCCCGCAGGTTTGCTCGGTGTGCGGCGCCTGTCAAGATTACTTTATTTAAGGCGTATTGCCAGACGTTTTACGCTTGCAGTCTGTGGGCAGACTATACGCAGAAAGCCTATGGCGCCCTACGAGTACTATATAACAATGCCTTCAGGGTGATGTTGGGGCTGCCGCGCTATTGTAGCGCATCGGGCATGTTCGCGGCGGCGCAAGTCGATGATTTCTACTGCATAATGCGCCGCCGTACGGCAGCTACGGTACGTCGATTGCGCGCCAGTCCCAATAGCATCCTGAAGGTATTTTCAGACAGAGTAGACTGCGCACTGATGAAACATTGGACATCTCTGCATATGCCCACACCTTTTGGGATATCAGTCTTATGACATGCACGACCGCCCATTGCTCAGATTGTCGGCTCTTCTTGAATTGTTACTGTGTATCCTATTTAGTTGATGTTGTTTTTCTTTTTTGTACTATATACTAACATAAAATTTAAGTTTTTGTAATACTAACACTATGGGCACAAGCCTGAAATAAAAAGATTTTATTTATTTATTATTTTATAAATAAAAACTGTTAATGTAAATTTTGGATATTGTTTTGTTGCTCAGTGGTAAGAGCGCTGGCACGAGATGCAGAGGTCGGGGTTCGATTCCCACCCGGGTGAGGAATTTTTTCCATTTCTTTATTAATAATTTTATAATTGTTATGTGGTCACACTGTCTGTCTGTCAAAAGGTTGATAGAGCAGCGTTGCCAGATGCACGATAATTATTATCGTAGATCCACGATAATTTTGAGGGCCATAAAAATTTAAATTAGCTATCGCACGATAATTCGTCCAAATTCTATGATATTTTTGTCAAATCGACGATAATTTCGTAAACATTCAATTTTACCCCCAAGAATTTTGAAATTTACCCCTAAAATCCACTAAATTCCAACTCGTGAGTGGGGGGGGGGTAGGATTGCATACCTTGTCCATATATTCTGTCATGCGATAAAAACACGATAATTTTGCTATAGATATGAAATAATTTCGCAATGTACGATCTGGCAACACTGTGACAGAGCCACACACACCAGTCGCGAATCGAGTCGAGACAGAAAAATGGCGGCCTTAATTCCTCGAACTCTTAGTTTTGCTGAAAATGTTTTGTATAAAAATGGAAACAAGGTAACTTGAAAATATACGTGAACGTAACGTAATATAGTATACATTTTTCTATATCGTAAACATGACATAAACTTTAAAAAAATCGTTTGTATCATTATCATACGGTCATCGTCGATTCACAACACCAATTCTAACGATATTAAATTTCAAATAATTTGAACGGCCTAGTAAAATTTAATTTATTAATGATTTTAACTTGTTTACCCTTGATACCACTACTAGTTTATTTTTACTTGACCTTGTCGTTTTCAGTTTCTAACCATGAACTTACGTCATCGTAGCGAGCGACAGAATATTTCTTTGAACAATTTGCAACAAATAATGTGATTTAATTTATATTACATTGACGATATAAGATGAATAGTTAGACATATAAAACTTACATGTATTCTGTCGAATAAATATTTATGATCACTTATAGTACCTAAACATGAAGGACAACTGCAGTTAATTAATTGGAGTGAGGAACTATAATGATGGATTACACTTTTAGAATGTCTACATATACATACATTCATTTTAAATTTTCTGTGATGCTATTTATTCAGTTTAAGTTAAGTTAGTAATTTAGTAGTTTCTGACAGTTAAACTATATAATACTAATATTTTTATTGGCATTTACTATTTTTATTAGACTCCCTTATGGTATGGTATAATTTATTTTCATCACTTTCAGAATTTATTACCCAAATTGTGAATACAAGCAATCAATTTGTGCAGTAACCTAACATACTTTGGTGTTTTTAACAGAGCAAAGTCCAATATTAAATCCCATAACTTTTTTTTCAGTTATTAGCATCTTCTATAGTTAATCACCAGCATAACAAGCAGCAAGTCCGTCACCTGAATGTCCATGAGTACATCAGCTACACACTGCTACGTGACCATGGTATCCCGGTGCCTAAGTTTAATGTGGCTAAAACTGCTGAGGAAGCAGTTAAATTTGCCAAAGACCTGAACACTAAAGATATTGTGCTCAAAGCTCAGGTGTGTACATTACCAGCTGTAGTTTACTCTATTATAGTTTCTGTTGTTACCCAATTCAAAATGATGTACTTTTTAAGGTACTTGCTGGAGGACGTGGCAGAGGTGCCTTTAAAAATGGGCTTAAAGGTGGTGTACGCATGGTTGACAGGTAACTTGAAAATATTGAATTTTAAGAGGTATAAGAATAATTTGACAAAAATTCCCTTAAAGCATTCCTTGGTACAATGATTTAAAAATGTGAAATATGCATCACATTAAGTACAAATTATGAATTTACTAGTCCTGACGCGGCCGGCGAAATAGTAGGCAAGATGCTGAAGCAGTTCTTGGTGACGAAACAAACTGGGGCAGCCGGGCGTATTTGTAACATGGTTATGGTGACTGAGAGGAAGTTCCCCCGTCGGGAATTCTATGTTGCTGTCATGATGGAGCGTAGTTTTAATGTAAGATTACTGTGTAATTCATGGATTCATTTAATGATTTAAAAATCAATTGTTTATGATATTTTATATTATGTTTATGCCATAAATTTTATTTAGTAAAATTTACTTTTATGTTACTTGAGAAATGCAAAAGGTTAAGAAAGTCAGAAAGTCTTATCTTTCAGGGCCCTGTTATAATTGCATCATCACAAGGTGGTGTAAACATTGAGGATGTAGCTGCAGAAAACCCTGATGCTATCACATATGAACCAATTGACATCATCACAGGAATCACTGAGGAGCAAGTTCACCGGGTTATTGACAAGGTACCTAATTATGTCTTACTTTTTTACTATGTTTGAGTAAAATTACTGCCTATATGAAAGCATTAACATGAGCTCTTAAACTAAGCTACATAAAAAATAGATAGTGAAACCAAATTACTATCAGGAGGGCAATTGCGCAAAATGATAATGTTAATGGAACATTTCAGGTTTTGTTTATGGTTCCATTTGACAATGTTTCAGTTGTTTCCAACGTCTCACCTTCGACTGTTGGTTTTGACGTTGCCAAAATTTAGCGCGATACAAAATGTGCATAACGTAACGTTTTTGGTTGTGGTTTGGTAAATATGTTCAACATTTGCGCGATTGCCCTCCTGGAAGCTCACAAAATAGGTGTTTTGCAGAATATGGTCCACAAAGTTCTCTTATAATATTAGTTTGGTGTGTTATTAGTCTTATTAAATAGATTAAGGTAGAATAAATGAATATGTCATTTGATGATTCAAGGAAACATAGAAGTTTTATACAATATTTTTAGTGTGATACACTTTCCAGATTGGCCTATCTGACTACAAAGAAGAGGCAACTGGCATGATCCAGAAGATGTATGACCTTTTCGTGAAAAAGGATGCACTTCTGATTGAAGTCAACCCTTATGCTGAAGATGCTTTAACAGGCAAATGTATGTATTAATTTGAAAGAATATTACTATAATTGCACTTTGATCAGTGGGGTAAGCACGAACCTTTTTACGCGACGTAACGCTAGCGAATCGCTAGCAAAATCTATGTGATTTGACAGTTGGACGATACTGTTACGGACTATCGAGAGTTTCATGCTTACCTCCCTGTAGGCTGATTATGTAACTTGCAGAAGCAGAGCGATAATAATGCGATGGCGATAATTCAAAAGTGCTCACAATTTTCGCTGTCGCATTGCTATCGCTTTGCTTTTGCAAGTTAGGTCATCAGGGGGCTGATATCCACAGTCTTTACCTTTGCATTGTTTAAAATATTTTCTTCATCAAAATCCAGAAGGCTTTGTTATCAAAATCAAACAGATATTAGACATTACACAAAATATGAAATTAGACAAAAAATGTAGCTTAGGTGTAAATTAATATGTTGAATTGTATCAGGCGTCACTATTCGGAAGTTCAAATCTCTATTGAGGGATTGCCCGCCACCGGGCCCTATACCCTCCGCTGACCCTCGGATCTGCCTACTCATGATCACGAACACAAGACACTACAGTCGCAACGAGAAGCCAGATCCAAGCACCTAGCATGCAACCATAAATACATAGCTGCTAATCCGAAAACCAATTAAAATTTTAATCGACATATGTTGTATGCTTACGAGCGATCCCTCAATATAAATTAATATGTATATTATTTTGCAGTTTTCTGTCTCGACGCCAAATTCCGATTTGATGACAATGCTGATTTTAGACAAAAGGAGCTGTTTGCTTTGAGAGATATTACACAGGAAGACCCCAAGGAGATTGAGGCTGCTAAATACAGTTTGAATTACATTGCCCTTGATGGTAAGCTGTTGTATTAACATATAGGAAAAGAATCTTTTTTATTGGAGTATGTTTATTCAATAATTCGTTAATTACCTGTTTTATTCTACATGATTCTTAGTACACACATTCTTAGTATGTATTTGTTTCAGTGAAGTTCTTATTTGATTATCTATTTATTGTAGGAGACTAAATATAAGCATTTTGCAGGTAACATTGGGTGCATGGTGAATGGCGCTGGCCTGGCTATGGCCACTATGGACATCATCAAACTGTATGGAGGAGACCCGGCCAACTTCCTCGACGTAGGAGGTGGCGCCACCGCACAGGCTGTCGCTGTAAGTATAACTAAGTTATTTTATTGGTCATGGATTTTTTTTTACTAGAGGACGCGACGACATCGTCCGCAAACTTTTAAATTCCCGGTATTTCCCGTTCCTGTGGGAATTTCAGAAAATCCTTACTTCAAGAACAATTGAACATTCATACAAACTTCCAATCTCCGTTTTACCCCCTTAGAGCGCTTGTAGACGTGAACCGATAACGGACCGTGTAGTTTCTGGGAGGTCGTGATTGTTCAGTGTGGTATGAAATATGTACTTTTCTTAACATGAAAGATTATGGTAGAAAGACGAATGCCTGGAGTACCATCCAATAAATGTTACAGATTGGTACTTATGTATGTATGGGTTTGTATTATTAATGTTTGTAACGATATGGTTATACTGCTATGTTATAAACATATATTTGAATAAATAAATAAATGGCACAGCAATATTGCGGAATTACAGCTTTTTCATACGATGCAGTTAGCATTACAAATTAAGTATTTGACGCAAAACTAAGTAAAGTTCTATTACTTTGCATCCAAATTAAATTGTCACGCTCGGCTATACAACCTTGGGTTTAGGCCAACAACAGACGTAAGGCCTGTTCTACACATACGTTTTAATTCGCTATGAAAAGCCGCGATAGGCGCGGCCGTCATTCTTGTGTGAATCAACTGTGGTAGCTTGTCGTCGATGGCTCTGCCTCCATGTACCTACGTCATTTTTGATGTCGATAAGCCCAATACAAGACCGATAACCATATCGACCTCCGGCGATATGACTATCTATCTATCTATATTATGCCATGATTGTCCCTGCGTAAAAACGTGTGTCTGCATCTAGCCTTACTTAAATGTCAAAAAGGTCATACGAACGAAATGGAAGACTTTATTGCATCTATATTTAAATTATAACAATGTATCCCAATCGATTACAGAGAGATCAAAAGGAATACCTTACGCATTTTCTGAATTTGTACACATGTTTCAGTTTTATATAAATCAATCATTGGCGTGCCAAAACAGTGCATTGTATTTCAAATTATATTCTCTGGCAGCCCATTATATGGCGTAGATCAAGTTTATTCACTTGCGAATTGTTATCATTAGTAAAGTGTGTAGGTCAAGTCAAAGTCCAGGCACGACGTTACGGATGCCTATGCCTACCTAATCAATCATAAGGAATTTACGAGATAAATGATCCAAGCGACAATACTTTTGCGAATAATTTACTTTTCTTTGTTATATTTTGTTACATTGCGTCCACATATGTTTCTACCTTTGTTGATGCGGAGAGCTTCACTAGAATACGTCAGCTGCGTCTCCGTCTGTGCAGCATGTCATACGAAGAGTCGATTAAGAAACTTTTTCAAGGGCATTATCCCAGTTTATAAGCTAGCAACTTGTCACTGATTAACAACGGTTGATTAACAACGGATGAAACAACGGTTGATTAACAACGGTTGATTAACAACTGTCCCCGCTATGCTATGCTAAACGTGGCTGTTGGATCTCCTCCGAGATCCTGCAGCTCTAGTTTCTCCATTTTTGGAATAAAGCCGTGAGAAATATGTATGTATATAACTATTACGCCTTTTCTCTAATCATGCTCTTGGAAAATAAGTATTTTTCTAAGTTATTGTTTCTAATGTATTTACATACTAGTGGACACCCGCGACTACGTCCGCGTGGACTACAGAAAAAAAAACAAAATATCGAAATTATCGGGGATAAAAACATTATGAACTCAAAAACATAGCCTATATGTTAAGTGGGACCTGTCGCAATATATTCCTGAAAACTGCATCGAAATCGGTTCAGCCCTTTCTGAGATTAGCGTGCACAAACGCACAGACAAACAGACGAAAATTCCAAAAATCATTGTTTTGGGTACTATTGCGTTGATAAAGATATTCTATAATATTTTTTCTTATATATCTTCCATGTACAGACAGCGATCCGTTACATTTTTATTATATATATAGATTTAGAATTTTAGATAAATGTCAGGTAATACAGGCATACAATGATGGCTAAGTTCATTAGGTACTCACTTTCATTAAAAGAGGATCAGGTTTGTTTGTGTAAGTAGCTTATATGACTATGATGTATTCCAATTGGCGTGATAAACAATCAGTTTGGTTGATTTAACACTCAAGTAATCAACAGACGTTTAAAGAATTGCGACACCTAATAGATATCAAGACAGCTGCAACCTAATAATAAAACAAGCAATAAAATTATTTATGTATATATGGATAGAACCTCATACTATATTAGCAAGATAGCCAGAGTGAATAGACTGCGTGAAGCCACCTTAACAACAAGCAAGCTACTAACTACAATTTGTTTACTTTACGTAAAGTTTCTAACATAACGATCAAGTCGAAGTTCATTACCATGTTTTTGTCTTATTCAATATACTTATTTTTCAAAACAAAATAATTTCATTAATTTCAAAGCACTTACAATCATTCGGTTTTTACCTAATTAAATATTGTTGAAAATAATTTCTGAATCCCTCGCAAGAATGTATCTACTCAGTATTTCATAACACGCAGTTATATGCGTACCTATAGATATCAATGTACTGTCTAGCTATAGATAAGGACTTTGGACCATAGCTAAGAATAATTACTTGTCAAGGCGGAGGTCAACTTTGTTGTCAAATAAACAAGTTGGTTCGTATCTGCGTTTTGCTGTTCCTGTAGATAGATAATGAGAGTCGGACATTGGTACTTAATTTTACATAGTTCGTGATGTACAGATGTAATAATTTTGCTTTGATGTGATGCAAGCAGGATTTATCAGTATAGTACATATTAACAGCCAGATAACCAAATCAGATCATGATAAAATTTTAGATAATTCTATTTGTTTAATATTTAGGTATGTATGTATTTAACTTTTTAAATATATCTGACGAATAAAATAAGAATGTTAATCATTGAGATCTAATTTCGTGGTTTGGATACTAAACTTAGAATAGATAACCATAATATGGGAAACCATATCTTTTTCAGTGGAGGGTGTGCCCTATCTAGTTGAAAATTTGAACATCGAAATAGTGACTCCTTGTAGAATTGAATCGAATAAATAAATAAATACCTACAACGGGTTTTTCAAATCAGCTAAATATCCTACACTAGTGGCCCGCCCTCGCTTCGCTTCGGTACATATCATCTAAAATTTGGAATTCCCGTTTGTCCCGTTCCCGAGGGAATTTCCGGAAATATGTCCTCAGTGCTTCCTTACACTCCCTACCGAATATACATGCCCGATTTCTGCTTTATATTTATAGCGGTTTTCGTGAACATTTTTCACGAAAACCGCTATAAATATAAAGCAGAAATCGGGCATGTATATTCGTTAGGGATTTGTTAGGAATTCCCGTTTGTCCCGTTCAGGAAATTTCGAGAAATACGTTCTCAGTGCCTCCTCACACTCCCTACCAAATTTCATAATTATATTGTGTCAAATGGTTTTCGTTAAAATTGGGAATTCCCGGTTGTCCAGTTCCCGTGGGAATTACGGGAAATTCGTTCTTTGTGCTCCCTAGCAGTCCCTAATGAACATACATCTTCGATTTCAACTTCATAGGTATAACGGTTTTCTTCAAAAATTTTGTATTCCAGTTTGTTCTGTTTCGGTGGGAATTTCGGGAAATATGTTTTCAGTTCTTTCTTACACTCCCTACCGAATACACCATATTTCATCTATATGTCATGTGGTTTTCAAAAAACTTGATAATTCCTGTTTGTGCCGTTCCCATGGGAATTACGGGAAACCCGTTCTTTTACACCCCCTAACAAACATACACACCAAATTTCATCTGCGTACGTCAAACGGTTTATTTTTATACTTATTAGATAAGATAGTGAAGAACTATAGACCCATCTCGCTTCTGAGCCATGTCTACAAGTTGTTTTCAAGGGTAATCACGAATCGTCTTGCTCGCAGGTTTGATGACTTCCAGCCTCCCGAACAAGCCGGTTTCCGAAAAGGGTTTAGCACCATAGATCATATCCACACGCTACGGCAGATTATACAAAAAACGGAAGAGTATAATCGGCCACTATGCCTAGCGTTCGTGGACTATGAGAAGGCCTTTGATTCGATCGAGACATGGGCAGTGTTGCGGTCTCTCCAGCGGTGCCATATTGACCATCGATATATCGAAGTGCTGAAGTGTTTATACAGCAATGCCACCATGTCGGTACGAGTACAGGAGCGGAGCACTGAGCCGATTTCTTTGCAGAGGGGAGTGAGACAAGGAGATGTTATTTCTCCGAAGCTCTTCACCAATGCAGTGGAAGACGCCTTTAAGCTTCTCGAATGGAAAGGACTCGGCATCAATATCAATGGCGAATACATCACTCACCTTCGGTTCGCAGACGACATCGTGGTCATGGCACAATGCTCGATGGCCTCAATCGAGTCTCCCAACAGGTGGGCCTGAAGATGAACATGGACAAGACGAAGATCATGTCGAACGTCCATGTGCCGCCCACTCCTGTACTGGTTGGGAGCTCGATGCTTGAAGTTGTTGACGAGTATGTTTACCTGGGACAGACGGTCAAACTAGGTAAGTCCAACTTTGAGAAGGAGGTAACTCGGCGAATCCAACTCGGCTGGGCAGCGTTCGGGAAACTACGAAGCTTATTTGTGTCCAAGATACCCCAGTCCTTAAAGACGAAGGTATTCAACCAGTGCGTGCTGCCGGTGATGACCTACGGTGCCGAGACGTGGTCTCTAACTATGTGCCTCATAAAAAAGCTCAGGATCGCACAGCGAGCGATGGAGAGAGCTATGCTTGGAATCTCTCTGCGTGATCGAATCAGAAATGAGGAGATCCGCAGACGTACAAAGATCACCGACATAGCTGAACGGTCCAGCAAGCTGAAGTGGCAATGGGCAGGGCACATAGCTCGAAGAACTGATGGCCGATGGAGTCGGAAAGTTCTAGAGTGGATACCACGTATCGGCAAGCGCAGCGTGGGAAGGCCACCCGCGAGGTGGACGGATGACCTGGTCAAGGTTGCGGGCGTCGGTTGGATGCAGGCTGCTTCCGACCGGTCGGAGTGGAGGTTGTTGGGGGAGGCCTATGTCCAACAGTGGACTTCTCAGGGCTGTAAATGATGATGATGATGAGATAAGCTTTTGTTCCGGTACAGTGGAAATTTCGGTAAAAATTTGGAATTCCTGTCTGCCCCGTTCCCATGGGAATTTTGGGGATTCCGTCCGTACTCTCTTATACCCCCTAACGAACATAAACACCAAGAGGGAGTGGGTGTAATTTACTTGTGGAATTTAAAATTTATTTGTATGTGTCCGTTTCTTCGTGGGGTCATGTAGGTATGTTGCAATTCTTTTTGATTTTGACTAATTTTACACTCATTTTTGAGGATTTTCCCGATGTCTCCATTCATCATCGTTATCATCCATCATAAATTCAGAAATCATCAGTACTAAAAACAATGGCTGTATGGATTCTATATTCCTCATGCTCTTTCTTCGGGATAAACCAAACAAAAAAAAAAGCAAATTTCATCTTTCATGTTATGTCATGTCATCTGTACGTCACAGAATAATAAACTCCCAGAACCCGTGATCACGTACACGTTTGAAGCAACTTTTTAGTATGTCAAATTTTTACAACTTATTTACTGTATCTAAAAAACTGATAATATTTATCGATTTGGAAACAATCGGCGGGTAAGAAGAGCGGAAGATGACGGAAGATTTTTGACTCGTTTTTGCTTCACTACCCGGAATACATCTGTCATTGATGACTCCTTCTGGGGACTTGATATTCTACGGTGTTTGTCAAACTTATACCTCCATGCGTCAAATGGTAAAAGTAAATTGTATTTAATTCATATTTATTCCAGCCCAGTGGAAATTATGCGAAACCCTATAGCCTATGTTCACCCGGGTCCAAAAAGGATTCTAACAGTGAAAGAATTTTTGAAATTGGTCCAGTAGTTTCGGAACCTATTCGCTTCAAAAAAACAAACATACAAACAAACAATCAAAGTTTACCTCTTTATAATATTAGTATAGATTATTATAAGACACTTCACGTAAGATAAAACAAAAATGTCAAACTAAATATAGATCAAATTAAAAAGTGTAAGCAGTAAGGTCAAGGCTGTTATGAAATGTCAGTAGATAGACATTTAAAATAACTTTTTAAAACTTAAATATCACATTTTTTAAATAATAGGTATCTACTTGAAATGTACAAGATGTATTGCTTTACATCCACCTGACGACATTGTGTTTCAGGAAGCGTTCAAAATCATCCTATCCGACCCTAAGGTGTCAGCCATTTTGGTGAACATCTTTGGAGGCATCATGAGGTGTGACGTCATCGCCGAGGGCATCATCAACGCCGCCAAGACTCTTAACATTCAGATCCCCGTCATCGTCCGCCTACAGGTAATATTTGGATAGTTTTTCCTTTTTAGTTGTCATTAATTAAGTTATCATCCACATTTTTACAGTACCGAAAGGAAAGGTGCGTTTCGTCATAGTTTCCTTTTTTACATTAGCTATTTAAATGTCAATTTCATAAAAAAGCCCACCTTGTAGTTGTATCAGTTGCGTAATTTCTGTAGTATTTGCTTTTAAGTGCAACATAAATTGATACGACTACTTTTCGAAGTGAAACAAACAGCATTTTTGTAAAAAAAACCGAAAGTAGCTGAATTTACGCGTCCGTAAAAACTCGATGCACATAATTCGTTCGCCTTCCAATCTAGAAATTTAGAGTTATACTGTTTTTGAAGTCTTTTCAAACCTAGTACGCAAACTAGAACCTAACCTAAACTAGAACGTACTAAATGGAGATCTGTAGTCTCTGCGCCTACCCGTATGGGATATAGGCGTGAGGTTATGTATACAGGGTGTAACAGAAAGGGTATGTTAAGCGAAAAGCTATGTAAATAGCCCACTATAGAGAACCTATTTCCAAAATTTCAGACTCAAATTCACATTTATATTTTTCCAGATAGTATGAAGAATTCTGAAATAACTCAGGAATTTCGATACAATCTTGAAAAATAAAAATATGATTTCGAGTCTCAAATTTTGGGAATAGGATCTCTATAGTGGGCTATTTACATAGCTTTTCGCCTTACATACCCTTTCTGTTACATCCTGTATATGTATGTTTAAACCTAGTGACTATTAGAGTAACTTCAAACCTCCCGTTAACATTGCAGGGCACCAAAGTGCACGAAGCCCGCAAACTGATCGCGGACTCGGGGCTGCGCATCGTGCCGCGAGACGACCTCGACGAAGCCGCCAAGCTTGTGGTGCAGCTGTCTGAAATCGTGGCCCTTGCCAAGAAGGCAGGCGTTGAGGTGCAATTCGACATCCCTAGATACCTCCTCGAGAAGTAAACGTAGCATACAGTATTGTTGTCTGTTATCTAGTGCGCGCGCTTGCAGGCCAATCGGAATATACTGCTTTTAGACTTCTAGATAGTTATTCAATTGTATTTCGAATTTGTGCTACTCCATGTATGCAGTGATGATATGATACATGTTCATCGTTTGCCGTCTCTTTGTTTGCGATTAGTCTGTAAGCGTGCTCATATTATTTTTAAAACTAGATTTCTGTATTATAATCTATTAAATATACATCTGTATCCGCATAGTTAAACAACTCTGCTTAGGACTTACATCATGTATTATAATTTATTTAGCGTAATATTGTTTATGCTTACGTCATGGAATTGTAGATAGTAAGAGTAAATGTTTTTTATTTTACGATATTTTTATGAGGGTACCGTGTGAGGAATCCCTTGTGATACTCTACATTTCATTCATTGTTTTACGTACAAGGACTTCACGAGATGATTGAGCGGGTTGACGGCAAATTACAAGTATCATGTGGGGATTTGAACAAGTCAGATAACCGAACAAAGTATGTAATTTATTTACTCGAGTGAACTACAGTCAAACACCTCATATTAAATCATGGCGTCGTGATATATTAACCACACCTTAAGGCCGTACATGCTTGATCGAGTATTGTAAACAATCAGTCATTCTGCTCGAATGTCTCTGAAGCAATTTAATTGTTACCAATGTACCGCGAAAATCCGCAAGCCCCGAGTATCTGTAACACAGTCAAGGTTGTATGACAACTCCTTAGTTTAAGATTTAGCTTCATTGTTATTCTATTTATTGAGTGGACATCATTTAGTGTAGTTAAAGATCATGTTGAAGTAGGTTGAATTAGTTTAGGAGATGCACTTTTATTCCATTGTAAATGTCACTTGTTGAATTGTTGCATTCGCATTGTTATCGAGCCCGTGTCGTTTGAGGGGCCAATAGGGTTGATTCCGGCAGTCACACTTAAACCTAATCTTAGTCAGGTCTCTCTCTCCGTCCTTAACATAAATGGCTGAGAGAGAAAAGGACAGGACTAATTTTACGTTTAGGTTTAAGTGTGACTGCCGGAATCGACCATAATACTAAAGTAAAAACAGTTTATTCGATTTCTTATAAGTTATTTTCTAGGCGAAGAACGTGTATCGGCGCAATAAATGTATATTTTGTGTGTAATGTTCCTTTGTAAATACGAAACGATCGTTTAATCGTATTTCTCGAAGCGAAAATATTTTATTTATATTAACAAATTTCTTTGGAAAGTTAAAGAGTACAATGTCGTAACGTAATTTGACAGCACTTATAATTTATTTTGGCTTATATACAACATTATTGCTGTAATAAATAAAATTTAGATCTGTCCTGTAGTTTTGTACTGATTTTCCCGGTCTGCAAATGCAGAAACGACAAATATTTTTCTACTATAAATATGAGCAGTAATTGGACATTATCAAGGATATAATTATCACCTGCCCCCCTAGCATGACCACGCATCGTGGATATCGTACGAAATGATATCGTCTCTAGATATACAAAATTCAACATGGCGGCTATATTTATCTATTAGTATTTTGACAGGCTATCGATAAATCGGTTTATCATATCGTATAATAATACTGAAACGCTGAACAAGTGTTATACGACAGTATAACTCGTACTAGTAACTCGTACTCGCAGGAAATTGAGGGCTTATTGGTTATTGTGTGGCACATTGCTGTTTATACCAATAAAAAAGCTGGTTATAAAGTACCTACTAGGATACTAGAAGATTGTCGTAGTTGCGTGCGCAGCCTAATTAATAAAAAAACCGCTAGGATATCAGAAGGTAGTAGGAGATGTTCGTTGATGTGCATCTGGATTGAGAGCCCATTTTTCAAATAATTGCGAAACGAAATGAAACTTACAGGGGATTTAGTTAAAAATTAGTAAAACCTAAAGCAAAGATTCTAAATTCTTAAAATTGAAACAAAACTGTTATAGTAAATAATTTGGGCCCTCAATCCAGACGCCTGCATAAAGTCGCATTGTCTAAATCTCAGAAAGTATGAATATCTGAACTGAGAGCCCAATATTTTCGGTAATATTGACTTGGTTAAGCGTTCTTCAGTGCCGCACATTAGGTAAAGTTTTTAAACTAAATGCTCACAATGCGTCCATTCATCTAAATATCATACTTCAAGAGAAAATTGATTTATAATTTTGTATAGGAGAAAATTCTGTAGGGTGACCATAATGTTCGATGTAAGTAGGTACCTATAAACAAGTGTTCGATGTGTTCTTGTAGTATTTCGTAAAGTACAGTTGAACCATGAATATACCTATTTAACATAGGTATTTATAAATATTAACTTCAATAGACTTAATATAAAATAAAACAAAGTAATCGGTCAGTAGCTTAGATGAATTATTACTAGATATAGGGTTTGCTCTCAATATACGGATAGTCCGTGATATGCTCAAAACTGTCGAGCGCAGATCACAAGATTTAGTTCATCTATGACAATGGTATAGACAAGACGTGCTAATTTGCAAAAAAAAGTCCTGAAAAGTGAATGTTTCTGAGGGAATATCATACTTTAAGTGAATAATCTTCAAAAGGTTTCATTTCATGTTAATAATCAGCGGATAATATCACATTTTCAATCAAAAATACTTTAAAAAAATAATTTATTATGATTTTTATTACGATGATCGATGTAAACATTGACCTAAAATTATATATTGGCCCAACGTCAATATAAGACCTCACGTGTGTTGATGGTGGGAGACCAACTTAATCCAACTCTGCAAATAGTGGTCACACGTCAACGTGTTACTATTTGATTATAAAAAAACATTTAATGTTAATAAATAAAAACGTTTTAAAACTAGCTTATTACACAAACTAAAATAATTATTTTAATGTTGAAGTTTATTTTTCACATTAAGACCACCACAAGGTACCACTTTTAGTCATCAGACCTTTTATACTACATACATAAAAGATATCTCTGGTCAAGGTTCAAAAATCATAGCATCATATCATAAAAATAACATGATAATAATGTAAAATTTAAGCTAAATTGATCACCGGGATATGGTCCAGGATTCCAACATTTGCATTAATAGGAATTTAAAAGCTTTTATGAAAGACAACTGAAAGTCTTCCTATGTTAATTTTTATCAAAGCACCAATGCTGTATAGTTGAACACGCCAATGGTGATTTGTTTGACCAAATGTTCGACAAACATGTGTCTCTGGCTAGAACATCAAATTAGTGTAAGTTGAATAAGTGACAGGACACTGCTGTAAGCTGCATAGGGTGATAATTTGTTTCATGCAAATTCATGTCTTATGGTAATTGCATAAGGTTTAATTAAAAAATTTTGGTTATAACAGTTATTACATTTTATGTATAGATTCCGTGGTGCCAATTTTTTGATAAATTTTGTATGTGACCCCGCGTCTATCTATAATCACGTCACTGGTCAGTAGCATTTAATGCTGTTTTTTTAATCACTTGTGACTCTTCATTGGGGTTGATCAGTTAATTGAACTTATCTGAGCGCAACTTTTTTTTTCAAAATAATCGAAATTGAAAAATTTAGTTTTAAGGTCATTATTTAAGGCCTACTTAAACGAACTGCTTTATTTTTTCCGAAAAAATGAAATAAAAGTCGGAAAATTTTGTAAGTTTGTAAAAAGTTCAGTGGTTTTCTACTCAGACTCATGGTCTGAAGTCACCATATCAATATTTGCCTGGCTGTCACAAACATCCTGTATACTAGTTCTTATATTACATGCTACTGGCCGATTACTTTGTTTTATTTTATATTAAAAGTTAATATTTATAAATACCTATTTTAAATAGGTAGGTTGTACTTTACAAAATACTAAAAGAACACATCGAACACTTGTTTATAGGTAGGTACCTGCTTACGTCGAACATTATGGTCACCCTA
This sequence comes from Carposina sasakii, assembly GCA_014607495.2. Lineage (NCBI taxonomy): Eukaryota > Metazoa > Arthropoda > Insecta > Lepidoptera > Carposinidae > Carposina > Carposina sasakii. The sequence continues at coordinate 8,035,507 of CP053151.1, forward strand.
CAGAATTTTCTCCTATACAAAATTATGAATCAATTTTCTCTTGAAGTATGGTATTTAGATGAATGGACGCATTGTGAGAATTTAGTTAAAACACTTAGCCTAATGTGCGGCACTGTAGAACGCTTAGACAAGTCAATATTGCCGATATTATTGGGCCCTCAGTTTAGACGTTTTAGGAAAAATCGGATTTCATTTACTTATAAAAAAATCACTTTTGTGTCGTTATTTCTTTTTAACTAATTTACCGAGACATAAAACTTAAATGTATAGTGAATTATTTTAATATCTTTCTTCAGATATGCTCATATTTGGCTGATTCCTCAGTTCAGATATTCATGAACTGAGAGCCCAAGCAAAACCGCTATAAATCTGTATTAGCATTTTGAAGATCTGGGAATATCTTAATTTCTTTAAGAAATTCTTAACTAAATCCTCAAATAAACATTATTATCCCAGGAATCATACTTTCTGAGATTTAGACAATGCGACATAATGCAGGCGTCTGGATTGAGGGCCCAATGTATTTAACTATAACAGTTTTGTTTCAAGTTTAAGTAATTTAAAAATCTTTGCTTTAGGTTTTACTAATTTTTAACTAAATCCCCTGTAAGTTTCATTTCGTTTCGCAATTATTAGAAAAAATGGGCTCTCAATTCAGATGAAGATATTCGTTGTGGCGTGCGCAGCATTAAAAAAACCTGGTCATAATGTAGGTATTAGGATATTAGTAGGTTGTAGGAGGTGTTCGTAATGGCGTACGAAGTCTATGTAATAATCAAAAGGCTACTACTACGGCCCCCTGATTACGTAATTTACAATAGCAAAGCAGCGCAATCGCGATAATTGAGAATGTGGGTGCGCGGGGCAAGGAGGAAGCAGCGTGATTGCGATAATTAAATGTGTGTGTGTGTGCCTCTTAATTAACGCGATTGCGCTGCTACGAATTTCGAAGCGATTACGAACGGAGATGTTCGTAATCGCTTGTATTAATATCTAATTATCAATATCATTTTATGAAACTGATCAATCAATCACATCACAATGTACCAGGACATAATAATATGATGTAACCAAGAGATGCAACTAGAATCATAATCATAGGTAATAATTTCAAATCTCAAAATTTTAATTTAATTCAATTGTAGTCTTAATAAGGATTGGCTCACAAAGTAACAGAGTAGCAGAAGGTTGGAAGAGGTGTTTGTAGGCGCATGCGAAGGTATCGAGGAAGCGAGACCAAAGATGTCGAAATTATCCGGGATAAAAAGCCTATATGTGTGACCTGTCACAATATATTCCCGAAAACTGCATCGAAATCGGTTCAGCCGTTTCTGAGATTAGCGTGCACAAACGCACAGACAAACCGACAAAAATTCCAAAAATCATTGTTTTGAGTACTATTGCGTTGATAAGGGTATTCTATAATATTTTTTCTTATGTCTTCCATGTACAGACAGCGATCCGTTACATTTTTATTTTATGTATAGATTTCTTATTTAAAATGTTTTACTCTTGTTTTATATTCCCTAAACAAAGTGTCTCTCAACAACCTTAAGGTACTCGTTGCCACGACTACGATGTGCAAAAAGATTAATCAAAACTCGCTAGGAATCATACATTCGTATGAACTTGTGAAATGAGTGAAAGTGGCCCAAGGCCTTGTTTGAGCATTTTTCGTTTGCTATGTTGTTCATGTAGCGAATAAATTGCAAATTTTTAGCAACATCAGTGCAGTGTTATTGTACTTTACGCCCCGAATGGACAATACCATCCAAATACAAACCTACAGGCGCGTATTGTCCATGTTCGCTAACGAAATCCCTGGCATACATCCCAATGCTGTATTGAAAATAGACAAGCGGGATTACAAAAATTACACTATATTTACATTCACCTTGCCTTTTCTTAGGTTTCGTTCGGTTACAAGGCAAAAGGAGATGGCGGAGGTTCAAGCGGTATGAGACATGGTGGTGGAGGCAAGAAGACAATAGGCGGCAAGAAAGGAGGTTGTAGACGCTGATGAAGACAAGATTTCTAGGCGCGAAAAAAAGACTGATATTTTTATATTAAAACTATATACCGTGATTGTAATCCTCGAACAATATCAGGCACATTTGGTGTAGCTTTTCCATCCATTTAAATTTGGTCGAAGGTTATAAAGGTGACGTGTGTATATATATATTTATTTTTAGAATGATTGTACAAGCCGAATAAAATCCACTTATATTTCATAAATCATTTTAATAAAACTGTACATGATTATATATTTTTGTATCATTTTGTCTTTGTAGATATATATAATAGACTTATGAACATTATACAAATGTAATTAGTTGGACATGTTTCACTTTAAATGATTAATGAAAACATATGCCTTATATATTTTGTTTTATGTTAAAGTAACAGTAATATAATTATAACTAAATTGTTCAAATCAACAGTAGCACTGAGACAGCATGAGTTGAAGGACAGGGGAGTCAAGAGCATGTGAATAGTACTATATGTATATGTACACTATATAACTTCCTTACTGGGTGTGGAGATTCCTAACGCTTCTTCGTATCCGAGTTTCGTTTCATGCTTATCTGAAAAAGGAAATAGAAGAGTACGTTTGTTGAGAAATATTCCGGGAAAAATTGTGTTAATTTTTACTAACTACCGCGCACCGTCCTGTTAACGGGTCGATGGTGCCTAGAATTCTTTAGGGTTCACTTCAAATGTAGCTAACAGTCAAAATATTATATGTATGTACCCATCTCGCTTCATAGTAGCGACACACTAAATCGCTAGTAACGTTTGTTTACTATACATATTATAGAACCTTTAGGTTCATAAAGTTCAAATGCCAAAATGTTCAGAGGGTGCAAAACGTCACTGATGCAAAGATTAACTGCAAGTACTGTAAGCAATTGAATAAATCAAAATAGACACTGGTATGTAGTACATTCAGAAATATGAACATTCTGGGATTTGTATATTTTGGGAATTGGACGTTTTGCACCTTCTGGACATCTTGGGATTTGGACCTTATGCGACTAAAGATAGATTTCAGATGTGGATCTGTTCTATAAAGTGGGCTATTTATATAGCCTTTTATAATCTTTTGTTACAGTCCGAGGTAGAGCACGAAATATTATAATGACCTACCTTTCTTTGACGACTTCTTTTTCTTGGATTCCTTATCTTTAGTTTCCTTTTTAGATTTCTTGTGTTTGTCAGTCTTGGAGTTCTTTACGTGGTTCCCTAGTTCGTCGCCCGCGCCGCGATGTTGGTGGTTATTGTCATTCAAGTCGTCTATAAGTAAGCCGTCATCCACCTCCACTTTAGCGGGTTCCGTATGGAATAAATCTAATTGTTTGCTAGTTTTCGACTTCTTTTCTTTCCGTTTCCGCGCTGGTTTGTCAGATGGCGCTTTGTCAGTTTTATTCTTCTTCGATTCCTTCGTCTTCTTGATGATCAAACCGCTTTCAGGGGAAGGATATTGATTTAGCCTAGACGTGAGTAATTCTTCTTCGCGCAGCGGCCTGGAATTAAAACAGCGATATAAAAAAATACAGTAACATCGGGGTAATTTTATTTTTATTTACCAATGGGCCCAAATCGACAGATTTATTTACTGTTTTACCGGCCACCCCGTATGGCTGTATATCGTTAATCAGAACCTATTACAACGCGTAACGCCTTGCGGGTCGGCGGCGCGGTGTGTACTCACAGCTAGAGGTCGAGCGCGCAGTACGGGTCGGCGGCGCGGTGTGTACTCACAGCTCGAGGTCAAGGTCGAGCGCGCGGTGCGGGTCGGCGGCGCGGTGTGTACTCACAGCTAGAGGTCGAGCGCGCAGTGCGGGTCGGCGGCGCGGTGTGTACTCACAGCTCGAGGTCAAGGTCGAGCGCGCGGTGCGGGTCGGCGGCGCGGTGTGTACTCACAGCTAGAGGTCGAGCGCGCAGTGCGGGTTGGCGGCGCGGTGTGTACTCACAGCTTGAGGTCAAGGTCGAGCGCGCGGTGCGGGTCGGCGGCGCGGTGTGTACTCACAGCTAGAGGTCGAGCGCGCAGTGCGGGTCGGCGGCGCGGTGTGTACTCACAGCTCGAGGTCGAGCGCGCGGTGCGGGTCGGCGGCGCGGTGTGTACTCACAGGTCGAGGTCGAGCGCGCGGTGCGGGTCGGCGGCGCGGTGTGTACTCACAGGTCGAGGTCGAGGTCGAGCGCGCGGTGCGGGTCGGCGGCGCGGTGTGTACTCACAGGTCGAGGTCGAGGTCGAGCGCGCGGTGCGGGTCGGCGGCGCGGTGTGTACTCACAGCTCGAGGTCGAGGTCGAGCGCGCGGTGCGGGTCGGCGGCGCGGTGTGTACTCACAGCTCGAGGTCGAGGTCGAGCGCGCGGTGCGGGTCGTCGGCGGCGGGCGGCTGCTCGTCGTCGGACGCGGCGGCTCCGTCCGGCAGCTCCCCTCCGGACTGCACGCGCGGACGGAAACCGGACACGTCCTCTTCTGCACACCCGGAATTGAATCATTGGTTAGAGTGCGTCTCACAAAACACACTGTTTGTAACACCCGACGCGATAACACGCAGAAAATGTATGGAGAGTGGTGGGGATCGCATGTTATCGGGTGTTAACATTGTGTCTTGACCCTGATGGCGCTAGTTTCCACTTTACTGAACCTTTGATTGAGAAAATAAAAAATCACTTAATTTCTACAGTATCTGTTTTACTGCATACAAAAAAATGTTCGTTCTCAAATCAGGCATAGGACGGAGTTATTCTAAAAAACGGACTCGATGCTTTCGATGCTCTTTGTTATCAACTGGCCAACAGGTGCATACATTCATTTATCAAAATAATAATGTAATATAGAAAACATTCAAGTCAAATTAACCTTCGCTATCAGATTCCGTGTAATGTCTATCCTTTTTGCTCTTCCTCTTTTTGGACGACCGCTTCTCTTTCTTGGCTTTCTTAGAGCTTTCTCTTGAAATTAAGTACTTGTCAGATCGCTTAGCTGTAAACAAAATAGTAGTGAGTGGCGATGAAATAGTAAAGGAAGGTGTCTTTCTGTCTGTCTTTAAATACGCTCAAGAATACCGAAGCGAAGTAATGGCAGAGCACCACATACATACATAAAAATTCTTCTTTGCTTCTCGCTTCTTTCCTACAGAGATCACGGACTTCCATTTGCTATAGTCCTGCTGACACACCTCTTTCCCTTCCGATGAAGGTGAAGGTCGGTGAATATCGTGAAAGTCGGTACTTTCACGATGTTCTTGAAGCTTCTCAGTTCAGGGCTCTTGACCAGCCTGAAGATCACACATTGAAACTTAATAAATGAAAGGTGAGCATGTGTGTGTTGCCGTTTCCATTTGATTAAGTTTCAATGAGTGATCATCATTAAGAACTGTCAAAAATTATGGCCGATACGGACGCTGACCTTGCAACTTCTCCGTTTTGGTCAAAGAAAGTCCGTCGAGGTTCTTAGACAAAAGGGTACATATATGCATTAATATTTTTTATTTAATTTTTAGATCCTATGTAAAAAAATGAATAAAGTTTGCCCTTGGAATGGCATATCTAAATGTAACTGTTTTAGATTTACAGAGATTCAAAAATACGAGCCGGCAATTTTTTTTTGAAATGCTCCGTTTGCTCCAAAAATGGCACTTTGACCTCATAGTACACAACAGTCTCAAATTAGTATGGAAAAAATGCAATCTTATTTTATAAACGTAATAAAACATTTTTGTTTATAGTTGTTAATAAAAAATGTTTATTAATAGGTACAGATATTATGGATGATATTGTATGTTGTTACTCCTTTTATGTTGTAAATTTTTTTCTTTTAATTTTTAAAACTTTTAAACACTTGTAACTATGGTAATTAGTGACCGATTAACCGAAATAAACAGAATAGTAATACCCCAGTAGCGCAGTAGCAAGGTATGACAAAAAAATATAATGATAAACTAGGATTTCCTTAAACTCCCCCCCCACCATACATTAATAATAATAATGTATAGGTACATTCCGGGAAAATCCCCATGTAAATATTTACCGTGTACTTGCAGAGGCACTTCCAACGCTATCTCAGCCACGGGCACGTCGTCCTGGTATGCACGCGGCGAGTCGTCCTTCAGGTAGTGCGGGTTGTTCGCTTGTTCCTGCTTGCGAGCCTCGCGCAACTGCAACACCATCGTTACACGGTGTTATAATGTACACACGGCTGTGTTGCCAAAAAGGGGAGTCGGTCTATACCATTCACTCCTTAACGGACACAAGACCTAAGGGAACCACCGTCGAACCTAATTTTGAAAAAAAAAAATATTTTTTTTTGTTTTATTTACATATCACGCATTATAAGGACGTTTGTAACCCTTTCACGCAAAAACTAGCCATAACAAAACCTGACATAAGTACTTACAGCTATACATATACCTACATCAAATAACGCATAGACCATTATTACGTTACTCACACAAAGTCGACATGCCTCCGCTAGTACAACAAAAGTTTGATCTAAACGAGGGTAGTTTACCGTCCGCAGTTCGTCCTGCGACAGTTGCGGCGCCGGGCGCGCGTCCGGCGCGGCGGAGAACACTGCCGGAGTGTCCTCACGCTCGCTCTCGGACGACTCGCTCTCGGACGACCAGCAAGAACGGGTCAGCCATTGTTCCAGGTTCAAGCTAGAAAGATAGCAGGAACTACAGTAGTCGCCACGGATATGGCGAAGATAGAACTAGCTGTATTACAAAACGGCTCGGCATTTTAAATAATATGAAAGAAAAAAATATCTAGCAAGTGGCCGGTAGCTACAGCGACGCGCTCGCTACGCTCGCTCGGCTCGATCGTTTTTATTTTAACAGTTCTAACCTAAGCTAATAAATTAAGGAGACAAAGTGCTAGAAGCCAAATAGTCTCTCCAAAACTCATGCTATTCATAAACGTGTGCGAAACTGGGTAAAGTATAACACGGTTATTGGCATCTAATGTCATCATTATCGTCATTTTAGCCAAATATTGTACACGAGCATATGGCTATTGTGCCTATTGTATAAAAACATTATAATAAAACTTTCGACAAATATTACTTAAGTTTGGAGACATAAGTATATTATTTAAATGTAAAAGTGTGGTACCGAATAGGTGACGACTTGGTCCAACAATGGCACTCACACAAGAGGTTATATAAAGAAGAAATCAATTAAATCAATAGTTTACTCACTCTTCCGGAATAGGCACTTTCCGCTGCGCTTTAGGCGCGACAGGTTTCAGTTCCCCTTCGAACAAATCCACCAGCTCGTCGATAAGTCCGCCACTGAAGGCCGGCTCGTTTTGGCCGTTCATTACCGCGCCTTCTAGGTCTTGGAGGCCATTGCTGAAATTGTGTGACAGGTAAATAATCTAGCTCAAATGAACAAAGCTATAGCTAAAGAAGCTATACCTAAATATTATTGGTTATTGTAGTTTGATATTTTCATTAATTCTGTTCTTTGGTGCATCTGATTAAGCGATTTTTTGATGTCTTTAGTTCCGTTCACTATTTTGTTTTAGTTCTACCGTAGTCATTCCTGTTAGAGGGTACCTTTATCCAAAATTTTCAAGTCGTGATTATGGGCACTCATAATAATGAATATGAACATAGCCTTATTTGACTATCAGAAATGAGAGTAAATAAACAAAAAATCATTTGAAATGCGATAAAAAAAGAATTTCCATATAATTTTTTGAGTTTGACGCATTCTAAAGAAATAGTTTTTAAAAACTAGTATTACCCCACAACACGTGACATTCACCACACCAAAGTCTCCGTGTAAGCGAAAGAGAGACGCCATATCGTGAAATTGAAATATTACTCCTACCTTTGCTCATGTTGAACGAGTATTCCCTCTTCCTTCACCCCTGCCACATCGACAAGTATCGCGGGATCTCCCGGACTGATTTTGCTCAGTACAATAGAGAGGAGTGCGGCCGCGTTGTGAGCCCTCTCTTGAACCTCCATGTCCTCACTGCAGAGTAAGGGGCGAAGGCCGGCTAGGGCTTCGCGCAAGATCTGGATTAGAAAAGATTTGTATAAGAGGTTTAGTCACTATGATATCTAAGCTGGCACGAGTGTTATCTTGGGAAGAGACGTGACTCACTGCGCCGTAAGGAAGAGTGACGTGACTCACTGCGCCGTCAGGAAGAGTAACGTCAATCACCGCGCCGGCCGCCTCTCGCCGCCCGCACCTCTCCTCCCGCGCCGTCACTCACCGCGCCGGCCGCCTCCCGCCGCCCGCGCCCCTACTCCCGCGCCAGCAGCCTCGCCGTTACAGAGTGACGTCACTCACCGCGCCGGCCACCTTCCGCCGCCCGCGTCCCTCCTCTCGCGCCAGCAGCCTCGCCGTCACAAAGTGACGTCACTCACCGCGCCGGCCGCCTCCCTCCGCCCGCGCCCCTCCTCCCGCGCCAGCAGCCTCGCCGTCACAGAGTGACGTCACTTACCGCGCCGGCCGCCTCCCTCCGCCCGCGCCCCTCCTCCCGCGCCAGCAGCCTCGCCGTCACAGAGTGACGTCACTCACCGCGCCGGCCACCTCCCTCCGCCCGCGCCCCTCCTCCCGCGCCAGCAGCCTCGCCGTCACAGAGTGACGTCACTTACCGCGCCGGCCGCCTCCCTCCGCCCGCGCCCCTCCTCCCGCGCCAGCAGCCTCGCCGTCACAGAGTGACGTCACTTACCGCGCCGGCCGCCTCCCTCCGCCCGCGCTCCTCCTCCCGCGCCAGCAGCCTCGCCGTCACAGAGTGACGTCACTCACCGCGCCGGCCGCCTCCCTCCGCCCGCGCCCCTCCTCCCGCGCCAGCAGCCTCGCCGTCACAGAGTGACGTCACTTACCGCGCCGGCCGCCTCCCTCCGCCCGCGCCCCTCCTCCCGCGCCAGCAGCCTCGCCGTCACAGAGTGACGTCACTTACCGCGCCGGCCGCCTCCCTCCGCCCGCGCCCCTCCTCCCGCGCCAGCAGCCTCGCCGTCACAGAGTGACGTCACTCACCGCGCCGGCCGCCTCCCTCCGCCCGCGCCCCTCCTCCCGCGCCAGCAGCCTCGCCGTCACAGAGTGACGTCACTTACCGCGCCGGCCGCCTCCCTCCGCCCGCGCCCCTCCTCCCGCGCCAGCAGCCTCGCCGTCAGTTTGAGCGCGGCGTGCACGCAGACCGCACGCGCCCGCATGTGACCGCCGCCGGTGTTGGCGCATTGTAGCAGGGGGGAGATTGATGACATCATCACCGTCTCATCCCTAAAAGGACTTAAACTTTAGCTACATATTGACGTAACTTCGAAGTCTTAATCACATAACTGCACTCTATAAAATCTAAAATAATTTAGCGCATCTTACATTAATATGCGTCCATTCTAACAAGTCAAATCACCTGACAGACACTGATTCATAGATGCGTAAAACCAATGCACGCTTTGACGTTTGGACCGTAACACGTTACACTAGTCCAGTGCGGGTTGGCGAGTGGTCAGAGCCTGGTTTGTTATTCTGGGGTGAATGGGGTCCCATATTAGAACCCACGGGATCCAAACCATCCTCACCTGCTCGTGGTGAACCCTGCACAATAACCTATACAGGGTGATTTTTGGTCGTCAACGTTCCCGAAAACTACGGAATCTCCTCATCATCACGATAATTTTTCTCCATGGAAGCATACCTGGGAAGTGTCTGGTTTCCAAAATATTAGGGTCCAAAGTTGAGTAAATAGACTGCGTTTTTCTGCATAAATGCACAGACGCGCGTAGCAGGATTTTTTCACGAAAGATAATTAATATCTGTCTATAAAAAAACTAACATAATCACTAGACACTATAAATTTCGCACGATCAAGGAATTTAAAAATTAAAAAAAAAAAAAAAAACCCAGCATTTTTTTTGGCATAAACTTACTTTATTTCATGTATAGAATACGTACCCTTCGTTAAAGGTGGCCACAAAAAAACACTCCGTATAGCATACCCACGTGCAGTACTCAGCAAGTTAACTATCCAACCAATCACGCCGTGTCGTTGTTCTTACTATAATAACATCACGTCATCATGCCATAACGTGACTGATTGGCTGCTTTACATTGACGCCAACGAGTTCAAAATGAAAGCTCACACTAAGCCCTTTGTATATTAAATACTCACGTGCAAATCTGTGTACTTAACAATGTAAAAAAATTGAATTCTCAGTACTAGTGAGCCCACGTAAGCTTTTATTAATGTTTGTTAATTACCTTTAGCAGTTAAGTAAAATATATGTTGCTAAAAGTATCATACATACCTATTGGTATTGTTAATTAAATTTTTAAAAGGCGTAACAGCCTAGAAAGTGTTAGTAAAAGGGCAAATTGTTGTTTCTAAAATAACTTTATATCTTATCATCAACTTATGTACACAGTTATAACAATAAATTTTATCTTATCTTAATTGTTATAAATTTGTACATTAGTTCTAAGTCTGCTTTTAATAATAAAGAACCTTTGAAATCAATCAATCACTCACGTGCAGTACTCGGCGAGTACATAGGCGGCGGCGTAGAGCGCCTCGCGCGTGGCGGGTCCGGGCGGGCCGGCGGACGCGCGCGCCGCCAGCGCCGCACACTCGCGCGCCAGGAACGCGCGGACGGCCGCCACGCGCGCGCCCACCTCCGTCAGCTGCGCCGCTATTATACCGCCTGCGGGTACGGACAGACGTGCTCAGAACAAAGCATGCAATTAGCATGCTCATAATCGTCATCGTTAGCCTGTTGCAGTCCACTGCTGGACCTAGGCCTCGCTTCAAGCACGTCACAAGGCTCGATGTCCCGTTCTTGCCATCCAGTCACTACCAGCCAGATCTATCTCTCATAAGCATGCTTAAAATTACCGTGCTCTGTGATTATACACATTTGCCTGCATTAAGCATGCTTGTTTTAATCATAGTCGTAAATTAGCAAACTTAAAACCTATTTAGATGCGCTTGAAGCACGACCCTTCCATGCGCGCCTTTTACGCTTTATACATATAATCTACACGTCATATAAAATGTTGATGTTGACGAATAAACGCATGGCCAGAAGCGCTGATCTTAAGAGACGAGACGATGATACGAGAGAGAGAGACAGACAGACGAAGGCACAGACAGTTCATAGATACATACACACAGCTATGTTTCCAATATAGAATAGCCAGCACTGTAGGATAACGAAGAAAATCATAAAACATTGCGGGGTCAGACGTAAAAGATCAGTTGCTAATAATGCATGTATTCACGATAAATGCTCTTGTGCCTAAATTCTAAAGTTTCCATCTAAAGCCGCAAAACACTTACCATGTTTGGCGCTAGTTTCCATCTCGGTGAGTTCGGACAGCACAGTGACGTACCACTCGAAGTCGACCACATGCTGGTAGTTGTGCTGGGAACAGATCTCTATGATGCGTGTTAGTAACTCGTCCCTATATAACGTGCCTTCAGCTCGCTCCATGTGTACCATTAGCTTCTTCACTATCTCCATTAGATTCTTCTTTGATACCTGTTTTAGAGGATTTCACATATGAAATTGTTGTTTGTTATAAAATATAAGGTAGGTAAAGAGTGGTATATTATAGTAAAACTGGGAATTTTCTATATTATGCTAAAATGGTAGGTGGACTAACCGTAAAACTTTGCCTAAAGGTTGGCCTAAATTATAGAGGTAAGCTCGCCTATGTTAAAAAATATATTAGTTCTTTCATAATTCAATTGCAATAACATAGAGCTTTCATAATACTTTTTAAAAATAAAATTCAACACACAATCACACCCATTAATCAATGTGTGCCAATTTCACTAGTAAGCCTATAAGTTCCACATGGTAAACATAAATAAAAAATAAATAAAACTCACCATTCCGTACAGCAAACCGAGCGCTCTCAGCCGAATGGACTCATCCTTGTCATCCAAGCACGCAAGCACGAGATCTTTGTGCGCCTGCACAGACTTCGGATGCGACTTCAATATGCGTGACATCGCCAGCAGGCCTAGGTACTTCACTGTAACAAATTATATCGACTATATGAGCCTCAATAACAACGTGTGTGGATTTGTTACTTTTTATATGAGTAAAAAGAAGCGAACAGAATATTTATTGATGAAACACATAGGATAGGTTTTTATACATATTATAGTAAGCCCACTAGATATATATTTAAGCTATAGTAGTTTGACATCAAACAGACGCACACAGACGTCAGCAATCGAAACTGTGGTTCCGGCAGAGTACCTACAGAATAACATTGTCCCATGTCTGCCCGTGGCGTAAGAGGCAATGTACGCGAGGTACATTACACTTGTTTTGTCTAGTTATTAATATAATTATAACTCTGTGAATTTGACGTTTAAATGTGAGATACATCTCTTTCACCCACCCCATGCTACGGGTAGGAAAAATAAATAAATCATCATCATCATCACCAGCCTATTGTAGTCCACTGCTGGACGTAGGCCTCCCCCAGGGCACGCCACAAGACTGCCATGGGGGGTATTTGCCCATAGTCACCACGCTGGGCAGGCGGGTTGGTGACCGCAGCTTGTATTTTGGACTATGTTGTCAACACGGGAGGCGCTGCTGCCCACCTCCCGGAAGCCCTTAATTCTACTCTGCCGGCACCACGCGTAAATAAATATCTTGTGTCGTGGGTACTAGGCAACGGTATACACATATCTACTCACAGTTCTGATCAGTGTCCTCGATGAGAATCCTCAGTTTCTGCACGCAGAGCTGGACCGAAGCCGCGTGGCCCGGCATACCGCTGCTGATGCTGATCAGTACAGCGATCACTGTGTTGATGCATTCGTACAGCAGCGACATTGCAGACGTACTGGTTTATAGAACATGGTCTTAGTATATTGCTTAACTATTGCAATTTAGAGGTTAGTAGTTAGTTTAGTTCTTTAAAACTTTGATTATATGAACTGTTTAATTGGTCTAAGGCTTACAGTATAGGTATATAGTGGCGATAGTGTAATGTTTATTACAATACATAAAAAACATGTGCATGTTCATTTAGTTTTGTAAATTCTCATTCAAAAGGAGTATCAGTTAAACTTAATTATAACTGTCTCCTAATATACGAGTACAGTGTACACTATTTAAAAAATTAGGGCTTACATTATTTTGTTACACTGTTTTTTAGGAAATAAAGTTTTATGATTTATTATTAACTGACTTATTTTGTTATAAGACATACAGTATACACAGACAATTTTGTTTTATTCATAATTTAAAAATATTTTATAAATGAAATTGTATTAGGCGTTACAATTCGGAAGTTCAAACATTCACTATGGGTGCGCCCACCACCGGGCCTTACACCCTCCACTGATCCACGGATCTGATAACTCATAACTGCGAAAACAGTTAAAAATATTTATTCAAGTAGAATATCAATAAGTTTCAAAATGCTTAACTACCAAGGACCTACATCATTCATTTATAGCTACATACTTAATTAAAATAAAAAATGAGAAGAGATGTGATACTTTTAAAAATAATTTTTAAAAAAATGATATGATCTTGTGATTCAGTACATATGTAAAAAGATTAAAGTTCTATTGTGACTAAGCAATTAATACTAAGTGCTAAAGCCTAAATACTTTACAACTGATCCAGAAGAAGAAGCAGTGAAAGCTGCTTGTCTGAGTGTCCTGTAATCTACCTATTCCGCTGTTCCCTTCATCCATTACCTGATTGATGACGGCGAAGCGAAAAGTTCAAGACAAACACATAAAATATTAGCAAATTTTTGATCTTCGAGCTTTCTACAAAATTCCCTTCACCCCTTAGAGACCTAAAGCAGTTTAGAAAGAAGGTTGTCAATCAACAGATGTAACTGACTCACCTATGTATTAAATTAGTTAATGGTTCTATCAGTTTCTTGCCAAGTCGAGGCTCTAATGGGGTTAAGGCACCAAACTGCAACAAACACAATGATACTAAGGCCTATGTCACAGGACATGGTGGTTAAACTCATTTTAAGTAAAGAATTCTGTTTTTAAAGCATGGGATGTGTATTTCATACATGGAGCATGCTAATATTAGTGTCTATTTACTCTTGATTTTACATATCTTTACTCAAAATCAGTTTGGTTTTCATTTAGAAATGTATTCTGTGATATATGCCTCAGGGTATCTCCACACTTATCTTATAGTAAATTTTAAACTTCATGTAGATAACAAACAACTAGAAAGCATGGATAGGTTGGAGACACCCTTAACTAGCTTATGTAAAACTATTATGATGACACAATATTATTATTATTAGCATCATAATCCATAATGTACCCCTCAAAACAAGATCAACTCCAAATTTTTGTCTTGTCCTTTTATATTTGTTTCTTCCTAAGTGTCGAAATGTTTTTGTTCATATTTTATCAGCAGCAAAAATAATATAAATGTGATAGTATGTGCCAATATATTCAGTGTTTGTTCTTGTGATTATTATATTTCATGGTTATTTTACACAAATATGTCAAAGAAAATAATGCTCAAAGTATGTAAGGAATCACTGCTTTGTGTATCAACATTGCAGTATTAAAAAATCACCCAGTACTTATTTTTGTATATGTATAGAATAACCATGCTTTTCTGTATAGCATCGGGTGTGTTGTAGTAATGTATAAACTCATGGTGAGGCATGGTGAGGCATCTAGCAGCTGATTTACTGTCTAGTGGTACCTGCAAATGAGATCTATGAGGCTTTGGGTTATTTTCCTTCCAATGTCTGGTTCATACTGAGTCATTAAACCAAACTGTGAATAATTAATATACAGTTACCTTCAGTTAACACACATAATCATTTTTAGAACTGTATAAAAAAATGTGTGTTGCCTGCATCTGCATACACTAGTATAAAGACACATGTACAAAAAAATTATAGAATAACTTTAAATACCTACAAAAATAGAATAGTACATAGTTACAATATTATGTGTAGGTATTGGCTCCTAGTTACACTTAATGTATATCTATATATATGTATGTAGATTAAACTTCATGATTTATCTGTAGTGTGTTAAAAACTTGTATATTATTATGTCCTTCACTTCAACATTTGCAACTGATATGATAAAACAGACCAGAAAACTGAATTCTATCAGAGTACTGATATATCCATATACCTACTATACAGGGTTTAACAAATCCACATGTTAATTTTTTAAGATTGTAAGAATCCCTGAGTTTATTAAGGAATTCTCCATATTATCTTGAAAAATAAACATGTTTTTTGTCTCAAATTTTGGCTATACATTCTATACAGTGGGCTATATTCACAGCTCTTCTTAAGATACTCCTTTTGTTACACACTGTAGAAAACAGTTCTTTGCATTAATATGTAGTATTATCCTGTTTTTGAAAAAACTAGAAACAATTACATACCAATTTAATTATTTTTATAAGCATCCAGTTGTTGGTAGATGTTGTCATAAGTTTGAAGAAGACTGGGGCTAAAGATAGATAGTTTTTAGGGTTTTTTCTTGCTAGTTCACAAACAACATTCACTGCAGCAGATTGGACACCTAAAATAAAAATAATACAATTGAACAAAGAATCCATTTCTTTTTTGCAGTAAGTAAATTCATTGATTACTAATGTAAATGTCTATGTAAGATACTGTGAGAATGTCTGGATGTGACAGTAAGAAATATAGTTACCATCTTCCCTTTGAAAAACTAAGTTAGTCTTCATTTGTCCAATAGTAATATGGGTAATGTGTATTTATAAATTATTATTAAAGTTATTTCTAACCTGGATCTGGATCTTCAAGTTTCTCCTTTAACTTGGGGAAAGCTGGCCTCAATGCTTCTGGATATCTTAAGAATACTTTGTACATCATCAGAACTGCTTTCATTCTTAAGTATGGTTTAGTAGAACTCATCTAAAATAATGGGTGACTTCAGAATATGAAGAGTAACAAAAATTATAATCTATCAGACCTTTTGCCACAGATATTTGATTATAATTGCAGTTGGTGTTTGCAGTTCTTAAGTTTCTTTAATAAACATCTTCTTTGAAATATTTTTTATAAATTAGCTGATTTAGGTGTATTAATTGACTGTTTCTCAAAATTATCAGATAAATTGATTCGAAAAATCCCCATTTAAATTTAATACACTTACATATAGGTTTATTTAAATAACATACTTACCAGTGTCATAATGTCGTTAGCTAGATCTCGAGCCAGATCGTGTGAGATAAAGCAGCTCAGGCCACTCAGAGCTAGTCCCGCTTCATACTGATTTTGAGCATTGAGGTCTTTTCTGATCATGTTGGTAGTAAGCATGAGCAACTCAGAATCTGCATGAAATGATTGACTAGCCGCTAAATACCCAATCCGTTTGTATGTGAACTTATTTGAGCTCATTACCTCAATTATATTGAATATAGCCCATGATATATCATATCCTAACATTTGGAGCTGGAAAAGGAAATTAATATGATAGCACAAAAATGGAAAGTTTTATTTGGTAAGTACCCACTCAAACATAGCTACAGAGATATAACACAGAAACATAACTAGATAATTTGTAAAACATTTACTAGTATATAAATTTTCAGTTTGCATACATAATTATTTAAGTTAGAATACTCACGTATGTTAGTTTTGCGACGGCATTTGCTTTCACTGCGATATTATCTTGGCGTAGTTCAATTTTTATTTCTTCCATACATTGTGCTATATACTTGGCCTGCAAATATAATATGAATTATAGTTTTCAGATATATATGTTCGTATCAAAGTAGTATTGAATAACTGTTTAAATACCTCATTATCTTTATTATTTCTTATTCCTCGAACTAAATCGGTCAGGTTTTTGTCAAACATTCGCTCAAAGTTTACTTTGACTTTCTTTAAAGCCATGATTACAATAGCACTTATTTAACCATTAGAGATAATAATACAAAAGCTGTTGTTAGATATTTAACTTGTACTAATATGTTATTAAAATATTATTTCAGATTTTCAGCAAATTCGATTACTTGAATAAATACGATCTGTCAAAAAATGCAAACTTGACAGACGAAATGACATTGCAATGTTGGCACTTTACGTTACGATGTTCGTCATGCCGTTTTGCCGCCGCGCCTAAAGTTTTTCCCGTTTCAATATTATAATTTCCATTTGGTTATAAAATAATTTTATTAATAGAGAAACAAAGCAAAATATACTTGGATAACTCAAGTCGCAAAGTTGATTAGCAATGTGGTTAATGGTTTTTTAATAAAGATGGCGATGGTTTTTTATATTTATGGCTGGTTGTTATAAAAAGTTTTAAAAAGAAAAAATAACAGCTGATTTTGACAGTTGCGTGTTAATGCTGTTTTGCGAAAAACTTATTCCTACAATCTGTCAAAGTAATCAAACGATGATGGAACGTCATTTTATTTTTTAAATGAATGTAAGGGAAAAGACAGCAGCCAATTCATACAGCCAAGAACTGGCATGTCACTTTTTATTCGTTTTGTGAACGACAATCAAATTGGTACATGGGGATGGAAATTGGTATTGATATTTTCACAAATTGAAAATCTTCTAACTAGTACCAGTTGTACCGGCATGCGGCATGTTACTTTTAAGGAAGCACGAGTCACGACGCACAATAGGAAATGTAGGTACTTAATAAGAAAGATTCTTTATCAAAAGGTTTATTCGAATGTCGGCGCTAGTTGCTCAGTATATAACTAAATAATCTATGTAACTGTATACAAAAATATTTCGTTCCGAAATCGTCCACGAGCCCTAGTCTATGATTATACTTAGAGAGGGTAATCACTGTAATCTGATGTACTTTGTGTTCAATTATGAATGACATGAAAGTCCATTCTTTAGAGTATCCTGTATTTAGTCAACGTTCAATTGTACACTTTGTTATTACTTTGTGCTCCGGTTTGTACCATACAAAAAGTAAAAGTATACTTAGCTTTGTGCGTGTTTGTCACTATTTCTACAACATTTACTATATTTTTTTTTGACATTTAACGTCCACGTTGCTTTGTTTACTCTTCTGGTCTGCTATTGTTTTTTAGGTTAGGAGAAAGATTCGTCAAGAAAATCTAACAATTATATAAGCTGAGTTCGGATTATTTGTTTACTTAGCTGTTAAGTTATAATAAGCAAGGATTTATTTAAAGAGGTAATTGACTTAATAACAAGAGCCAGTGACTAAAACGTCCATGCAACTAATTATCAATTTCGCAACTTGTGTCGTGCGTCTATTCCTCGGTCGCCACCACTGACGCAGCAACATTATGTATCTAGGATCAATGATTTGAATCCTGTGCCGACTCGGGTCTTACTAGAATACATCAGCTACATGAGATCCTAACGCGCGTGAGGCGATAAGCTATCAACATGACTGATCTTTTAAATCTCATATAGTCATGCACATAGTAACTAGCACCATTCATAGAATTACCTTTGAATGGTGCTCTTAAAGTGCTCTCACCATTCAAAGGAACTATTAGGTGAATATACTACTAGTAGGTATTTGTCCTGTTTTCTTTACTTACTCGAAAAGTTTTAACATAAGAAAAGGTAGGTAGCTATTACCAATTATTAAGAACCAACATTAGAAAAATAACAAAAGTAGAAGATGTAACAATCAGGATATAAAGGCAAAGAAAGTGTTGGTCTGACAAAATCAGGTTGTCAAGACAGAAGCAGAAGGAGTTGGAGAAGATCTTTGTGACCTATGAAAATTAATAATATGAAACTAACCCATATCATTTACCATAAGTATCATTATATTAGGATTGGCATGTAGTGTGGTCGCACAGATATTGTACTTCCAAATATTCACATTTTGTGTCAAAGTAAATGCTCATGTCTTCATTAAACATTTACATGCTTATATTTGGATGTAATTAGTCCTCTAAATACTTACTTACATTATTTTATTTAAACTGAGTGTTTGACAATAAAATTGAACAGCAGTTTTTCATCCAAAGCCAAGCAGTAAAAAATGTGCCAATCTAGTAGGTACCTGTACCTACTTACATGTGTATTTGTTATTATGATTACTTACCTACCTACTTATCTCACCTTAAAAATAGCAGTTCCTTCATCATGAGTTTGATTTTATAACGTGCGGTAAGTGTCCGCCTATGGAATTTTACCAGCTTCAATATGGTAGGTTACTGCATATATGATGTACCCAAGTATTTAGATTCATACACCAACCAAAATTGTTTATATACTCTGACTGAACATTATAAAGATCAATTATTATTCTTAATGTAGGTATGCTCTAGGTAAATTTTTAAAAATCTGTTTCTATCTTCCTACCTACCTCCCAGTACAGGGTGTAAGGAAGTAACAGCTAGCCAGGTAAATATTATGATGTAAGTACCTAGTAGGTACCTATTCCGGAAATGCATTTCAATCTGATTAGGTACCTATTCCACGCAAATACATATAGTACCTAGGCAATTATCTCATACAATCCATTTGTGTGCCTGTGTACAAAGGCCGCCCAGACTTAATTTTCTAAAATAGTAAGTATTGAAAAATTCCAAAACAACTTAAGAGTGTTCATATATGTACCTACCTAATCTTGAAAAATAAACATGTGATCATGGAGGTACATGGTGATTTCTAGTCTGTATAGTGAAACATGTAGGTAGGTACCAGGGGCGGCTCCTGATATTTTTAGACGGGGGTTCACATTTTTTTTAAATATGACCGTTATAGACTAAGGTCGACTTTACTTTGTATAAATATATATTATCTAGTCAAGATTGAATATCCTTGGTGGGCTAAGTACTAAATTACCTATCTATTCTATTTCAAAGGGGCAAAGCTAATAAGTTGGGTCAGGATTTAGAATAAAACAAGTATCAGTAACATATATCTCATTATATATTACTGAAAATATACACAGTTCGATTACACCTTTGTGAGAAGAACTGAGAAGAAACTCACAAGGGAAATTGGTAATTATTCAGGTATACAATTAAGCAATTACACATTAATAAAAGGAGCATTATGCTATGAGAGGGTATACTCAACATACATAAACCTTATAAGAGATAGCTACAGAAATAGCTAGACACACATCATAATAGCAAAGATATTTGGAACACACTACATTGCAATTATTATACTAACAATTAGACATACAATCTTTATAATTTTAATAGTAATAAAGTACTACTTAGCTTTAGTCCTCGCTATATGGCGGTCCCCCAGAGAATGTGTCCTTAGACTCAGAATATTCCCTTACTATATTTCAGGGGAGGCCTATGTCCAACAGTGGACTTCTCAGGGCTGTCGATGATGATATTTCAGGTGATCAATAGCACCTTTCCCAGTACCCAGTCCCAAACAATACCAATACTTTTATGGTTTTACATCACTTATTTACTAATTAGAAATAGGTACAGTTATTAATTATTACGTTACTTTATAATAGTAATTTCTTAATACAATATAACAGAGCAAGACAATAATTTAAGATATTAAGTTACTAAACTTTAAATGTCTGTAGTACTTCCTACTACGTACAATAACAAAGTAAATACTTTTAAATTGAATCTACAGCATAAATACTTATTTTATAATACAATTTAAATTAAATATATTAATACATTTTAACAATAATCTATTAAGCGCATGCACAAAAATTACAGTTTGGAAACGCAGCGCGCGTTCACTCCCTTAACGAATGGAAAGGTGCAAGTGCAACCTCACTGTTATTAAAATTCAGATGACATATAAGAAAGAAATAAATTATTTATTCAGCATTCAAAAATGTTTCACAATACAGTCAAACAGAAAAACTTAATTATGCTGAAATGAACCCAGCTCAGCATACAGCTGCAGACCAAAACAGATGGCCTGCAGCGCTGGTTTTCAGCTGGACATATCGCGTTCTAACTCGGGCTAAGCGACATCTAGTGGCCGCATATGCTCAACACTATGAATTAATGTGAACGGCGCTCCAGATAAGGCTAATTTTTCATACGAAATCTTCTGTTTCACGCGCCGGCCTATGTCGGTATGTCTCTTTTGCACTTATTGAATACAGACCTACTAGGAATCGTACCAAATTTCGTTTCATTGGAGCGCGATCGCTAGCGCTCCACTCGATACATAAGATTCATGAAGAAGCTTCTCCATGGATAAGATTACAACTTACTTAAGACGAAAGCCTAGACACTATTTTATAAACATAGTAGAATTGAAAGATAATTATAAATATAGAGAAATATAGATTGCCTATGTAATCTTCGTGGGTGGGAGTGCACTGCACCAGCCCTCCTTAGGACGAGTATCCCTTATAGGTTGTTCTCTTACTGTTGTTAGAAGTGGCAAATAAATCATTTGGTTTGATATTGTATAGGTAAAGCGATTCGGGTAAGTATATGCCAAAGTCTGTCTGATATAGGAACAGAAAGTCAAATAGGGGATAATCATAAAGGTATACTACCTGGTAGGTAGGTATAGTTCACTTTTGAACGTTGTTGATTTCTAAGTAAAATATTAAAGTACATATTTAAAACAGTAGGTACTTACTTGTCTTAGATTAATGATTGGTCTTCGCTCCGCTCTGATAGCGAATCATTATTTTAAGTTACCTACCTACTTGTTTTATTTTACATCAAATACCTACTGTTTCCACTTTCATGATTCACCCAATTTACTTCTCTGTTTCAGACAATCTTTGTCATATCCGTAGAAAGGGTCAAAGTCCGAACCACTGTATGCATGCATACCTACTCATATAATTATATAAATCAGGGGTTCTCAAACTTATTTTGTCTACTGCCCACTTTGAGAATAAATTATTTTTAGCTATAACTCCCCAAGCCTCTACACAACGCCCCAATTTTTGACGTGAAACGTCTTTAAAATCGCGCCGACACATACGGGTACCAGGTTTAAAAACTGGACCGTAACGAAAAGGTCTATATCATCGTACCTTAATAATTAAAAAACTATTGGTCTTAGAAACAAAAATGTGGTGTAAATGTTTCACTTATATAGTCAGCTCGCTGTTATGACATTGAGTTCGTGTCGGGGTCAAGCGGGGGGGCGGGGGAGGGATACTGCGATAACTGTGCGAAACCGGCGCTCGCGCTTGTTTCTATTCAGTGTAACTCGTGACTCCGATTTTATAGCGTGGTGATTCTTTCGTGTGTTTGTCAAGTTTATTTGAACCGATTGATTTATACAAAAATAAGTGTAATTTGGACAGTATTTATATCTATACTAATATTATAAAGCTGAAGAGTTTGTTTGTTTGTTTGTTTGAACGCGCTAATCTCAGGAACTACTGGTCTGATTTGAAAAATTCTTTCAGTGTTAGATAGCCCATTTACCAAGGAAGGCTACAGTCTATACAACAACCTGCCCGGCTTCGCACGGGTACAACGCCCCCTCACGCGGACGAAGTCGTGGGCGGCTGCTATTTAAAATAACCAGAAAGTGACAATAAATATATAAACATTTGCTATGTATTTTATGTTTCTATTACGTACCTGTTCTTTTTTTATTAAAATACTTAAAACAGCGTCCATCTTGTTTTCATTTCAATCTTTTACTTTAAAAGCGATTCGCTAACATAGACGTTTCACGTTAAAACCAACGGCCGTGTGCCCCGACACAGCCCCACCCGCTTTTTATCTGGGTCTCTTACCACCCCCCTTAAGGCCTGCAGCGCCCATTATCGCCACTTTGGGAAAGGCTGACTAAACAAATGCTTTACCTACAGTGGCGTAGCAAGGTAACTAGGGGCCCTGGGGCAAATAAAAAAATGGGGGCCCCATTGCTATCTCAACTATTGATTTTGAGCAATTTTTTCTTACTATCTTCTCTTTATTGCACGTGACTAGACATGACTAAGAATTTTGAAATTTATGAGTCCCGTGATTGAAAGACTGCATAGATAGATAATACATGCGCGAGCGTAGTGAGCGCGATTTTTTTTCTCGTATTCACCATGTAACTTATTTATTACTTCTTGAAAATTCAAGCTCTACCGAGGATTTCTGACCATTGCTAAATAAAACATGAGATAGGTTACAATCGGATAGACATTACCAAGAACTTTTAGAGTTTACGAGCCCCATAATTGAAAACTGAAAGAAGCATAATAGATGAGCGAGCGCGAAATTTTTTCTCGTACTTACCACATAATTCAAGTAAAATGTATATTACTTTTTGAAAATTCAAGCTCTACCCAGGAATTCACGGTAAGGATTCGAGGGCCCCCTGAGCTTGAGGGCCCCGGTGCACTGCCCCGCCTAGCCCCTAGATAGCTACGCCACTGTTTACCTATAATAAACATAAACAAGATGTTTAACATAAACTTGCAATCATTTACTAAAGACAATGGCTGTATGGGCTTAGTTCCCCTTGCCTTTCCTTCGGGATAAACCAAACAAAAATAAATAAAAAATAAACTTGCCATTCGATTTTTAGCATGATTTTATACAATATGCTTATCCAACTAACAATAGTTTGTTGTATAAAAGACCATAGAACGCTTCGGGCTCACCAATCGGCGGTTCTATAATTAGCCAAAGAAGGTAATACGTCCATAGAAAGTGGCGCATTTATTTATCCAATTTGCTCTAAATAGAGTTCTATGGTTGCATACTGGATTATCATATCTATAATACTGGTCACTTAACTCCTATCTATAACCGAAAAAGTACGAAGGAAGTAAAAGAAAGACAGAATGAGTGAGATGAGGAGGGAAGTAGTGTTGTTGCGATAGCGATACACTACACTATCGATAGTATCGTGATACTATCATGGCCTTGAAAAGTCTCAGTTATACTATCGATAGTCCTATCGATGGTATCGATTGATAAAAATATGTAATATTATTCTTTAAGATCAATAGTATGGATAATATCAATAGTATCAGCATAAACAATATCGATTGTTGCGATACTATCGATAGTATGGTAATTCGATAGTATCGACATTTTTTACGTAATACCATCGATTTTATCGATACTATTGAAGTTCCTACATACATATACTATAGTATCGATAGATTCATAGTATCGACAAAATTCAATAATATCGCTTGATTTCTACTATCGATAGTATTGTAGCAGGCCGATATTTTCTATAAAATATTCGTGCTATTGTCCGTTTTTCAAGGTCAACTATCGATAGCGAAATTATCGCTATTGCAACAACTGGCAACAACACTAGAGGAAAGGCAGCGGGCGTAGGAGGGGGCAGGGGCGGTGCCGCCCCGGCGCCCCGCCGCGCCTTGATGCGCTTGAAGTAGAGGTGGAAACCTAATTAAAATAACGCTAAACGCGATTCATTCCTGAATTTGTCTATCCACAAAAAATATCGTTTTTCCTTGTTGCCGTGTTAATAGTTATTTTTCTAAACACTCCCTAAGCGAGACTAGATTCAACGCGGCCACGTTTATTCAAGACTAGAGGACGCCCGCGACTCCGTCCGCGTGGATTGCCGCAAAAACAAAATGTCGAAATTATCTGGGATAAAAAGTCTATATGTTAAGTGGGACCTGTCACAATATATTCCCGAAAACTGCATCGAAATCGGTCCAGCCGTTTCTGAGATTAGCGTGCACAAACATCGATCCGTTACAATTTTATTATATGTACCTATAGAATAGATAGAAGATATAGATAGCTTCAAAAATAATAAGTTTGTGCCACCATGCGCCATCGCGATTTTACAACTTATGTTATTATTGAAAATCCCAATCACTATCATCATCACCATCACTACATTAATATTATTATAAAACAAATTGCTTCCCGCCGTCTCTGTCCTTATGTATGCTTACATAGACAGAGTGATTCAAGAGGAAGGTTTATTTATACGTATGTATAACTAGGGACCCGCCGCGGCTTCGCACGGGTGGCTGCAATGCCCCCCCCCCCACGCGGAAGAAATCGTGGGCCGCCGTTAGTAATAACTAGGTATAATGTACATATTTTAATTATTATTTTGTTCACGATTTAAACAAAAACTTATTTCTAAATAACCTGTTATTCCAATCAGTTATCCTTTTTTTTACCTAACTTATATTAACAGATAGTTATAAAAAGCGTCCATCCTTATTGTTCTGAGGTTCCACGAGGTTCATCCTGCCGGTCCCCTACCTCAGATAGGTATGTATATAGTAAGCTAAGTTGCTTTAATTTCAAAAATAAAATACCGTTACAGATGCAAACTTTATGAATTTGACCTTCAGAAACAAAATTATAAGGCCGTTATATCGTAAGGTGCGAGGGGGCGGTGGCACCTCCTAGTAAATCTCACACACCACAGATTAAGCAAAACTAAAGAAAGACGATTAATGATAAAAGTATAGGTAGGTATGTAGTTAGGTATACTATTTTTTTACGATAGATTTATTAGATACCGCAGAATTCACAACAGAGAACCGCAGAACACAACTTACTCTTAAAGGTAAACAATTTATAGGTACTTTTTATAAGTATAAATATAGGTAAGATTTAATATTTTTGTTTCAATTGTTTTTCATTGTCAAGAGCAATTTTATTTTCTAAATAAAATACTTTTATTAGTGTTTGTATTGTGAATAATAAAAATAGAAATAAGTATTTTATTTTACTACAAGTGTTCTTTCTGCTTTCATAATCTATGACAATGACGCGCACCTACTTCCACGTGACAAGCGTGCTGTGCACTTCAGTGCGGTTGCTTATAAAATAAAATATTGCTATCTCTTTTGCGCTCATGCTGACTGTATCTTTCTCGGTCACTAATTACTACATTTTTATAGTTATCTAATCATTTATTGTAGCTATCGAAACACATCGCGCGATTGGTGTACGTTCGCCCAGCAAAAAGTATCGCCTTTTCAAGAATTCAATGATGCAGATAATTAGTGCCATATATCGTGTAAATGTGCCCGAAGTTTTATATTTGATTAATTTAATAGGGTCGTTTACAGTTTTATATTTGTATTTATATCGAAAGATCATAAAATAAAAGAAATATTTGCGAAAGAAAAACTTCGCTAGCGTGAAAACTTTCCGGGATATAACGATTTCAAAATCGCAATTTTAGACTTGTTAAAAAAACGCTCCATATAAACGGCTACCACGATGTGACGACACTCTTGAAGCAACTTGTATGCGCGTAAAAGAACTTTTGTTCTAGAGCTATATTAAATTTCGTATATAATTAAGGCCACAAAGTAAAAGTTGCTGTAAATGATGCAGGTGGACATGTGATATTGTAATTTTCAATTAATTTAACATTTGAAAAATGGACTTGCCCACTTAATTTTGAAGTCTTATTACTGCCTCATTTGGAAACATAATTAAATTGTAATTTTACAGATAGGTATGATTTTGATAATTTATTCTGATAAGAATAAGATGTTATTAAGATTCATTTAACCATAGGAAACTACCCCATTGTACATGTTTTAATCAAAGGTGTAATTTATCTCAAAAGGTGCAGATAGTACATAAGCATATTCATTGTTTATTGTCTATAAAAAAGAAATCAATATAAAAATTAACATTAAGGGTGTAAAATAATTTATTTATTACAATCTCAAAAGGTCGCCGATGTGCCGTTGTCTACGGGCAATTTATTAAAAATCATGGTATACATGATATTTGCATACCTACATATACATATACAAGAAATCATGACTGTGCAGTTAACCGTTTCCGATATATAGCAATCGCCAAAACGTTCGCCCAGCAAAAAACGAAATATCTGAAATGTTCAGAGGCACAAATTTGGCTTTCACGGCACATTTATCGTATTTAAGCTATCTTTTTGCATATTTAATATATAGCTAGACCCATCATTTAAAAAAAAAATTCTGGGCGAACGTTCGTGCAGTATCAGTTTTTCTTAAATAATTCTAAGCCGTTGGACGCACAAATTTAAAATTTCGGGCATACGATATAGGGCACTAATTATCTGCATCATTAAATTCTTGAAAAGGCGATACTTTTTGCTGGGCGTACGGACACGCGCGATTGTTGTAGTATAGTAGGTACATTAAACTTCAATGACTTGGCTTGCAAATATTTAAAATTTTAAATGTTAAAAATCCTGCAGTTGTTAAGTCTCAAACTTAGAACGAAGCTAGCGAGCTGCGCTGAGCGGAGCGAAGACCAATCATTAATCTTTCCTCTCAAAACTATTCTAAAAACTATTTGATACTTTTATGTTACTAATTCATATGTACCTATTGTCTAGTTCATTAATATTTTGTATGCCTGATTTCGGGAGTAATATTTTTTGTATGCAGTGAACCAGAAAATGTCGTCATACACATAGTAACTAGCACCATCAACCATCGGAACTATAAGGGTGATCCATAGTCAAAGGGTGAAACGCACTTGTTGCTTGTATTTGTATTGTAGTGTAGTTATATTTGTAGAATGGTCAAGGAATATAAATTTCTAGGGTTTATGTAGTATAGTTTTCTTTTGTTGGAATGTGTGAAATCCTTTATTTAATACTAATACATATTATAAAGCTGAAGAGTTTGTTTGTTTGTTTGGTGGAACGCTCCAAATTAAGGAACTAATGGTCCAATTAAAAAAATTATTTCAGTGTTAGATAGTCCATCTATCAAGCAAGGCTATAAAGCAACACGCCCCGGCTTCGCACGGGTGCAATGCCCCCTCACATAGACATGGTCGTGGGCGGCCGCTATCTTACATCTAGGTATAGAAAAGTTAAGAGTGTGAAGCAGTGAGAAAGTACATATACATACAGCTCTCTTCCTAAAATATGGTAGCCAGGACTGCAGGATCACAAAGGAGATCCCACAGCCACACTTAGCACTGCCAGCACAGATTATGTCGATGATCAGTAATAAGTTGCTTATCATCTGTGAGAATACCCAAGTTCCTTAATTGAGTTGACAACTTCCTTAGTTACCTACTCTTTTAGATTTAGGTGCATGCTTATAATGGTAGATTATATACAGGGTGTAACTGAAAGGGTATGTTAAGCGAAAAGCTACGTAAATAGCCCACTGTAGAGAACCTATCCACAAAATTTGAGACTCGAAATCGCATGTTTATTTTTCAAAATTGTATGAAAATTCCTGAGATATTTAAAAATTCTCCATACTATCGGGAAAAATAAACATGTGATTTCGAGTCTCATATTTTGTTTATAGGTTCTCTACAGTGGGCTATTTACATAGCTTTTCGCTTAACATACCCTTTTTGTTACACTCTGTATAGTCCAGCCATGGAATAAGATTCAAGTTGTGAAACCAAAGTCTTGACAAGTTGCACTTTAACAAAAGATAATTGAGCCAAACATGGAGGTAATAAAAATAATTATCTCCATGGAGCCAAAATATAAGTTTGCATTGCACACATATTATACGTGTCCAGAATGCTTGTGTCCGATTCTGTTTTAATATACCACCTAGGAGTCATGTTTCGCCTTACCTGAATGACGCCAAAGTTTTGAACATGTCCTCAAGGAGATCTTTTCACTACGCATTCCTGTTATTTGGCATAATTAATAACTGTTCACCATCATATTTATACAGTAAACTTTCCTGGTCTTCATCTATTCGTCTTGCTCGCCTCGCTATTCCTCCACACAGTACAACAGCTTTTAAGGGTAGTTTTAAATATACTGCATCAAAAATATGGAATAATATACCTCCCCCAATATGTTACCTTCCAAATATAAATATTTTTAAGAAGCATTTTAAGGAATTAATTTTTGACTTGCAACTCTCTGGTTTAACATTCTCTGGTTCGTAATATCTACTTACTACCCACTCAATTCTATTATATTTGTTTTATTATTTTGAAAAAACTTTTGCCTATTGTGAACTTGATATATGTTTTATTCTTAAATACTTTTATTTATTTATTTTTTATCTGTATGTATAGTATTGTATTGTATTTTATCTATCTATATTTATATACTTACATTATAATAAATGTAAAGATATGTTTTGATTTTATAGTTTACCCAATTAACCAGCAGGTTAATTGTATAAATAGCTTGTGCATTTATGTAGTTACCATATTGAAAATTTGATTTATATTTTATAGTGTATTCTGGAACACTAATATACGGGTCCAGCTGAAAACCAGCGCTGCAGGCCATCTGTTTTGGTCTGCAGCTGTATGCTGAGCTGGGTCCATTTCAACATAATTATGTTTTTCTGTTTGGCTGTATTGTGAAACATTTTTGAATGCTGAATAAATAATTTCTTTCTTTCTTTCTTATTCACCAGGATACTGTAACATATAATAGGGACAGGGACCAAATCCTAAATGTTATCTCCACTATGTTAAGGCTTAATATCCCTTGCAATGGAAGTGCCATGAATCATTCACTATGCTAATTGCATAGAATTATTTTAAATCCATCCAAAAGTAAATAAAAATGATATGAAACAACAACCAACTCTAGTTAGGTATGTACAGAATGTAGGAATTATTGTAACATGTATGTATGCCGCGTGGTGCCGGCAGAGTAGAGTTTGTACCACCCCTGCCTGCCCGTGGGTATCGTACGAGGCGATTAAGGGTTTCCGGGAGGTGGGCAGCAGCGCCGTCCGTGCTGACAACATAGTCCGAAAATCACACTGCGGTCCCCAACCCGTCTGCCCAGCGTGGTGACTATGGGCTTACCCCCCTGTGGCAGTAACCTTATTGCGTGCCCTGGGGGAGGCCTACGTCCAGCAGTGGACTGCAATAGGCTGAAGACGAGACGATGTATGTATCTAGTATGTAACCTCTACCCACAGAGAACCTGTGCAGACAGTGTTGCCAGCCCCAGCACACGCTAAACTGTAGATATACTAAAAAAAAACTGTAGAAAACTGTAAATATCAAATTAATAAACAGTAAATCTACAGCTTAATATTTTTATAATTTAATGATGGTAATAAATAGAATAGGTACATTTTAGAGAGGCAATTAAAAACAAGAAAATTCATGTGATTATCGAAGTTTTAATCAAATTTAATATCAAAAGTCATAAAGATAGGGACCTACATTATGTCAAATAAAATTAGTAATGTTTACGAGCTAATATTGCAACACTTCAGGAAATCAAGTACATATATCTCGATTGTCAAAGCATCCGCGGGAATTCCCCAGTAAGAAAAATAGAATGTCAGTAAAACAGACATCGACCGAAACAATCTACGACTATCCAATACTTCTTCTTCTTCAGCCTATTGCAGTCCACTGCTAGACGTAGGCCTCCCCCAGAGTACGCCACAAGGCTACAGGGGGGGTTTTGCCCATAGTCACCACGCTGGGCAGGCGGGTTGGTGACCGATCCAAAACTAACGCCATCTATTAAATCGATCGATGACTATTACCTCAGGTTCGATGATAGTTGGTTTTACTGAAGCTGAGTGCACGGACTACCACGTAGCAAATAAAGGTGGCGCTAGAATCATAAGCACAAAACTGTAGATATCGAGGCCTAAACTAAAAACTGAGAGAATTTCCAAAAATCTGTAGATCTACAGTTAAAACTGTAGGGTTGGCTACACTGTGCAGAGAACACTATTTTTTTTTTTTTAGTTTATCCCGAAGGAAAGGCAAGGGGAACTAAGCCCATACAGCCTAATCATTGTTTAGTAAAATGTATTCTGAATTTATTTATCCTCAAGAACAAATGTAAAGTTAGTCAGAATGAAAAATTATTGCAGAAACAATTTACATGCGCCCATGAAGAGATCGTAATCCGGCTAAAGTTTTACTCGGCTTACCTGCATATAAAACCATGCACACGCACTAGATTCACACCACAAGTAATCAAAATATAACTTATCTACCAGAAAACATCACCTTACGGACACATGCAAGCCATTTACATATAATTTTTGATTTTCACAAGAAAATTACACCTGCACCCTTCCAGCTTTTCCCGCCGAATCTCGCAGAGAACACTATCTTTTTTTTTTTTTTTAATTTAGTTTATCCCGAAGGAAAGGCAAGGGGAACTAAGCCCATACAGCCTAATCATTGTCTAGTAAAATGATTTCTGAATTTATGATGGATGATAATGATGATGATGAAACGTCGGGAAAATCCTCAAGAACAAGTGTAAAGTTAGTCAAAATGGAAAATTATTGCAGAAACAACTTACATGCGCCCATGAAGAAATCGTAATCCAGCTAAAGTTTTACTCGGCTTACCTGCATATAAAACCATGCACACGCAATAGATTCACATCACAAGTAATCAAAATATAACTTATCTACCAGAAAACATCACTTTTCGGACACATGCAAGCTATTTACAAATAATTTTTCATTTTCACAAGAAAATTACACCTGCACCCTTCCAGCTTTTCCCGCCGAATCACCAGAGAACACTATCTATATACTCTAACCTCCATCTCCATAAATTAGGCAGAGAGTAAGTATTCTTTGATTAGGCACAATAACCACAGATTATTTCAGTATTAGCTGAGGAAAATCCTATTGTTCACACGGTACAATTTCTCAATTATGATTAATCATTTGGCTGTATGAATTAACATTGTCTTTGTCTTCGTTTTATATTAAAAAGTTTTTTTTACTACGACTTCTATAATCATGCCTTCTCCCTCTGTTGTAGAAATAAGGCCAGCCGCTGTTTTGGTTTGTCTGTTTCTTCTCGTTTTGATTCCATTCCTGCCTGTTTTGTGCCTGTTTTTTTATATAATTTTCAACTGAAACACCATATTACGATAAAATGATAATATTTTTAAGTGAATTGCAAAAGGAACATCTCAGTTTATTACACCAACATTCAACTCAAGGTAAGTAATTTTTATGATTTTCTTTTGTAAGTACCTAAGTACGGCTTTACATATCTTTTCGTCACCATAACTATGCTTAAAAATGGCTTTAGAATCAGAAAAAGTTCATACAGTACCATAATAGCAATGCGGCATCGTCTATAAACAAATGAAGTGGGACTAGGCGGTGGCTAGCTGGTGGTTGTTCGACAGCCGCCTCATTTGCTGGAAACTTATAGTAGCATCACTCCAAGTGAGTTTCAACCCTCCCAATACTTACAATTTCATCAAGGTTTGTTGGAGCTATCTTCAAGTTGTAGAGAGGTGAACATACAGCAATTCATTTTAGACTTATATTACTTTTACTACTTATCACTAGAATTGTTTAGATATAAGGTAAAGGGCCCAATTATGAGACATATTTTAAGGTAGGTCGAACATTATCACTGTTTAAAAGTGCATTTGAGAGAAAAATACAATTTGAATGGTTTTATACTATTTTTATATGATTATTAGATTGGTATTATATATTTAAACTTAATTTTAATTAAAAAATAAAGAAAAATCTACAGATTTTATAAGCAACCTCTATGACCCCTTTTATGAGACAGTTTGAAGCCGTATGGCCCTGATGTCTCATGAAGGAGGTCCCTATTTATGAGACAACAAAAAAATTATAAAATCGATTGTTGTATTAGATTTTTATTAGTATGAGATCATTTTTAATACAATATCAGTCATTTAAATATCACTAAAGTAGCGAATTAAAATTTTTTCAAAAATTTAACGATAAATTAGCGTATAATGTTAAAAAAATTATTTTTCCGTTTTTAATTTTTTCTGAATTTGTTTTACTTGCTCCTGTAGTTTTCTTTTTCGTCCAGTAATTCCTTTCTTTTCTGTTTTTTCTCCTCCTGCTGCTTCTTTAAATTTTCTTGTTCCAATTGAGAATTATACCATTCATCTGAAGTTCCTACACAAGGTAATTTTGGCTTACCAGTTTTCTCAAGTCGACTCCTTTTCTTTTTTGGTAAATATTTGACTGGTAAAGTAAATATTTCTTTCAATGGTTTTTTAGGCGAGTTATCTGAAATTGAAAATGATTAAATAACTTAAATTATAAATAATTGTTTAAATAATCTCACAAAACCTTTTTTTCTAGCCTTTGGTGAAGTTTTTTGCGATGCTTGTCCATCAAATGATTCACTAAAATTCTCTTGATTGTTTTCAAATTCTAAAAAATTAAAATTTTCATAAATCGAATCAAAAAATAACACGTGAAATGTACAAACCTTGCTGTTCATCCTGGTTGATGGGATAGATTTCGGTCGAAAGCCCTATACTATCAGAATCATTCTGTTCTTTAAAATTTGAATAAACTATCGAATGTGTTATTGTTTGTTTACAATTGGTTACAGCTTCTGGCATGTTATTAGCATTCAATGATTCTCCATTCTTTTTGAAGTGGTATATCATATACAGCTTCATATGAAAAATGATTCTCATTAATATTATCTTGGTCGCTATTTATCATATTCAGATTCTCATAAAAAATGAGGATAGGTTGCAATCTGTCATCACTATTTGCTACCTCACTGTATTCTTCCAGGTGTCTTACATCTATCTGATCATTTATTTGTATATTATTTTGTAAGGAATCAAACTTTGGTTCCACACCAGATAAATCTTGTTGATTATTACACGACCTATTTTTTTAATGAATTAACATTATATTAATTTTGAAGATATTTAATTAATTAATAATTAAAATTAAATAAAACAACTAAGATACAAAATTGAGCATCCGTATGTTGTCATAGTTGGAGGTTAAGTTTATAATTTCAGTCAAATAAATGTGATATACTTACTTTAAAAATAATTATTTAAAGTTTTATGAATCAACAATGTTTCAAACTATGTGTACACGCTGTCTTTTTATAAATTATTAGTTATACTTAATTATTACTAATAATTATCACTTTCAATATAAACTGTCTCATCACACTGGGACTGCAGATAAATCATATGTCCATATTGCGCGATACACCCGATAAAGTGTCTCATAAAATCGGACATGCAAGAAAAAAACTGTAGGTATTATGAGACACTCAAAAATAAAATACTTTCACTATTAATAACATAAAAATACTTTTACTGATTAAATTTACTACTCATTAGCTTTTAATTAATATATAACATACGTATAAAAGTCGCTAAAGCAATGTTTTTTGACCAGGATAATAATTAGATAATCATTGTAAGTTTTACTTCTTCTAGGTGTGAGTTTGAGTGCAAATTATGAACCAAGCAATTGTAATTTTTTTTTAAACTGTATCTATTAAATAAATTATAAAATGAATGAATTGCTTTAGGAACTTAATAAAATATGTACTTGTTGAAATTTTTATATTTAAGTTTACTTGATTTTTTTTTATTATTTAACGTATTTTCCATTCGTGTATCATAAATATGGACATTGTCTCATAATCGGGCCCTTTACCTTACTATTCATGCCATTTCTTATATTTTCAGTGTTAGTGGATTTCTGCAAACTTGCTATAGACTACCTAAATAATGGTGTTAACAATAAGAAATACAGCATTGCTGCAGGTATATAATATGGTTTTACATTTGTTGTATTTTTATTGTAAATTTGCAACCCACCATTATAAACAAAAAAGGGGATAGTAAAAGGGGAGATTTATGCCCAG
This sequence comes from Carposina sasakii, assembly GCA_014607495.2. Lineage (NCBI taxonomy): Eukaryota > Metazoa > Arthropoda > Insecta > Lepidoptera > Carposinidae > Carposina > Carposina sasakii. Next base: position 8,069,949 of record CP053151.1, read on the forward strand.
CAGTAGGACACTGTCCTTCCAACTACATTTAAAAAAAAATGAGTGACTGAAAAACTCTAGTCAAGTGATCCACCTTTTTATTTAGTACAACTAATCTATTTACACCTTTGTTATTTCAGAAAAATTAGATGTACCATTTACAACTATTAAAAATTTGATACATGCATTGGTTTATCTAATAGTAGAAGGATGTAATCATAATGTAAGTAATCAATAAACTACATAGTGTAATTTTTTGTTAGTATGGGAAATAATAAAAAATGGAGTACTTATTTTTATGCAATACCCTAAATGCAATTAATATTTATAAAATGAGCTTGCTTATATTATGTGTACCTGTACTTACCTAATATGTTGCAGTTATCAGAAGCAGACTTCAAGTCATCACTAGTGCTAGCTGGATTCTCAGCCGACAGCCAAGAGGTATTGGTAAAGCTGTATAACACTAAAAGAACAGAATTGTCAAGTGCATTGCATATATTGCAACAAAAAGACTCAAGTTATTTGGACTTGAAATGGAGATTTGAAATACAGGTACTTTTTTAAAGTTCATTTGTAATTACTCACTAAATGCCCAACACAATAGGTGCCATAAGTCAAAATAGAATAAAAACACTACTAATTATGTATATGTTGCCTGTTTTGTTACTATCAATTATAATTATGTAAAAGAAATATGACCTAATACTAGTAGATGTCTCAAATTAATTTGGATTCTCATTGTTTCAGATAGCTTCTAGACAATGTAATGAGCAAATTAAACCTGTAATTACTATGGATTTTATTATAATGACTGCTAAGTCATTTGGACACAATAGTGAAAACAAAGATGGTAATAATGAAGTGAAATCACTCTCCAGAGTCAATATAAGTTCTACAATAGATGATGCCAAAGCAGCTAGCCAATGTCAAAATGTTATAAGCCACATATTGCTTCAGTGTGATATACCTAATTTAGTCAATATGACAGAAAAGCTTGAACAAGCTTTAAAAGAATCTAAAAGCCAGCATGTCAGGAAAGTTCAAAGGGCGTTAAAATAGACCTAATCTTCTGTATTAGTAAGATTTTTAAATTATTATTTTTAAGTTTCTAAGTTTATTCTAATTAATGTACATATATATTTTATAAGTAAGTACCTAATAATAAGTATGTTATAATTTATAGTACAAATGATTATATTTATATAATATCATGCAGTAGTTATTTGTCCAATGAAGTTAAATGTAGTTAGTCAGTAGTTAGCATTATTTAGTGGTGTTTGTAGGATTGTATAGTTCCATAGGCTGCTTGGAGCGTTAAATAACAAAGCCTGTAAGTTGGTTATTCAGGTTTTATTGTCACATAGCACAGCGAAGACATTACCAGTCACACTACCAAACAAGAAGAGATACTTTTAACATGTTTGTTTAGATTTTCTAACATGTTGAAGTTGCCAACAGTATTAAAAAATAAAAACATCATTAGAGTACTTACTTACATTATTTATCATTTTGGTAAGTGTGACTTTACATTGAAAAAAAAAAGAAAAAGTAAAGTCCTTAAGATTTGACTTAATGTCAATTTAGCATAATGTTATAAATAAACACCATGTATAGCTATGTTTAGCGTTGCGTCGTCAGTTTCATGAAAAATCAATCAATTTGTCGGGAAATAGTCGATTATTATTTAATGTTGTTGCGAGGTAGGTATAATGGTTTTATGGATTTCCAAAGTTTTATGAAAATATTGTTGTGATATAGGTATTTAGACGACAGAGGCGCGCTTGGTTATACAGTTGCACACCCATAAATTACAAAATAGTTCGAAAATCACGCTGCGATTACCAACCCGCGCCTGCCCTGCGAGGTGACTATGCATTCACGTTAATGGCTAATTGGCTAGCAAAAACGATTTCTACAGAATTAACACTTAGATTGTCGAAATGTTTCTTATCATAGATTTCGGAGTGGCTAGGGCGCAGTATTGGTGAAGGAGTATCATCAGGTGCAATGGGTAGCACATCATCATGGTCCACTATGTAGTAAAATATGATTCAGATGTGACCAGTTTCACAATTAAGATATGTGAACAGTACGGATGCCACAATTGACTGAGACCGTGCCTTTTTTTTTGTATGATACACTGATGACAGCCTGAATGGCTTTGTCATCTTCACCGGGCTACTTGGCGTGCGCTGAAGGCGCACAACCGAATGGTTTAAACCTACGGGACCAGTGCACCCCAGATACGGCTGGGGCTTTGTCGCTTGGGGGACTAAACAAAGGTTAGGGTCGTAGGTTGGTAAACTGGTAGGGTCGATGCCCAGCAGCGTCCTACTTTCGACTCTACCTACTAAGGGTTCCTGGAAAACCCACCGCTAAAGAACCCTCGAAACAACTGCGGTGGGGCTGTGTTGGCCAAACGAGTCAGATCAGGGCTGCCTTCTTTGGTCAGACACCTGTCTGGTGTGTGTTGCATCTATGGGAGGTTGGCGGCGTCCCCTCCGACGGGAGCGACGCATATTGGTTGCGCTTGAGACCGTGCCAACCGAGCGCCCGGCTTTTATACCTGCATCCGAGCCTCGCACGACCGCGCACCGTCGCCTGATTCACAGAGTGACGACATCGTCTTAGTTCCGACCTGTTTACACTTGGGCTTCTAATAAGTGAAAGAGTATGATTTGAATTAAATTGGAGGCTTGCGCCGACATAGACGACCGATATTATTACCACCTGTATACACTTTAGGTTGTCGATCCTCACCCGATCGTATTTCTATAAATAGGTAGTTTTTGCTTTCGTCGTAATTTATACAGGTTGTAAAAAAGTACCTTAGTATGGAGATTTTTAAATATTAATTTATGAACTTTTTATGAACAATCTCAAATTATTACTCCAATAAATATACCCAACTGCGTAAAAAAGTTGACCCAGTGTAACATTCACGACTATGACAACTCTAATGATACTTACCTCCCAAGCTCGTATCCGACAACAAGCCGTTTAGGCTCCAGAGTATGCCAAAGAAATATACAAACAAACATGCACTCGAAAAATATAACCCCCTTCTGGCGCAGTCGGGTAAAGTAAACATAATATGATTTTGAGTCTTAATGATAGGTTTTCTCTCCTATAGTGGGCTATTTCCATAGCATTCGCTTAACATGCCCCTTTTGTTACACCCTGTATGTTTTTATATGTACCTACAGGTAGATCGCAGTATTTGTTATATAATACATATTATGTAACGTTCACAAATCTCAATGAATAGGTAACGTGACATGATGACAAATCATCCTTATCAATTCGTTGACGAAATTAGAGCTAACGTGAATGTCATGGTGTTAACTTAGGTATACGAGTATAAGCTTTTATCAACTACCACATACAAAAAACTCACGCTCTATCTCATCATCATGACTTTCATTTTAGGTACCTACTACCTTCCCGTCTAGGTTATTACTAAGAGTATACAGGGTGTAAGTGACCGCCGGGCAAATATTGTTATGCTAATTTCAGGCTATGATTCGATAGGCGGGCGGTAGTTTATGATAAAAAATCACGACTAAAACAATGTAATCCGTTTAATAAAGCCTTAGATAATAACCCTTGAAAACAAGATTTTTAATTACATAATTATATTATTAGTAATTAAGTAAGTACCTAACTTTCAAAAAAAGTTACGCTCTGATAACTTCAAAATAAATATTGATCAACCCTAATGGAGAATCACAACATGTGATCCAAAAACACATCACACAATAACCAATAAGCCCACTTAGCGCGTCATAGGATCACGCAAAATAAAAATATTGCGGGTTATCTAATTAAAAACCGGCCAAGTGCGAGTTGGACTCGCGCGATTGAATAAATATTACTAGAAAAATCCAAATTATCGCTTAGTTTCTAATTTGTCCTTTATGTGTAGGACATTCAGACTGAAATTGAATAAAATAAACTTAAAATTTTCCTAGAAATATCGAAGCGATTTCAAAGAACGTAGCGCCATATGTATATATTGGACCATTTTAAGCTACTTTTGACTCCCTTACAACCCGAATCCGGAACAATTTAACTGTCAGTATTATATGGAATTTAATAAATACAGACCTATAAGTATTATTTTATGTATTACACAAAATTTCAAAAATATATCGAACTATTTATTTTAACGTTACTGTAGTTAACATCCGAAAACCAGCATCTTTTTGAACGACTAACTTCAAGATGTTCTAGAAATATTTTTTTTTACATCTTTATTCATTAAAACTTTTAAACCTTTTATAGCGCGGAGCGTGAATCGTTTAGCAATTATTTTTTGGAACTATGTCCAGCTAGAGTAAAGATACGGCGAAGGTATTTCCTAAAAGTTATATTAATATTGGGTACATCTATCAAAAAGCATAGCGATTTTCATACAGGTTTAAGGAATTCAGTATTTGGCATACCTAATTTCTATTTTGTCATCCATATTTAAATGAATATATGTGGATTTCTTCTCATTTCTCATTAATGTTTTCGAGGGTATGTATGAAGTATTACTCGAAAATAGATATTTTTTAAGTTAAATAACAGTAAATTATTTTTTGAATGGATTACCGAAATTGTTAGTTTATGTAAAATTTGCAAGTAGGTATTTAGTAAGTCGAACGAGTGATTGTTTATTGTTACCGCTGACCAGTTTACCGAGAGAAAAAGGTCACGATCAATCTCAGATCAAGAATTTCTGATCTGAGTGATCAATTCAAAATGCAAAACAAAATGGCCTATTTTCGTAAGATTACGTTTAAAAAGACATGTTGAGTTAAAAATATTAATACAAACTTTTTCAAACTTATGCACTTTTCAATCCCGAAAATCCCGGTATCGGCGAAATGTACCTAATCCCGAAATTTTCGAGATTGAAAAAGGGTCAGGATCCCAGGATTGTAACCCGTATTCTCTAGTCTTGACAGACAGACGGACGGACAACAAAGTGATCCCATAAGGGTTCCGTTTTTACCTTTCGAGGTACGGAACCCTAAAAATTATTTTTTATGCGAGTAAAACACTGTCTTTATAATTCAACATAATAGTAGGTATGTATTTGCTCAGTTCAGCATTTCAGTATTTGCCTGGCACTCACTCACACCCTATACAATGTTCTGTGGTTTTTCTTACATTTCTAGCTACCTACTAACTTATTTAATTTGACAGTGACATAGCTCTATCTGTCATTGTTGAAGAGATTTGATCCAAGTTTACAAAACGTTCGCTTATTTTCGAACGATTTTCGTTTTATAAAAAACCATTGTAATCTTAGCTTTCAACAATTAAATATTTAAGCTCTCACGCACGTACCGGTGCGAATATGTCATGATGACGGACGATATCGATGCGACACGATGACTCAGACCCAGCCCAATTCAGCCCATACTCAGACAGACAGTCAGTCGAATAGCGGCCGGCGTCGCGTCGCCCCGTGTACAAGCGTTAGCACGCGCGACTCTTTATCTTTCTGCCGCAGCTATTTATGCCACACTGTAAGAGATATTTCACACATTTATTTTTACAGTTGAACTGGCTTGTACTGTCTTGAAAGTGATACAAACTAATTAAGATAAATAAATCTAACCTTCCGTGTGTCGTTGAGCATGCCGATTTCGAAGAAACACGAGTGTTATTTTAGCAAAAGCTACGACCGTACCTATCTCGAATAGCGGAATCATTGGAGCGCGTGTTTTGATAGTAGACTTTAAATATTCTTCTATAGCGCCAAAGTCAAATAAACTTTTTTCAATTAAAGTTTTTAAGTGTTATATTCGATATAAGTAGAAGTTTTTGTGTAGTGTTATATCTACTGTTCAGTGCCTCAAAATGGATTCAAAAGTGATTTTGAAGGAATCTAATCCACACGATAAAGCGAATATATTATCAAAAATATTTTTAACGTAAGTAATCTTCAGAATATTATACCTAATACGTAGACACTGGGTATTACACAATAGATATTAATTATTTAATACTAAAGCTTACTGTATTATATACTGTATTATATTTGAAATTAGTTAAGTAGTACTTGGTTAGCAGTACAAAGTCTAATTTAAAACGGTGTTTTCCTGTTATGTAGTTAGTTACTGGCACCGCTTATATTTTTTTATAGTTATTCTGCTTATATTTCGAAATATCTCAAAATATAATTTATTTCATTTATACATTATTTGAAAATATAGTTAATTCTAACTTATTCCTAATTTATACCTAACCAATGGTAGTTAGGTATTTTTGTATATTCGTCGATCTATGCTTAGGTAGAAGCATTACCACCCTGTATAATTTGAGATATTGTTGAAGCGTTTTCCCATTATTTATCATTAAGTAATTATAATTCCAGAATTTTCAAAGTAAGTTGTAAAGTAGATCTTGAGATATTCCCTCCCAGTTTTTTATTCAAAAATATATATTCTATTCTACCTATTTATTAAACTGTTGTGTCGGGTACATACATAAAAAAAATCTATTAAAATTTTCATAAAAAATCGTAGAATCTGACAGGATATCATGTAAGTATAGCAAAGTAGACCCACGTGTTGAAATAGGCTGTAAATAAAAATAGGTAGATACTTGTAAAAAAATAAACCTCAAAATTATGGAAAATCTAGAGGATTGCAGTTAAATGGATAACTGTCTTGACCTAGCTTCTACTCAACCTACTACCTTGACACTATTATATGTGTTTACATAACATATTGTAATATGATACATAGGTACCTACAATTACCTATACATATATAGTTCATTGTTATTATAAAGTACATATTTGCATAATTAATTTTCGCAATTTTCAGACATCGCGTAACGTTAATTCGTATTTATGTTACGTACAAGTAATTTACCTACACCGTGATTTTTTTCCACAAAATGTTTGAATATTTATTTAAAAAAAACTGTTTATACATAGTGCTCTACATACTGCTTACATATTTCGGTACATATGTACGTTTAAAAACTTTTCTGCGATTTAAGTGAGTGCACGAAGCTAACTCTTATGGTATTTAGTACCTAGTTCATTGCAAAATTAAAAAACATGCAGTAAGCAGATCTAAAAGCTTACATAAAAAATATTCTGTGGTTCAAAACGCATGTAATTTTGATGAATCGCCTATGTACTTTAACTATACACGGTGTTATTAACAGCGTAATGCATCCTTCGAACGATCCGATTGATGAGTCAATGATTCTAACTTAGTTTATGTAGGTATAAATGTAGAGTTTTCCGCTGGAAATGTACATACGTCTAAAAATATTTTTATTTAGAAAATAAATTTTTTTTTGCTATACGATGACACACCCAGTATTAATAGATGTAGGTGTGATATCATTAAATAAATAATAAAGTAGAGATAGACTAGCAAGCAAGAGTCGGCGAGTTAGTGTAATAAAGAGAATATTTTTGCACTAACCTAACCTAAGCCAACCTTGTAAGTAAGTATCGATTATCTAGGTATCATACATAATAATCAACGAGATAATTAATTGTTCTTTTTACTGTTTATCGACCTCGGCTTGTCAGCATCTTGATACACAGCCAATTTCAATAACCAATCTCGAGAGTTTTTTTGGATATTTCCGATTAAATGTTCAATTGTTTTTATACAAAATATCTGGAATAAAAGTATTTTTTATGATCTTTAGTATTGAAATTGGCCGAAAGGCTACCTACACACACCACATGAAATAATGATTGAGATCTCAAAATCTCAATAGATCCATCTTGTTTTGTTTTCTTGAAAAGTTAGCCCAGATGGATACCTAGAATCTATAGACAAAGCTTTACCATACTCCCTCTAATGAATGACTAATTTCAATAAGATTAAATCTTTAACTAGCTTTAACCCTACACACTCCATGGACTCGAATCCGAATGCATTCCGTGAGTGAAGGAGCATTTGCCACTATTTTATTTATTAACGTTAATTACCTCGCATTCAAGACTTCTGTTTATCACATAGCGCTGGTCATTGTCACAAGTAGTCATAACATTGTGATCTCCAGCGATTCAATTGTCTGAATTGGCTTGAACTATGTTTTGAAATCAACAGTGTATTGTATAAACCGCCATGTTCCGCTAGAGCTGAAATTCATGGAAAATTGTAGCGTTACCAAAATGAATATTGTATAGACTTTGCGAGTATCTAACAAGGTTTGTCATTTGTTTGATTTGTATTTATTTAAGCTAGGTACTGAAGTTATCTACTCTAGGTGTGCTTGCGTAGTAGGTAATTTTTTTTTGCTCAATGTTAAAATTCCTTTCTAATGTTTTATGAAACTAACGAACAGATAATTTTTACATTTTTTTTTATAAATATAGGTAAATAAGTACATGACACGAAGAAAAAACCACTCTATGTAACGTGTAGTTGTCAGCTAACTAAAATTGTAGGTAGTATTTAAATAGTCCGGTAAACCTATAAAGCTGGCATTATTCCAATAGGTTATGGGCCGTACATTATACAGGCACGGCTGTGTATCCGAACTGGGGTAGGCGGAATCACATAAGAGATCCCACGGCCACGTTTAGCATAACGAGGACAATTTATAAATGTTTTCAATACTCATAAAAACTGTTAAGAACTGCTAACTGGGCATAATAGCGACTAAACGCTCTAACTGTAGCTAGCAAGGTAGGCACATAAAATAAAAATAGATTTGACTTACGTACGACTAGCATACATACATACAAATTGCATACATTATGCAAAAAATAGTAGGTAGCTTCAGTGGTTCATAAAATAAACTAGCTAAATAGATATCTTGTACCACAATAATATTTCATAGTATCTTATATGATATTACGCAAAAGTAAGGTAATATGTGTCTACCTCTTAGCTTTTTAGGAATAACATAGTTACCTATAAATAACAACAGACAGTAGGTAGATTCAACAGGTATTAGTTATAAACTGATGATAAATATTATCCTTAACGATTACCTTATCTTTGCAGATGGAGCTTCAAGTTGTTCCGTAGAGGTTATAAGTCGGGCGTCACAGTCGACGACCTGTGGCAGGCCTGCCAGGACGACCACTCCGGTCGCCTGGGTGACCGTCTGGAGGAGGCATGGGAATACGAGCAGGAGGTCGCCCAGAGATCGAACACCAAGCCTTCCCTCAGTAAGGCCATCGTGCGATCCTTCTGGGTCGAATACATGATATGCGGGCTAACAACTGGCTTGTTATTCGTTGTTTTGTGGTAAATATGAACTGTTTAACCTACACTTAACTTTTCACTGCCAGTATTAAAGGACAATGTAAGTGTTTGTATGGACTCTGGTACCAGCTCCAATGTAGTTTATTATCTTAATTATTTTTTTACTACATTTCTTCAGTAAGTTTTTAAGAAACGTACTCAACAAACAATATCTTGGAGATTAGCTACAAGCGGACAATCATTTGGATGACGTCGCCATAATAACGTGTGTTCAGGTTCAGACAAAACTATCCAAATAAGTATGTAAAGCAGCTATTGGAGGCGGGCACTAAAACCATTGTCTTTTGACGTTTATCTAGACAATTCGTACATTTTATTCGATGCCAAACTGATGCCAAATTATGGAATTTACCGTCAGTTATCGCTAGATTTTGCTTATAGATCCCACACAATAGAATTTCTTGGTAACCGAGACACCGGCTCGAGGCCTCACTCATGCGTGTCTTGGAAACTTTTTCAACTGCCATCAATTTAATAACGTGGCCTTAATTCACGTGTATTAAAGTACATATTACCTTTATTGGAAAATTGTTTCACAGACCCCACCCACGTTTGTTTGAACAGTTAATTTAATAGCACTCTCTCTGATAGTTTTAATCAATCGTTGTCTTGTTTCAGGCCGTTAGTACCATACACATTAGCATTATTCATAGCTTATTTTTCTGGAGAGAAGACAGCGGAAACATACAGGGATGCACATATATTTTTGTTTAGTATGAACGCCTTGAGCATAACGACAGCATTGATGTTGAACCACTTGCAACTGAGCCAAGGGCGAGTCGGCATGAGAGTTCGGATAGCATGCTGTTCGCTAATGTATAGAAAGGTGAGAAAAAACTTGACTAATTTACGTAAAGCTAGGTAATTGCAACGTTTATGTACGAGTATGTCATTGTACAGCTCCCATGAAATAATTACAGTTTTCTATTGTTTGGTTTGAATATTACGTTTTATTTTTTTCTGTTTATGCAGCAGTGTTTGATATTTTTGTAAAAATATGTGTGGGTGCAGTAACTTATAGAATAACTTTGACGCATGCATTAGGTAGGTATATTCCAAAACGAAATACTACACTAAATGTATGTAGGTATAATAAATAATACAAAAAATTAAGCTAAAGATTAAACACGCACTCAGTTTACTAAATGGGACTCTTATGTCATTGTCACGATGGATACGTTTACGTCTACGTTTTCCAAAGAAATCCTTCAATCATTGCATGGTGATGTAGTGTCTATCATAGACAAACCATTCGTTATCTGTGGTCCCCTTGGACATAACTCTACACCGCAGGATGGCATTTCATGTGTTTTTGTAGAGCTTTTACTTAATTAAGTCTTCTTACATGGTACTATTTTGTGGGGTACTTAAACCATGAAACGCAACTGGATAACGTCGACTCATCAGACAGTTAACAGCATATAAAGTTTAGTCGGCTGTATTATATAATATACTGTCATATTCGCTTATCGGCCCCGAATTGCTCGCAAACACGTAGAAAACTTCTAAGTGTGAAGCAGAGGCGGCTGCTGACATTTTTAGATGGGTGTTCACTCCCTTAGCGAATGGGATGGTGCAAGTTCAACCGTACACTTATAAAAATTCAGATGACCTAATGAAACACTTAAAGACAACCATATCGCGTTCTAACTCGGACTAAGCGATCGCTAGTGGCCGCATACGTGAATTAAAGTGAGCGGCGCTCCAGATAAGGCTAATTTTTCTTACGAAATCTTCTGTTTCACGCGCCGGCCTATGTCGGTATGTCTCTTTCGCACTCATTGAATACAGTACTGGGAATCGTACCAAATTTCGTTTCATTGGAGCGCGATCGCTAGAGCTCCACTCGATATATAAGATAACAACTTACTTGAGACGAACGCGTAGACACTATTGTATAAACATAGTAGAATTGAAAGATAATTATAAATATAGAGAAATATAGATTGCCTATGTAATCTTCGTGGGTGGGAGTGCACCGCACCAGCGCTCCTTAGGACAAGCCGCCAGTGGTGTGAAGTTCTCAGGGCTTACTGTGAGTTTTCACTTCAAACTCGTTTACGTTGACTTCAACTATTCAATCAATAACGGAACGTCATTGTTCTCATTTTTATTACATGGCACACGCCATCATGTGTTTGGTTAGCTGATTTACGTTAACACGAACGAGTTCGTATTGAAATCTCACACTCAACCCTCGGTTCAAAAACGGAACCAACATTAAGATTTTGTGGGTACCTGATGCCAGTCTTAAAGGGCGATATTATTTTTAGATACTAAAACTGAACTGGACTGGTTTGAGTAAAACGCAGCCGGGACAGGTGATCAACCTAATGTCGAACGACGTCAACCGGTTCGACATCGCCGCCCTATTCCTTAACTACCTGTGGGTGATGCCGATTGTGGTGCCCGTGGTATCGTTTCTGGTCTGGCAGCATGTGTACTGGGCGACGTTTGCCGCACTTACGGTCATGTTTGTACAGACTGTACTGGTCCAAGGTAGGTGCAAAGTTCTATTGGTAGCCCAACTACCTAATATTATACTCGTAAATGCGAAAGTAAGTTTGTTTGTAACTTCTTCACGCCAAAACTACTAAAAAGGTTTAAACGAAATTTTCATCACAGAAATAAAAATCTGAATATTCGGACATACCTAATATTGTCTTTTTCTGTAGTCCACGCAAAAAAAACGCGGGCGTTTGCTAGATGAGTAACTCATCGTAGAAAGATTGGAGAAAACCATGACGAGTAGTAGAATACCACGTCTCAAACAGGAATTGGATCCAGAACATCATGGTTAACAGTCCAGTAGTGTTGCCACTGGAAAATAGGGCCAACCACCATTATTGCTGGAACCAACTGCCATTTTCTGAACAACAAAAAAAGATTTGGGAGTGTACAAAACACTTCACTTCCCAATACCTATTATACTGTCTCTTATTATTAATTACTAGAGGCCGCCCATGACTTCGTCCGCGTGAGGAAGCATTGCACCCGTGCGAAGCCGGGGCCACTTATAGCCTTTCTCGATAAATGAGCTATTTATTTTTATCCCTGAAAGAATTTTTCATATCGGACCAGTAGTTTCTGAGATTAGTGCTTGCTAGTAAGAAATATGAACCTAAATGTGTGTTGTCCATGGAAGAGTAAGAAATAAGAACCACAACATTGTATGTGTCCCACTATAAACTGTCGGTAGATAGTAAAAGATAAACACACAATTCAACAGCTGGGCGCGCAGCTGTGTTGAACTGTAGTAGCAGTAGGTATCTAAGTTGCATAATATGTTGATGTGTTCTATATTTTTTAGCATATCTAAGTAACCGACAAGGATTTCTTAGAGGAAAGATAGCTCTGAGAACAGATGAGCGAGTGAGGGTTATGAGCGAGCTGGTGAGCGGTGTCCAAGTCATCAAGATGTACGCATGGGAGAAACCATTCGAGAAACTCGTCGACTTGTTAAGGAAGTACGTATTTCAATGGTTGACTATTTACAAATGTTACGTGTTGTAAAGTTTTTATCGCTTGTTGCGGTCAGCGGACTGTGTTATTTTTAGTGCTCTATGCATTTTTATAGTCCGTAATTTTTCATATACGTTCTTATATTTTACGCTCTTAGTTAATTTAATATTAATGTGATTGGCTATGTTAATTGTCGCTGTGGGATCCCCTTCGTGATCCTGTAGTACTGGCTACCCTTTTATAGTAGGCTTGCCATCTCAAAACTTTGAAAACCAGGATTTGAAGAAGAAATACCAGGACATTTCGATTAAAAGCCAGGACTATAAATGTGCGAGCCCAGTGACAATACGATTGTAGAGTCAGTGGCGAGCAAATTTCAAAACATAGGTCTTCAACACAGTCAGTGCCGGCGACTACGTATTTGCCTCTTTTTCTAGAAGTGCTGACGCTTATTTGCGTTGTCGCACTAGGCGTTGACTTGATGTGGCACCCTTAGAAAATCTGCTGATAGCGAATGTGTCAGGACTTTAAAACTCAGGACAATGCTTAAAAACTACAGCCCAGGGACAGCCCAGGACACCCCAAAAAGCAGGATATGTCCTGGGAAAACAGGACGGTTGGCAACCCTACTTTATAGGAACACAGCCGTGTGTATCTATGACGTAATATATTTGGATGAGATCGATAGGGATAGACGCGTCCGCGTACATAGTCCGCGTCGCGTAACCTAGTAACCAAAATACAATGTAAGTAGGTACCTTACTAATGAAATGAGGGCTTTTATGTAACATCGCGGCTGCCAGTGCCCAGACAAACGATAAAGTGGGAACATAAATAAATTGATACGTAAATCACAATAATAGGATGTATCTGTTATGATGAGAAATAACGGCATCATTACAGCAAATGTAATCAACGGTACGAGTCAATGCATAGTAATTTATTTAGTAGTGTGATTGTGACGCGCACATTATGTTTATCTTATCTCTACTACGCTGTGGGAGCATAATTTAGTGAAAATTTTGTGCAGACTGCAGTGTATGCTATCATGATAATGGTTTTATTTTCCTAAAATAATGTATGCGAAAGATCTTGGAAACTTTTTCTTATTTACCCATTTGCCTGACTCATCATATTGGCTTTAGAATAAACAGGTCATATTTCTATTAAAAAAGTAACCTTCATAACAAAATTCGTAAAACGTAGCTGATTTATATCTGTAGATACCTACCTATGTCATTAAAATTGCAACAACAACAAAATGTCATACTAAATTGATGAACAAAATGATTCTACTTCCCTCCCGTTCGCTTGGACTACTTTGGGTTTCCCGAAGACATTGTCAGTGTTCTTGTTAATTCATTTCAAAAACTTATGTTATTAACAACAGCGTTACGATTTTAGGCTCGAAGTAAAGTTCATAATGAAGACATCGATGATCAAGGGTTTCTCGACGGCGCTGTCAGTTTTCACCGAGAGGTTTATCTTATACGCTGCGGTGGTGGCATTTGTGCTGATGGGTGGTCAGATCCGAGCCGAAATCACCTTTTCATTGGTGCAATACTTTAATCTGCTGCAGCTGGCTTGTAATATCATGTTCCCATTGGCTATGGCTTACCTGGCTGAGGCGAAGGTGTCTGTCAAACGTCTAGAGGTTCGTATATTCTTTACTCTATGGTCCAAGAGGTATTTTCGGGGCTATAGGTACTTCATAATCTCCTTACGTGCATGTCGTAAAAATCGGCTAAGGTTATCAGAAATAACAAACGGTGCCGGGACAACTTCAGAAAATATCGAATTAGTTTCACTGAATTCAATTAGAATGCCTTTTACGGTTTTTAATTTTTACATCAGTTTAACAAAACATTTTTATGCTACGGTCATGAGTCATACAGACTAATATAATGTACCTCGAGATAGGTATAAACCTAATCTTTATGTTCAAGTGATTAAAAATACGTGAAATTATTTTAAAATGCTAAATTAATCAATAAACTAAAATGAAACTTTATTGCCAGGAATTTTTACAATTAGACGAATTGGAATCTGCAAAATTAGAAAAGAAATCCGAAGCCATTGCCAATGGGAAGAGCCAGAATGGGATAGAAAAGGCCAAAGAAGCGGAAAAAAGCCGACCTAAAGCTACCGCTATAGTCCTGAGCAATGTTAGCGCCACATGGCAACCTAATCCTATTGTGGAGACGATAAGGAATATCTCACTTACTGTCAGTCCTGGAGAATTCATTGGGATTGCTGGACTGGTTGGTTCAGGAAAGGTAACTATCGTATTCTTGTCTTTTACTGCATGCAATGTGCCTAAATTACTATTATTAATTTAATATGAAGCCTATCTACATACATCTTGTTATGTCTACTATTAATTTTTATATAATTATGTTAGTTTTAGAATATGTATAAGTACATTTATATTAACAGCCAACGTGAGTGGGAGATAAATATTGAGAGGTCATTGTCCGAAATTGTTCCTAACCCGCGTAATACGAAACCGCCTAAAAGGCATATTTAGTAAGCTAAATATTTATATTTACCCAACCTACCTAGTAGCGACCACGTTAAAGGTAAATCGAAAAGTTCATGAAAAAGGGCAGAACTATTTGTAAGAAGTATCAGGAACTGTAGAACTCACCTGTATGCTAATAGATCAATTTTTTTAATATTTGCTGCAAAGTGATCTTCCACGAGCAGCTCATTTTTTCAATTTATGTTTTTCGGCGTAAAAATGCCAGAACTATTTATAAAAGGTATCAGGAACTGTAGAACTCACCTGCACTAGAATAGAACTAACATTTATTTTTGAGCTACTGTTAAATGAGCTACTAAGTTCACGGACACAAAAATTTCTATGTATAATGCTGAAAGTTGCTTACCTCTGACGATTTACGCAACTAGGAGTTGCATAAATCGTCAGAGGCAATAACCACAAAAACATAGCACCTACCATTTACACATATTTTTTAAATTTTTGGGCTAGCAACTAAGCTTATGTCATATTTTATTAGTGGCTTATTTGTTCGCATTGTAAAGTTTTACTTATTACAGAAATATTTTCCCGAGGAGACACTGTATCTACTGTATCTTACCTATAAATGTTGCAGTTGCTAATTTTGTACTGTAGTAGGTACTCTATGTATATAAATTGGGTATTTTGTCGTTTTGTTTGTGATGTTGTAATTGTTGTGGGACCTTATTTGAATTGCGCTATGGACACCGTGGTTCATATAATAAGTCTGTGGTGGTGTCAATCGACCAATAAGTCTTTTGGACTTCGTTGTTTGACACCATGGTCCTCACCAACTTTTTCAATAAACCTCCTAAAATTTTCTACTGACCATACTGATATATTCTTGCTAGTGGTCTTAGTCATCTTTACTTTAGGAACATGGTGTCCAACGACGAAGTCTAAAAGACTTATTGGTCGATTGACACCACGGTGTCTATCGCGCAATTCTAAAAAGGTCCTTGTGCAATTGACACTGCGGTGACATCAGGCTGTGGTGTCAACCGACGAAAGACCCGATAAATTTCTGATATATTTATTAATTATTCAGATATCTAGATCAATATCCCTATCAGATAGATTATACTCGTATGGAAATTAACAAATTTTGCCAGTGTCAGGAAATATTACGTGCGAATACCTATACACCTATACATACTACACACTCTACATAATAATACGTTACAATAAGTAGATAACACAACTCAACTACATTAAGTGATAACCTCTGGATATTATTTAACTTGACAATTTAAATACTTCCCAATTTAAACCTATGAACCTATAATAGGATTTAACTGAAATTAGAGACTAGTATAGGAACTTTAAGTTGCTAATTAACATAGTTTGCTTTGCGATGTCAAGCAGTGCGTAATGAATGACAGTATCGCTGAGAGCTTTCTTGTTATTTCTTCTCCCAAGCAATGACACTTCACTGAAACAGTAGAACAGTAAGTAATAATAGAATCATGCGGTCTGTCAAATCTAATAATGGTTTTGACATAAAGGAGAACTGACTTTAGCTTTTTCCTAGTTTTCGTCTTTAGGTGATCGTAACTCTGTTATTAGTTCCACATTGGTGGGCACAAAGCCCCGAAACGCCAACTGATGCTTGACAGACCGCAACAAATCGCACCTTGCAAACATTTTCTTATTCTATTGAATGAATCAATAAAATATTGAAGTGATTTTTTTTTGTTTGGTACCGGTTTTCATTTTAAGGTGCCAATATATAAAGTAGATAACATATAAAAAATGACAATCGGCAGATAAGTTTGTATACAGGGTGTTTGTGACAGCCAGGCAAATATTGAAACCTTAGACCATGATTCTGAGGCGGAAAACACTGTTTTCTTTTATATTTTCAGGAAAAAATAGTTTTAATTAGGCGTTAGATAATGACAAACAAAAGACAAAATTAAAATTATGACCGAAAGATGATTTAAAAAAAAATGTTGTGCTCAAAAAAGTTGAAATAAAAAACTGATCAACCCTAATGAGGAGTCAAAAGTGATCCAAAATACAGCAATATGTCACACAATAGCCAATAAGTCCATTTAATTAGTCACAGGATCGGCGGAGAGTAAAGATTACTGTCCTTTAACTCAACACAATGGTACTTGTTCAGCTTTCAGTATTTTCCTGGCTAACACCCACACCCTGTATGTTTTCATGTCGAATAAATGATTTCAGTAAGATCTTGTTAGTCACCAGTCTATTATTTCCTTAACTAAGATCCGCTCTACAATTGATTATTTTTCAACAGTCATCCTTCCTGCAATTACTACTCGGTGAGCTTCCAATCACGCAGGGCTCACTATCTCTTGGCGGCTCCGTCATCTCATATGCCAGTCAGGAACCCTGGCTCTTCGTGGCCACAGTACGGAATAACATTCTATTCGGACTCCCCTACGATAGAGTACGTTATAAAAAGGTAATAAAATCAATACCGACACGTCCTTATTAACTGCCTCACTCATAGACGTGGTTGAAGCCACCCCTTATTGAGATTTATATAAATTAGCTCCCAGAATCACATCAGTGTCATCGTGATATGAGATTTGATATTAAGTAGCAATAAGATAATAATTTGGCTTAATTTGATTAAAGTTTGATAATTATCTACGGTGATTAGATTTTTTTATCCAATTGATAAGTTTAAGCACGCACACCATGAATTTGAGATTTTTATTAAGTTTGACTTGCCAACGTCAAAATGTACAAGCAATCGTAAGTACAAGCAAGGTAAAATGTATGTAATGTATGTACCTTAACTGGAGTGCCCTAGAAATAATAAAAAAATGGTGAAGGAATTATATTGCTATTGCTTGATGGTTAAAATCTACGTATCGAAAATATTCAGTCGAAATCAGCAATACTTATATATATATCCTATAAACCATGACACTTTTTCAGGCAATTTTTTTATTTTTTCTCTCCGTAACTTTCCTCGTGCCTCTTACTTCAAGGAATATTCTAAAAAAAAAAGAATTTGCGAATTCGGTTCAGCTGTTCTCGAGATTCGCGCTTAGCAACACATTTAGTGATACATTTTTATATAATAGAGAATATATGTTTTCATGGCTTCTTTCAACGGACATAGTGATAAGATGAGAACGCCACGGAATCTGTTCCTATCTTATATTGATTATGATATTAGGTACAAAATATAGCAAAACTAGTGGAATTGGTTACTAATCATTACTAGGTAATATACCCAAATTTGGATACTGCGTTGGAGGCTTATGAGCATGAATACCTACTGGTCAATGGTCCTAAACAAAGCGGCAAACGAATAATTAGCTGATGTAGCGCAGAATAACTTACAATTGCATTTAGAAATTTGAATGATTCTAGCTAACTATAACGGATACAAGGGGGGATGTTGCGGGCCGTGTCTCATAAGTTTTCGACACACTTTGACAAAGCGGCAAACTAAGTTGTAAGTGACTGTCTCGTAGGTGGTGATGGCGTGTGCGTTGGTTCGAGACTTTGAGCAGCTGCCGGCAGGTGACTCTACATTGGTCGGCGAGCGAGGCATCAGTCTCAGTGGAGGGCAGAGGGCGAGGATCGGCCTCGCTCGAGCATGCTACCGAAAGGTTTGTGTTTTCCCTTTTGTGTTGCCGATCGATAGGCCACGCCCATTGTCGATAGTCGATCGATAGTGCAAAACCAATAGTATCGATACTATTGTTGTCTATCGATAGTATTGTAATAAAGGAGCTATATCGATAGTGTAGATGATATTTAAGGTCAACTATCAATAGTTCGGCAACACTAATTCCCTAGCCTATTTAAATTTTATTATAATCCATGTTTCCCAAGGTATATGCTCTCCTCGGCTCAGTACGCGTAGTAACTATGTTTTCGCTTTTTATTACACCTACTTGGGTATTAGTACCTTCTGTTGTCTTCCTTATTATTTCCTCGTGTAAGAAATATCAGCATGGAAACATAGTTTTGTGTGTTTTAAATGCTTATTATCTACCTAGTTTTAATTGTGATGGTTTTTATAGTTTTTACAGTTTAAGATGACTGCATTTTTAAAATTATCATAATATTTAAATGTGTGATACGATCCCTATCGTCGTAAAAATACAGAAGTCAAAAACTGAGTACCTACTATCAACAACTAAACATACATGTATGTAACTAACTCACTATGACTGTGCATCTCGCTGTATTTTATTTAAATCGAATGATGAAAGTACAAGTTAATATTTAATTTTAATGTCACTGCCTCCGTGCTATTAAAGTGTTGACATTGTATTGTACCAACAACTTACACGCAGAACAAATAGTTGTAACGTATTGAGATTTATATTAATTAGTTCAACATTTACCTTTCTTAGCTACATAGAAATAAACTAAATTTTACCTATATCTGTGCTTTTAGGTAGGTATACCTACAATACAACGTATTTTCAGCTCTAATGAAGGTACTAAAGTGAAATATGCTTACAACTCTATATTAATATCTACGCACTATCAGGGCGTTTATTTACTATGATTTACAAACAAAGTATTGTCAAATAATATCATGATAGGTTGGTAAGTAACTAAATACAATACCCTACCATAAATTATGAGACATAACATCCTTGCTAGAGATCTTCTTATCTTGTTTACTACGTTTTGTGAGGTGGAATGAGTACGTTCAGTAGATACTATTAAAGTATTCTGACAGAAATGACAAATGGGAAGTATCTTAATGTGAATGAAATTGTATTAGGCGTTACAATTCGGAAGTTCAAACATTCACTATGAATGCGCCCACCAGTAGGTTGTGTAAGTGCTTGTTTTCGCAGTTATGTAAGAGTTATCAGATCCGGTGGTGGGCGCACCCATAGTGAATATCTTAATGTAATAAAAGCTCTTGATAGAAAGTCAACCTTTTTTTAGAGTTACCTAACAATTTACATATTTTATTTTAAACTGGAGAA
This sequence comes from Carposina sasakii, assembly GCA_014607495.2. NCBI lineage: Eukaryota > Metazoa > Arthropoda > Insecta > Lepidoptera > Carposinidae > Carposina > Carposina sasakii. The sequence goes on from CP053151.1 coordinate 8,090,099, forward strand.
TATTTAAAACCCTTATCCGTTCAGTATGCTTCCAATAGTAATAGGTACGTACAAGTATGTTGGTGTGTTACATTCATACATACCAAAACTACCTATACTTACCTGACCGACCAATGACCTGCACATAATGTCAGTTTTCTGTCTCTTACAACCTTGTAGAAGTATAAATAACTACGTCTAAATAAACGATGACATACCAGTACCAACCAACGTACGACGTACGTACCAATAGATAATGAGAAAAATAAGTGTTTAGGTGTAGCTAGCTAGTTTGTGTTGTTTTTAATAATCTATATTGCAGTTTAAGTGTCTAGAAGTTAAAAAAATTCACTATCAGAGTCATTTCTTGCTAACATGGAGCTCAGTATGAAGGAAAAAGTTAATTAAAAGTTACAATATGTTATCTATTTACCTTATCTACTCGTAGCAAACACTATGTTATTTTCTGCATGAACAAATTATCCAGTAACTACGTGGTAAATCAGTGCCAAATAGTATTTATATAATCACCAGTTACCAGGCGAACCTAAGTTTATTTCAATGAGTTTTCTGAGTTTAAGTCATGGCCCATTTGACTTATTAGAGTTATTGTGTAGTACATTACTTTTTTTGGATCACTTGGGTTGTTGTGATCACTTGTAAGAACTTGTGAGAGCGCATAAAAAAAAAATCTATTGCTTAAAATATTATTTTTCGGAATCATCGTAGGCCTAATTAAACGAACTACACTATTTTGGTCCTGCAAAAATATTGAAAAGTCGGAAAATTTTGAATTTTCCTGTGAAATGATACGGTTATTTCCTGAAGTTAACATAATATTAATATTTTCCCGGCTTTCTTACTTACACCCTGTATAACGTTAACTAACTCTTGTAATCTCTATCTTTCTATTATGTAATAAACTTAGTAGTTGTGTAGTATTCGTTACCGGTCGCTAGATTGTTGTATTTGTGCCCGAAAAGCAGCGGAAGGCTCACCCCTTAACACGTGGGCCTTAATAGGCTAACTGGTAAAAAGTGGGTGTGTAATTTGCCTACTTCTGCCCAACCTTTTGGTCGTGACTATATGTATGTATGTATGTGTAATAATCTACAATGTTTTTTATTTTATTTTATTTTTTTTTCATGAGACACAAACAGTACTATTACACAAATATATTTACAATACATAAGTAGCACATACACCAGCAAAGTGTCTACCAATAAAATTTTTTTACAGGCAGACGTGTATTTACTGGACGATCCGCTGTCTGCTGTGGACACTCACGTGGGAAAGCATCTGGTCAATGAATGCGTGAACGGTCTCCTTCAAGACGCTACCAGAATATTAGTCACTCATCAGCTGCACCAATTGAAGACTGCTGACAAAGTCCTCATTCTTAACAATGTGAGCATAAATTATAATACATATTACACTACTCTGGAATAAACTATGCAATAAGGCCAATTGTGAATCGCACAATCTAGGCTTGCCATGTCATGCGGTTGAACTGTTCCAGTTTATTTCTTTTAGAGATATCATTGTATTGGCCTTCAGTCAGCCCTCCAGATAATTCCAGTCATCCGCATTGTACTTATTATTATCTATATTATGATAAATATGTAACATTGGAGTAGAATAGTAGTAAAAAAATACGCGTTTGCAAGCCAATAGAAGCTAAAACGACGTTTGTTAGAATTTTTGTCTGTCCATATGTCTGTATGTTTGTTTCACGCAAAAACTAGTGGATGAAATTGAATGCGGTCTTTACTGTTCCCAGTCAAACTTAAAAACTGCACCGGTATGATGAATTTGGTGAGAGCGAGATGTCTCACTTTTAAACGTCAAATCCACAGAGCTAAGATTACTTACTTACTAGTTATTAAAATAACTAGACAAGGCAAGTGTTTCTACTTGGTGTGTAAAAAGGGATTGCAAACCACTTCTATCAGCCCTAATTCTGGAAGAAGTCCTGGCTCGAGAACGAGTGTCTATTCTAATTCTTAAGTCTATTTTTGACATGCAAAGTAAACGTAATTAAACCTAAAAATTTAGGTTTAAGCATGTCAAAAGCTATTCTGGCAGTCACTTTTCTGACAGGTGGCAACTAAATTTAATTTAAATTGACGTTTCAACTTCTTTTTAACCGACTTCAAAAAGAGAGGTTAACTTTAGGTTTTTTTTATGCGTAAAAAGCTATTCCGGTGGTCAAGTTTTTGACATTAGAAGCGTAAAGCGGACATGGACGCATGGTCCATATTCACCATTCAGGATCTGATGATGCCTTTCGTTCGGGATGAAAAAAAAGTTTTTTTTTTACTTTTATCATTCATATTTTGATGATGGAATCTCTAAGGAATTAGGGATATCGTCAAATATAAAAGGCACGAGTAGTCTTTTCTTTTTTGACGGCATATACTAAAGGCAACAGGGTCTGATGATGAGGCGCCGAATTTACAATAGTGCCTACTTTTTAGGTTTAGGATAAAATCCCCCTATGTGCGGGGGGGGCCTCAGAATAGCTTTAGCGACTAAAATTAAAAATTCATTAACAACAATTTTATATGTTGCGTTAAGCCGTGTCCGAGAAATGGTTATAGGTTTTAAGAGGTGACATGATTTAAATGAGATGACGGATCATGGGATGAATGAAAAAAGAGTCCTTTTTTACAAGCTTTTATTTACCGACCCCAAATGATGGGAACAGGGCAGGAAGAAGGAGTGTATATTTGTTCGGGTGAAATCTTACAACTCAATTTTAAGGCACTTGTGCTGCCAAATCTCTTAATTCCTCCGATTGGGCTGAAATTTGGTGAGCACGTTCACCGTTCGGATGACAATACGCATCTGATCGATTCCAACCTCAGTGCCTCCGACGTCATGAGAATCTAAATGGTCCAACATGGCGGTGCGTATACCCACAGTATGGCGAAGACCAATTAAGTGCCATTGAGGCCTACTAATGCGTCGGCAGCTTCGGTGGTGCGGTATGTGTCTCGTAGGCGGAGGAGAGATATGGGTATCAAGCATTTCTTTTCTGAACTAGGGAGGGCTAGCTGAAACGCGGCGGTAACTCCTCAGAAAAAAATGTTCAGAAAAGACGTCACTCTTAAGAGATCCAATATGGCGGACTTCCATTAAACTTGGGAAAATCTATTTTGTCAGCAACACCAGATGGCGCAGGACGGTGATTTTAAGCAATTACACGAGTTGAGGAATTTTCTATGCACGTTCAAGCTGCATGACGCTAAACGTGCATGGTTAACTGTATGACTCGTTATTCCAAATCTGCATTATCCATGGCGGAACACCCAAAATGGCGGATAACCTTTCCTCTTTTATTCGTGCCTATAATATAGGGCGTATCAGGGCGAATGATAGGTCTTGCTGAGAATGTAACCATCTCGACGAGAACGCCAACTATATATCTAGGGAAGTACCGTCGACCATGCCGAAATTGTCGGAGGTACATTATCTCATAATCATCATATTGTCAGACTAAAGTTTCGAAGCTAGTCTTTGCCGCTTTTGTCAAGCATAGGTGGCCTTTTTAAGTAGGGTGAAGTCATTAGAAGGGCTCCTCATTGAAGAGCTGGACTGTTCAAAATTAACTGGCCTCCTAAACTTCGACCGGCTTAACGCAATAATGATTTGCCCTTTAGTTGAATTTTAGATTTAGAACTCGAGACTTTTGGGAGGAACTTACCAGGTTTTTCGTTTAAAACTAAAAAGTATGAAATTTCAATTAATTTAGGTATGCGTAAAAAACCTGGTCAAATTTTTGAATTAAAGCGTAAAATTACTTAAGCTTTTATGAGGCATCTAAAAGTGCGTTTAAATTATACTAAAAACTGACTTTTAAAAAAAAAATACCGACTTCACTTTTACACTAAAAAGCGATAAATAACGTAACTAATTTATCTGTTAATTTATAAAGTCATTTCAAATTTTTAACACATTTGACACTTAATACCTTATATGTTATAAAAGCTTGTCGCGACATTTAAGTACTCGTATTTACTAATTCTTAGTTTTAAATTTTTAATAAGTCAAGGTGAGGCCGTGCCGAGGACTGAGTCTGTTGCATGATGACATGATGTCGCGCGGCTGGCAAAGCACATACCACCTCGGGGCACCGGGTAGTAGGCGAACCTGCAATTGTATATTACTCTCTTACTCTTCTACACGAAGCTCTGGAAGGGTCGGCGGATATTTCTTCGATATGCGTGGGAACATTTATATGTTTGGAAAATCTGGCAAACCGATCAACACAAAGATAAGCTGCCTAATAAACATTTAAAAGTAAGATGACTTTGTAAATACGAGTACTTAGGTATTAAGTGTCGCGACAAGCTTTTATAACATAATTTAAATTGTGTCAAATGTGTTAAGTAGATTTGAAATAAGTTACTTTATAAATTAACGCTTTTTAGTAAAAGTTTTAGTGTAATTTTTTTTTTTTTAAGTCAGTTATTTTCGATTCTTTAGTTGTGTTAATGCGCATTTGGACTTAATAAATGCTAGTTTATACTGGTGTTTTTGGTCGTTAACGTTCCCGAAAACTACGTAATCTCCTCATCATCACGTAATTTTTAAGCATACCTAAAGTTCTGGTTTTCAAAATATTAGGGTCCAAAGTTGAGTAAATAGACTGCGTTTTTCTGCATGAATGCACATAGCGCGCGTAGCAAGATTTTTCTCAAATAATTAATATCTGTTATGAAAAAACTACATAAACACTAACACTTAAATACGCCAGTACAGTGAATTAAAATAAATTTACTGAATAAAAAAATACTCAGCATTTTTTTTGGCAAAACTTACTTTATTTGATAGTTTAGAGTACGTACCCTTTAGGTTTAAGGGTCGCAACACATCTGTATAGTTTCGGGACCAATTGCAGTACGGCCCCTAACTCCTAACCGAAAGTTCAGCGGCTGAAGTGTCAGTCGAAATATTCAGTTGCCCTTATGACAAACCAAAACCGGTCAAAACGCGGCGTCAGATTGTTCAGCGCGCTACGCGACGGAAAGTTATTCGGCGTCGTCGTCAGTCTGTGTCGACACTTTATGGTGTGCGGTTGTTGTGACGTACCTGTTAACTGCCCATCAGAAAAATGGATTTAATTAGAATATTAGCTACCAATTATAGAAGGCTTAGAAGACAGAATTAGAAGTAAATAAGAAACACTTACAATTGGGTGCCCTATCCGCTAAATACAATGAGGTGAATCCAAGAAGGTCAATTTCAAAAATATTCAAAGTACAGATCCTATCCTGATAAGTTTTTTAAATATTTTCGGATGTCAATTAAAAAAATCTTTTGATGATTTGCTATTTCTCACTAGTAACGATATTTTGAAAAAATGTACTAGGTTCAGGGATTCTATTTCACCGACAGAGCGATTAATGTTGTTAAACGAAGGTATTAGGTAAGAAGCAATAAACATAAATATCCATTGTGATTTAAAAGAAGTTGTTTATTTATATTACTTAGAAACGAAAAAACACTACATATACTTAGGTTTACATCTTTAATATTTTTTTACGATGCACATGGACACACGCCGAACGTTCAGGTACGTCTGCCGTTCCCGCCGAACTTTCGGTTTTTTTGACGCGCAACGCAAGTCGCGTGATGTGTCGATTGCTATGCAAAATACAATTAAATTTTATTGCGTTTTAGCTGAAAAAATCGCCCGAAGGAAGGTTAGGCACTACGCCGAACGCGGCGTGATTTAAATGATGTCATGATGTTCCTTTTTTAAAGTTGAGTATCTAAGGCGTAGTTTTTCTCAAATTTGTTAAAAATACATGAATTTACGCGTACAGTGAATTTAAATTTAGCCGAACGTTCGGCGCCGTATACTCATTTCCGCAGAATTTAGGTAGTTTTACGTAAATTTAGGTTTAAGTGTGTGACTGCCGGAATCGACCACAGTACATCCACTTAGTTTATCCAGTTATTAATAGTTCTGTGAATTTGACGTTTAAAAGTGAGACATCTCGCTCTCACCAAATTCATCATACCGGTGCTGGTGTATGTTGATCTCTGTTCTGTCGTTTCATCCTGTGCTGATGTGTGGCTTTAATAGAATACGTACATCAGCTGCATCTCCTCATGTGCATGTCGAACAGTCGACTAAGGAACTCGGGTATTCTCTCAGGCGATAAGCTACTAACTTGTCACTGATATTAACATCTGTCTCCCTATAAACGTGGCAGCAGGATTTTCTTTATGATCCTGCAGTTTTGGCTACATCATTTTGGAATTACATAGTCGTGTGTATATGTATGTATGTATGTTGTTACATTGTAGATAAGCCTAATAAGCAGTGTATGTCATTGATTTTGACTTTTTTGACCTTATCTTAACAGGTTTTAACAAGTTAAATTAGTAACATTGACTTCTCTATAATATTATGTTTTAATCTTAGGATCATTAAAAATGTATGTAAAATAAAGTATGTCGAACTGATTATTTTTACAATAAATAAATGACTACTTATGCAATTTACTTTAATTCCGGTAAAGTATTTAATTAATTTTGAAACGAAGAAGTTATGCGTAAATGTAGTATGTAATTGGCATTTGCATTGCATTTGTCTTATTTACATACATACATATATATAATCACGCCGTTAACCCTTTAGGGATATTTATCGTCTTTAGAAAAAACCTTTTTATGCTTAGTAAGATTTTATAAATCATTGTTTAATAACGCGCTTTAAAAGATGTGTTAATTAAATTGGTACTAAGCATGAAGAAGGTATCTTCTCCATGGTACTACTAAGTACCTATATAAGTTATTTACTACTAAAGTACCTATGTTTGTCTGCAGTTCTGGCTGCACCATTTGAGAAATACAGCCGTGTCTATAAGTCTATATGTCTAACTTGTGCTATTACGAGTATAGTGCGATGTACGGTTAGATAGAGATACTTCCAAGTCGACATGGCTTTTTAACCGACTTCAAAAAAGAGAGGTTATCAATTCGTCTGTATGTTTTTTATTTATTTTTTATGTGTGTTACCTCAGAACTCCGTCATTTATGAACCGATTTCATTTTTTTTTATAGTTTGTCATGGTATGCTTCCAAGTTGGTCCCATATTCACCACATCAGGATCTGATGATGGGATCTTGGAGAAATCGAGGGCAATCCTCAAATATTATAGGTACATGTAGTCTGTTTTTATACTTTTACTGAGCGTTTTGATTACCTAGATATAAAACATAACATCTGATGATGGAATCTCTAAGGAATCTAGGGATATCCTCAAATATAATAGGCACGAGTAGTCCGTTTTTAGATTTTTATAGAGAATTTTGGTCAGCTACACATAATATAAAGGAAACGAGGGTCTGATGTTGGAGCCGCCGAAAAACAGATAGTGGAGCTTTTTAGTAACAAAATCCTCCTATGGCAGGGGGAGGCCTACGTCCAGTAGTGGACTGCAACAGGCTTAAGAAGATAGTTGTGTTAAGTCGTGAAATTATATGTTGCATTAAGCGGTGTCTGAAGTAAGATGGTTATAGAGGTAGACATGAGAATAACGAGATGACGAATAATAGGGAATGAAAGAAAAGTACCTACATATTGCACCGACCCTAAATTATTGGGAACAGGGCAGGAAGAAGGAGTGTAATTATATGTTGCTTAAATAACAGTGTACATGGCTGTTGTGCTGCCAAATCTCTTATACTTCTCCGAGGCGTGGTGCATGTACCGTCGCCACATACGCACTCTGGATCGATTCCACCTCAAGTGCCTCCGATCCATCATGAGAATCAGATGGTCCGACCGAGTGCGTAATACCTTAATGCGTCAGCAGCTTCGGTGGTGCGGTCATGTGTCTAGTATGGCGGAGGAGAGATTGGCTAAGCGCATATTCTTTTCTGAACTGGAGGAGGGCAAGTGGAAACGCGGCGGGCAACTCCTCAAATACAAAGATGTTCAGAAAAGACATATGAAGAGATGCAATATAGATCCATCTAAATGGGAAGTTTTGGCAGCACAACGACCAGAGTGGCGCAGGATGGTGATGAAGCAAGTTCACGAGTTCGAGGAGCAGCGTCAAGCTGACCTTGACGTTAAACGTAATGAACTAAAGACTCGTCCTCCTGCTGCCATTATCTATAATTACAATAATGGCGCACTAACCTGTCCTCTGTGTGCGCGGGCGTTCAAGGCGAAGATGGCTATGTAAGCCATCTCCGAGCGCATGAACCCAACTTAGTAATATCTAGGAGTAGAAGTGGTCGCCATAACCGAAATCGGTCGGAGGTTATCATTATCATCATCATCATCATATTGTCAGACGTAAAGTTTCGAAGCCTAGTCATTTCTCTCTTTTGTCATGTGGCCTATTTAATCATTTGCTGGCATATAAATCTGACAATATTATGCCTTTTAAACTTAGTACACGACTTAACGCAATATATATTTGCCCTTTAGTAAAATTTTATTTTAGTAAGCTCGAGTTTTGGGAGGAAGTCGGTTTTTCGTTTTAAAAAATATATATTGAGGTCGATTCCGCGGCAGTCACACACTAAACGTATACGTAAACTAGAAATATCTAACTTTAGGTTCAGTAAATTAATATTTTTTTTAAAACGAAAAACCGACTTCCTCCCAAAACTCGAGCTTACTAAAGTAAAATTTTACTAAAGAGCAAATATATATTTGTTAAGCCGTGTACGAAGTTTAGAAGGCATAATATTGTCAGATTTATATGCCAGCAAATGATTAAATAGGCCACATAACAAAAGAGAGAAATGAGTAGGCTTCGAAACTTTACGTCTGACAATATAAGCAACATATAATTACACTCCTTTTTCCTGCCCTGTTCCCAATCATTTGGGGTCGGTGCAATATGTAGGTACTCTTCTTTCAGTCATCCCTATTATCCGTCATCTCGTTATTCTTATGTCTACCTCTTCCTCTATAACCATGTTACTTCGGACATGGCTTAACGCAACATATAATTTCACCACTTAACACAATTATCTTCATCTTCATAAGCCTATTGCAGTCCACTACTGGACGTAGGCCTCCCCCTGCCATAGGGGGATTTTGTTACTAAAAAGTTCCACTATCTGTTTTTCGGCGGCTCCATCATCAAACCCTCGTTTCCTTTATATTATGTGTAGCTGACCAAAATTCTCTGTAAAAATCTAAAAATGGACTACTCGTGCCTTTTATATTTGAGGATATCCCTAGATTCCTTAGAGATTCCATCATCAGATGTTATGTTTTATATCTAGGTAATCAAAACGCTCAGTAAAAGTATAAAAACAGACTACATGTGCCTATAATATTTGAGGATTGCCCTCGATTTCTCCAAGATCCCATCATCAGATCCTGACATGATGAATATGGGACCAACTTGGAAGCATACCATGACAAACTATAAAAAAAATGAAATCGGTTCATAAATGACGGAGTTCTGAGGTAACACACATAAGAAATAAATAAAAAACATACAGACGAATTTATTAACCTCTCTTTTTTGAAGTCTGTTAAAAAGCCATGTCGACTTGGAAGTATCTCTATCTAACCGTACATCGCACTATACTCGTAATAGCACAAGTTAGACATATAGACTTATAGACACGGCTGTATTTCTCAAATGGTGCAGCCAGAACTGCAGACAAACATAGGTACTTTAGTAGTAAATAACTTATATAGGTACTTAGTAGTACCATGGAGAAGATACCTTCTTCATGCTTAGTACCAATTTAATTAACACATCTTTTAAAGCGCGTTATTAAACAATGATTTATAAAATCTTACTAAGCATAAAAAGGTTTTTTCTAAAGCCGATAAATATCCCGAAAGGGTTAAAGGCGTGATTATATATATGTATGTATGTAAATAATACAAATGCAATGCAAATGCCAATTACATACTACATTTACGCATAACTTCTTCGTTTCAAAATTAATTAAAACTTTACCGGAATTAAAGTAAATTGACCATGACAAACTATTTAAAAAATTTAAATCGGTTCATAAATGACGGAGTTCTGAGGTAACACACATAAAAAAAAATAAAAATAAAAAAAACATACAGACGAATTGATAACCTCTCTTTTTTGAAGTCGGTTAAAAATAGACAGATTGTCATGACTTACGTTAGGTAAAACACATTTTTGACTAAAGTGTAGCTCTCCTTTATTTAGGTACGTTTATTTGTTATAGGTGTAAGAAATAATTACTTATGTAAGTAGTTAAGTACCTATTAATTGCAATTTGCATTACGTATTCCGAGTTAAGGTAGGGTCCAATAAGTTAATTAAGTAGATAGGTTTTTATCTGTTAACTACATAATTAGGACAATATTACCTAATCCGAAGTAAAAAATCGACGATTTCAATCAGCCATTACGCCAAATGAAACATAGCAAGTAGAGACATCCGTATCACTTATTTATAAAAGATGATTGCTTTAGCTAGCTTATGTATGACTCAAATATATTTATAATTTATTGCACTACAAAATTATGTGCATAGTAAATATTTTCTTGCTTTTTAATCTAAGAAAAATGTTTATGTAGGTATTTGACGTAGACTAAAAAGTGCATAGACCATAAGTAATTTTAGTTATCTAATCTCCATCTTATTTAGTTATTCTTTTTTATAGTAGGTACAAAATTCAGTACCTACGGACGTGTAATGTATGTTATTTTTAAAAATTATATAGGTGTGCACCGTAACATTGTACTTATGCACTAGAACGTCCAACGCTCTCAGCGTAACAAGCGACTTACGTCCCAGCCGACGCACGGTGGGCTGAAAAACGGCTTTCATAGACATAGGAATCAAAAGTGGCAAATACCGAATTTCTAATCGAATATCGCTTCTACTAGTTATTATCATATACTCAAATGATACTCGCATCAATCTGCACAAAAACAAAGGACTTATAATTTTTTTACGAAAAATTGTTATGAAGCTAGAATAAAAATTTAATTATCTCTTAAACGGCAAGGAAACCGTAATATCCTTACAGGTAGTGTTAGTACTAATTATTTATGATTTTTTTGACGTACTACAAATAACGGTTATCACTGCCGATTTTTTTTTAAAAAATCATCAAAATATTTTTATTTATTTTTACATATGAAACGGTTCCCTTTATTTGTCTAACTTAAGAAAATCGATATTATGAATGTGGTTAACTCAAATGATATGAAATTTATAGTATAAAACAAGAAAAATTATAAAAAATTGCTGTTTATTTTAAGTTACAAAAATGTTCTTATTATACAAAATATTCAATTAAATTATAATTGAACCAAATAGTACAGTAATCTTACATAATTAATAAAAAAAAATTGAAAAATGAGAGTGATGAAAATTCGTATTTTTTTTTACATTAGAAAGAAAGAAAGAAAAGAAGTATATTTTTCTTATATTACGAATTTTCATCATTCTCGTTGTCGGATTCCAATTCTGAGTCAGAATCCAAGTTAGTTACATCTAAAAACTCGAACTCAGTTTCCTGAACTGGATTAAGTCGAGAGTTTTCACCAAAAAAGCTTAGTTTTCTCTTACTATCTAGCTTAGGCCTTTGTGCACTTAATAAGGGATCAGAGGAAATGACAAGCATATTTAAAATATCTTGATTTGAATCTTGCCTGCTTCTTTTTTCGCGAATGATTTTCCCGGAACCTCCTAAAATCTTTATTTCGCGACTCTGAGGCTTCTTCAGAGAGAGCCCCAATGGGCACAATGTCATTTTTCTCAATGATGTCAGCCCCGTGTATTAACAATTTATGTACGGTTGCCGACATGTAGTACCAATCGTATAATTCTACGTACTTTTCTGCCGTTTTGCGGAAAAATCTTTGAACTTGTTCACATCGATTTTCTCGCCAGATGTTATTGCTTGCAAAATCACAGCAAATCTTTTTATGAGCTCCTCATCCAACCCGGTAATAGCTGCAGTTGTATTTGGAAACTCGAAAAACTTTCGTGCGGTATTGCCATCATTGGTGGTTCCCGAGCCCTGTTTTAACTATATCAATCAACAGATTGAGCTCATCTTTAATTTGTCCTGAATGTGTTTTTTTCTTGTCTGCAACATTTCTTTGTGCTCATTACTTCTCGCTGCCCACTGTTTTGAAGTCAAGCCTGTACGCAATATGTAACAGACATTCCATGCAATTTATACGGGCGTGTAAGGATGACAAACCAAATTCATATACGTCAGAACACACAGTCTTCGAAGTTACAACATCTAATCGGTTCATTTCTGTTGGTTTTGCTAAGCACAGGTAGCACGATGCGTTTGATCTGGCTTCAGAAAGGTACGTGCAGACTTTAGCGTCGATCATTGTCATCATTAGATGATGAGTCACCCTGTTATTATTACTGCTCTCTGTGGGGATAAGATCCTTAATTTCATCATCCATTTGTCTTTTGTGATCAATTACAACTGCTTCACTCTCTTTTACAAAAGTAAACTGGACTGGACGACAATACAAAGCTGAGCATGGTTTTGGGTTCGTCCATAAAGTATATCTCCATCTGTCAGTTTTAGTGGGACCAAAGAGGTCATAAAAATGCTGGAATCATCCTGCTCGCCCTCCATTTTCTGCTTGTACCGGCTTTGGTTGGAGGCACCATCAAATCCCCACTTGGATATCAGCTTTAGCTGCTTATTTTGCACATCGTCAGAAAGACTTTGAAGATGGCTCCTCGTCACTGTGATGTCCAGTAAAGCTTGAAGTGTAATTCGAGCCGATGAATCCGTAACTGACACTGATTGATTCGGAGGGTAGCAACTAAGCTTAGTTTGTTGCACTTTGTAGTAAGATGGATATATATCATTAGCACCTTCGCGAATGGCAGCCTCTCGCAATGTAATATATTGCCACTTTGATAGTTTTAGTGAAAGAAGCAATCCAAGCGCTTTCTCTGCTGTAAAAACCACTTTTTTCACTGGTTTTTTTAGCGTCTCACTAATTGTAGCCGCTGCTTCAGGATTTTTCATCATATATTCGATCACTGAAGCGATATCTCCATGCCCTTCTTCTTTTAAACGTGCTGCAGCTGCATAGGCCAATTCACTGGAATCTTCGCTTGTATGGTCATCAGATCTTCTCTTTTTCTGTTTGTTTCCTAGATCTTCAAAGGGTTTTCGGGACCTTTTTGTCATTGTCCCAACAGACGATGATGTTACTGCACTAACGGACGATGACGTCGACGGTTCTTGAGAGATGGTGTGTATATCATCAATAGTTTCTCGATTAACCAAAGTTTGCACACAACTTGGCCAATCAATATTTGCTTGCAGCCAATTTCCGTACAGTCTTCTGAAATTATCAAGGAATCTGCTGGATTTCTGCCACCTCTGTAAAGCAGCTCGCGTAAACCTTCGACAAAATTCTTTAACAGTTACTTGATCTTCGACAGAAAGGCAATCGCCTATGCGGGATACAAGTGCACCAAACAATACTTCATGATTAAATGAAGTAGTCTCACTTTTTAGAAGAACAAACAAGTCTAAATTGGTGATTAAACTTTCCATTATTGATTTAAAATCACAGAGCAAATATTATTTAGTGTTAACAGTTACACGGATGTGAACAATTTAAATTAAAAGCAAAGTTTAGTCCTTTTATAGCAAAAAATCGATAATTAGTTAACTACCCCCATTAGACTTTTCAAAGAAGTACTAAAGAAAACTTATAGTCGACAATATAACACATTAGCACAACTAATTACCACATTAGCTAATCAGAAAAAAGTGATGCAGTCCAAAGATTGCATTGTTGCGCGATATTGCTAATTATTTAATCACCTATTTAGTCTCTTCAGAAGCCTAAATTATTAGAATTACTTAATCACTTACCTAGTTACAATGAAACTAAACATTACTTAACAATTCTTTATGGTATTTTTAATGTATCTAAAATTGAAAACTTATTTTGGTTGATCAATATCCCACTGAGGCCGTGTGGTGTCCGGCAGAATAGAATAGCACCAACCCTCCATACACAGGGGCGTAAAAGGCGACTAATACGCTTGTATTAGTCGCCGTTTAGCCTGAGCCTCAATAGACCAGAAAATGGGCAGCAGCATTTTCATTATACTATGGTCTTTTACATCGATCTCCAACCTGCCTGCCAAGCGTGGAGATTATGGCAACATTCTCCCACGGGAGAGGCTCAGGTCCAGCAGTGGACTGTTATGGGCTGATGATGATGAATATCCACTGAAAATAGATGTCTAAGTGCGGAAGTACAATAAACTTTTGCCTACCCTTTTGGAAGTAGACAGGGGATGCTAATTTTATATTTTGCGTTGTTAAAATTCTGTGTTTCTCAACTTAAACACGAAAAGGAACCGTTTTCGTATGTAAAAATAAATAAAAATATTTTGATGATTTTTAAAAAAAATCGGCAGTGATAACCGTTATTTGTAGTACGTCAAAAAATCATAAATAATTAGTACTAAAACTACCTGTAAGGATATTACGGTTTTCCTTGCCGTTTAAGAGATAATTAAATTTTTATTCTAGCTTCATACAAATTTTTCGTAAAAAAATTATAAGTCCTTTGTTTTTTGTGCAGATTGATGCGAGTATCATTTGAGTATATGATAATAACTAGTAGAAGCGATATTCGATTAGAAATTCGGTATTTGCCACTTTTGATTCCTATGTCTATGAAAGCCGTTTTTTCAGCCCACCGCGACGCTACGCGAGCGTGACGATCCACGCTGCGCGCTCTTCTCGCTAAAACTACATGTATTTATCACATAAAAAGAACTAAAGCTATTTCAAAACCAAACATTACTATAAATATGGTATTATATAGCAAAATATAAACTTGAGTAATAATATGTATCATCATACCTACATTTTCATAAACTAAAAAATGATCAAACATGGGAAGGTAGCATTTTTAGTCTGATTTTCTGTAAGTTTATTTTTTTGTGATTTACTTTAAATATCTTTTTTAATATCAAAAAAGGTTTAACAAACTAGACTCTAACTCCACTAAAACGGTACCAAAATAATAACAAAATATTCAATAAAGGTGTTTTAAATAAATTTATCAAAATAGGCATCCATAACCCCAAATTTGGTTCAACGCAAGTTGCTCCGACCAAAGAATATACTTACTCCTCCGACAAATAAAATGGCTGACGCCATTTGTTTTGTTGCCAGGTATAGGATCTTAAGCTTGAACTTGTTAGAAAAAACTTTGAGAGTGCCATCTAGTATGACGGTAAGGAACTTAGCGGCACAGACACCATTTAAATCAGCAGCCAAAAGTGCCAAACTTCGTGTGTTCAGTTTGTACCATGAACGTAAGCGGGCGTAAACGTTTGTGGTACTTAACTACCACCGGACTTTCTAGTCTAATTTAGTAAACGTTTAATATTTTTTAGGGCGGCATTGAAGCTCAAGGCAAATTCGACGAGGTCTCCACGTCGCCGCTTTTCCAAGAGCTGTTGCAAGAGGAAGAGGAACCCGAAGCTGTTGAGCCTGCGCAACAGTACAGGCAACGGACTATTTCTATACAGGTATGTAGTTTTTTGACTTGTGTGTTCTGACTTATGTGCTCCGATGTTATAGGTACGTACATATTATATTTTTAATACTATTTATTTAAATCTTTTAAATCTTTAAATCCCAAATACATCAGAGTTGTAAAGATTCAATTTCACTCAAAACGTTTATGATTCTTTAAATCCAATGTTATTGGAAGAGTTATCGGCGTTTTAAAGGATATTGCACGTATTTTAGTACTTAATTACAGTATATAGGTATATAGGAGTTTTGCACAATTATAACGTCAAATCAAGGAAAGGAATATGAATTTTTGCTAAAAAATTTAAAACTACGTATAAAATCAGCGAAATTTCTCAATTATTAATTTTATGCTCTATCCGCAACAGCAGAGAGAACAAATTCCTGTGCTAAGTCTAATATCAACTCAACTGTCATCGTTTGCATGCCCTAATGTTTCAATCATCTTCTATCTCTATTCGTTTTTAGCCACGCCGCAATAGCCGTCTCGATCTACATCTTGTCATGTTCAATCAATCCCAATTGAATCTTAATGCAATAGCATCAAGGCTCAGTTAGGATTTATACATTTAAAGATGTATTTGGGAATCATGGGATTTAGTGAGTAATTCAATCTTTCGCATGGATGTAAATCTTTTTAGGGTTCCGTACGTCTGAATACAAAAATGGAACCCTTATAGGATCACTCGTGTGTCTGTCCGTCCGTCGCTTACAGTCAATTATCTCCGAATCTATTAGACCGATTAAGTTGAAATTTGGTACACATATCAATTCCTGTGAC
Source organism: Carposina sasakii (assembly GCA_014607495.2). NCBI lineage: Eukaryota > Metazoa > Arthropoda > Insecta > Lepidoptera > Carposinidae > Carposina > Carposina sasakii. Next base: position 8,106,402 of record CP053151.1, read on the forward strand.
CCAAACACAGAGGTGTGACGTGAGCAGATGAAATCTGTATATGGGGGGTCATTTTTGGGGGGAAGGGGAAAATTAAAAAAAATAATCTGAAAACTGCATCGTGTGGCATATCAAATGAAAGGTCTTGTTGAGAAGATCTTAAATGTATTTTTTTGTAATTTTAAAATAAATAGTTTCCAAGTTATTCAAGAAAATAGACGAAAATTGACCATTCCCCCCCCCCCTTATCTCCGAAACTACTGAACCTAAAATTTTGAAAAAAATACAGAAATTAGTTTTCTCCTTATAGATTATAGGAAAACCTATAAGAAGTCCATGATATTAAAATAACATGGTAAATCACTCAATATTGTGCGTACCAACTTTTTGTCAGATTTAAAAAAACATGATAGGTAACATCGTACGGAACCCTCTTCACGCGAGTTCAACTCGCACTTGTCGGCTTTTTTTAAATCACTCCGGAGTTACACACCTCTACTATAGGTTACCTTTATATAATTTGTCAATAAAGATACGGTAAAAATTACAGTAGGTACGTCGCGTTGACGTAAATGTAGGTTGCGTTTTTTTCACCTGTTTCCTTTTCTTTGTTTGAATTTTTACTTACTGTTACTCTTTCTAGTAGCTTACAGCGATACATTTTTAAATTTCATATGATAATTTGAAAATGTATCGCTGATCGTTGAGTGAGCACTGACTAGGTATATGTCCACCAAAGTGTAAGACGAAAATCGATATCACGTTGTTCTGCGTCGACCGATGATGTCACTATGCGAAGGAAAACAAAATGAACACCCACTCAAAACTAACAATTTCTCTCAAATTAGGTACCTTTTTTTCTCAGAAGTATTACTCTGCGGTAATAGGTTATTTGATCATTATGTTAAACGTGTCTGTACGATCTTCTTCGTGATCCTGCAGTTCTGGCTACCCGTTTTTGGGAACACAGATGTGTTTATATTCTATAACTAGTGGACGCCCGCGACTCCGTCCGCGTGGACTCTAGAAAAACTAAATGTCGAAATTATCCGGGATAAGAACATTTTCCCGGGATAAAAAGTACCCTATATGTTAAGTGGGACCTGTCACTATATATTCCTGAAAACTTAATCGAAATCGGTTCAGCCGTTTTTAAGATTAGCGTGCACAAACGCACAGACAATCAGACAAACATACAAAAACTCTAAAAATCATCGTTTTGCGTTGATAAAGGTCTCCTATAATATTTTTTCTCATATATCTTCCATGTACAGACAGCGATCCGTTACATTTTTATTATATGTAGGTATCTAAATAGATGTAGGTGTGTAATTTAAGTTACTGTTTACAGTCACATGTCAGCGGAGGGACAACTCAAGGAGATGCAGACGAGCAAGCAGACCAGGAGGAAACTGATGAACTTATGGCTAAAGGTACGTCATCATCATCAGTCTATGACAGTCCACTGCTGGACGCAGGCCTCCCCCAAGGCACGCCACAAGACTGCCATGGGGGGTATTTGCCCATTGTCACCATGCTGGGCAGGCGGGGTGGTGACCGCAGTTTGTATTTTGGACTATGTTGTCAACACGGGAGGCGCAGCTGCCCACCTCCCGGAAACCCTTAATCGCCTCGTACGATACCCACGTGCAGACATGGGGTGGTACGAATTCTACTCTGCCGGCACCACGCGGACGAAATCTCACATGATCTTTGCCTGATCACAACTTAGGGTAACAGCTTCTACTAAACCTATCGTACAATATACCTGTACTCGATATAATACTTATCATTTATCCTTAGATAAACAATGAAAATTAACACATTTTCTGCGCGATCAATAACCCGTAAAGAAGCCTGTTAATGATAATGTATCCATCAATAGTTCAATAATAAGTATCTTAGGTCGTCGTAAGATTATTATTATGTTGAAATTACAAACCAATAGCAAATGAATTAATTAACTTATAATAAATGGACAATCAATTCAATTTATGTTCATATTGTTACAATTAAAAGCAAAGCGAATTATATGAATAAAAACGGTAAGCACTTAAAATAAAATACCTACTTACCTTGTCGACTTTAAGAAAGTTTACAACGGCATAAGTTCAAGTGTCATCAAGATGCCCGTTTTAGGAGTCAAAATGAGGGAGATTTAAACAAAGAATCTCTAGATATGTGGTCGATTCTAATAGCCACACTTAATCATGAACTAAAAATATTCTCAAAACATTAAGAATGAAGAAGGACAGACATAACTAATTTTAGTTTTAGGATTAAGAATGGCACTCAGAATCGATGTCGCTTATCTAGGACCATTTATGCCCAAAAGCTTGCTTATGAGTTAAAGAAGCGTTTATTAACAATAACAATAGACACATTAAATTAACTCTGTATTTACAGGTCGCGTGTCTGGAACGGTGTACACTCAGTACTTTAAGGCAGGCGGGGGCTTTTGCCTTCTTTTCTCCACAGTCGTGGGCATTATCCTTGCTCAAGTTGTCACCTCAGCCGGTGATCTCTGGCTTACTTACTGGTAACTATAACTTGCATATCCATGCCTCATACACATGCTGGACGTAGGCCTGCCCCAGGATACTGCCATAAAGGGGGATTTTGCCCATTCACCACACTGGGCAGGCGGGTTGGTGACCGCAGTGTCATTTTCGGACTGTGTACCTGACTTGTTTTTTATTTGAATTAGGTATCATCGTAATAGAAATGGTTACAAAGCTATTTACTGCGGCTATCTTTATGCAATTTATTGATAAAATTTTATTGTTTTGGTATCAATAGTAGATACCTAATACTCGTATATATGCGTTTGCCAATGACTTGAATCTCGTATTGCTTATTTCAGGATGAACATAATAGAAGCGACATATATAGAAAGAGCAGAAATGTTAGCCAGAATGAACGACTCAAGCTTATACAGCAACGGAAATGAAACCAGTGTTATACCGATGAGCACAAGATCCACTCTAGTGGAACCGTTAACCAATTCGACCGCCAACTCGACTGTCATCGGTACTCTGCTGAAGACTGCTGCAACGATGCAAAATATAACCGCTAACAATGCAGATGATATTGATCACTCCTATTACATCTACATTTGGGGCGCTGCCATACTTGCTTGTATTGTACTCACTACGGCCAGGTATGTATGTAGGTAGTATGTGTTGTTAGATAAGTATTTTAAGATTAGACGTATTTAAATATATAAATTTGGAAATACGTGGGAGCGAGCACAGCGAGCGTACCCAGCCAACGATCATGCAAGCACGAAATCTACTAGAAAAGCTTTATACTTATAATCAAAAACGTTTTGGGTCTGCATATTGTTTGGGTCCCTATTGCCCTATTTTGGTACAAAATTGGTTGTACATATTGTGGTACAAAAATTAATGAACAATTCTACGTATTTTAACAGAATCCTCCCATGAAACATTAAATTGGCCTATCTTGTATTATTTTCTGATACCAGGGATTGGTTAGTGCCAGTAGACAGAACTCGTCAAGACAAGGGCGGATCCAGCTTTGGCGTCAGGAGGGGGTCACATAGTCGTGGTCAAGTCAAGAACTTATAATTTGATTTTGATAACAATAAATACAAGTAAAAAGTAGGTATTTTATTAATGTACTTAAAAAAATTATTCTTTACTTGAAAAACTTAACACAACTTGTACATATACACGTACATATTGCCAACTTCTCTTGAACATCCAGAGAAGCACTATCACGCACGGAATGAGGCAGCCGAATTTATATTCCATAACCGTGGTGAATGATTTGTCATAACAGATAGAGGTATGTCGAGGGGTATGACGCAAAACTCCACAAAGGTGGTACGACAAGGGTTTCTAACAGAGTCTAGCTAGACCGGCCCCCTGAATACGTAAAAGCAATAGCAAAGCCGAAGCAAAGCGATAGCAAAAATTGTACAATATTCGCCTTGAAATGTCAAAGTTCCTTTGTAATTCATTTTACGTAATACGAATTTAGTAACACGCAATGAGCGATTTTTGTACAATTTTCGCTATCGCTTTGCGTTTGCTAGTTAGGTGGGTAATAAGGGGGCAGGGCTGCCAGCAAATAAATCACGGGAATACAGTTTGGTATCTGGAATTATAAGAAATTTGGTCGCATTATACATTAAAGTTATTTATGTACAACTAGCTGTTGCCCGCGACTCCGTCCACGTGGACTGCAGAAAAAACAGCCTAGGTATGTGTTAATCCAGGGTGTCAGCTAACTCCATACAAAATTTTATTAAAATCGCTCCATCCCTTTTTAGACATAAAAAAGTAAGAAACATACACATGTAATAAGTAGTCGCCGGCATTGAATGTGTTAAAAAATGTATAAAGAAAATATTATAGCGCGAGCGGAGCGAGCGCGATATTTTTAGGGGTTTTTTCGCACACTATTGCCATTTCAAAACAACAAAAATTTCTCGATAATGCATGCTCTATCGAGAATTTGTGACGATCGCTAATGCATCATGGTAATGCTGATGCAGGTGAAGCAAACGATAATTATTAGCCATTTTCTACTGTTGAAGCTTCGATTATTTCTTTGTAAAAAATAGCATTTTTACTATTATATTTTATTATTCTCACACATGAATTTTGTGTTAGGCCAGAAGCCCCGTATCATTGTTAGGTAGGTATGGCTGATGCGGCACAGCTACGTCCCTAATACATAGAGCAGGATGCGTGGAGCAGGGCGGCTACATATGGTCCACCAAATTTTTTGCCAATTTATAAATGGCGTAATTGCAAAACATTTTATTATATCAAGTTAATCAGATTTCCCCTGACATAAAAAGTGTCCGGGTTTTATAGATGGCAGCCTTCTGCGGGCATCACATCTAAGTATATCCTACTACGTAGAAACAACTTCGAGAAAAGCAAGAGACGAACTCACGTTCCATTTCATGGCGTATGCGTTTGTATCGTATTATACGAAATGATCAAGGATACAATATACTGTCTGATTATACATATTTTGTATCCAATTATACGATCTGGCAGCCCTGAACTAGACGTTACGTAGTCGACAAGTGCGCGCAAGTGTGGCGCGGTAAAATTAAAAGTTTTTGTTTGCCATCATACAAAGTTCATCATTTACAGCCCTGAGAAGTCCACTGTTGGACATAGGCTTTCCCCAACAACCTCCACTCCGACCGGTCGGAAGCAGCCTGCATCCAACCGACGCCCGCGACCTTGGCCAGGTCGTCCGTTCACCTCGCGGGTGGCCTTTCCAAGCTGCGCTTGCCGATACGTGGTATCCAATCTAACTTTCCGACTCCATCGGCCGTCAGTTCTTCGAGCTATGTGCTCATTGCCACTTCAGCTTGCTGGACCGTTGAGCTATGTCGGTGATCTTTGTACAAAGTTATTACATTATATTAAATTAATTAAATATTGAAGGTACCTATGTAGCTACATAAAATCTGTACGGTGACAAAATATATAAATAAAATTATCATGGTCAATTAGTGGTCCACCTAAGTCCTGGAACCAGCTCAGGGGGGGGGTCATGACCCCCATGACCCCCCCCCTGGATCCGCCGTTGCGTCAAGAGCCAGATAAAACTGTCATAAAAAAGATACGTGTTATGTATTAGTAATAATGTTACTTCGTTTATTTCCCCTAGTTTACATCCTGTACTCAGTTGTCAAATCTATTTAAAAATAATAATATCTAAGTGCACCACAATCGTTATCAGCACACGTGTAGGTACCTATTAATACTCGTATCAATATTGTAAGATATAAATGCAATCAGGAATATTGACATAATATATAATACACATCCTTATTTATCGTCTATCTCATAGATTTAGATAACAGTTACTATTTCCCTGTAGGTATTAAGTTTAAACTGTCGTTTCATACATTTCTTACTTTCCTTCTACTTTCTTGATTTTATTGTGGCAACGTAGTAATAATTGCTTTCAGACCATAAGAATAAACGAAAGTAAATAATTCGGGTATTTCTAAAAGTAGAAGGCGCGACGTAATGTCTTTATAGGTATTTATTTAGTAGAAGAAGTAGAAATTACATTGTAACAATCTTATCATATTATCCTTACATATAAATAGTTTTGGGTCCAATGGTTCAGTAATGTAGATTCAAATAGATTGCGGGACATGCATAGGTAGGGAAGTCGTCGTCGTCGTCAGCCTATTGCAGTCTATTACTGGACGTAGGCCTCCCCCAGAGTACGCCACAAGGCCCTGACAGGGGTCTTACCTATAGTCACCACGCTGGCCAGGCGGGTTGGTGACCGCAGTCAGATTTTTGGACTATGTTGTCAGCGCGGGAAGCGCTACTGCCCGCATCCCGGTAACCCAATCGCCTCGTACGATACCCGCGGGCACGAATTGGGTGGTACAAATTTTACTCTGCCGGCACAACGCAATGGATTATAATTCGGTTGTTTTAAATAGATAGAATGATTCCAGACAAAGGTCTGAAAAACTAGGGACACGCCTCGGCTTTGCACCAACGCGAACGAAGTCTTGGGTGCCTAGTTAATTATTATATGTACCTATGAGGAACAATAAAAAATCTTTATTTCTTTCGACCTTATATTCTGGAGCAGCCTGTATTATTGTCGAATTAATCATATCGACGAGATATAAAGTTGTCAGAAGGAGCCATCCTTTCAGTTTCGCCGATGTTATCGCAAAGGAATAAAGGCACTCTTTGTTGCTATTATGTACACTGATATGGGTTAAATGTTACTCGATAGCGATACTCTGATTCAAAGGTTACTCGGGATAGATAGGAAGCTTCATAAGTGTAAAGAATAATATTATATTACTAAACTTTAGGAGGCAGGCATCAACTACACACTTATATTTATAAATATATTGCGGTAAATATAGGTAACGACCTAATGGTTATTTGGCGAAAGCGGATATTAATTTATTAAGCAGTTACCTATATTATATCTACAAGGGCTAATTCATCGGTCAGAAACGTCTATTTGAAGGATAAAGTAGATACTGTCTGTATCTTAATCAAGTTTAATAATATATAGCATCTATTTATTACTATTTGTCTATTTAAATCTGTCCCATTGATTTTACAATGAACTCATGAATCTACCCTAAATAAAGCATTGTGGGAAAAGCTTGCAGTTCGTGATTATTTTAAATCACATATTTGTAAACGATATGTCCGATAAAAACCTATTAGAAACGTTTGCTAAGATAACTATGTGAAAATGTGTCAATCTATCTATACTTTATTTTAAGTAAAGAGTACTTATGGTCCACACAGTATATTACTTTTCCCAGTCTCTGTCTTGTCAACTGGTATTTCTTATCAAGTATCTCACGCGATAACAGTTGTATATTAGATACTGCGCCTGGAAAATTTCGAAACTCTTTAATATTGCACAAGATTACTTTGTTATTTTTTATTCGATCAATCAGTATAACATAATTGACACAACAAATAAAAAAGGCCGTAGGTACTATATCGAATCTCCCACAAATTTCAGCGCCTAATATACAGGAAAAACATTTTAAAAAATCCTATAAAAAAAACCAACGCAAACACAAGAGACCATAAGTACAATGCGCGCGACTACGTCAAATAAATTATTAAAAAATTACTAAAATCGTTTCCTAGCATTTTTTTTGGCGTAAACTTTATTTGTTGTTTAGAGTACGTACCCCTCGTAAACGGGAGCAACGATAAAACAACCTGTATATTAGGGCTCATGATGTGGTATACTTATCTCTTTAAAATACATATGCAGGTACATTAGGGTTGATTCCGGCAGTCACACTTAAACCTAAACCTAATCTTAGTCAAGTCTATAGCTCTCTCCGTTCTTAACATAAATGGCTGAGAGAGAAAAGGACAGGTAGGACATATTTTACGTTTAGGTTTAAGTGTGACTGCCGGAATCGATCATGTTAAAGGTGTAAATTATGTTTCAGGTCACTTCTGTTCCTTTGGGTGTGCATGCGCAGCTCTATCAAGCTACACAATCAGATGTTCGGTAACATACTGGCAGCGACGATGCGGTTCTTTGACACCAACCCGTCCGGACGTATCCTCAACCGCTTCTCCAAGGACATGGGTGTTATTGACGAAATCTTACCGCGGATTTACTTGGACAGTATACAAGTAGGTTAAATATTTTTATAGTGTTTTTTGTAGTAAATAAATGATAAACAAAATGGGAAACATAATAGCATTTAGAATTGACATTATCTTGATATTCGCCGAAATTATGAGATATTATACTTACTTCTTACGTAATATGGATAATATCTAATACCCGGTGATCGGGGATTCACTAGAATACAACAGCTGCATCTCCTACCCTGTATGCCGTAAAAGTTAACTAAGAAACTCGGGCATTCTCTGAGGCGGTACGCTAGCAACCTGTCACTGATTCATAACATCTGCCCCCGATAAGTTAAACGTAGCTGTGGGAACTTCCTTATGATCCTGCACTTCTAACCCATTTCGGGAACACAGATGTGTCTGTATATTTAGGTATGTATGTAATGGATATCGTAAGCATTATACAGGGTGGTTTTTGGTCGTCAACGTTCCCGAAAACTACGGAATCTCCTCATCATCACGATCATTTTTCTCCATGTAAGCACACCTGGGAAGTGTCTGGTTTCCAAAATATTATGGTCCAAAGTTAAGTAAATAGACTGCGTTTTCCTGCATAAATGCACATTGACGCGTGTAGCAAGATTTTTTTCACGAGAATTAATCTGTATATGAAAAAACTAGCATAAATACTGGACACTATAAATTTCACTATGGGTGCTAAGTGAATGCTTGAACTTCCGAATTGTAACGCCTAATACAATTTCAACTATAAATTTCGCCCAATCAAGTAATTTAAAAAAAAACTACAAAAAAATTTACATCGTTTCCCAGCATTTTTTTTTTTGGCGTAAACTTACTTTATTTGATGTATAGAGTACGTACCCTTCGTTAAGGGTGGCAACGAAAAAACATCCTGTATTATCTTATCGTCGCACATAGATTTTCCTATGATTCTGTCACGTATTTTGACTTTGGAACAGAATTAATACTAAACTTTCTCGCCGTGTTCGGTTCAGATCTTCATGGTGATGACGGGTATCCTGGTGATGGTGGCGATAGTGTCTCCGTACATGCTGCTGACGACAGCCCTCTGCAGTATTCTCATGTATGGGTGGACGGTCATTTACCTCAACACCGCGCAGGCTATCAAAAGGTAGGTCTAGTAGGAGATATAGTATGTATGTAAGTAACTTACTCGTACTATACTTAGTTGCCCGCTTGCTTTGTATGCCTGTGCATGCGAGATTCATTAGAATATATCAGCGGCATTTCCTTCCGTGCATGTCGGCTAAGGAATATAGAGGGTTCTTTCAGGCGATGAGTTAACAGCTTTATTATTGAGTCACTGTCTTAATTTAGGTTTTATGGAATGACAGAATTTAACATACGTATATAACCTCATGCCTATGTCCTGTATAGGGGTAGAGACTACATGATCTCCATTAAGAACGTTCCAAACATACCTCTTTCGCCTCGTCCACATTCATTAAGATTTAATTATTTAACTAATCTTTAGATAGGAATAAACATACTGCCTACCTATTTAAATTGAAACTGCCTATTTAGCCTGATGATGATGATGATCTCCGACCGTATTTCGGCCAAGGCGACCAATCTCTACGGAGATCGGTCAGGTACGCAGGAGATATTATATTATCTATTTAGCCTATAGAATGATTGGTTGTAAGTACCTATAAGTTTTTCTAGATCTTAATTTTCCCTACGGCGGGATAAGCACGAACATCTTGATAGCTAACGCTAATCTAACGCTTGCGTCCAACTGTCAAATCACATTTATTTATTTCTTTATTTCTTTTTACACACCATATTTACAGGTAAACTTAACCTAATGCGATTAAGCATCTACTTAATTATAAATAATCTACCTCTCTGATCTAACCTAAACCTAATAATTTTCATAAAATTAAAAATCATTGTGACTACACATAGAATTTGCTAGCGAGTCGCTAGCGTTACGCCGCGTAAAAATGTTCGTGCTTACCCCACAATTCTAATATATAGTTATAATCGAAACGTAACGTCTCTCAGTCCTAGTTAATCTTAAAGTGTATGACCCTATATTAATTTCAATGCTTGTTTCAGAGTGGAAGGAGTGACCCGTAGTCCAGTATTCTCTCACTTATCGGCCAGTATGGCAGGCCTGTCGACGATACGATCAAGCGGCGCACAGAACATGCTCGTTCAACAATTTGACGCCAAACAAGACATACATACGGCGGCTTGGTTAGTACAGACTGTTGTAACGAGTAATACCCTGTTCCTGATTAGGTAATTATGTCTATCGCAAAACGTCGAAAAAATTTCAATAATTGATTGTCAAACATATCACAAATAAATACTATACAGGATGTTTGTGACAGCCAGGCAAATATTGATATGGCGACTTCAGATCATGATTCTGAGGCGAAAACCACTGAAAATTTTCGCAAGAAAATCCAATTTATTTTTTATTTTTCCAGGAAAAAGAAAAAAATAGTTTGTAGTTCGTTTAGGTAGGCCTTAGATAATGACCTAAAAACAAAATTTTGGCCGATGGGTGATTTTCAAAAAAATAAAGGTACGCCCAAAAGGTTAAATTAACTGATCAACCCCAATGGATAGTCACAAGTCATCCAAAAAACAGCAATGTATCACATAATGAACAACAAGCCCATTTAACTAGTCACAGGATCGCCCGATACTAATAAAAAAATACATTACCTGCGAGTAATAACACTGGCGTATAACTCAAAACAATGGTACTTGTTCAGTATTTCAGTATTTGCCTGGCTGTCACACACATCCTATATACATATAATAATATCAACACAATTTAATTTCTATGAAAAAAGAAGAGCAAGTAAATATGTATGAGTCTATACCCATTATTTACCTTGTTTACCTGTACTTGATTGTTACGTCAGTGTTGAATTGTATTTCGAAGGAGAATTAAAATAACAGATGTTATATTGCCATGCGGAATGTGGTCCTACGTAAGTTAGAGGCTTTCATTCTAATACAATAAATTTGAATGAAATAAATTTTGATTACCGAAATGTTCTGGGCCAGAACTTCTGGCGCTTGGCATTATGACGTTACACGAGAATTTGAATAAAGCGAAAAATTTAATTATCATAACTTCAAAAACCCTAGCTTGATTTAAATAAAATAAAATATGGTTTTTAATAAAATAAAATATAGTGATTTTCTCTTCGGGGGCAGGTAAGTAGTTAATATAGCCACATACAAAGATCATAAGTATAATACATTTTCTATTGTATTTTCAGGTACTTAACTTTGGTTACGAATACTGCATTCTCAATTTGGCTGAGTCTTATATCGGCTCTCTACGTGGTCATCGTGGGATACACGTTCCTTTTGAGTGACGACGGTAGGCTTTATTTTTATTATTCTATTTACTTAAGCTGCATTTTCATTAAGGGGCCATTTATCAGGCCAGTATGTTGACATAGAAATCAGTTTTATTGGGTGTTGATCCTAGATATCTGATTTTATGACAAATAGAGTATGTACCTCTATTTACCTACTGGTAGTAGATAGTAGGCACGTCAACATTGTTTATAATCTGTGCTATAGAACCGGTAGATAGCTTATTAGGTACCCTATTCACGATGCATGATTTATGATGCAGTCGGAGCTTTACCTATGGCCTATGCACAGATTTGGGCCTATGGTGCACCTTGATATGACAATGAATAACAAAATATCGATGTTGGTTTTTAATTTATGGATGTTCGTACTTCCAAAGATATGATGGTACCTCTGATACCAGACTTTAGTTATCTTAGTGTGACACCAAATTAATATGTAAATACTTAAATATATTTATATTTTAGGCACAACAAAGTCCGGCAACGTCGGCCTGGCCATCAGTCAAGGTCTCATCATGGTGAACATGGTGCAATACGGCATCAAACAGATCACGGACGTTATATCTCAGATGACGAGCGTGGAACGAGTCGTGCAGTTCACGTCACTTCCGCAAGAGGACACTTCCGGTCCGCCAGCGCCCGGAAACTGGCCCACACGCGCCAAGATTGTCTTTAAAAACCTTTACTTGAGATATAGCGTGGATTCCGAGCCTGTGCTGAAGAATCTTAATATTACTATTGAGAGTGGATGGAAGGTAAGCAAAACAGTTTTGGTTCGGTTTCGTCAGCCTATTGCAGTCCACTGCTGGACGTAGGCTGCCCCCAGAAACGCAACAAGGCTCGATCTCCCGTTTCTGCCATCCAGTCACTACCGGCCGGTAGTGACCCCTGTTATCTTTTGGTACTAAGTGTAAGATCAAAAGCTCTTGTACCGTCGATAGTGCGGCCGGCTAGTACCGAAGTACTTCATCACGTAATTTGACGAACGCACGAAAACGAATTCTTCCTACCTCGATCGCGATAAAAAGTATGTAATATTACTTTGTGTAAGCCGGGGCGTGGTTGTACAGTCACACATTAGGCTATTGCAGTCTACAAGGCCACTGCCATATGTTTCTGCTTGTAGTCACCATGCTGGCAGATAACCGCATTGTGATTTTCGGACTGTCTAGTCAAACCTTTAATCGCCTTTTACGACACCCACAGGCCGACATGGGGTGGTTCTATTCTACTCTGTCGACACCACACGGCATGATTATATGTAATACAATACTTATATGTATGTATAGGTGGGTGTGGTCGGACGCACGGGCGCCGGCAAGTCGTCGCTGATATCTGCGCTGTTCCGACTGGCGCCCATCGACGGACATGTTTACATCGACGATGTGGACACGGAGAAAATCGCGCTCAAGGTAATAAATACACCATGAATCAAAACACAACAGGATTAGAAACCTAGTACATTTTCATACATAGGTACCCTAAACATGGCGGTATTCCCATAATGGGGCAGCCACAGATTACGAAGGGAAGCCAATAGCTACATTTATAACTAGGGGACGCCCGCGACTCCGCGTGGACTGTTGGAAAAACAAAATTTCGAAATTATCAGGGATAAAAACATTTTCCGGGTTAAAAAGTAGCCTTCCTATATGTTATGTGGGACCTGTCACAATATATTTCTGAAAACTGCATCGAAATCGGTTCAGCCGTTTCTGAGATTAGTGTGCACAAATATCGATACGTTACACGACAAATTGCTAGCTTATTACATAAAAGGCCGCCCCTGAAGTACAGCTCTTGCATTCTAAAGCCTGCAATACATGTTGGCCCAGCCTAGCCGAGAACGCTAGAGGTGAGGTATAAATATTGGAATAGGTATGTGGATTAGGTATTTTTAAATACTAGTCGGTACCTAATACAATAGTATTCTAATGATATTGTAGTATTTATGCTAAATAATAAAATTGAATTTCTTTTATGCTGTTTTGGGAGTGAAAAAAAAACGTATAATACTACAGCTGCTTCTGTTCCCGGGCATACTGTACAAGTCATTGGAGGTACAAGAGGGTCTTGGTGTTTTGTAGGCGATGGGCTGACCACCTGTTACTACTAACCGAACTTGTACATCTCAACTATACCCTCAAAATTGGTCAGAAGTGGCACTATGTGGTTCTATCGGCCCTTGGTGCTCTGCCTACCCCGTAATGGATAAAGGCGTGATTATATGTATGTATGTATGTAATAAAATTGAAACTTATAGTCTAAGCCTTACGGTTGATTTCTCTTAATGAGATGATATTTTATGCAATACCTAACACCTAATACATTGTATTAGGTACCGACTAGTATTGAAAAATACCTAATCCACAAATCCACATACCTATTCCAATATTTATGCCTCACCTCTATCGTTCACTCGGCTAGGCTGGGCCAACATGTATTGCAGGCTTAATGAAGTCCCGCATCAGAAAATGGTCATCATTGTTTACCTAAACGTAGTTTTATTATAATGAAAAATATGTTATAGGAATTGAGATCTAAGATCGCCATCATTCCCCAAGAACCAGTGCTGTTCTCCGCAAGTTTGCGGTACAATATGGATCCGTTCGACAAATATACAGATGCTGACATATGGAAGGCTTTAGAACAGGTAATAAGAAGTGGGATAAGTTGTACTATATTGTACAGAAAGCGACAGCCAGGCAAATATTAATATGCCGACTTCAGACTTTAATTCCGAGGCGAAAACCACTGAAAATGTTCACAGGAAAATTCCAAAATTTTCGGACTTTATTTTTATTTTACAGGAAAAATATTGTGTAAGTAGTTCGTTTAAGTAGATAGACTTGATAACAAAATTTTAACCTATGGATAATTTAAAAAAGTTGCGCCCGAAAAAGTGCAACAAACTGATCAACCCGAATGGAGTCGCAAGTGATCCAAAAAACAGCAATGTATCACATATAATTATAACCAATAAGCCCCGATACAATTGGCGCGGAAAGCAAACATTGCGGATAATCAAATTAAAAATGCATTTTCTGCAAGTAAATAACATTGTCGTGTAACTCAAAACAATGGTAGGTTCTGTATTTGCCTGGCTGTCACACATACCCTGTATAATTTTGCTAGACGCACTACTAGCGTCTGGTTACTCTATGGAATAAGCGGTATCTCGTTGTAAAAGCTGCAGACAGATTTATTCCTTAGGTAGTGGAGTTATTCCACTGATAAGTCCTATCTGACTATTGATAAATTCAATATCTTGCTATCTGTAGAATAAACGCTATCCGTCTGTTGGGGATTGAAAAATTAGCTCTAAGTATAATCTATCTGATAGAGATATTGATATATAGAGATACGATAAATAAATATATCATAAATTTATCTACATTGTATAATTTTGCTAAACGCACGCCGTACGAATCTAACAAGCAAACGCCGTGCTCTCTCGTAGATGTTCGCAATAGAAAGAGCTATGCAATATATATTGCTGTAGAGGAAAATATTCCTTGGAGATTTTTTAAAAATACTTACCAAATATTTTTTTAAAGTAGTCAATATAGTAGGCAATAAAAAGTCGCCTAATATAGGATCCTTGAGTTGTGACCTACCTAGAATAATTTAAAACATTTAAAAGCATAAAATACTCCTTATCTGTTGGAATAATGCAAGCTTAATAGGATTAACAAGACTATTTATTAATAGAAACAATAATACAATTTTAGATAGCTGACACGAACACGTTATATATCTTGGCAGTGTTTTTTTTTTTTATTAGACGAAGGAGTTTTCATTTTTTGCGTCCTATATTTCAACACCCTCCTCTGGACGCAAACCCATTGCTACAGTGAACGTTAGGTGTTTCGGCCGATGCAGTCCTTTAGTAAAAACATCAGCCATCATGTCTTGAGTATTTTTATAGCATACAGTGACTTGCTTCTTAGCAATACGTTCTCTTATAAAATGGTAACGTACATCAATGTGCTTGCTTCTTGCATGGTAGATGTCATCACCTGAAATACTGATTGCGCTCTGATTATCACAAAACATAACAATTGGTATACCTGTCATTTTAGGCCAGAAATCTTCCTCCAATTGTTTAAGCCAGATAGCTTCCTGTATTGCCGTGGCCAGTGACATATACTCAGCCTCAGTCGAAGATAAGGCTATTGTAGGTTGTCGTTTGGAGCACCAACTTATAGCAGCGCCCTGAAACATGAAAATATACCCAGAACAGGACCTTCTATCCTCAGTATCTGTTGCCCAATCAGCGTCACAGTAGCCAAATATATTTGCATCATTTTTATGGAAAGTAAGTTTCAAATCTTGAGTTCCTTTTAAATATCTCAGCACTCGTTTAGCTGCTATCCAGTGTTGTGCTGTAGGCTTATTATTAAATCGACTCAATTGGTTTACTATGTAGGCTATGTCAGGTCTGGTGCCTTGTGATAGATATAAAAGGCAACCAATAAGCTCTTGATATGGAATATCTTTTACTATGTCATCATCATTTTCTGCCTTTTTTAGTAGCAGATTTGCTTCACATGGTGTACCTACTGGATTGCAATCATTCATCTAAGGAAATTGTATTCAAATTTAGGTTACGTGTTATTTTAAAACTAATACAACACTTTGCTTCTCCCAAGTCTTTCATGTGAAATTTTGTACTAAGCTTCATCTTTATCATTGTGACAGTTTCTTCATTGTTAAAGAAACAGAGCAGATCATCAACATAAACTGTAATTATCAATATATCTTTTTCATCTACTATGCGATGATATATACATGGATCTACTTTAGATCGTGACATTCCAATTTCCAGTAAAACTGTATTGAGCTTTTTGTTCCATTGTCTACTAGCTTGTTTGAGCCCATAAATAGATTTATTAAGTAAACACACTTTATTACCATCTTCAAAATATGGAGGCTGCATCATATAAATATTTTCTTCAATATCACCTTGTAGAAAAGCAGTAACTGCATCCATCTGGTGAATTTTCAAATTATACTTTACAGCCAAACCAAACACATATCTTATTGATGTGTATCGTACTACCGGTGCATAGATTTCATGATAGTCTATACCCTTTTTCTGTTTGTAACCTTTTATGACAAGTCGCGCCTTTAGTCTGGAAACATTTCCGTTTTCGTCTGTTTTAGTTTTAAAGACCCATTTGCATGGAATTGCCTTTTTGTTTTGTGGCAGGTCAACTAACGTCCAGGTATTGTTACCTAATAATGAAATATATTCCTCTTTCATAGCCTTTTTCCACAGTTCTGCATTTTCGCTGTTTAAAGCATCAGAGACAGTTTGTGGATCCTTGTCTAAAATGCTCATGACAGATTCGCTACACATACACATCAAAGAATTTTGTTGACTGGCACTTATAGTGTCATCTCGATGCCTTGGTCGAAGTGACATATGAAATTGTGAAATATCATGTGTAATATTATTTTCAGGATTATAAGTCTCATCTTCAAGATCTGAATAGTGAGAACTTTGTGATGTAGTCAGATCAGAGCTTGATGATGCTCTTTCCAGTTCATTAATTTCTTGGTGATCTGTAACCAACATCGTATTATCTTCGGGTTCAAACATAGGTAAGTAAAACTTCTTATTTTGTTGTTTTACAGGTAAGTTTAACTTCACATTTTCTTTAATTTTATTTATTCTTCTATGTATGTTTATATTTTCATTTTCTTTTTCAGGTGCAGATTCACTACTAATCATCTTCTCTTTTTCAGGAACAGAATCATTATTAATATTTACAGGAACAGATATATTACTAACTATATTCATTTTTTACAGATGCTTCAAGAAATATGACATCTCTGCTTGCTACAGCTTGTTTACTTTTAAGATCTATGAAACGATAACCCTTTACACAGTCACTATATCCTACGAATATCAACTCTCGAGATTTAGGATCTAGCTTTTGACGCCGTTCTTTAGGTATGTGTACCATTGCTTTGCATCCAAATACTTTAATATGGCTTAAGTCTGGTTTTTTACCAGTCCATACCTCTTCTGGAGTTATGTATGAGAGAACTCTCGTCGGCGTGCGATTTATGATGTGTGCTGCCGTGATCACCGCTTCACCCCAGAAGTTGTTCGGCAATTGAGCATTTAATACCATACATTTAGATCTTTCTATTAGGGTTCGGTTCATACGCTCACTTAGACCGTTTTGTTCCGGTGTGTATGGATTAGATGTCTGGTGTGATATACCAAATTTCTTCAGGTAAGTATCAAAGCTTCTATTCACATATTCTGTCCCGTTGTCTGTTCTCAGTTTCTTAATCTTCTTGTTAAGTTCATTTTCAACTCTGTTTTTATATTCTATAAATTTATTCAATACATCAGCTTTACTTTTAATTGTATATACATGTACTTTACGTGAAAAATCATCTATGAAAGTCACAAAGTACCTGGCACCTCCAAGTGATGCAGTCTGCATCGGTCCACACACATCAGAGTGGATGACTTCTAGCAACTCAGTTGCTCGGGAGCCTTCACTTGGAAATGTCTGTCTAGTCTGCTTTCCTTCAATACAACTTATGCATGATACTTTTTCTTTTAACGGAGACAATTTTACACCAGTAGTACAATTAGGACTTTTTTCCATATCAGTAAAGCTTAGGTGACCCATTCGTTGATGCCATAAGTAAGTATCATTTTCAGTAATGGCGGGCATAGCTTGAGCATTTTCACATATTACATTTAGTTTATACATGTCATTTATCAAGGAGGCATTGGCTATGTGTTTACCGTTTCTATTTAATATTTTACAACCATTATCATGAAACTGTACATTGCAGCCACTTTTTATCATTTTGCTCACTGATATTAAATTGGTGGATAAGTCAGGTACATAGATAACATTTCTCACCTGTATTTTATTTATTTTTCCCTGTGTGTCTGGAATCTTAATAGTTACATTACCACAGCTTTCCACTTTGAGAATCTTATCATTAGCAATTCTGATACTTGTTACAGGTGGTGCGGTTTCATCCTCCAGCCACTCCTTGTGTGTTGTCATATGCATTGATGCACCGGAGTCAACAAACCAGTTTAGGGAGTCCTTTGCTGTGGAGGCTGAAAAAGCTGCAATAAAACCATTATTTTTATTATCTGTTTTATTTTTTTTATACCAACAATTTTTGCTCAAGTGCCCGTATTTGTTACAATGGTAACATCGTGGTCCCTTTGATTTATTTTGCCCATTTTCTACATTTTTAGTGTAATGCTTCTTGGAGTTTGAGTAAAATGCGGTTGTGTCCACTGTCTTTACTTCTTGTAATAACTTAGTTTTAATGGAATCGGCACAAATTTTTACTCCTGAACTCTCTAAGGCCATAATCATGGGCTTGTATGTGTCAGGTGTTTTTTACATTAATACAATAATGTTGTATTATTTAGGCATGGGACGGCCCATAACCTGTTGGAATAATGCAAGCTTAATAGGATTAACAAGACTATTTATTAATAGAAACAATAATACAATTTTAGATAGCTGACACGAACACGTTATATATCTTGGCAGTGTTTTTTTTTTTATTAGACGAAGGAGTTTTCATTTTTTGCGTCCTATATTTCAACATTATCTCCGCTAACAGGTGGAGTTGAAACACAGCGTGACATCTCTTTCTTCCCCGGTGGCGGCGGGAGGAAGTAACTTCAGTGCGGGACAGAGACAGCTGCTGTGTCTCGCGCGCGCTGCTCTCGCACGTAACAAGCTCCTTGTGCTGGATGAGGCTACCGCTAATGTTGACCCAAAGTAAGCATTGTAACAGTTATAAGTATTTATTTACAAGATAAAATCGATTATCATTTCAGGTAACTAAAAACTCGCTATCGGATGAAGCATTTAGGATTTTAGAAAAGTTGTAGCTCAGTTGGTTAGAGCAAAAGCACGGTTTGCGAGAGGTCGTGAGTTCAAATCTCACTCGGGTGAAAAAAAAAATTTCTTTATAATACTTATAATATACAACTTTTCTAATTGATGTGGAGTAACTTTACTCATAATTAACTCGGACTAGGACGTACTGTACGCATATTCGCTATTCCTAAGAAACAATGAGAAATGATGTTTGTTACTCTTTCACTCATAACCTACCTATCGGGTTTTGGTGAACCTTGGTAGTTTATACAAAGAATAGCACATACTTAGGCAAACACCCAGGCGAAGTCGTGGGCGACCGCTAGTTCTATTAATGTATTTATTTTAACCCGTTTGCAGTACGGACGCGTTGATCCAGAAGTCGATTCGCAAGCACTTTGCGGACTGCACCGTCCTCACTGTGGCACATCGACTGCATACCGTGGCCGATTCGGACAGGGTTGTCGTAAGTACCTACATATTACTACACAGGCTATACTGTTAACTTATACAGTGTGTATAACTATAGGGGTATGGTTATCGAAATGTTGTAAAGATAGCCCACTATAAAGAAACATTCACAAAATTTGAGACTCGAAATCACATGTTTATTTTTCCAGATAGTATGGAGAATTCCTAAACAATCCAGGAATGTCCACACAAACTTGACAAATAATAATTCGATTTCCCTATCCTTATATGCTGCGTGTCAGTGCAACTTTCTGAAGTCATGATAGGATGGTTTGGTTTGTCTTAAGATGTGGAGCTCCATTATCACTGTGATGTGCCTCTTTTGGGATACCCTGTATAATTCTCTAACGATTTTTGTGTTGAGATTTTTAAAAAATAGCGCCAGTAGTGTCACCTTATATAGTGGGGCTCAAATAGAAACTTAATAGGCTTTGGGCGTAATATCTAGTTTTTGATTTCGGAATAGTGCAATGTATTATCTTGCATGCTAGGTGCTCGGGTCTGGTTTCTCGTGGCGATTGTAGTAAGTGCAAGTGCCTGTTTTCGCAGTTATGAGTTATCAGATCCGAGGGTCAGTGGAGGGTGTAGGGCCCGGTGGTGGGCGCACCCAGTGAATGTTTGAACTACCGAATTGTAACGCCTAATACAATTTCATTTAATGATCAGATATCTAAAGGATTTCTAAAGGAACAGCCAATTTCTATAACTGATCTTGAGAAATTTTTTGCATATCTCAGATTTAATCTTCAATTGTTTTCATACAAAATTTCAAATTAAGAATAAAAAAAACGAGATTCTATTGATCTCTCGTATTGAAATTGGCCGTTAGTTGATACTGTATATCTTAATCAAGTTTAAGAGAAAGACAGTGTCAAATTTATCCTACAGATAGGCTATCTGACCATTGGAAAATTCGGCCCTAAGATAATAAGTCCTTTATTAATAATCTCCAGGTAATGGAAGCAGGCCAGGTAGTAGAGATGGGTCATCCCCACGAATTACTGCAGAACCCTGACGGGCATTTCTCGCTGATGGTGGCACAGCTGGGCGCGGCCGCGGAACAGAATCTCCGGGAGATGGCCAAGAACGCGCATTTACAGCACATACGGTACGCCGACGCCGACGAGAAAGAAGGCCGATTTTAGTCACGCTGACGTGCGCTGACGGTCGGCGCTGATGGAGTCAATTTGTATGTAGTTACAGGTAGCCTTTTTGAGTCGCGCTGGATCGCTCAGCGCTGACGGCCGTACAAATTGACCCATCAGCGCCGACCGTCAGCGCACGTCAGCGTGACTCTAAAATCAGCCGAACACTGATCACAAATTAGACGTAAATAAATACGTAATATACCTTCGTTACTACAGTATCATATTGCATTTTGGTTATTAGGTAGTCTTGACTTTTATAGAGAAGAACGCGGTATGGCATCCCGAGATAACGGGGCTTAGACGGTCTAACAACTTGACGAGCTACAGCGAAATTCGTGAAGTTAAAGAAACATTTCCTACAATAGTTAAATATTTTTTCGGTATTAGGTAAATGATGTGAAGTCTAACCGAAATTGGTGGAAAACTTTCGATAACGTTGCGAACTTCGCTCTCACTAGCCTACGTAATTTTATTGACATTTCTTAGTACAAATTGACAGCTGAGTCGGGCTACGGGATGGTATACCGTATTTTTTTGTAAGAATATTTTTTAGATCTACCTTTCTTTACTAGTAGTAGTAGTAGTAGAAGTATGTTCTAAAAGTAATATTCCGACAATCGCCGCCCGGCAGTAATTACACTACTTCTACCGTAGTAGGCCACGCCCCCTGCATTGTACGGTCGATTGTTTCGGAAAACTCCCAATATAAAACTCTATAATATGTATAGTTTCAGTTGACTGTTTAGATAAAAAAACCCCAAGGGGATGGCTAACAGTGATATTCCTATACAAACGTGATACCAAAACAATATTTTATTTGATAGGTAAACTATGCCTTATGCTATAACTTATATTATTAATCCAAATAACTAAATATTACAAAATACTATTTTTGTATTACTTTTGTATAGTAAATTCGTCAGCTCCTTAAGGTAGCCATTAGTTTTAACATGGCCATTGATTTTAATTCATATTGACAAAAGTACCTCAGTGGTAATAAAAAAAATAAAATGAATATTTTGTACATGTTATGTTATATTCAGAAACTCCAAAAACTCAAAAATTCAAAAACTCCTTCGATTTAACACTTTTTAGGTACTGTTAAAAAGTTACTGATAAAAGCCCTGTTTCACAAGCAAACAATATACCAGTGTGCTGCTATTTTATTATGACATAACGGTAACTATAATCACTACATATTATAAAACAAAGTCGCTTGCCGCTGTCTTTCCATCCCTATGTATGCTTAGCTTTCAAACTAAGGAACGGATATTGATGCGGTTTTTTTTAATAGATAGTGTGATTCACGAGGAAGGTATATAATGTATAACTAGGGACCCGCCCCGGCTTCGCACGGGAGTAATGCGTTCTGACGCGGGCGAAGCCGTGGGTGGCCACTAGTTATTTATAAATCTTTTTGATATGTGATTCGAATTTGTTGAAATGTATAAATAATATGCCTACCTACTTAGTTATTTGAGACACAATATTTATTTACTATGAAAATAGAGACTACTTTAAAAACTCAACATGTTAGCTTTTATAAAGTTCAATTGAAATAACTATAATATTTATTTTACTGTGATATGCTCATATTTTTATAAAATATACAAAACATTTCATAAGGTGCTGAATCCTAAAAATATGGATGTTTTTGGAACTAAAGTTGAAAGCAACTATTTTTTAACATTTTATAGAAAATTTGTTCCTATAACATATTTGTGTAGCAATCATACATGCTATAAATATGAGAATTATTGTCTTTAAAACTTTAGATGTAAGCAACCCAGTTAAAAAAAAACTATTTGTATACCTATTACCTACTTAGGCAGTAAGTTATTGTGGCCTTTTGTCTTAAATGCTGACATATAAATAAAATGTTAATAAATCTATTATAATTTTAGTGCAATATTTAATAAGTAACAATAACAACTCACTAAGGTCAACAAATACACTTGAGATTTTATTGTACTTAATTGGTAACTCCTTGCAATGACTAATAGTGATATACTATAATAATAATATATAGAGGGTAGGATGTAACAACTTAAATGTGTACTTAGAAGTTTTACAAAAAATTTACTTAAAGCATTCCATCCATGTATTTTATTGGAATAAATGTTGCCTTTGTAATAACTGAAATCGGAACACAATGAACAGTGTAATTTATTTAGGACATTTCTTTTAAAACAATAAATGTAATTATAAATGAAAACTCTTTTATTTTTCAAATGCATGGTCAGATATCTATGCCATTTTTGAATGGATACAACAGACTTTATACTTGGTAAGCCAGATTATACAGGGTGTAACAGAAAGGGTATGTTATGCGAAAAGCTATGTAAATAGCCCACTATAGAGAACCTATTTCCAAAATTTGAGACTCGAAAACACATGTTTATTTTTCTACATTGTATGAAAATTTCTCAGTTGTTTAGGAATTCTCAATTCAATACTATCTGGAAAAATAAACATGTGATTTCGAGTCTGCAATTTTGTGGATAGGTTCCTTTTAATGGGCTTTTTACATAGCTTTTCGCTTAACATACCCCTTTTGTTACACCCTATATAAATAAGGTGTACAATTGCTAAACAATATGTTTTATGGCAATTTTACACACTTTTTGGTTAGTAAAATGTTGCATATACAATATACCAGTTAATATGATAAGAACATGATGAAGATTTCATAATAAAATACTTTTACAACTCCACCTACTCCAATAAAGATCAGGTTTGTACTTAGCTGTGTACCACTGGCAACGGCTAATGCACAAAGTAAGAAAAATATTATGTTTTCATTACAATTCCTTTCCTTAGAGATCATAATTGAGAATTGCTGTCAAATTAATTGCACCTTCCCATTCCTTACTAGATCTGCTACTGGCTTATATTGTAATATGTGTTGTGACCCCTCTGAAACAAGATACATTTTTGTTATCACATTTTTTTACTGTTTTTTAAGCAACTATACAAACCATTCTCTCCTATGATCTGATGGTAGGTTTGCATTCAGTCAGCTAAAAACACCCATTAACTGAAATAGTATAGTATCTATTAACATCAACACAATGTGTTGACTTTGTGATCTCGAAAAGGAAAACATTCTAAAAAACCCTTCTGTTAACCCCCTTCTCAGGAAATACTAGATGTTATAAGCTTAAATATAATTGTTAATAAACCATACCTATGTAAGTAGGTACATATTTTGAAAGATTCTATAATACCCTAGCTCCCTACTTCTAATGTAATATAGCCAACAACTTACCTTCCAAATCTATTTCTTCATCCTGATCACCAGTTACATTTTCTAAAACAACACCATTTACAGTTTCGTTGGCTTTAAGAAAGACATGACTATTGAGATTTGGATAAACTGCCATTTTATTTGTTTCAAATGTTTGCATGTTTCCCGGTACTTTGCTCAAGACAACAGGTTTTCAAATGGGTTTCCATATTCAATAAATATTCTTGAGCATACTTATATTCAGATGGGGTCAGGTAACTTGAACCAGATTCTATTCTTTGCCTTTCTTCATTTAAAATGGGAATGCAATATTTTTCTATTTTACCTAGCCTTATTTTGAGATAATTACATATTATAAATTTTATTCTATTTAATTCCATTTTGTGAATAGAAGCTCGGAGGTCTGTCTTAGGCAACTTATTTATATTCTTCTCCATGTGTTGAATTTGTCCAAGCATGCACTCTACCATTTCATTGCAATGTGGAAGGATTTCAGGGGAAAGTCTTTCATTTTGCCAGGCACTTTGAAGTGTTTTTAATACAGTGTCTGCTGTGATTTCTTCTTCTTCGTCACTGATGTCGATATCATTTGTACTCATTATTTAGACTGTACGGTAAAAAACGTTATAAACTAAAAATAAACGAATACATATACAAAATTGGATGAAAATAAAAGAAATAAAATACAAAAAATTAACAAACGAAATAATTTTTTGACATTGACAGTGACATTCGAACAAAAATGTTTTGTTTTTAATTGTCGTCCGAAGAAATCATCAATTTATACATCCATATTTATTAGTCTTTATACATTACAAAACTTAAAATTAGGTACATCCCACAAAACTGCTTGCGCCGTTTGACTGTGGCATCCGTCATTAAATATACTTTATTCGTAGTTGCCTACATTATTCAAGTTTTCTTTTTGTTTTGCTTGTATTTATGATGATTTTTGTGAATTTATTCACTAAGCACCGTAAAACCGTTGGTCCTGCGCCTGATATCTCTCCGGTCGTGTCGGCTTTCCGTCCCATCGGACTATGAGAGTGAGGGAATAGAGAGTGCATCTGTGTTTGCGCACACACTTGTGCACTATAATATCTTCTGCGTACCTGGCCAATCTCCGTAGAGATTTGTCACCTTGGCCGAAATACGGTCGGAGATCATCATTCGTTATAGGTACCCTTAACATACATACATATATGTACCTACCTACTAGTAGTAGGGTTACTTAACTTTTACACTATCAGAGCAGCTAACACACACATCCTCGGTACATTTAACCGCTGCCTGCCACTACCTACCTATAATTTAATCCATTTAGTAAAAATACACTAAGCAGGTAGATATGTAGGTACCTACTTAGTACTTATTGACCTCATAACCATATTAGCCCATCATTACGCAGGTATGTACCTAACGGTATGAACATCGTCGTAATTACGTTAAGGGTAATTATGATAGTAGGTAGCAGGGCCGGCCCGCCCATACAGCGAACGGAGCAGTCGCTCCAGGCGCCAAATCCTAGAGGGCGTCTAAATGGTAAAGATATAGGTATATATTATTAGGAGCAAACAGGAGAGGCGCACTAATTGGATCTCGCTCCATTCTAAAATTTACTTCAGGCCGGTGCTGGTAGGTAGGATAGTACCTACCTACCTACCTATCAGAGAGTAGGTAGGTCTTGCCTGTCCTACCTGTTTTCATACTTGGAACTTGTTTAGGTAGCTAGTAGCTAATATATTGTTTTTGTTTATTCAGCGCAATAAGATAATATAGATCATAGGTAGTAGCAGACTAGGCTACATACTATCTAGATAAGGGCAGTAGTAGTACCACCATACTTTAAGTCCAAAAATTTGAGTTAGTTATATATTTCAAATCAGCGCATCAAGCTCTACAACATGATCTGACATAGTAATTTCGAGAAGCATAAGGGCAGTAAGTCTGACTCATCCTTAGTATTAAAGCAGTAAATTAAGTATAGTTACGTTACGCCCAAATTTGTGGCATAACTCCAAGATCCATGTTTTAAAGCTACTTCTGATAATCAGGTACTGCGGTTACAACAAGTGACGCTCGTTAATTACAAACCACGAACTGCTTAAAGTATCAGCAGTAACTTTACATGCTGTGGATATAGTAAGTAATACCTTATATTTTACGTGATTATAATGCTTAGCTTAACAGAAGTAACTAGAGAATATACTGTGATTATATTTAGATATATTTAATGAAAATTGAGTAGTCATTGCTCTAGGTTATCGACTGTAACTGTCCTTACTGTTTTAATAATAAGCAATTTGTGATATTTTGACCATTGGAATAGCTTCAAATATAAGTAGTAAAACTTTACAGTCCAGAATAAAATTACTCCATTTTGCAACCAAGTCTAGTATTTTCGGGATATCGGGGGTGAAGTGAGGAGAGTCTGTGAACAAATTTTCCAAATGTGAGTATGTTCATTGCAACGAAGATAGTTTAGTACCTGTGGAAATTTTTTAAGTTTTCTGTGTTATACACACTTTATTAACGAAAACAGTTACAATAATGCAACAATATAAACATAAAACATACATAAAAGTCACGCCTCTTTCCCGGAAGGGTAGGCAAAGATCACAGTTGATCTTTTCCATTTTCTAAAAATTTAGCTGGGCTGTTAAGGGTCCTGACAGGTTATCACCTCTTTCGCTCCGTCATCTAATTTCATGATATTCTTCCCCTTCCCGTGGGATGCACGTAATTTAATCATGTGTGCATATATTATTTATAACAGATAAATAAAATTGCCCGTTGTCCCCTTCCCGTGGGAGTGTCTGTAATATTAAAATAACCGCTTTTAGTAAATGCATATGGATGTATACACGGTACGTGAAAGAATTTTTGAAATCATATACCAAAATAACATTTGTAGGCAAAGATAAACTTTTAAGGGAGTGTAATCCAGGGCAATTACAGTGCATTGTTCCGGTTACAGTGGGAGTTTCGGTAAAAATGTGGAATTCCTGTTTGCTCCGTTCCCATGGGAATTTCCCATTCGGTTCTGAGCGTCACGTTTTATACGTCGCTCCAGGTCTTCCCTAATTTCTTCGCATCTGCGATGTTTGTACGCTGCCAGGTCTACTTAGGACGGCCATGTTTGCGCTTTTCCCTTGGGGGTTCCAATCCAGGGCTTGTCTCGGTATGTAGTTTTCCTCCCTTCGAAACGTGTGGCCAATCCAGTCCACTTGCGGCGTTTAATTTGCTGGTCGATTCGATTGTCACTTCAACATTCCCACAGCTTTAAGTTCGAGATTTGCTCGGGCCAGTAAATACCGAGAATATGGCGAAGACAGCGGTTGACTACGAACTGGAGCCGGTCCGATATGTCCTTGGTATCCTTCCACGTTTCCTACACGGTTTTAACATTAGGCCGGAATATCTTGAGCTTGACTCTCCTGGTCAGTTTCCGTGATTGCCAAACAGAGCGCAGCTGTGCGAAGGTCGCTCTTGCCGATTTTTTTCGCATTATTTTATATTTTCCTTTAGACTGTAATAATAGCACACAATGATTCTTGAAAACAATTGGGATTATTAAAACGCGTTTTGTATTGCTAAATAATAATATCTAATCTCAAAATCAATCAAAGTCGCCGCCATTTTGAACTTTTTAGCTAATGGTCGAATTGCCATGAAAATCGATATCTGACGGTCTTTTAAGTTTACAAACACATTTCCGATGTCAAAAATATTAAAAGTGGCCGCCATTTTGAACTTTTTAGTTAAGAACCGGATTGCTTCCAAAATCGACATCTGAGGTTCCTTGCAGTTCTCAAACACATTTCCGATGTCAAAAATATTTAAAGTGGCCGCCATTTTGAACTTTTTAGTTAAGGGCCGGATTGCCTTCAATTTCGATATCCGAGGTTCCTTGCAGTTCCCAAACACATTTACGATGTCAAAAATATTAAAAGTGGCCACCATTTTGAACTTTTTAGTTAAGGGCCGGATTGCCTTCAAATTCGGTATCGGGTTCCAGGCAGTTCCCAAACACATTTCCGATGTCAAAAATATTAAAAGTGGCCGCCATTTTGAACTTTTTAGTTAAGAGCTGGATTGCTCCTAAAACCGATATCTGAGGTTCCTTGCAGTTCCCAAACATATTTCTGATGTCAAAACTATTAAAAGGGGCCGCCACTTTGAACTTTTTAGTTAAGGGCCGGATTTTTTCAGGGGAACAGATACCTATGTATTTGGGAACTGCAAGGAAAGTTGGATACCGATTCTGTATATTTCTTTTGAACAATAACTGATTGAATGATTTACTCATGGCATTTTAAAATAAATATAAATAAAGTGGGTGCGTGTACTCCAGCAAATAGTAAACACATAATGTTCTTAGGAACATTTAAGTTTTCGTTACTTTCATCCTTATGACAGATGAATAAGGTGTTATTTCAAGTGCGAGTGATTGGCGGTTATGACATTACAAAATTAGATCATCGCGCAAGTCATAAAATTTTATTGCCTTCGGCCGTTGGTCAGAATATTTTAAATAATAAATCAATGCGCATTAAGTCGAATTCAGTTTATGCAGCGTGATTATTGTAGCAAATGTTTGCTTTTGGAACAGAAGAATCATGGAGTGTAAATCTTGAAAATATAAAATTAATAAAAATTTTAATATTTACTATTTTTTTTTTTCTTTTTATTTATATTTATTTAATCATGTGTGCATATACTTATTATTTATAACAGATAAATAAAATTGCAGTGTCTGTAATATTAAAATAACCGCTTTTTAGTAAATGCATATGGATGTATACACGGTACGTCATATACCAAAATAACATTTGTTAAAACTTTTAAGTAAATAGTGTGTTAATCCAGGGTGTCAGCTAACTCCATACCAAATTTTATTAAAGTCTTTCTGCCGTTTTTACGTAAATGAGTACGTACCCTTCGTTAAAGGTGGCCATCCATCGATACTCATAAACTTTCGCATATTATATAATATTAGTAGGAATCAATAATTATGTAATTGACATACTGCAGATAAAAAAATGAGCGACTCTATTCATTCCATATTTTACTATGTTCCAATTAGTACATACAGTTACGTCAAATGAAGAATTATAGAAATTAATTCAAAACAATTATGCTTTTATTCAGTTTGAAGTCGTATTTTGCCACAAATTCACAACATTATAAAACTTTTAACTAGTACTTATCGAAAATAGGATATGCCATCCTTTTTAAACGTAGTTGGAGTATTATTTTTGCACTTTTTTACGCATAACTTGGGCATGTTGACTCGATGACGTGGCGCGCGCGAGTATGCTTAGAGTGTATTTAAGCACAGTTTGAGCAAGACACATTTTATGCGTTGGTAAGGGGATGTCCGATGAGGTTTGTTTCTTTCTGCCAGCCAGCCTCAGAGAGGGTGTGGGAACATATGGAATATCAAACTCTCCAGCAGAATACTACTACATTCCCACTTTGACTTCCACGAAGAATTTGAAAGTAGCTTTCAACTCTGATGTAGGTAGGTACTGAAATCTTCCTCCTATTTTCCTATTGAAAAAACTTATGGTCAGAACTTATGTTTCATCATCAGACCATTCACTAGAAGATGATTTTATTTGAAAGAAATAAAATTTTATGAATTTTTAACTTTTCTTTATTTTTCAGAGGTTACCTTAATATCTTCATAAAAACCAAGTGGTTCAAGCAGTGGTCTAAATTCGACGGCATTTGTCTTGATCCTACTTCAATTTTACATTACATTCGTAGCACAAGATTGAGAACTTTTCTAATGTTTGTACTACGAGTTTACGAATTCGTAGCTAACTACGAATAGAAGTAATCCTGAGGAGAAAATAATATTGTATTGTAGAAAGTTCCTTTATCTACATTTCTTTTAAGTACTTACCTATTTATTAAGCAAAATCCTATGAAAATAGTCCAAATATTTGAGACTGCAAATCACATGTTATGATATTTGAGTTGTTTATGAACTCTCCAATCTCCACATCTAGAAGAACATGTTATTAGGATGTTGCTTAATAAGTAAGTAGGTATAGGTACCTAAAACTTCTTCTGTTACACCCTGTATTATTAAGTACCTACATTAGGAATTTGGACTTACCTTTTCCTGATAGATCAGTTTCTGTAGCTGGAAGAAATCTTTAATAGGTAATAACTCGATCGCCGTTGTAGATTTTGCATATTTTTCTGTTAAGTAACAAAATTATATAAGTACAATGAAGAACGTTATTTCTCAAGTAGCTGAAGCCAACCCTGTGCAAGACGCGTATAGGTAAGGCGTGTACCTAATATATTCACCTTCTTAGAGGGGCATATCTAATTATGAATATTGATTTTCCTGGTGACGTTTTCTCATAATCCTCGGAGTATGTATAAAAGCCCTGGCGAGTCACGCAGATGTCGAGTAGCCTCCGCAGCTTGGGCGCCCCGCAACGAGATTGGTTACAATACTAAAGACTGGAGTAGTTCGTACAACGATTTTCTTCAGTATTTTTGGTAATAACCATCTCGCGATCCCCTTATCCCTTAATTTTTTAGGTAAGTTTGAGTTTTTAAAAATTTATACGCATTTAAACTATGTCCATGTTTAAAGTAACATTTAAATTTTTTAAATGTTCTTACATACCCGAAATTGTTTAGCAATGTCGATAGCAATGGACCCCGGGCCGGGGTACGCGGCCCTGCAAGCCTGGGGTGGCCAGATGGCGGCCTACGGGGCCTCCAACCAGACCGTAGTGGACAAGGTATCACCGGACATGCTGCACATGATCGACCCTCATTGGTTAGTACACTAAATTGTTACATGCCATAATAATTAGCAAAGTAATGTTAACTTAATGAAAACCATTGAGTAACGTTTTAAATTACTTCAATCGAACTTTAAAAAAAAAATATTTATTTTTGAAGATTTTGTTAATTAGAAAACAAGATGTGTTTTAAAATAGTTTCGTGACAATTTTGTCCTGTCGAGTAGCGCGGGCGTTAAAGATTTTAGAATTGTACTCGTATGCAAATAACGCAATTTCTACAGAGAACACCCGATATAACTCTACCGCCAATATCATCATCGCATACCGTCATAGTCCTTTGTACCTACCTAAAATGAGGCATGTCTAACTAAGGTACTTACATATCTACCTATAAAAAGAGAAAGAAAACTTCCTTCCAAAAGGTTTTCATCTTTATTATCCCGTATACAAAATGGGGCGGGGCTAATAAGTATTGTTTTACAGGTATCAATTTCCCCCTATGAACCCACTATGGCACGGTCTTCTCGGATTCACCATTGGCTGCTTAGGATTTATCTCTATCACTGGAAACGGCATGGTTATTTACATTTTCACATCGACTAAGGTAAATATATTTACTTACAAAAAAAATATGATCATCAGGTCCTAGCTTGACTTCTAAACAAAATAGAAACAAAAGATAAAAATTAAATGTACCTACCTATATATTTTTTTTAGGACTTACCTAATATTATTTGTTACAGACTCTCAAAACTCCGTCCAACTTGTTAGTAGTAAACTTGGCTTTCTCCGACTTCTTGATGATGTGCGCGATGTCTCCGCCTATGGTAGTTAATTGTTACAACGAAACATGGGTATTCGGTAAGAATAAAACCACACAAATGCTTATACTTAAGAGTGAATTGCACAGACGTATTTTTTTCGCGGCGTCACTGAAAATGTGGTATTTTGTGGAATATTTCTGTGTATAGAATGTTTTAAGAGATAAAAAATAATTATCTACTCATTTCATATTTTGGTGGTCTGTCCACAATCTACTTTGATGTGTATTTTCATTGTTGAATGAAAAAACGTAAGAAATACGAACAAAACTAATATTATTTTCTGAACATATTGAGTTAATCTACTAATTAATACTATAATCAGGGTATTTGAACAACAGTTAAATTTATAAACACCGATAAAAGATCTGTCCGAGCGAAATACACAATTTTGGTGAAAATTATAAAAGGGACTCTATACATCCCTACGGTACGTTTCGAAGAACCAGGAACTTATCCCTATTTTAAGCATGTCTTGGTCACCCACCCATCGTGATCAGTTCTACTCCACGTGTTATAGTTTTCCCGTCAGAAATTTATGAAATCTTTTTCAGACAACTGCGACAGTTTTTTTGCAATATTGGTGTCTGAATTTAAAATATTGGAAAAACTTGTAACAGAATGAACTTTAATGTACAGTATAAGTAATGGGGACCTATTTCAATTAAAAGAGAAGCAAAAAGCGTAAATACTATATGTCATTAATTATTTACAAAAAACTACAAAATTGCAATTTTGGTGTGGCTATTTTGGTGGTATTACTGTATTCACCGAAATTGCTCTTGGGCACCAAAATTGTAAAATCTCCGCCGTCCATCGGTTCTACAACAGATGTGTCCAGAACACAGTCTTCTGCTGGATAACTGTTTCGGTCTTTGTCCATTAGCGAGATTCCGAGCCTTTCCATGACCTTTCCATAGCTTTCGGAGTGAAATGCAATCGGTGGGCCAGCCCCACCGTAAGGTTCCACGTTTTGGCTCCGTAAGTCATGACTGGTAGGACGTACTGATCGAACACCTTAGTTTTGAAGCATTGTGGCAAGGATGACTCAAAGATATGACGCAACTTTCCAAACGCTGCCCAGCCAAGCTGCACTCTTCTAGAGAATTCTCCCTTGAAGTTGTCTTTAACCAAATG
The DNA here is from genome assembly GCA_014607495.2 of Carposina sasakii. Lineage (NCBI taxonomy): Eukaryota > Metazoa > Arthropoda > Insecta > Lepidoptera > Carposinidae > Carposina > Carposina sasakii. The sequence goes on from CP053151.1 coordinate 8,139,355, forward strand.
CAATGTTTTCCAAAGGTATACATATTTCTGGGCAACTTCTAGGGCTACACCTTCGACAGGAACCGACTCAGAAATGATGTGCCCATTGAACATGACCTTATCCCTAGTCCCACATGCATCAACGCAGCATTGAGACTAGACACTATTTCAGGCAGGTCTTGTAGCTAATCAACCATTAAGATTATATTATCAAAGAAGAGCGTGAGATATTCACAATTGATGTTGACGTCGTTCTTCCCACTGCAGCGTCTTGAAGACTTTCTTCACTGTATTAGTATTCCAAGGAGTCGAAGACTAATTCATAGTCCACAAAATCAATATACATCCTCTGACTTCTGCATAACCTGCCATACAGCATGGATGTGATCCACAATTATTTGCGAAATCTGGCCTGTTCCGGTGTCTGGATGGCGTCAAATCTTAATGCCAGATGATTCGTAACGAGTCTCAAGAACGAATTATAGACGTGGCTCAGGAGTGTGATCGGCCTATAGTTTTGATGAGCGTTTTGTATCCCTTCTTGAAAAACAATGCAACTACACCTAGTCTGCTTCACATATTTGGAGTAGTCCCATTGGCCATTATGGAGTTAATAACCTTTTCTGCTCCTCAAGAACCGGTTTTCCCTCAGGTCACGGGAGAACGGAGTGGCCTCTGAGCTTCTTAATGCTCAGAGGCTACTCCGTCCTCCCGTGAGCCTTCCCATTCTTAAGCTGTTTGAGAGCCACCCCGATATCTTTGTCCTGGAGATCGTCCGTAAAGTAGCGGGAGAGTGGAGCTCTGGAGCGCTGGCGTCAGGGGACGCTTTGGCGCATGCCAGGCGTAGAAATCCTCAATATCAGCGACAACCTAAATAACTGCGTTACATTGTTTTAAGTTACTATTTTTCACAACTTTCTTAAACTTAAACAACATTTTTGTATTTCATGGAACAGCTATGATTTATGGAAACAGTAAATTTAATAACATGACATTTTAATTAGATAACATAAAAAAATTTGGTGTCAGCATATCTAATTTTAGTATAATTTTGAACTCTCAGTGCTTTAAAAAACAGTTGAAGCGACTGATTTTCTAATTTTGGTGATCTATTTTAATTTTGGTGCCTGTGAAACAATTTTTGTGGTCGCAAATAAAATTTTGGTGAGGTAATGCAATTTTTGTGTGCTTGCAATCTAGGTGTAGTGCATAACTTTTAAAGCATTCACTCAAATTAAACTCTTAGTTAAATTTACATATAAAACACGTCCCTTGTGCATCCAAGTACAAAAAACTATCAAAAAGTCTTAAGATAAAAAAATCCACCAAAATTTTATAAAAATTACAAATGTTGAAATTCACTCTTAAAGATTATATTAAAATTATTAAGTTGTAACATAACTTAGGGCCAATTATAATTTTTCCAATGGTCAGAAGACAGCATCAACTTTATCCTGCGGATACTAGACTAGACTGATGAAAAATCGGCACTAAATCTGATAATTTGCAGGACCTCTGGCCTGTGAGCTCTACGCTTGCTGCGGTTCTTTATTTGGCTGTGCATCGATATGGACAATGACAATGATCGCCTTCGATCGCTACAACGTGATCGTGAAGGGTATCGCTGCAAAGCCCATGACCAACAACGGAGCACTGCTAAGAATACTCGGTATCTGGCTCTTCTCCCTCGCTTGGACTCTGGCTCCATTCTTCGGATGGAACAGGTAACATTTTACTTCATACTTAGTTCAATTATGTCCCAGTAAATGCAATCCCTAAAAACACATTATTTTATTTTCAATGTGCTGCATGTTGTAGGTTCACTAGAATACATCAGCTGCATCTCTTTCGGTACATACCATAAAAGTCGACTAAGCTAGCTTGTCACAGATCATTTACATCTGTCCCCGCTATGATAAACGTGGCTGTGGTATCTCCTTTGTGATCCTTCAGTTGTAGCTACCATATTTTGGACACACAGCCGTGTGTACCTAAGTATATGTTTGTATTATTTTCCCAACAGGTATGTGCCCGAAGGAAACATGACCGCCTGTGGAACCGACTACCTCAACAAGGAATGGCTCAGCCGCAGTTACATCCTGATCTACTCAGTGTTCGTGTACTTCATGCCTTTGCTCCTGATTATCTATTCTTACTTCTTCATCGTACAGGTCTGTATTGTACATACGTAGCTATTATGGATACTTAATGTAGTTTTCTTAAAATTTTCTTTTCCTTGATTAACCATATTACTGCTTTAGCGTTCTGAATTTTCATAATCATTTTTCTTCAGGCTGTCGCCGCTCACGAGAAGGGCATGCGAGAACAGGCCAAGAAAATGAATGTTGCCTCCCTCAGGTCCTCTGAAGCAGCCAACACAAGTGCCGAATGCAAATTAGCAAAGGTATATAAAGAAAGGTTGAATAAATAGATGTCAATTTCGCTTTTGTGAGACAGAATCTTTCTGTACATATAATAAAAATGTAACGGATCGCTGTCTGTACATGGAAGATACCTATATGAGAAAAAATACTATAGGAGACCTTTATCAACGCAATAGAACCCAAAACGATGATTTTTGGAATTTTTGTCTGTTTGTCTGTAGATAGACTCTGATCAACCTGGTAATAATACGAGACATGCCTTTAAAGTTTTGTCGTTTCAAGAAAAAACATAACTAGAACCTTATAGTACTTTTTATTGTTTTTCAAAGTATTCACCACGTAGCTTAAACTATTACTATAACATTTATTCCTCTCTAAAGTGGGGGTGTTCAAAATGGCTGACTTGAAAGCGTCGACTGCGTCGATAGATCCAAGATTCGTCACCACTGATGATGTCGTAGACGTGACTTGACTCCTCGGTTCAACCTTTGCAGAGTTTTCTTACACCATATGACGCGGGCCGCCTTGTGATCGTCGGAAAGCAGATGCGGTATCCAACGGCAAACTAGCTTTCCTATACCAAGCGCTTCTTGCAAGATCTTCTGAATGGTTGTCCCTAAGATGCCTAATAGAGCCTCTATCTCTCGAGACGTCACATGACGATTTTCGAGAATTAGTTGTCTCGCAGCAATGATTATCTTCAGTGAAGGCGGATTTTGGGCGTCCTTCGCGAGATTTGTCACTAAAACTAGTATGTCCACGCTGGAATTCTAAATACCAGCGTTCGACAGTCCGCAGACATGGGGCTTCATCACTGAACACAGATGTTAGCTCTTCAAAACACTGAAGCCGTTGTAGAAAATTATTGCACGAACATTTTCCTTAGAAAGATTCATTTTCGTACGTAACCTGGCAGATTCCAATCGACGCTGTGACTAAACCAAAGAATATACTTACTCTCTAACGAGAGGACTAAACAACTTTCAACTATTTTGAGATTCAAAATTTAAACACATTCCAATATATAGGTAGAACAGTTCCAAATTCAAAATTGCCGGGAAATATGGAAACGACAGAACTTAAAAGGCATGCCTCGTATTAGATAAATTAAAAACTTAAATGTTCATAGGTTGCGCTGATGACCATTTCCTTATGGTTCATGGCGTGGACTCCTTACTTGGTGATCAACTACACCGGTGTCTTCGAAAGCGCCCCCATCAGCCCGCTGGCCACAATCTGGGGATCTCTCTTCGCCAAAGCTAACGCTGTATATAATCCTATTGTATACGGTATCAGGTGGGTAATATTATAGAATACCATTGTAGCTAAACATCTGACTGAATAGGTAATCAATTGCAGGAGAAGTTCCAATAACTTACGACAGACTACGATCGAATAAAATAGAGTGAGGATTAACTCCCTACAATTTCCACTACAATATAAATGAACAATTGCAGCCATCCTAAATACCGAGCGGAGCTGTACAAGAAGTTCCCCTCGCTGTCCTGCCAGGCGTCGCCCGAGGACAGCGGCTCCGTGGCGTCCGGCACCACCGCCGTCTCCGAGGAGAAGCCCGCAGCGTAAACCCGCACCCACACGGACCCACGCCTGTCGGACACATGATACTGCTATGCGATGTCATTTATTATTTTTATACGAAAACATTTTACAATTGTACAAAGTTATAAACTTGGACACAGAGCGTGTGCGTGCAAAATATTCAGGCTGACGGAGTTCTAAGAGGGTTTAAGCGCGAAATGTTTATTGATTGACGCCCTGCGTATTTTCAGTGCACGTTTTGTGGATCGAGTTGAACGTTGCACACTTTTCTTAGTATTTCCTTAAGATCTTCTAAATCATCGGCCGGCGGCATTGATAAAAAAATACAAAAAAATGTTCATTCAACTTCATGCCGTCAGGCTGCCCCTTTCCATGAGACTGCTCCTCTAGTTAATAGGTGATACGATTCTTTACGATGAAACATGCTCTGTACTCTGGACCAATAAAGGTAATGAAAGCAAAGTGGTTGATAACCACATAACTTTTTGGTTTCTTTTGTACCGTCCTTCAATCCCATCTTACCTAGGTAGGATACAGACCAAACCAATCCCGCGGTGGTAGGTAACAACAAACTATAATTGTGAACTCAGTTCAAGTAAGTGAGATTTCCCGAGCTTGCAACAGTTTGCCGAAATGCTCTTCGCTGAAAGCACTTTTCATCAAAAATCATTTGCCGATAGAACGTTTCGCCGATAGCACGCTCTATCGACAAACAATATGCCGAAAAAATCATTCGCCAATGATTGATTCGTGGTGTATTTTAAAAAGTGCTTTCGGCGAAAAATATTTCGGCAAACCGCTGTAAGCTCGAATTTACCTGGCAAAAGTAGTTTACTTACTTACTCGTACATACATACATCATTTTAATGAGGAATGGGCTACGAACTACGACTTCTACTGCCATAGTCAGTCACGGCCGTAATAGAACTATAGAGAACGTTTCCTCTAACTGCGCCATTTCACACAAAATCTTAGTGTGAACAAATATTTATTTTGCTGTTCTACCGTAGTAGAAACACGTAATTAGCATTTTCAAAAGCAACCACGTAGTTTCGGGTAATTAAATTATTTCGTAGGCAAGTGAAAGGCTCGGCGAAAAGTTACAGTTTTCCCGGTTGTACCTAAGTAAGTAATTAAAATACTCACCGGATCCCATGGACCTCACAGCCCCAACCCACACACAACCCTGCCCACACACAATCCACCCTCAGAATAATAATAACCTGGACCTCACAGCCCCAACCCCATCCCAACGTGATCCCAACCCACACACAACCCTGCTCCACCCTCAAAATAATAATAATAACGGACGGACTGCAGAACTTCTGATGAAAGTGGTTCTATAGCTCGCATGCGCGCTTGGCAACGTTATTCCAGGAAGCTCTTGAGTCTGGTTCGTTGCCACAATTTATGACTACGGGCATCACACACCTTCTTTTTAAATCCGGCAATACTAGTGATCTTAAAAACTATAGGCCAATTACTTGCCTGCCTACATTTAACAGCAAAAACAAACATACCTACACATAGAGGCCAATAACATCATGGCTGCTACTCAAAATGGATGTAGGGCAGGATCACGTGGAACGAAGGAACTCCTCCTGATTGACATGGCCATTTGCCAACAGGCTCGTCGGAGCCGGAAAAGTTTGTCAACCACATGGATTGACTATAAGAAGGCCTATGATTCGGTGCCCCATTCAAGGCTCCTGAAAGTACTAGACATTTATAAAATAAACCCAACATTAAAGTCTTTCCTGGAGTCGTGTGTCGACAGTGGAGCACAGTCCTTCGTAATCCAGCTGCTGATGCATGTTCCGGTCCCGATGACCCAATAAAGATAAAGCGGGGAATCTTCCAGGGCGACAGTTTGAGTCCGTTGCGGTTCTGCCTAGCCCTGAATCCCCTAAGCACCCTGCTTAAGGACTCAGGACTAGGATATCGGTTACGGAGAGGGAGCGAGGCTATATCCCACCTACTGTACATGGATGATCTCAAGCTGTTTGCACCAAAACAACCAGACCTGGTAGAGTTACTGAAGATAACAAAAAAATTCAGCGACTCGATCAGGATGGAGTTTGGTGTAGATAAGTGTGCGGTCCTCCATGTACAGCGAGGAGTGATTGCAGAGACCGAGAGTATGAACACTAGCTGAAGCTCTCGGACTCTGTACATCTGACCTCACTCTCTGGCACCGAAACGTACAAATACTTTGGTATGTCAGAGTCATTGGGCATACCGGATGCGGATATGAAACAGGCGTTACGGAACCGTTTCTTCAGCCGCTTGACAAAAGTTCTGAAAAGTCTTTTGTCCGGCGGAAATAAGATCCTATAAAGTCTATAACGGTTGGGTCATGCATACTATACTACTACGGCAAACAGGATGCATCATCCACGAGTATTCTTAATGAGACTGTATATCTCGCGGAAGTGTGGGGGCCGAGGCATGCTGAATGCCAAGAACCTGCACAATCGTGAGTTATGCAGTCTCAGAGAATATTTCCAGAAAAAAGATGAGATGATGCACCAGAATATCGTTTTGGTGGATAAGGGCCTCACCCCGCTTCATCTGGCAAACGAGAACTGGCGAAAACCTACAGTGGTTACAGCCGAGGAGCGCAAGGAAATATGGAAAGGCAAGGCGCTACACGGCAGGTTCTACAGGGCCCTCACAGGACCTGACGTAAACCAGTTAGCTTCCGTATCCTGGCTACGTTTCGGGGACCTTTTTGGGGAAACCGAAGGTTTTGTCTGTGCGATTATGGACGAAGTTATCAAGACGAATAACTACCGGAAATATATCCTGAAGGACGGCACGACCGACATATGTCGAGCATGTCACCGTCCCGGCGAGTCACTCAGACATATTACCTCCGGTTGTTCTCAAGGGGGCACAAGAATGGCCTCTTGGCCAGACCAGACAGGACTAAATAGGGCGCAGTTATAGAAGCTCGCACAAGGCGAAGAAAAGGCTATTTACGGCACTGCTTGTACCCTCGGAAGTACCATACTATAGATATTCACCACAACCAGTTCTCGAAAATGGTCATGCAACGCTCTACTGGGACCGATCTATCATCACTGACAGGACTATTGTAGCCAATAAGCCTGACATTGTTTTGATAGATTGGGCAGCGCGCCGGGCAAACCTCGTCGATGTCACCACACCGCATGACGAGAACCTCGTAACAGCCGAAAAAACTAAACAAACAAAATATTTGAACCTGGCTCACGAGGTTACCGCCATGTGGGATGTGGACTCTACAATTATTGTCCCGATAGTTGTTACAGTCAACGGTTTAATAGCGAAAAGCCTCGACCATAGATAACAGAAACACAGGAGATGGGCCGCTAAGCGCACTTAGTTTGAGTTCTGATGTAAGCGGCTATAAGCCACACTTACATTGACATCTAAATAATAACACAAATTACACCCAACATTGATAAATCTCTGACACTCACACATTTAAGGCGGTACTCTCATTGGCGCGCACACATTGCTATCTACTGTGTAAGTACGCGCCTCAGTATAGCAAATACATTCAACAAATTTCACACGTACGCTAGTGATTGACTGTCGATAAATTTGTTATCGAGCACTTGCGTTGTTGCACATCGCGAACAATTTAGGCTTTAGTAGCTGGTAACAATACAATTTTAAACATGTTTTTACTTAGCTTCATCTTAAAATTCAACCTACTTTTTCTACTTCTCGTTGTCCGATTGAGCTTAGATTTTGAGTTGCATCACAGTCACAAAAGTATGAGGTCACAAATAAAAGGTTATTTTTCTTGAAGGGATAAAGAATAAAGTAAATTCGTAGCGGAGTCTTTAATAAATTAGTACGGTATGTAAATGTTCGATGGAAATAAAAAACTATAATAATATGCTTATTGGTAGTCATTTATTATATACATTTTTATCACCATTATTAAACGGGCAATCAATGTTGGGGTACCCCATTACGTCTCCTAAAATTATGTAATAATAGTATTTCCTAATTTTAAATGACATAAAGTCATAAATATGTCCTAAGTATCACTACATAGTATAAAACAACCTCGCTTCCCGTTATCTGTCTGTCTGTCCCTATGTATGCTTAGATCTTTAAAACTACGCAACAGATATTATAATTTAAAAAAATATTTATTAATAAGAAACACAAAAATAAAGAAAGTTGACTTTGCACACATCTACATTAATTTAGGTACTTTGTTACACTAATAATAATAAGTAATTCACCATTGTTTTACATAAACATAATATTTTTTAAACTCTCAAAATTATCTACTTAACATTAGTTATTACTCGTAGGTACTATTCGCGGCAACGTGACGTATCGACAACAAGAAATGACAGGTACAACTCTATGTCAAAGCGCTTAGCAGCGGCCGTGCGCGGGAGCGGCCGATTCAATATGCGCAATTATCATCACTCGGTCAAACTGATTTCAACACCAGGCACGCTACACTTAGCGAGCAATGTATTAGGTTCAATCGTTAGGTCACATATGTCACTCAGTGAAAATTATTTTAACGAAATAAAATGAAATTTGGGTATAAATGCTAGAAAACAAAATTGTTATTGTACTTACCTATGAAAAGTGACCCCTTCAAGTTTATGGTCACTTCGATTCTTGCACACAACCACTGAACAAGCAGGCATTATAAAAAAACACTCCCGTGTGACGCGTTAGGCAATCAAGTCCCGACTGATTGCGTTTTCGCGATGTTTGCCTATTTTGTTCATAGTTCAATTACACCGCCCACGCCCCCACGGCCACTCTATAGATCTCTGTGGCCTCGACCAACACCTCAAGAGACTCTCGCTGGGCAGCTGGGTCAGGAATCAGATACAGAAGGCGGTACTCCTCGACACGGCAAGCATCGTGAGGAGGTTCCTCTCTCTGGCACCCTGACCGCCGGTAGCATGGAACTTACTCCCGCTGCAGGCGTAACGCTGTTTTTTTTATATATTTAATACTTTTATATATTGTAATAAATTCATAATTAGAAATGTAGAAAAATAAGAAAAAGTGTTAAATAAAGGAAATAATAATAATATCATTCATCTGAGATAATAACAGAATAATAATAACAGCTCCATCTAGTGGTTATTAACCAACTTCAAAAAAAGGAGGAGGTTCTCAATTCGTCTGTATGTATAATATATTTTTACTCCACCAAATGCCACCACGTTTTCAAAGCACGTCGGGTTGCTAGAGTATACCTATGTATAGCAACGTAGAAAGAGTATAGGTAAGCAAAGTATAGCAAAGAATATACTTACTCTCTAACGAGAGAAGAAGCGTAGGTAACTTCCTAAAAAAAAGTTTGACAAAAAACTTGGCGGCGCGTGTCTTTTATATATAATTTTTTTTTGCGTGTGGATATGCGTGGGTAATATAAGCAAATACTTTACCGTATAGGAATCGACACATACGGCACGTGGCATTAAAGTCGAAAATAGGCGGATACAATAGCAATATAACTTTGTTTGGACGTTGTTTGGTAATGCAACAAACGTAGTCAAAAATGACAATATGAAAGTTGAGAGACCGTGGTATATAGCATAGAAATGTATAGATACCAAATCCCTGGTATATAGCGTATAGGCGTATATAGTGTTCTGTGGTTGCTAGGCAACGAAAAACAAACAACAACAATCATTTTTTTGTAAATATTGGTGAAGTGATTATTACTAAAATATTTAATATAGGTACTTATATAGGTGAAATGTGAATTTAAGAGTTTGTTTTCTTATATGCAGCAATGGCATCATGTAATTCATCTTACGAACTTCATCACCATTTCCCAAAGATAGCCGAGGAGTCAGGTTTTACTTTCAATACACACCGACCTCGAATACGTTTAGATTGGAATAAGATAAGTGAGTCATAGTTATAAATTAAATATCAAGCTATAGATGCTTTGAGGACTTGGCTGTAAACAGGCAGGCTTAGCATATACCTATCTAAGTAGGTAATGAACATTAAACAACAGGTGGTGAATAAAGAGGACTAAATTCAATATTACCCCTATCTTCTCCCAATAAACCTACCTTTTGTTACAATAAATGTGAAGTTTCCTTATTTAATTGTATCAGGCGTTACTATTCGGAAGTTCAAATTTCCATCAAGGGTACCTACGCCCATCACCGGGCCCCTACGCCCTCCCGTGTTCGTGATCATGAGTCGGCCTTGAGTCGGCAGATCCAAGGAGGGTGGAGCCGGCGGAGGGTGTAGGGTCCGGTGGTGGGCGTACCCGTCTTGATGGGAAAAGTGAAGTTTCGTCTCCCAGACTTTCCTCTATCAGACTTTCGTGGGTTTATTAATCCCAGTCACAGGCCCGCGCCACCGAATTTGTTTTACATAAGAATGTTGATCAGATCTATCCCCAAAGAGGTTTGGAGCCAGGTACAGTCAGCATCAAAAGTCGATGAACACATTTAGATTTTCAAAATCACTAAACACTATAATAACACATAAATCGCTTAACAAGATAGGCGCCAGAACTGAATGATTATCTTAAAAGGCCATAAGTAGGTGACCATCACTTTTCAAAAGTCGCTAAACAAAATTATAGTCAAAAAAGCTTAACATTCTTCGTCTTTAAAGTCTCTGAACAAATTTTTGACAAAAATAGCATACCATCTTTTATCTCAAAAGTCCCTATAAAAATGAAATGTTTTCTCTTTCTTTATACTTAATATGACAAGTAAGAAAGAAAGATTGTATATGTAATGAGATATGTAAGGTATTTCATTTTGGTATTAACCAATCGATTTGATGTTCAGTTCAAAGAGAATAACATTGAAATAAGCTTTTTTGTGTTTGACAGCAGATGCCATGGAGGTCGGATAAACAATATACAAAGGTTTTAATTTTACTCTCCGTGATACATTCTATTAGATGTTGCGCCTATCCGCGTTAGACCTTAAAAAAAGTGTGCAAGAGTGGGCAGTCTAATGGATGTGCTGTGCACGCTGCTGCTGACAGCTGACGGTATCGGAGGCGCGTTAAACCCCAAAAAACTCATTTATGATGTCAAGTTATTTTTGGACATAGCCGTGATTGACACTAGATAACCAAAACAAGAATTTTATATTGTTCAGTGACTTTTGATAAACTGAACGATCAGTGACTTTTGACGAGTAGTGTTTAGTTAATTTTGAACTTTAATGATGTTCATGTATTTATGTGTTATTATAGTGTTTAGTGATTTTGAAAATCTGAATGCGTTCATCGACTTTTGATGCTGACTGTACCTATATAGGCTGCCCCATATTAGCTGAAGAGTTAATAAGGGGTGTATATCATAAGGTAATTATGAAGTAAGCTAAAGGTTGTCTAGGGGGAAATACCCTTACACTTAGAAAATTTAAAATTGTCTTTAAGAGTCTACCACCCATGGCAAGAAAGCTTAATTTAAGTTTAAACCTTGTTATTTTCAGAACTGCTCGATATAGATAGTTTAACAAAAGAAAGAAAATTTGTTCTTCTGGAGAAGCATATTAATGATGTAAGACATTTTATACGTTTATTTTGAGATCAATTGAACCTAATATTAATATTTATACAACTAACGAGGAGAAAGACTGATGGTAGGTACACGATAAATTTCAGATATTAGACTGCGTATTAGAATCTGAGTTCGACGTGCGGATTCTAGATGAAGGTGTTGTTAAGATGTTCCGGCTTGCGCAGCTGACGGTGGAGTATCAACAGTTTTGTCGACACTACATGGACCGCAGTGTGTTTGTTCTAAGAGAGGAAATAACCTCGATAGCACAGGTAGGTTTCCTTTAATCTAACTGTTGTAATAACAATTCGATGTAGAGGTACTGTTTCATATTTGACCTGTCTATGTACTTACATACCTATTAATACTGTACATTATAGTGTTGAGTAGGACACGACTTGAAAAAGAGTTTGTAAGAGTAGCCTCTTTTTTGTCCTGAGCCAGTACAATGTCCCACTTCAAATTAGGCGAGGCGTACCTACTGACTGAACCATTTGAAGTTATTATAGTACGAAATATGCGCGCCTCCTGACGCCTCAAATGTCAGACGCGACGTGCTTTTGTCATGGCGCCTCGCCTCGCATGGAAGACAATATATTTCTCTCTCGCTCAAAATGTCAGACGCGACGACCGTGACGTGATCACGTGACGTGCTTGTCGTTTGTCTGCCTGCCTCGCTCGACCGTTCAAACTCGACCGCGACAAGAAAATTGAAGTAGTACAATTTAAAATTTCGAGGCACTCTTACATTTTGACGTCATGTCCGGGACAAATGAAGTGCCTCTTGTATGTCCTACTCAACACTAGTACATTAAACTTCTTTTTCTTTTCAGGAACTTGATGCTACTAAAAAAGACCTACGAGAAAAGGAAGAGGAAATCAGAAAATTGCGCAAGAGGTCAAGATATACATTAAGAAACTCCTTACCATATGGTAATGAGAATATTGCTAATATGATTTTGAAGACTTTATCCAACAAGGGCGACCTATTTCAAGCACTTTCTGATGGAGATAGTCATCAATATAATAAATGTACCTACTGCGATAAAGTATTTTTAAACCAACTTTACCTCAGAAGTCATATTTCGAGGCGCCACACTGCTAACGCATCCGAAATACCCCAAAGGGATTTAGGCGAAGATTTTCATATAAATGACACCAAAAACAATAGTCGGGAAGACTTAAGTAATGAAATAGTTAACTTAAAATCTAAATTAAAAGAAATTGAAGAATTAATTATAAATGCGAATAAACAGAAGCTAAACGCAGAATCCATCAAAGAAAAAAATACTGATGCTACAGAAATTAAAGTAAACAATGCAGAGCAGACTATGATGAAGGATGCAGAAGTTTCTACTAATAATGATGCCTACATAATGGATAAACTTGATGAATGGAAAAAAGAAGAACATGATAGGCAAAATCAAGAAATGGCTGTTTTAAAAAGTCAAATAATGGAAATGATGAATACTTTCAAAAATAAAGAAGCCCAAAAAACTACGCTCAATGAAACTGATTCCGCTGCAGAAGATCTTAATCATACTATCCAAACAGCAAGGCTCTGAAATAACTGCACTCAGAAAAGAACTAGTGAATTCTGTAAGTATTAATACGAGTACGTAACTTAATTGGTTTTAAGAACAGATCTTGTTGTAATTTTAAATTTTCCTGATTTATTCATAGCAATATTTAACTATTGTTTAAGAGGATAACTTTGGAGAACGAAGACAAGGAAAGGAGGAAAGAAGTGGAGGCAAAGATAGCTTTTTGGGAGAAACGTGCAGAAGCACAATCTCAACAATATGAGCTTATAGTTCAAAAATTAAATGATGTTACAACAGAAGCTCGCCAATTTCGAGCACTTGCAGAATCGGAGAAGCAGAAAGCAGCACAACTACAAGTTTTACTTCAACAGACATTGAACAAATCTCCCGAAAATATTATTAAAGTTAACTCGGTATGTATTGCTTATACTAAATTTCTTCTTAATATTTTATAATATACAATATGCTGAGGGATTCAGTTTTGTTTGCCGAGATTTGGCTAGTGTATAGCTATCGGGATGAAGAATAACGTTGCCAATATGTAATTTAGAAAAGAGATGGTAAAATTCGTCATCCGAGTAATTGACCCGGTGGCTTAGTGGTTATAGCGGATGGCACGGTTTGCAGTGGTCGTGGGTTCAATTCCCACTCGGATGAAGAATTTTTTCCATTTTCTTTATTAATAATTTTATAATATACAATATCTTAATTAAGATAATTTTTAAAAATACTTCTCCATAATATAATCCGCTGGGATGTGGTTGATCGTTTCATCGTGGTGATGGATTCAGATTTGTTTACCGAGATTTGGCTAGTGTATAGCTATCGGGATGAAAAAATAACGTTGCCAAAAACGTAATTTAAAAGAGATGGTAAAATTCGTCATCCGAGTTAAGTGACCCGATAGCTCAGTTAGGTAGAGCGATGCACGGAATGCGAGTGAGTTCAAATCTCACTCGGGTGAATTTTTTTTTCATTTTCTTATTAATATTTTATAATACTAAATATTTGTAAAGTTTACGTAATTTTTTAATAAATTTGTAATATGATCGCTAATATTACAGATCATGGAGCAAAAAGGTGGAGAAAGCAGCAAGCCATATGTTAAAACACAAACCCTTGTACGGTCAGAACAAATCCAACCAAAGACGGCTAGTAGGAATTCTCTTGAACAATTGCATCGTAAAGCCCAAGAATTGCTAGACATGGGTTCGAGCAGTTCTTCTGACGTTACAAATACTAGCGAAGAAAATAAATTAAAAGAATTTAATAAAGAAAGAACAGAGATATCGCCAAAAATTATCATAACGAAAAAGAGGCCCCATAAACAAAAGGCTATAAAAAAGAGTAATCAGAAACATTCTTCTCAGAAAGAATATAATGAAGATATACACAGTAATAGTGAAAACAAACATCGAAAAGTAAAGAAAGAAATGAATAAATCTAACAAAATAAAATTAGTTGAAAATGGGCATATTTCTCCTGGGAGGTTTGTATTAATAAATCCATTTTAAGTATACCTATTTATTAATTTTACTACACATTTTTATCCCAAAATATTTTTTACTTCAGTCCACTCAAGTTAATAAGAGCAAAAATAACTGAAGAAGTTAGCAATCGTCTAGTATCAGCCGGAGTCGATCCCTTAAAGAGTCGATTAGCTCACGGCACCTTTCAACGGCAAAGAATAATGTTACAACAGCAAAATGACATTAAATCTAAGGTATGAAATTTTAATTTTAAAAAATACAAGTGAAATTTAATATTATAAAGAATGTAGTTTTACTCTAATGAGTATTTAAAATGATATTTTAGAAAACTCCTGCAAGGGATAAAGCAAGGCATACAATTTTAGCATATTTGGATTCCTCGATTTTAGACAACAAAGTAAACGATAGAATGTATCAAGTGGATGATTATGCATCTCCAAACAAAATTTCGAAGACGCAAAAAATAACATCTATGATCTCTACTGTTAAAAATAAGGCTCTATCTTTGGTGAAAAATAGTGAACACCGAAAAGAACGTAGAGATATTTTAAATTCCACAGTAGCAAACAGAGCTATTGCTTTATTAAAGACTCCACCAGGATCTTCTTCACCCAGTCCACTTAAACAGCGTTCTACTGCATCTAATGATACTACAGCACATAACAACACTAGAACTAAAAGAAATTTACAAATGAATACAGTAGAAATGGTAAAAAAGATAGAAACTAAATCGAATGCAGTCGATTACCACCTAGATAAAGATGAATCATCTGAAAGTGACCACAAGTATTGTACGTATATGAGGCAATCATCAGCCATTGATTTAATTAAATCACCTTCAAGAAGGCCATCATCAGCAATGGATAACACAACAGGTACTCATAACTATGATAAAGATGAAAATGAACAT
The DNA here is from genome assembly GCA_014607495.2 of Carposina sasakii. NCBI lineage: Eukaryota > Metazoa > Arthropoda > Insecta > Lepidoptera > Carposinidae > Carposina > Carposina sasakii. Next base: position 8,154,744 of record CP053151.1, read on the forward strand.
AAACTAGTTAGATCCCAATCAACTTCCAATATAATTTCAGAAATGAAATCAGAAGAGAAGTTCGTTAAAAAAATGATGACTGTTCGCGATATACAAAGCAGTGACGAGAATAGTATCGAATCCTTATTAGATAGTCCTATTAAAAAAACGAATTTGAAAGAAGGTATAAAAACAAATCCCAAAGGAGTTTTAAAAAATGCGTCGTCAATATCTTCATTAAGCAAAAAGAAAGTTTTGTTTGACATGGATGCGATACAAATGAAGTCAGTAAGTGCATCTCCATCTCAAAGCCTCACGGAAAAAAGTAATGACCATGAGAAATATGAATTAGGTTTAATAAATCTTGATGGTGAAGAATGGGACATTTCTAGGTAAGTTTGCTCGTTCTGTTACTAGAGGACACCTACGAATCAGATTTCTAAGTTATGGTTTAACCACAGCCTATCTATCATATGTTAAAAATCTAAACTTCGTAAAAGAATTTAATTTCCCGCCATGCCATAGAAGAACACCTAAATAACACGAAATAATTTATTTTACAGCATTGATAATGAGCCGCTCAAAAATGACACCAAAATTCCAACCAACTTTCGCACGAGTCCAAAAATTCAAGAGCTCAAGGAGACCATAGAATCGCAACTGGCAAAACGCAACAATACGAGTACACCCTCTACGGTATTAGTAGGGGGAGTTGATATGCTGACTGGTAACCTGGCTGCGAGCAGAGCCGCCAGCACCGGTGGTAGTAACACAAGCTTAGGTAGCTCTATATTAGATGACTCGGAAAGTGTTACCGGTTTGAGCCATCATAAGACCTTAGTAAAACCAAAACGTGTCACTGAAAAAGAAGACAGCGAAATTGAAATTTCCGAATTTAGCCTCGGTGGTATAGATAATAAGAATCAACATGAATCTTTCTAATAAGTTTTCCAATAAACGTTAGATGCAAGCTTGTTTAGTTTTATTTGTAAGGTTTTGTTTTGTAATTTTATTAAAGGTAGGTACAATGTAAATGTACCTCTCAAATCAAATGTACCTCTCTCGGTACATTGTGTGCAACGGAATTAGGATGCGTAAACAACGCTATTCTCTCTCATGTGGCGACGAGACACACGAGCACGTGCGAATAACCTATTCTATACATACATGCTCATATAATAAAAATGTAACGGATCGCTCGGCTGTCTGTAGATATATGGAAAATCATGGCCGGCCCGCCCATACAGCGAACGGAGCAGTCACTCCAGGCGCCAAATCCTAAAGGGCGTCTAAATGATAAAGATATAGGTATACAGGATGATTTTTCGTTGCCACCCTTAACGAAGGGTACGTACTCTATAGATCAAATGAAGTAAGTTTATGCAAAAAAAAATGGGAAAAATTCAAAATCAAAATCATTTATTCGACATGAAAGCATTAACACTTGTTTGTCGATTGTCTAATTATATGTTACTTTCTATGTTCGCACCCCAAAAATGAAACCGCTACCAAACAAAAAAGGAGGTGAATTTAAACAACCCAAAAATAAATAAATCGCAAAGTTTTTGCTTTGGCAACGGTCACCACCCCAAGGTGCAATTTGTTACGGTCTGTCAGGCATAAGTTAGCGATTCGGGGCTTAATAGCCACCAACGTGGAGCTAATAAGAGTTAAGGTCGCCTAAAGACGAAATCCAGGAGAGCTGCAACACAGTTCTCCTTTATGGCAAAACCAACATTAGGTTACCAACAATATGTAATCTTAACCAACATAATGTAATCTTTTTTGAAAAAGTATGTACACTTGATCGGGCGAAATTCATAGTGTCCAGTATTTATGCTAGTTTTTTCATAGACAGATATTAATTATTTCGCATGAAAAAATCTTGCTACGCTAGACTTTGTGCATTTATGCAGAAAGGGGAACTAAGCCCATACAGCCTATTTACTCAACTTTGTCTAGACCCTAAAATGATATCTTGGGAACCAGACACTTCCCAGGTATGCTTCCATGGATGATAAATGATCGTGGTGATGAGGAGATTCCGTAGTTTTCGGGAAAATCCTCAAGACGACCAAGTGTATCAAGTCCTAGTCAAAATGGAAAATTATTAGCAGCAAACAGGACTTACATGCGCCCATGAATTGGAAATCTCGCTAATCCATTCTAAAGTTTTACTTCGGCCGGCGCTGTGGAAAATATGCAGAAAAAATACTATAGGAAACCTTTATGCACACGCACTAGATTCACATCACAAGTAATCAAAATATAACTTATCTACCAGATTTTGATGCAAGGAATCACTTTTCGTGACACATGCAAGTCCATTTACAAATATAGGGTACTTTTTCTCCCGGAAAATGTTTCACAAGTATGAAATTACACCTGCACCCTTCCAGCGATTTTCCCTTCGAATCTCCTGGATGGTGAACTCAAACGCACGAGGGTGGCGACGCTCAGGGGTGTTTGGCTGCAATCTGTCAATGTCACAAGTCACTTATCCAGGACCGGATCAAAGGTAATCTAGTACTAGTATCTAGTACGAAGTGCCAGGAGGAGAGAGATGCCTTGATATATGAGTTAGACAGTTTTATATATATATTGTAATACTATTGCGTGGACGCCCGCGACTCCGTCCGCGGTTGGATGGCTAACAGAAAAAATAAAAAGTAGCCTATATGTTAAGTGTATGAAATCGGTTTAGGTAGCCTATATGTTAGAGTCGCGGTGGAGTGTCGTAAAAAATTAATTGAACACGTCGTGTACCCCTTCCCGTGGGAATTTCGGGACCATATCCGTTCCCAGAATTGCTTCCTCGGGGTCCCAAACTAAACATGCATTTATGCTCAGTGTTTTGCGACTTCAGATTCGACATGTTTAACCGTTTTCGTAAAGCAAATCAAATAATTCCCGTTGAAAGAAAGAAAAGCTACACAGATACAAGAAATTCAACTCGTGGGAATTTCATGGAGAAATCCGTTCTAGTGTTTCCTCGCAGTCCCTAATGAACATATATGCCCAAATTTCAGCTTCATGGAGAAATGTACAGTAGCGACATTTTCGTAAGCAATCAAACACTATGAATTCCCGTTTGTCCCCTTCCCGTGGAAGAATTAAAAAGTCGGGATTTTCTGACAACTATTTTCTGGCACGGATGCAGAGGTCGTGGGTTCGATTCCCACCCGGTTTAGGAATTTTATCCATTTCTTTATTAATAATTTTATAATATCTTAACTCGCTGTCCCCAATGAACATATATGCCCGATTTCAGCTTTGTTTGCCGAGATTTGGCATATGTATAGCGGTTTTCGTAAAAACTATGAATTCCCGTTTGTCCCCTTGTCCCGTGGGAATTTCAAAGGGTGGTAAAACATCCCGTTTCATCCGAGTTTGACCCCTCGCTGTCCCCAATGAACATATATGCCCGATTTCAGCTTCATATGTATATAGCGGTTTTCGTAAAAACTATGAATTCCCGGGTGAGGAATTTTTCGGTTTTAACTTCCCACCTGGATAGATGGCGCGAGCGCATATCGGCTTCTACAAGCGTCTGTTATAGAAAAACTAGAATTATGAAAGGGAAAATTCTTCCTATGTTCAGGTCCAATAAGGATTCTAACGGTGAAAGAAATAGATTTTGTAAACACGGTCACAGTAGTTTTTGAGCTGCTAATCTGTCAATGTACAACCAGTCAATAGGACCGGACAAAGGTTGACTTTGTCGTGCAGCCTTGATATGGTTTTTTATATATATTTAGATATTGTTATTAATTTATTTTTCTTCTAATAATTTAACAATTAATAAGTGCATATTTTTAATATTTATTTATCTATAATAATTTTACATTTCTAAACTAATATGTAGGTATTAACATTTTTTATTTTATATTTTGATTGAGGGTATAAAAATGATTTGCAATACATTGGTTTTAGTTGTTAGTTGGTTCGGTAGATAGAATTAACATGGAAAACTAATCCTGATGATGCCACGGGTGTTGGCGAAACATATGTCGATTAAAATTTTAATTGGTTTTCGGATTAGCAGCTATGTATTTATGGTTGCATGCTAGGTGCTTGGATCTGGCTTCTCGTTGCGACTGTAGTGTCTTGTGTTCGTGATCATGAGTCGGCAGATCCGAGGGTCAGCGGAGGGTATAGGGCCCGGTGGTGGGCGATCCCTCAATAGAGACTATTATCAAATCATATCAAAATTTCTTTATTTGCAACATTAGTTGTACACATAATACAAGTTAAAAATTATAAAGTATTATTACCCGTGGTCCCCCCAACTCCACTTCATGAAATAGTCGTGCGTTTAGTTGCCCATATCGAGATACGATTTTAATCATCGATCCGCCCAAACCATATCATGATGTGGCTTAACAGGCTATGCCAACAGGTAAATGATCAAATCTACGATATGGCCACGACGTAGACATAATGTTCCATTCTCCTTTGTGACGTCGACTTCTCCCATGGGGATTCTCTGCGCCATCGTCGTGCAAACCAATAGAAAATCAAGAGCAGTAACAGTTCCGAGAAATTAATTCAACACCCATAGTGGATAGACAGCAATACAAGAGAATTGAGGATATACAGGGTGTAAGACAATTATGTTTTTTTAATACCTCATATTCTTTGTAAGGTTACGATCATTTTCTATGGAACCAACCCTGGGAAGCAACAAAAAAAATTATGAAAAAATACTGTCATTTCATTGCAAGCAATGCATTCGTTTGATGCTCAAAGTATAAACGTACCTACAAAATATTATAACATTTAGACATGGTGGACATCTTTGAAAAAAATGTTTGTTAACCGATTTCAGATGGATTTATGTAAAAAAATTATAATATTAATGTAACTTTGGACCTCAATATCTTGGAAACCCGTGGTTTCCCAGGGGTGCTTCCATAGGAAAAAATGATCGTGATGTTACAAAGAATATGAGGTATTAAAAGAACAAAGTTGTCTTTTTACACCCAGTATAATAACCATAATATGAGCCGTGTACATTATTATAGTTTTCTGTTTACTATATTTACTAGATAACTACTGGTAGCAGCAGTCATTAGCCAAATATAAATCTGTTTTGCTGTTCAACATAACAAGTAGCCTATCACTATTTTTGTTAATAAAAGTGAGAAAATGAGTTTTCCAATTTTTATTAGTCATATAATTTTTATGCCTCCTTCTTCGTGTCTGTCTTTCCACCACGGATTCTTCCAGTTCTGCGGGCAGCAATGAGACCAACTTTGCGACCAGCTGATGTTCCTCTCTTCACAGTGGAAGCCTTACCTAAAATAATATTTACAATGTTAGAACTAATCACAATGATCTATTTGAGAAATATAGAATCCATAAAGAGGTTTAGGTAAAGGATTATTTCAGATGAAATAATTAGATTAATCTCAAAACAAAAAAAAATAACAACTTCTATATTAATACTGTGGGGAACATCTAATCAGTACAAATTATCAACTTACCAATATGTTGATGGTTACCACCACCATGGGGATGCTCCACAGGGTTCATGGCAACACCACGCACATATGGCCAGCAGTTACGCTTAACCTTATACTTGTGGTATGCACGACCAGCTTTCAGGATGGGTTTGTCAATACGTCCACCACCAGCAACAATACCTAAAATTGATTCAAAACTTGAAAAATCCAATCAATCATATAATTGTATGTACATGATATTTAAGAACCTCAGAAAGAGCCTCTGTGTAATCATAAAAATTCAGAGTAGGTAAGTGAAAATCATCATGTACAATAGGGAATATACATGTAATTCAAATAACGGTAATTTTTTTATACATTTTTTTTTCTCTCTAATTTCATCTGCAATCATCTCTAGCTATAAGCAGGTTTGTTGAGGAAAGTTGTCAGTTAGAAGGGGGTCCTTCAGTAAGGACATCTCCTCTGCGTACACAAGTGTAGCCTATATTGCCAATATGTCCTTTCGCTTCAGCCTTTTCTTGTAGCTTTGAGTTGTCAGCTTAGCAGCCAATGCATTGGGATGTTGCTCCAGCCTCCCCTGATATGTCTCTGTTGACTTTAGAATTTCCTCCTTCAGAGTGTTCATTTCAAGGTGATGGTGTATCTCTGTGTTTGTAGTGAACCATGGGGCATTGCATAAGTTTCTAAGTATCAGCTTGCGCTGCCCCATAGCTGTATGCCATACATCCAGACAGGTTTAAGTATACTCTTATATATAAGCAATTTATTATCAGTAGATAGTTTACTGTACTGATAGTTTACAGTGGGACAAAGTCCGAAACGAGATTATCCCGCAGAAGACCGAAGTGACAGACAGTCTCGAAATGTAGCAGACTGAAGTGGTAGTGGGCCAGCCACATCTGTCGTAGAACCGATGGATGGTGGAATAAACTGGAGGGTTCTCGAATGGAGACCGTGCCTCGGAAAGCGTAGCGTTGGGCGCCCTTTGGCCAGATGGACCGATGACTTAAAGAGGATGGCTGGTAGTGACTGGATGGCAAAAACGGGAGATCGAGCCATTTGGCGTACACTGGGGGAGGCCTACGTCCAGCAGTGGACTGCAATGGGCTGACGATGAATCCTCATTCATTGAGATTTAAATACATATTAATATTTTTTTATTTAATTGAGTTTTTATATAAGAAATTCATTATTGAAAATGCATTAAATAAGAGGGAAATTCAAATCACTTGAAATGCAACACTATTGGTTGTAATAATTTCATGATTGAAATGTGACGTCAAAATCTGTGTCCACCAAACAATGTTTGAAAATGTTGATCTTTCTCTCATCAAATCAGTCAAAAGACCGTTTTCTGTGCCAACTGCGCGACTAGTTTAATACGAAATTGGATTGTGAGTAGCCTGCTTTACTAACATGATAGATGTTTGACTGAACAGACTATGACGTCACAAAAAGCGCACCTAAAGGGCGGTTGTTTTACCTGTTATTAGCCCACTATTTTAACAATTTATTTTGTACTAAATATTGTATTTATGATGCTGATATTTTTTTACATAATTGTAGTCATGTAAATAATCATTCATAATCATAAAAAAAATAAGTGCATATTCCCTATTCAATATAAAAAAAAACCTAAATACTTGTACCAATAACAAAAAAAGGATTACATACCAACCATGCCTCTGTTGCTTGAGGGCAAGACTTTCTTAGCACCAGACGGCAACTTGACTCTTGTGCGTTTGGCATCAGGGTTGTGTCCAATGATAGTGGCGAAGTTACCAGAGGCACGAGCTAGCCGACCTCGGTCACCCATCTTCTCCTCCAAATTGCAGACAATGGTACCCTCAGGCATAGCTCCCACGGGCATAACATTTCCTGGAAAACAAAATTGCAGAATAAGAAATTGGGTTTACAGTAAACCCAATTTCTAATCACTACCTAGGTAGTGATGCAGAGTAGTGTTAGAAAATTATATTTCCTCTCTTTTTTATCAGACAAATTAGTTTTCAGTCACAAATGTTACCCTGACAAAAAGGTAATTAATAACTGGTTAATATGCCTAATATTTGATAGGTATGCACATAATTATTTTAAATCACACTAAATGCCTACTTTTTTTTACTAAATGTCACTGGCTTGAAACCATACATGAACAAGCCATGCTTACCAACTTCTAGGGTGGCCTTCTTTCCACAGTATACAAATTGACCACTGTATAAACCTTCTGGGGCTATAAACAGTTCTTTCCTTGTCTTGAATTTGTAGGGATCACGAAAATGAACAACTGCTAGAGGTGCACCCCTGCCAGGATCATGGATGATATCCTAAAAGTATAACCTAAGTTTACAAGAGGTAATATAGGCAGCGTTTTGATAAAACACTCTTGATAAAAAGTAGATATAAGTTTTACCTTAACAACACCTTTAATGTATCCATGACGTTCAGCATAATCTAAAGATCGAAGTTTAGGAGCTCCTTTCCTTTTCTTGGTATGTGAAACGAAGACAGACCCGGCACCTTTACGTTGAGCACGAATCACACGACCCATTTTGGCTCGTTACTGTAACAATAACCAAAAATTCAATTTTCACTATTTCGACACATAGTTTAATAATATTATTTTATTATTTCCTTGTAATAATCTTGAAAATACATAAGGATATTTTACGATTTATTTAGAAAACGAAAAATTTACGTACAGTAGCTCAACTTGTCACTGTAAAAGAACTATAGACAAGATAAACCAGTGATGTCATAGAAAAAAAATGTTTTAAATTAAGCTAGCGCCACTCACTCGGGCCCCTCGGGCCAGTCACTCAGCGAGCGATCGGGGCAAGCGTAGGTAAGCTCCGATTTTCTTGAACCGTCTTCCTATGACTCAGTGATCAATAAGATATATATGGTCAGGGTAAGGGTCTTTGACGCTTTAATTATGGATCTAATTAACTATTTCCTTTTCTTTTCCTGTGCAAATGAGAAGGAAGAAAGGCAGATTCTATACTATACTCTTTCTACGGACTAGAAGTGTGCGTTCGCGCAGCAAAAAGTATCGCCTTTTCAAGAATTGAATGATGCAGATAATTAGTGCCTTATATCGTGTATATGTGAAATTTTAAATTTGTGCATCCAACGGCTTCAGAGTTATTTAAGAAAAACCGATTCTGCTGCACGAACGTTCGCCCAGCAATTTTTTATTTTTATTGATGGGTCTAGCTGTATATTAAATGTGCCGTGAAAGCCAAATTTGTGCCTCTGAACATTTCAGAGATATTTAGTTTTTTGCTGGGCGAACGTTTTGGCGATTACTATATTTTGGAAATGGTTAATCGCACAGTCGTGATTTTTTGTATACAGATAATGAAAATTTGTGCATATTTGTGCCGCAATTTTCATTAAAGTGACTAGCATGGTTCAGGAGCTATTACTTTATTTCCTAGAAAATGCTCTGGCTCTCGAACGAACAAGACCAAACACTTCACGTTAGTGCCGACTGGTACCCATTATATATTCACACGATCCTGTAAAGTTTCGCCGGCCTACTACATATCATTGGCGAGTTCTTAACGATTTTGTCTTTTTTTTTAGGTTATTTTGAGTGAAATTACTTAGAATACGAAAATACTAGTTTTCTGTGAGCTAGCTTATTACATGCTTCTATAATAATTTGAGCGCTATTTTAAGAATACGTATGCAAAAAGTCATGTATGTATACCCATTACTTTAGACAATAATGATAGAAAACCATTCGAAATATTTTTGGTAGAATACCCGACCAAATTCGAATGAACATTAAAAAGCGGCCGCACGATACTTCAAGCTATCCTTCCTCACTTGATGGCGTTATAATGAAATTTAAATAGTACAGATGCGTACCGATTTGTTAAGTTGGAAAATATTTTATATTAGGGACATGAAATAAAATGTGAATTGTTTTATTGTTTAACACTATAATTTGTAATGTATTATTACAAATAAATTGTTCGTAGACAACGGCACATCGTCAACCTTTTGAGATTGTAATAAATAAATGATTTTACACCAATAATGTTATTTTTAAATTGATTTATTTTTTATAGACAATAAACAATGAATATGCTCATGTACTATCTGAACCTTTGAGATAAATTACACCTTTGATTAAAACATGTACAATGGGGTAGATTCTTATGGTTGAATCTTAATAACATCTTATTCTTATCAGAATAAATAATCAAAATCATACCTATCTGTGAAATTACAATTTAATTATGTGTCCAAATGATGTAGTAATATAATAAGCCTTCAAAGTTAAGTGGGCAAGCCCATTTTCTTTGACTATGCTACGTCAGCGTCGGTTTGTTTCGCTTGAGTGTACGAAATGATAGACAAAACTAGAGATAATCGACGCTGCGCCTGAAACACCTACCAATAATAATAGCAAGGAAAAAAATAAAACCCTACCTACTAGGTACCTAATTTTTATATTTTAATAAAGAATTAAAACTTAGATTGTTTACAGAATAATAAATATATAGCATGCGCTTTGCGACATGGAATATCTCAACGATATGAAGACAGGCTTTCCGTGCACCAGTGGCAGCTCAGATTACGCACAAAAGCTGCGTAAAACGGCCATCATCAACGCAGGGCTTCACAGGCTCGACATAGTTGTTTCTACTTTCCAGGAGACCAGGCTTGAGGACGAGGATACGATACGGGAAGCGAACTACACCTTCTTCTGGCAGGGTAAAGATGCTGCTGATAATCACAAGCACGGAGTATGATTCGAAATCAGGAACGATCTTCTTTCTTCGGTTGAGACTCCTGTGGGTTTCTCGAAGAGCATCATGATCCTACGACTTAACATCTCAAGTGGGTTCGTCACCATAGTTTCGGCTCAAACACTTCCTTCGTTAGCCGTAGCAAGGAGCAGTTTTATGACCAGCTGGATGTGGTTATAAGTGCGGTGCAGTCGGGCGACCGACTGTTTCTCATGAGGGACTTCAATGCCCGTGTGGGACAGGACGCCTCTTCCTGGCCTGATTGCATAGGTGACCACGGCGTGGGTAAGCAAAACTACGACGGACAACTATTGTTGGAGTTTTGCTCTAAATACCAGCTGTGCGTTACCAATACGTATTTCAAAGGTAAGTTTATGAGAAGTTTCTTGGACGCATCCTCGTTCGAAACATTGGCACTAGCTTGACCTCGTTCTAACTCGGAGGAAGGACTTAAAAGAAACTCTCCACACACGATCATTTCACAGCGCTGACTGCGACAGTGATCACTCGCTGCTTGTGACGGACGGTGGTACGCCTTGCTCCCTAGAAGATACATTCTTCTAAACCCCTGGCTAGGAACCGTGTCTGTCTGAGTGAGACTGGTGACCCTGACGCAGTGTAACTTACTGAGGGCAGAGTATGCAATCTGTTAGCTGCCTAGGAGAAAAATATGTCCAACGAGGATGAGTGGGAGACAATTAAGTTTCTTCTCACCGACACGGCCTCCCGTGTCTTTGTTCACCAGCTGGCTGAATCAACTGACTGGTTCCTTGAAAATCAAAAGCATCTGCAACCGTTTATACAGGGTGTAACAAAAAGGGTATGTTAAGCGAAAAGCTACGTAAATAGCCTACTGTAGAGAACCTATCCACAAAATTTGAGACTCGAAATCACATCTTTATTTTTCAAGATTGTATGAAAATTCCTGAGATATTTAAAAATTCTTCATACTATCGGGATATTTATAGGATCTTTACAGTGGGCTATTTACGTATCTTAACATACCCTTTTTATTACACCCTGTAGATGCTAGAGGTCAGTGATAATAGGTATTGGTGATTGATTTAGGATCCCGTGCTTCGAAAACAGATGAATTATGATAATTTTTTACTTCCGCCCTACCTATAATCAATGCTGCCCTACCTCAAATTTGACTCTAGCTACAGCCCTGATTGTTCATGGTAGAAATGTCATTGAATGAAAAAATGTCCATTAAAATTAAATTATGAGTACACTCTACTTTTTTTCCCGTTTAGTTTTTCAAGGTCAAATTTTCGAGATGCAGTTTTTAGTAAGAAGCGCTGTTTCCAGCTTGTATACATTTCTATGTGGCATCTCAATTTGGTATCTCCTCTTAATGATTCCAAGGAACAAAAATGAAACATGAAAAAATGACGCCAGGCTTAAAGTCACCCTATAATGTAAGTAAAGACGTTGCAAGCGGCATAAATATAATATTATCATGAAAAACTGGAAGTTCGTTTTGACAATTTTGACATTTGTAATAGAGAGAAATGATTTCATGATGTGTTTTGTTTATGTTGCTTCATTTGGTAAATTTACAAAAAATTGTATTAAGGAATGGTTATATTGTAATGGTAATGCCTGGGTGCACATTTTTGTCAAATCAGTAGGCGACGTTATACAATACAGCTTCCGTGTGGAAATAGATATTTTGGTGGTATTGATATAATACTTAACTGTTTTTATGGCATCCAGGATCCAATCATAGTAACATAGAAAAACTGTAGGCAAAAACTGAACGGCAATTTTGTGTGTGAAGTTTTTCATTTTTTCAAGAATTTTCATTATTTATTAGTTGCTACCTCAATTGCAAGCATCTTGATGTTTGATAGGGTGCACATATAAGAGTTATTAATTGAAATGTTATACTTTTTATTATCAATACACTCCTGGAAATTTTAAAGGTAAGTGAATCTGTTAAATTTACTAAATTATAGTTTGAAATTTTCTAGTTGCCCAGAAAAGGTTTAACCATAATTAACATATATTATTATGGTTATATAGGTGTAAAATTAATGCCTTGCTTTTCAGATAATCAGTAGGAAACGACGTTGGATATAGTAACGTACAGCTTCCGTAAATAGATACATACTGGCAGATAACTTTGTCGTTCATTATAAAAACATAATCATGCTCAGTTCAAAGAACATAGAAAATATAGTGAACAATTTTGTGTGAAGTTTTTTATTTTTTCAAGAATTTTCATTATATCTACAACTAGTGGACACTAAAGCCCGCGACTCAACGTTTCCGTATGCAATAGTGGCCTACAGAAAAAAGTATTCAATTATGTCTCGAAATTACCAATTTACATTCCAGGGATACGGAAAACACAATGGCTTCCTTTTATATTACCATCGGGATAAAAAGTGCAGTTACCTATATGTTAGGCCAGTGGGACCTGTCACAATATATTCCTGAAACGGATAATCTGTATCACCATAAAATTAGCGGTTAAGAACCGTTGACCTTCAAAAATGAGATTACATTGATTCACGTTTATGCACTTAGCAATACTAGCATTTCCTTACTAGTTACAGTAAAACAGCCTTCCCGTGAATGGAATTTCGCTGGATTAATAGCAAAGTTCTTAGTGCTTCCCCGCAGCATTAGGCTCTATTTAAAAATGCGATTTTAGCTTAGACATAAAAAACATGTACAGCGGTTTTTTTATGTAAAAAAGCATTGAGCATTCCCGTTAGTCCCCTTCCCGTGGGAATTTCGTAGGCCAAATTCGTACTAAAAACTTAGCGAAAGCTCCAAAGCTCGCATTGTCCCTAATGAACGTACAGGTCTAAAAATCATTCGAATGCCATTATCACCCCTATAAAGTGTAAAGCATCGGTTTCGCTCATATAAAGCATCAAGTAAACCCAAAAGAGTGAACCTTCTACCGTTTGTCCCCTTCCCGTGGGAGTTTCGTGGTAGAAATCCGTCATCCTAGTGAGTACACTTCCTCGTCTAGGGTCCCAAATTGGTCAAATTTTCGGGAGGCAATATGTTTCCCTTGTAACTTTCTAATTGACAGATTCATATGTGTATTATATTCCTTTGTCATTTCAAGCCATAATCAAAATAAAATCAAATAACAATAAATCCTACGAAAATTGGTATCCCCCTTTGTACCCGTGGGACTACCTTTTGCAATAGCAAAGGAAGCAAAGCGATAGCGAAAATTGTACAATATTCGTCCTTAGTGCTTACTTGCATTTTCTGTCCCGAATTTAATCAGCGAACATTTTCGCTATGCTTTCCAATTTCAGTTAGGTTAATATGTGTATAGCGGTACCTACTTCGTAAAAAACATTATGAATTCATGACGTTCGTTCAATGAGGTGGACGCCAGGCTTAAAGTCACGTTGCAAGCGGCGTGGAAGTGTACAATTTTGACATTTGGGAATGATTTCCGTTTTTAGTCCTCCCTTGCTCTCCCCAATTTGGTAACATTTATATGCCTTGCGATTTCAGCTTCCGTAAATATGTATAGTGGTTTTCATAGTAAAAAAAATATAGTGAACAATTCCCGTTTGTCGCCTTCCCGTGGGAATTTTTCATCGGGAAATTTTCTTATAGCCTCTTGATGTTCATCCAGGTCCTATAAGGTTATTCTAAATACGGAAATTTTAAAGGTAATGAATTTAAATAAAATCGTAGTCCAGAAATAGTTTTTGAGCCTATTCACAGTTATACAATACAGCAAACAAACAACTTAACTGTTTTCCTCTTTATAATATAGTAACATAGAAAATATAGTGAACAATTTTGTGTGTGAAGTTTTTCAATTTTTCAAGAATTTTCATTATATCTACAATTGCACATCTTGATGTTTGATTTATAAGAGTTATTAATTGTGACTACAATACACTCCTGGAAATTTTAAAGGTAAGTGAATGTTAAATAAAAATAGTTTGAAATCTAGTTGCAGAAATAACCATAATTTGGAAATAGTTCTTGACATTAATGCAATGTATGTAGTATTAATCCTAAATATAGGATAAAGGAAATTAAGGCAAATAAAAAATGTTTAATATTAACATAATATGTTAACATTAAAGATCTTTTTGATGGCAAACTCATTCCGATTTTTTACAGATGTAGCAGATAGTTTTATACAATATTGTTCCTTTTAAATCTAGTTTGATAGCACAAGTGTACAGATTAATACATGTAGTTATGTAATTACCTCTAGAACAAAAGATGGATTTTCCATCATAGCATGTGGCTTTTTTTTTTTAAAGCTGCTTCCCCGCATATACCGGAAATCGGCGGGTCCTTATATACTAATACATTTTTTTGCCTTTTCTCTTAATTTATATGTAAATGATCTCGTGGATCTTGCAGTCGTTTTGATCTACCTATTCTAATTTCGTAGTCTACCCATATTTATTTAGCCTAACTACTACGGGCATGTTCCTGGTGAGGTGTGGTTTGAGCGAGTGGGATGCTCGCTTAATCTGTTTTCTAACTATTCTTATTTTTTAATTTTGGGAATCGGGTTCTGAGGGAATACAGCCAGTTCCTTTTATTATATATCTACCAGTTAACAATCTTGACTTACTTCTCTAGGTTTACATCTTATTTATTATCATAATATTTTATGTGTATTATCATAATACACTTACAATTATTATTACGTTTAATACTTATTTATTTTGCTTATTTACTATTTTTACAATTTTCTTACTATATTCTATAAATTTACCTCTTAGTTCCTTTCTTAGAATCATGACTTTTAAATTTTCAACACAAATGTCCATATCCATCCACTGTTCTAGATCATATCTTTGCCTGCCAAAACGTGGGCACTCTATCAAAATGTGTATCACATCTTCCTCTGCTCCAGACCCACAGGGACACATTGGGTCCTCCTTGCACTTGAAACGGGTCAAGTACGAGGAGAACCCACCATGGCCTGTTAATACCTGGGTCATGGCTGATGAAATTTTGAGGTTCTTGACCACTTTGTATGCTTCCACCGCGTCAGGGAAAAACAAGCGTGTGACCGCTGCAGTCATTTCCGCCGCGTATCTATTGCTCCATTTACTAAGCGATTCCCCCCTGATTTGCCTTTTTGCATACGAAACTGGGCAGCTGTCATATGCAGGTTTGGTCTTCATCCTCAGCGCTGCCTGTTTTGCAAGTTCATCCGCTCTTTCGTTTCCCTCCAGTCCTGCGTGGGCTTTGATCCAGAACAAGGAGACGTCCTTGTTCTGGTCCACTGCGGACTCCAAATTACGCCTGATTAGCGTGGCAATGGGTTGGGGGGAACTGTGGTTTGTAACCGACTCGAGGGATGACTTGGAGTCACTGAGGATTGCGAAGGTTTTCTGGTCGCTCCGCAGAATAAGCTCCGTCGCCTTGTATATTGCAAGAAGCTCGGCCTGATAGACCGTGCAGTATGGCGACAGCTTAAGTTTTGAGGTTCCGGTCTCAGAGTTGCTATTCCAAATGGATAGCGCTGCTCTGACCTTCCCCTCAATTTTGCTGCCGTCGGTGTAAATTCTCACTGCTTGCGTGTTGTTGCTGTTTACTTGCTCTTGGTCTACCAGACTTTGGAACGAGAGCTTTGCTAGTTTTGCTGGATGTGGCATCTCCGTATAGCGGGTTCTCCGCTCCATCTCGCAGTCTCCCAGCACTGACTGAGCTGCCCCCCTTTTTATTTCATACAGTTGTGATACCTCCTGTATTCTGATGTCCAGGGGTAGCAGCCCTGCCAGCACCAATGCTGAGTTCAGCGAGACGGTGCGGTAGGCCCTAACTATTTTTTGGGCGAAGCCTCTCTGCGCAGCGTTCAGTTTTGCTCGGACCCCCAGTTTCGATGCAGCCGGCGCCCAAACATTGGCCGCGTATAGAACGATGGGCTCGACTACAGCGGTGTAAATAGTCCTTGTTATATCTGGATTCAGTCCCCAGCTAACCTTCGCGGCCCTGGCTAACTGGTTGTATACCCCTCGCACTTTCTTACACACGTTCCTCACATGTCCATTGAATGTCCACCGTCAGGCCCAGCAGTTTAATTTCCTTGGACATCTCAATGCAGACCCCGACCATGCTCAGCCGCGGGGAATCATATTTCAGTTTATTAGTCATCACCATTGCTTGCGTTTTATGCGGTGCAAACTTTAGTTTGTTTTTAATCCCCCACCGCTGGACATGTGCGAGGGCGGCATTGGCTCGTTCTTGGATTTCAGACCCGGTGTTTCCTTCGAAAACGAGCACCATATCGTCTGCAAAGGCCTGGCAATAGTCGCCACGCAGTTACATTTCCCGGAGCAGCGGATCGAGGAGGAGGTTCCATAGGATAGGGCCTCCTATGGATCTCTGAACGCACTCTTTGGCAGTCTGCCTGTCGTGTTCTGCCCCCGCGTAAAGTACCTTCACACGCCTATCTCTCAGGTAGCTATCTACCACTCTTCTTACGTTGACTGGACAATTTCTCTCCGCCAGTCTGCATCTGATTGCCGGCCACCATGCGCTGTCAAAGGCTCCCTCTATGTCCAGCGAAACCATTAGGACAATCTTCTTGTCCCTCACCTTATCTCTCATATGGTTCACCAGGACATAGAGGGCGTCCTCTGTGCCAGTTTGGGGCATGAACCCGAATTGTCTTGGGCTAATCCCTGGCAAGACGTGCCATTTTATACGGCCGACAATCATCTTCTCGAGGATCTTTCCCAACACTGGCAGCAAACCTATCGGTCGATACGACTTTGGGCTCGTATAGTCATCCTTACCCGGTTTCCTGAGGATGATGACGGTTGCCTCCTTCCAGATCACCGGGAAGTGACCGAGCTCCAGGCATTTATTAGCCAGCGCTAGGAAAGTCCTCGAGTGGCTTAGCCAATAGCTGACAGTGTTATTATAACCTTAGCCATACAGTCCAACATCTAGTCATAGGGACTATTGTATGAATTAGCAGGTTGAGTGGCCTAGAAAGCTACTATGCTACCACTCACTTCCTTGTTCAAATTCAATCAGGACATGGAAGCAAGCAGGGCCGGCCCGCCTATACGGCGAACTGAGCAGTCCTCTGAGCGCCAAATCCTAGAGGGCGCCTAAATGGTAAAGATATAGGTATATATTATTAGGAGCAAACAGGAGAGGCGCCATAATTAGATCTCGCTCCATTCTAAAATTTACTTTGGGCCGGCGGCGCTGGAAGCAAGTCATGTGTCTATTTCCATGAATACAGCCTGTAATGAATGTAAATTTGGTTAGTGTTCAATCCACTGCCTATTATAATCTTTGCAGTCAATAGTAAGTTTTATTTTGTGCTGTTGTTTTAACAATTTCCAAAATAAGGCTGATCACTGGCTACCCAGTAAGAGCACAGAATACTGAGTAGTACAGATACAGAAGGATAGGATATAATATTATGTTATGATTTTCCTATTTACAGCAATTCTAGCCTCAGGCAGTGAGGTTGTAAATTAGAATTTATAACATTGCATAATAAACAGGAAAACAGCTCTTGTTATTAAGTACTCAGCTAGGTATACTCGTATAATATTATACTATGACTTTCCTATTTACGGCTAAGCCCCCTTATTTTGTACCTATTTTTCTTCTTTTAGTGGCACTCCATTACTAGAGATCTGCTGTCAGCTTACGGTATGCAAACCTGTCCTTCGATATTCGGAACAGATCCTCCACATTAGCAATTCTCGTCAACTCATGAATATTTCGCAGCCAAGATTTTGTACCTAAACGTCGATATAAGCAAGGCGATGTGACTTCCCGCCCGCTCTGGCGGACTAATTACATAGTTTTCTCGCGGTACAAAGTGCATGCAAGAGACCAATCAAATCAATCAATCATCAAATCGGATGCCTCTCCTGTCGGTTCCTTGGACATAACCAATTAGCAACAAGAAACTTGGATTATCATGTTCGCAAATTTGATAAAACCGTTGCCGGCGACATGGCATGTGCTTTACGATATTGCTCGTCGCGTGTGGCAATTCATGGTACGGCTGCGATGACTGTAGCAAGTCTGTTGCTTTAAGCCTCGTCATTTGTTGCAGGATTGCACCACTAGGATGTAAGTGATGTCAACCACTACAACGCCGCCGCCGGCGTCAGGCAGTACTAAAACGAGGGTGCCGGCGCCACGTCCGGCGTCGCCGCCCCCGCCTCCGCTTAAGGGCCCTCCGTATAAGCACACGGTGCACTGGTTCCGGAAGGGGCTCCGGTTACACGACAACCCAGCTCTGCGCGAAGGACTAAACGATGCGATCACGTTCCGATGCGTGTTTATCATCGATCCGTGGTTCGCTAGCTCGTCTAACGTCGGGATTAATAAGTGGAGGTTCGTTTATTTAGTATAACTATGTAGTATAATAGTATTACAGCTTGGCCTTAACCAGGACTCCGGGAAACTGCTTTATGGACCCACGGAGGAGACAGGAGACCCACAATCTATTTTGAGATCACTACCACTCGTTTATTAAAACATCGTGCCACATAACCCTTCACGTCACTGACATAACCTGATAAAAACCACTCGGTTACTTTCCATATATGTATGTAATTCGTTATGTAACTTTCTTTAGTAAAGGAAATGGTATGCAAACTCATCACATTAGCATGAACGTTTCTGTTTGGAATTAGGTATTTGCAGATACCTACTTGTTTGCAAAGAATTTTTATTTTGTAAATACCTAACTACGTACATATACTCGTACCTACTTAGGTATTTAATAAACAGCAGAGACTTCATTCGTGTACCTATTATGAAGAATTTCTTAACGTAACTTCGTGCGCGTGATTTACATAATGTAGCCTATTGTACCCTAAGCAATACATATAGCCTACTCAAAATTTCAAGAACATTGGTTGAGTAAGTCAAGCGTGAGGACGTAATAAACTTACTTTCGCATTCGTAATAATTAGTTAGAATTTAAAACCCGAAGCCATAAAACTCTTAACCAAGTTCCTTGCTCCTGCAGATTCCTTTTGCAATGTCTCGAAGATTTAGACAACAGTTTGCGCAAGTTGAATTCCCGGTTATTCGTGGTCCGAGGGCAGCCGGTGGACGCGCTCCCCAAGCTGTTCCGGGAATGGGGCACCACCGCCCTCACCTTCGAGGAGGACCCGGAGCCCTACGGCCGCGTCAGGGACCATAACATCATGTCCAAGTGCCGCGAGGTCGGCATCAACGTTATATCACGGGTCTCCCACACACTGTACAAGTTGGACCAGTAAGGGTATTTGGTTTTGTATTATGTTAATAACTCATACGATACATACTTTTCTAGTAGGTTCTGATTCTGAATACGTCAATATGTTAGCTTATTTGAAGTGCATCTATGTTAACAAACTTGGTAAATAAAAAGTTTATGTGTATTTAACATTTAATAGATAGGTAAGTAGGTTGAGTTGAAATTGAACATCTTTGATCAGATCATGCATATATATGAATAGAAAAATAGGTACCTATATTATTTTTGGTGTGAAGTAGGTACTTATAAATAAATGATAATTTACTTTATAGCGAATAACCGAGGCAATTCTAGTTTGAATGCACATTTCATTATTTTGAAATGAATTTTTCATTATTTTTCATCTTAAGTACCTAAGTACTCGCCTACTTCTACTTCTTACTTACTGATGGATGTGCGTATAAAATAATGTAAGAATTTAAATGTGTCATTGACAGGTAGGCAACTCCGGCCTTAATATAATTTTATTCATATACGCAGTATCTCTACAGTAGGGTTGCCATCTCAAAACTTTGAAAACCAGGATTTGAGATAGACATACCAGGGCATTTCTATTAAAAGCCAGGACTATACATGTACGAGCCCAGTGACAATACGATTGGAGGGAGTTAGTGGCGTGCGAATTTCAAAACATTCAGTGCCGGTGACAACGTATTTGCTTCTTTTAGGCTTTCTAGAGGTGCCGCTATCGGCACCCTTAGAAAATCTGCCGACAGCGAAAGTGTCAGGACTTTAAAACTCAGGACGATGTATAAAAACTATCCAGAAGACAGGACGGTTGGCAACCCTACTCTACAGAGCATTTTGTAAAGTTATCGAATAGATTATTTTTCAACGACAGAATTATATAATACTAGTGACGCCCGCGACTTCATCCGCGTGGACTGCAGAAAATACAAAATGTTGAAATTATCCGGGATAAAAAGTAGCCTATGTGGTTGACGCCGCGTGGTGCCGGCAGAGTAGAGTTTGTACCATCCTTGCCTGCCCGTGGGTATCGTATGAGACGAATAAGGGTTTCCGTGAGCAGCGCCTCCCGTACTGACAACATAGTCCGAAAATCACACTGCGGTCACCAACCCGCCTGACCAGCGTGGTGACTATGAGCAAAACCCCCCTGTGGCAGTAGCCTTGTGGCGTGCCCTGAGGGAGGCCTACGTCCAGCAGTGGACTGCAATAGGCTGAAGAAGATGTGTTAATCCAGGGTGTCAGATAACTCCATACCAAATTTTATTAAAATCGCCCCCACATATCCCCACTGTCACTCGAGTCAACACGTTCTTCTAATGTTCTTAGGCCTACAAAGTCTTCGCAAACTCCTTCGCGTTCCATTGTTCTTTATATGTAAACGATTCTCTATAAAGGATAAGCATAAAGCCGGGTTTTCTACGAGTACGGTCGAACCTATCAGAAGAGTAGCGTCCGAGAAGTTAGCCCACTCGGTCCGAGCGTATTCGAACTGAACATCCGGCTTAACCAGGGAAAATTTTAGCATAATCGAGCGCAATGGCGGTAAGGCGCCGCTTACGTACCACCAGTTCCAAGCCCTAATCGCGAGCATGCCACCGCCGCCGCCGGCCGAGGACCCCATCTCCGAGGAGACGCTCAACGGAGCCACCACGCCGGTGGCAGATGACCACGACGACCGTTTCGGCGTGCCGACACTTGAGGAGCTAGGTAATACTAACTAACACTTGCATGCCACCATTGGCGAAATGTACAGGAGCTATTTTAATTTCGATTATGTTTTATAATGTAGGCAGGTACTTATATTTTGTGCAAATAAATGATCTCTCGTAGTCATAGAGCCAATGGCGCGAATCGGCGCAATGCAAGGTTTCAAGTAGGTACATACCTGGGGGTGGGCACTTGATAAAACCTCGATTCTCGGTCCAATTGATTCCGTTTTTTCTGGGGGAGGATAAATGGACTCAACCCACAACAGGCACATGTGCACTTATAAGTATAATCGATAGAAGTTCCTCATCATTTTATTTCCTAATGAGTTAGGAAGCTTACATTCATTTAACTAATGTGTGTAGCGTTTTGATGAAGTCATATCACTATTGTAGTACTTATAGGCATGTCACGACACGATAACAAAAGTCAATGCAAAACAAAGCTACGTTGGTCATCGCATCATCAAACAACAAACACCAAATAAAATCATTATATTTCATGTTTGACGCAGATACTTTTTCTATCTTGATATATTGTTATTGAAAATAAACTACTTAATAGCTAGGCTATCTATTATTTCAATAGCTCAGTTTCAAAAATGCACAAGGGCTTCCTTTTTTACAGGCCTAAAGATACATGACTTTTGTATGTCGGTTCAGGATTTGACACAGAAGGCCTAAAGCCCCCGGTGTGGCTGGGCGGCGAGAGTGAAGCCCTGGCTCGGCTCGAGAGACACCTTGAGAGGAAAGCTTGGGTTGCGTCCTTTGGCAGGCCCAAGATGACGCCCCAGTCGCTACTCGCAAGTCAGACGGGGCTATCTCCATATCTCAGGTAGGTACATTGACTGACAATAATTCTTCCTTATGTCCATTTTGTAAGAATCTTGTGCAACAAAAATTTTAAGATTGCATAGCTCGGAAATGATGAAAGATTTCGTTCGTTTAAAAATAATGTTTCTTACTATTGTGATTTTTTATTTTTACCATCCCACCCCTGGTTATGGCGAAACTCGGAAGAATTTTATGTAACAGTTTTCAGCAGTTTCAATGTTTTTTCCTCCATTGATTTGTGAAATTTTAACAGTTTTTTTTACCTTGCCTACCATAAATTGTGTTATAGTTGAGGCAAAGTATTCTATGCGCCAAATATTTACTAAGGATAGATACGAGTTGGGAGGTATTTTGCTTGGCTCTCTCCCTTGCTTCTCTGTTCTATCTATTAAGGTACTAATGACTCCCTCCTTCCGAGTACTGAAGTATTATCTAGCTATTCTATACATATAATAAAAATGTAACGGATCGCTGTCTGTACATGGAAGATACTCGTATATGAGAAAAAATATTATAGGAGACCTTTATCAACACAATAGAACCCAACAACGATGATTTTTGGAATTTTTGTCTGCTGGTCGGTTTGTCTGTGCCTTTGTGCATGCTAATCTCAGAAACGGCTGAACCGATTTCGATGCAGTTTTCAGGAATATATTGTGACAGGTCCCACTTAACATATAGGCTACTTTTTATCCCGGGAAAATGTTTTTTAGGTTAGGTTAGGTTTAATGTTAGTTAGGATAGTTTCGACATTTGTTTTTTCTGTAGTCCACGCGGACGGAGTCGCGGGCGTCCACTAGTATTAAATAAAATAAGTAGTACCTACGTAATTATTACTAACATCTTATGCTTTGATAGTTTTTCGAAATTATGGAAAAATGGCCAACAGTTCAATGGAACTAGCTAGCTACATGCTTAATGTGGGTCCCATGAAGGAAACCGTCTATAAATAATTCAATACATATTTGTATTTTCTCTAGTGTCGAAAAATCTACTCCCAATTTGTTATTTAAAAAAACTTTAATTTGAAATACGACAGTTACTCTTACTTAGGTAGAGCTATTTATCACTATGTAGCAGTATAAGCATCAATCATTTACTGCTATTATTGCCTAGGTACAGCATACTTGACAATACGATGCAACATTATACTACCTGTGTATTATGCATTATCCAATGCACCGTTGCCGTGTTATTGTAAAAATATGCATGAGTTCAATTGCATAACGTCACTGAATGCACTTTATTACGTTGTATGTACATTTGACCTTCAAAAGTCGTTAGTTAGGTGCTATGTATGTACCTACAATATCTTTGCTGTCTAGTAATTTTAATAATAGTTGTAAATAGCTAATTTTCTAACAAATATGCGGAAATTAAGCATATTTATGCGGATTTAAGGTTGGTTAATGTATCACGATTGTTTTGCAGTGGACTCTGCTAGGATCACATTTTAGTCCAGCACTTTGTTACTTTATTTCATCTTTGTACATAGAAATGTAATCTGTGTGATTGCCAAATTTTTTTTTTAATAACAAGGGTAATATTGGGTGTAGGTAGTTGTGCTTAGCAAAATGCAATGAATAACCTAGCTATCTACGAGTATAAAGAACCTTAACCGCAGGCTTAAAAGAAATGTAGGACTCGTAATCCTGAGCATTTTAGGATTCTCGTACTGTCTATAACTATGGACTCCATTCAATCTTGATCTGGGTTTTCGAATGAAAAAAGTAAGAAGTAACTTAGATAAGAGCAGTTTCGGTATCATTATAACATAGTATACCTAAAACAAAGTTGCATCCCGCTGTCTGTCTGTCCCTATGTATGCTCAGTTATTTTAAACTACGCAACGGATTTTGATACGGTTTTTTAAAATACATAGAGTGACCCAAGAGTAAGGTTTATATGTATAGTATCAGCATTGTGCCCGTGCGAAGCGGGTCGCTAGTATCTACTTAAATTAAATAGGTATTACTCGTTACGCGTCTTAGTAGTAGTAGTAGTAGTCTTAGGGCCGATTTTTCCAAATGTCTAATTATAAGGATAAAGTTGATGCTGTCTTTATCATGATCAAAGACAGCTAGGGTTGCCACCCGTACTATATTATATAGTATGCTATATTTCAGTCCATTGTACTATACATGTACTCGTATGTATGTTATAGACAAATTATATAGTACGAATAATACTATATTTTCATCGGTAATTCATTTTTCGCGCTTTTTAATTAACTGTGACTGGAGCGCACCCACAACGGCCACAACGTAGCGTTGCGAATTTCAGAACGAAACGCATTCACGTTGTTCGTTGCTCACACGTCACGGTGTTGGGCTTAGTTTCCTGAGCCTTTCCCGAAAGGTATAAATTACAGGAAAAATAAATACATGTTTACTAAAAATCGTAGAGGGAGAAAGGAATAGAGGAACTAATAGCGTATAGTGTGAGAGAGAAAATGTGCCATACATACATTATTGGCTATATAGGTATATTTATTATTTGGTTTGGCTTTTATCATATTTAGACTTTAAATTCAATAAAAAACTGCACGATTATGACAGAAAATAGATACTAACTTAATAATCTCTTGATTTACATTAAGCGTCTCATCAAAAATTCAACTTACCGATGAAAGGTTATGTTTGGCTGATTTCGCTCACTGCGGCTTTTACAGCCAATTATACTGTAATTCACCATAACTGCACACTTTTAGTACCTTGTAGGATATTGATTAAGGTTCGAGAACGCAAATTTCACGAAACTTTATTGTTTTGGATCAAATCTCTTACGACACGAACAATTTGTCTGCCATCAACAGTGGCATAGCAAGGTAACTAGGGGCCCTGGGACAAATAAAAAAATGGGACCCCACTGCTATCTCAACTATCGATTTTGAGCAATTTTTGCTTACTATCTTCTCTTTATTGCACGTGACTAGACATTACCAAGAATTTTGAAGTTTACGAGTCCCATGATTGAAAGACTGCTTAGATAGATAATACATGCGCGAGCGTAGTGAGCGCAAATTTTTTTCTCGTATTCACAGTGTAACTTGTTTATTACTTCTTTAAAATTCAAGCTCTACCGAGGATTTCTGACCATTGCTAAATAAAACATGAGATAGGTTACAATCGGATAGACATTACCAAGAACTTCTAGAGTTTACGAGCCCCATAATTGAAAACTGAAAGAAGCATAATAGATGCGCGAGCGGAGCGAGCGCGAAATTTTTTCTCGTACTTACCACATAACTCAAGTAAAATATGTATTACTTTTTGAAAATTCAAGCTCTACCCAGGAATTCACGGTAAGGATTCGAGGGCCCCCTGAGCTTGAGGGCCCCGGTGCATTGCCCCGCCTAGCCCCTAGGTAGCTACGCCACTGGCCATCAACAGCAATGGCAAACAAAAAAACCTATACGCAAGTGGAGACAATAAACTTAAATCTCACACCTTCATAATTTACATTCACGCCATCTTTCTCTTGTAATTATTATTATTTCCGTAGCTTGTCTAACCTCTACTCTGTCTACGCTAAAAATAAATGTGTACCTTCAAAAAAGGTGACAACCCTAAAGACAGCATTTATTCTTCTGATAGGCTATCTGACTTTGGAAAAACCAACCCTTAATCACACCCTTCTATCAATTCCTACAAAGATCCGAATGTTCAGGTTCGGGTGTCTATCAACGAGGTTGTTCTACTACCAGCTAAGCGAGCTGTACAAGCGAGTGAAGCGGGCCCGTCCGCCACTCTCGCTTCACGGACAGATCCTCTGGCGCGAGTTCTTTTACTGCGCAGCCACACGGAACCCTAATTTCGACCGGATGGAGGGCAACCCCATTTGCGTGCAAATACCCTGGGAGAAGAATCAGGACGCTCTTGCTAAGTGGGCAAATGTAAGTTATATAATATCTCCGACCGTATTTCGGTCAAGGCGGCCAATCTCTACGGAGATTAGCCAGGTGCTTGCGCAGGCGATATTAGAGTGCACAAATGTGTGCGCAAACACAGATACACTCTATTCCGTATAGATTATATGTAGTATACAATCTACACGGAATGGGACGGAAAACCGGACCGGAGAGAGATCAGGCGCAGGACCAACGGTTTTACGTGCATTCCGAGGCACGAGCTATGTGACAATTTTACAACATTAAAATCTGTACATGAAATAAATTCATTGATACAGGCCCGTGACGCGTGACTGGAATCGAACTTACGCCTCCCGCTTGGAAGGTGCACGTCTTAACTTGTACTTACCATATTTTTAAATACATATAGGATGTATGTGACAGCCAGGCAAATATTGATAGGTATAAACGCGGCTTTGTTCCTGTAATGGGGTAGCCAGAACTGCAGGATCATAAAGAAGTTCCCTCAGCCGCGAGGACAGATGTTAATGATCAGTGACAAGTTGCTAGCTCATCGCCTGAGAGAAATGTCTTAGTCGACATACATGGTAGGTACATCTCTTTCTCGTGCTGATGTATTCTAGTGAAGCCCCGCGTAAACTACTAGGTACTGTTTGACCGATGTGTAATCTAAGTATTGTGTATTTTGCTAAATTGTTTTTTAATTTGTATACAGGGTCAGACGGGCTTTCCGTGGATAGACGCGATAATGATCCAGCTACGCGAAGAGGGCTGGATCCATCACCTCGCGCGTCACGCCGTCGCCTGTTTTCTCACGCGGGGAGACCTCTGGATCTCTTGGGAGGAGGGCATGAAGGTACCTCTTCTATTTCGTATGACATATGTATGTATGTTGTATGTATATGCCGCGTGGTGCCGGCAGAGTAGAGTTTGTACCATCCTATGCCTGCCCGTGGGTATCGTACACGGAAAACAGAACGAAGTTGTCTATGGTATCGTACAAGGCGGAAAAACTGCCTCTGTATGTGCATAAAAATTTATAATAATATACCAGATCAAATTAAAGACCTGCCTATTAATAAATTTAAAACTGTGTTGTTTCGGTGGCTTGTTCTAAGGACTTTTTACTCGATCGAAGAGTTTTATATCTGTAAAGACACATTTTAAATGTATGTTTGCTCGGTCATGTGGTGCCTGTTTGTGTTAGACGGTGACTTGTATTTAATTGTAATTTATTTATTCGTGGATTTGACATCTGATATTAATTTTATATTATTGTGCTGTGTGAACTAAAATGTCTTCACTTAATTTTAATTTGCATGCCATATGTTTATGGCTGTATAGGATGTTTCCTGTTAACTATTTGACACCTTTTCTGTACCCTATACATATTCTATTCTATTCTAAAGGGTTTCCGGAAGGTGGGCCTCAGCGTGGTGACTTTGGGTAAAAACCCCCCTATAGCAGTAGCTTTGCGGCGTGCCCTGGGGGAGGCCTACGTCCAGCGGTGAACTGCAATAGGCTGAAGAAAAAAAATGTACAGTCACATACATATACAAGTCATGCCCATTATCCTCCTAAAGGTTGGGCAGAAGTGTGCAAATTACACACAGTTTTCACTTGTAAGCTATGATTTATTACAACAGTAGATAGGTTGTGTTCATAGTAAATTGCGTTGAAAATTTATACACCGCGCGATGCGTTTCGATAGGTACAATATTTTTTAGTAACTATTAAAATGTAGTAATGAGTGACAAAGAAAGATACAGTTAGCATGAGCGCAAAAGAGATAGCAATACTTTATAAGCAACCGCGCTGAAGTGCACAGCACGCTTGTCACGTGGAAGTGGTAGCCGCGTCATTGTCATAAATTATGAAGAAGGAAAGATGGGCGTAAAATTGATAGCTCATATGTCAGACTCGAATTATGATTTAAATAATAAATGAATATAAGTTTCCGGTGAAATGTAATTCCTAAGCTTTTATAACACATTTAAAAAGATTTTTTACATCTCGTGTGACACACGGAGGCATATTTTATTTATGTATGTAACTTCTTTGAAACTCAAAGATAAGCAAGTCTATGGTCATGAACAGCTCGGCGCATACTAAATAAATAGCGGACAAAGCTCATATATTTAAAGATCAAAACCCGTGTTCGAGAAGGCTCCTCTAAAGAAAATAAAACCTCATTACTAGTAAGCCTATTAAGGCCCACGTTTCCCACTCGTACCCAGTGGGGACGACCGCGAATGAAGGGGTTATTGTGATGTGTTGAATATTTATTTATTAGATATTTATTCGTGTTGGCTCAAAGCGGGAAGGCGTTTGCCACTATTTCTTCTTTAAATTATCTTCTATTTAAGAAGATAATTATTTAATACTCTCGCAGGTATTCGACGAGTTGCTGCTAGACGCTGATTGGTCGGTGAACGCGGGCATGTGGATGTGGCTGTCGTGCTCCTCTTTCTTCCAGCAGTTCTTCCACTGCTACTGCCCCGTCCGCTTCGGGAGGAAGACTGACCCCAATGGAGATTTTATAAGGTGAACCTGAGCTTATTAGAATTTCTCTAAATCCAGCAGGGCTATGACGTAACTTGGAGGAGGCAAAGCCGAAGCAATGCTATCTCGAAATTTCATCGAATTTCGAGATTCTCAAGAATTGCATTGCTTCGGCTTTGATACCACGAGCGTAATACCCGTGCTGGACTGATGCGAATATTTCTGCAATCATGTTACAAAATCTTCGAAAGTGATTGGCTTTTGAAATCCAGTGACAAGTCAACCACTGGCAAAAAAAACATTAGTAGCAGACTTGCCTTAAATTTTACATATTCGGCGTAAATTGTAACGGGCGAGCGTAAGAAAATGACATTATTGATGTTATTGCACAGGAAGAACATACCAGTGCTAAAAAACATGCCGACGCAGTACATCCACGAGCCGTGGGTGGCGCCACTGTCCGTGCAGCAGGCCGCCCGCTGCCTCATTGGACGGGATTACCCTCTGCCTATGGTCGACCACACCAAAGCGTCGCAGATCAACATAGAGCGCATCAAGCAGGTCTACGCGCAACTGGCCAAGTACAAGCCACAAGGTAAGGTCCTTTTATTGTTTCTTTTATTATACTATTGTCTTGTTATTATTTGAGGGTAGTTTTCGCAGATTTTTAAGGAAAATGCCTTATTGGGAAACGTCTTTTAGGAAAATCTGTTGTTTCCCTTTGTTTAGCACCTTGCTTGGCTAGGGCTGAATGATTGGCTTTCGAAGTCACAATAAAATTGTGTAACATTGTTAACAGGTGATGTCAATTTGTAATATTACTTGTATGAAATATAAGTGAGAAACTGATTGTGTATCAGTTTCAGCAATATTTTACAAGTATAACAGTATTCTGCATTTCTTTGAAAAGGTATGAAAGACCGGGATTTATGATTTCAGCGTCACTAAATCCAAATGCTGTGCAACGTCCTAACGCGATGCAGTCCTCGCCGAGCCCGACCTCGATAATCGCGAGCATCAACCAGTCAAACTACTTGTGTAGCCAGACTCCGGAAACACAGTCAACTGTAGCCACACAAGTCATCGCTTACAAGGAGTCTGACACGGTGGTCTTCCAACGTCCGAGCAGAAACTATATTCGCACTGAATCCACTAAGGCGTTCAAACAAGTGGTTATCATACAGCATCCAAAATTACCAGTTTCTGTCGAAAGCACCGATACTTCAATGATGGCTCCCAGGCCACAAGAGAAATACAAACCCCGGACCTACGTCTCTTACAAGAGCAACAAGAGAGACTTACAAACCACTACAGGCAAGCCAGAGAATTACGATTTCAAAAACTTGGCCATAAATAATTACGCTCAAAGATATGAAAACATTCAAGATATTTACCAAAATCAACAGTTGAAAATTAATGAATTAAATGAACAAGGGGTTAAGTTAGATGAATATGTTGAAGAGAATCCAAAATTCTATATGCCTTCCCCACCTTTCACTGACAATGAACACTCAGTGCAAAATACAAGCCATAAGGAGGAACAAACTTTTGTTGAACCTTTACACCACAACTTGGCGCCAAAAACAAAGAATGAAGTTGCCAACAATAAAATTGAAAACATAAACTCAGGAGATACATATGGTGATAGTGGGACCAAACATAAAAACGAATGTATATTCAAAGCACCAAAAGATAATGAAGAGTAATTTTAGTTTATTAAATAATAAATATAAAAAATGTTATAGATCAAATAAAAGATAAAGGAAAACTATTTATTAATTGTTGTATGTATTGAATCTTAGTATCTGGATTAGATGATAATTTTATTAGTATTATGATTAGGTAAAACTTTATGGAAATATATATTATGTGTTACAAAATTTGCTGTTTTAGTTTAGTGATCCAATATTATACTACAGCTGACTTTATTTCACAATTTCAGAGTTGGTCCCATAGTAAAAATTGTTTCTTTTACCAATTACTTGTGTTGTGTCAAAAACAAATTACTACATAATTTTGAAAACAACCTAATATACCTATATATGTGTTATATAATCGTCTACTTTCCTACAGCCAGCCCAATGGTTAAATGCACTTCCAGTCAGAAGGCATTGGTTCGATCCAGTCACTGGCCTGTACCACTGAATTTATTTCATGTACAGATTTTCTAAAACTCACTTTATTTATTTATTAGGGTAAATACAGTGTATCACACATTTTCATATTCTGTTACCTCTAAACCTGTATAGGTTTGTGGAGGCAATGACATTTCGCTTACTACATTTGTACACGACATTTAGTATACAATATACATTCGTACATTAAGAAACAACATTACAAATAACATTAGATCAAGGATTTATGTGCATATTCCATTAGTAGATTTTGTTCTATTCATATAATACTGAGCTTCTGGGGAGATTAGTTAAGTAGTTACTAGTTACAAGGTGGCTGTTCCTGCGGCAGGAATATGTACCTACATGCTGTTACAATGTTAGTGTGCCGGTCGCTGCGCGGCACTAGCGCCACACTCAATGCCACAAACACTGAACCCACTTGTCAACACAGTAGTTAGGGCCATGTACAGGATGCCTCTGTAATTACGTGATCAGAAAAAACAAAAAGGAAAAAAATATGTACATACATATATTACAATAAAAAAAAATTCCATAATTGAGAAAAATTGTGAGTAGATATATTTCGATCCATAATAGTAAGTATACGTATAAAATAATAAATTGATAAATTTGATTGTGGGACTTGTGTGACACTGGATATATTTATTTATTTGTATATTCATTTGTATTTATATATAATCAGACTTCGCCGGAATGCGCACATTTTAACTCTTTTATTTAAAATTCTTTATGATCGATCCTCTTCCCTGTATTTACGTGAAAGATTTGAGTATCTCTTCTCAAGAGGCCATCCTTTGTGGTCCAATACAGCTTCCTTACTACAAACTCCTCGTCACAATTCAGTTGCTTTTAACTTCTCTTTCACTGTCTATGCGGTAAAGCTATGGAACTCGCTGCCTCACTCTGTGAGAGACTGTCCATCAGTTGATGTTTTTAAGAAAAGATTGAAGGTCCATTATTTATCTCTCCCATCTTCTTGACTAATAGTGTCTGATTATTGGTTTCTTACTATTGTATACCAATATACTTACATTTGATGTTATTTTTATCCTTTAGTATGTATAGGTATACTATTTATCTATGCTTATCTATGTTTGTGTGTTTTATTTAGTTATTTATGTTTATGTAGTCTATTTAGGTATTTTTGTTTATTTTAGGTTTATGTCTTTTCTTTTATTTAATTATTTAGTTTATTGGTCTGTTTGTGTGCACACATACCTACCTCTAATGTTAAGCTAGGTTCATATTGCTATGTCGGGGTGTGTTGGGGCGCCGTCTGTTGTGTCGCGGAGAGTTCATACTAATGTGTTGTGTTGTGGCGCGATATGTCTCATTTTTAGATCATTCTCGTATTAGGTTTGTGGAGTGAATAAGTCTTTAAAATGGAATCGTCTGACAGTGACTTCGATGAAGATATTCAATTTCTTTTATTGATGACTCTTCTGAAAAAAAGCTATTTGCTATTTCCTCCCAAGCACCATTCCTGATGCCGTGATCCTTATATTCTTTACATTTCGTATCATAGAGAGATTTGTATTGCCGTACTAATTCAATAAGTTCATCGGACATTTTAAAGAACGAAAAACCAACCAATTGCTAAATGAACTGCTTCCCTCGCAATAACGCGTTGAATGACAGATTCACATTAGTGTGGCGCGCGCGACACATCCCCCACCACCACTCTGGCGCAATCGGTGGCGAGCAGTCGGCGCCACGACAGAACGCGTCACAACACAACACAACCTACTAATGTGAATCTAGTCATAGTAAATGAACGAAAGCGATCGCGTTCTGGCGCGCTCCGACACACCCCGACACAGCAATATGAACCTAGCTTTAATTTCTCTTTCACGGTTGGTTTGCTGGAAGAAATCTCTTTTAGAGATAAGCACGCCTTTGTACATTTTCTTTGTCATAAACTTTATTTGTGAAAACTTTACTGTGTACAATAAAGCATAATAATAATATTTATTGAGGTAATATTGTTTTAGTTTACGCTTTATATTTTTCACGTCAAGTGTCTTTACTAGCTCAGTAGGTATGTCATTTAGCATTGCTGGGACTAGGTAAGCTGAAGTTCGCCTACCGTAGTAATTTTGCATACGCGGTACTATTAATTTATTTTGGGCTACCCTTCTAGTAGGTGGGTTATGTTCAACTGCTATTTTGAGTTCTTCTCGATCAAATTGTTCTTTATTATTATTATTATTAAACCTTATTTATTTCCTTAAAGTACACTACAATTTTTAAAAGTATATTTATATCTACTTTCTTAAGGACCTCTTTATAGAGTAAAGGCCTCCTCCATCTTTTTCCACGTTGATCTGTTTAGTGCTTTATCAGTCCAATTTTTTCCAGCAACTTTTATGATCTCATCAAGCCACCTCTCCACCGGTCTGCCTCTGTTTCTTTTTCCCGCAGGTCCATTCCATGAGGTTATCTTTTTGGTCCACCGTTCTTCCTTCGTGCGTACTATGTGGCCAGTCCATCTCCATTTCAGCCTTTTACAATGTTCCAAGGCATCAACTAATTTTGTTGTTCCCCTTATATCTGTGTTTCTCTTTTTATGTCTCAGTTTTAGATTTAAAATGCTCCTTTCCATGGCTCTTTGGGTTGTTTGTATTTTGTTTTTAGTTTTTTTGTTGAAAATCCATGTTTGGGATGCATAGGTGAGGGAAGGTAGGATGCACGAGTCTAGTACGGTTTTCTTTAATTTCATACAAGTATTTGATTTTAGTATTTCTTTGAATTTCCAGATCAAATTGTTCTATCATTAACATAAACGTTACTTTGTCATGGACTGACATGATCTTAAAGTGTTGGAACAATTTTGAATAGTCATCTCGATGCTCGTATCTAATTTTGTTAGGTGCAACTTGTTTTAATAGTCGAATTTGTAGGTTTTTTATTATGTCAAGATGCGTTTTGAAGGTTCGTCCATAGCTAGTTAGACCGTAGGACACAATTGATTCGGCCAGGGACATATACAGGCTGAACATGACTTTGCACGGAACTTTGAATCTGACAAGAGAGAACTTAGCCATAGCTATACCTAAGGAGGGTTGGTGTCAGACAGGCAGTTGGCCCTAAAACAAACACTAAATCATCATGAGTTTCACAAGATAATCCCAAAAATAATGTGATAAGGGCAGGAAGATTCATTAATGTCTGCAGCAAAATATTATAAAAATGTGATTTTAAGGTCGAAAAAAAAAATTATGTATACAAACTTAGATTTTATTTTAATCTAAAAGAATATCACACTGTAACCAAGTTTTCAGACATATTATTAAATGATTTCAATGGTTTTGTCACACCAAACCTAGCAATACAAGTTCACAATTATTGTCACTTCATTTCTTTGTCTCAAGAGATGCTACAGTTTCCATATGTTGTTTGCGCGCTTTTGTAGCCTTTCTTGACGACTTAACAGCAGATTGAGAGATCAAAGGCTTGTTATGAATTAATTCACCCTTAATACTTGATAAAATGGACACCTAAAATGCAATTATATACAATATTAAAGTAAAATAATAACTGCAGTTTACCATGTAAGTAGATCTATAGCATAATACTCTGTGCAACAGATCTAGGTGAAATATTACTAGAAACATTTTAAACTTAGCAATATTTTCTTCCTGTAGGATCATGCAAACAGACCACAAGTACAGATAGTTTTCAATGCATAACTTACAGTCTCAGGTATATGTACATATCTGATATTACGGGCATGAAGAAACAAATATTCAAATAAGTACTCATTTCCTTGAGGGTCACAATAGACACAGTTTGATAGTGATATATTCATGAAACTGAAACACATAACAAACATTTAATTTCAGTTAACATTAGACGAATAATATCAAATATAAAACTAAAGTCATACCCATCTACTGAAACAATTATTCCACAAATATAGGAATCATTTCTCAGATCAATGGTAACAGTTTTTTTCTGCAAGGATTTAACAAGACACAATAATGTGTTATGATAAAAAAACTTTTCTTTTGCATTACCTATAAACTTATCCATGTTCCTGTAATCAAAATTAACCTCTGTTTTAACATCACAGATAATTAATGAAATAACTACTTACTATCCTAACTATAACACTGAAAAATATGTTTGTCTTAATAAAAAGCATTGGTAAGTACTAATAAATTATATTTATAATAGCCTACATATACAAAAACCCATTTAAGAGTTTGACTTTGCTATAACTAATCTAGCATCTGGTTTAGATTTAATTTCTAATTCGGCTCTAGTTACAGTCCATGAATCATTAATTTTCTCAGCCCAAAAAAAGTAGGATCCATAATCTTTTGTCCCAGAAACAGGCACACAAAATCTTGCTGATTTTTCATCACAATTATTATTCTTAGGATCAGTCAACTTAAATCTTTTATCTTTGATTGGTTCCCCAAGAAAGTGAACTGCCCCTGGATGGCTCCTCAACTTCCTAAGAGCATCTTTATAATAGTCCTTTTGTCTAAAGTTTTCAATCATTTGAAATTGAAGATATAATCCAGTTGTACTGACAATCACACCACCCCAGGCTGCTAATTTTACAAGAGTGCGAGTCGATATTATGTGTGCCATTTTAATGCAATGATCATGTATTTTCGGTATATATACTTATAGTTTATAATATTAATAACATATAAACTAAATCTTATTAAAATACATACATATTTCTTTTCAATTTGAAAAAAAAAAAGAAAAACTTATTCTATTGTTGTTTAGTTTATCCCGAAGGAAAGGCAAGGGATACTAAGCCCATACAGCCATTGTCTTTAGTAAATGATTTCTGAATTTATGATGGTTGATAATAATGATGATGAATGGAAACGCCGGGAAAATCCTCAAGAACAAGTGTAAAGTTAGTCGAAATGAAAAATTATTGCAGAAACAACTTACATGAGCCCATGAAGAGATCGTAATCCGGCTAAAGTTTTACTCGGCTTACCTGCGTATAAAACCATGCACACGCACTAGATTCACATCACAAGTAAACAAAATATAACTTATCTACCTGAAAACATCACTATTACGGACACATGCAAGTCATCCACAAATAAATTTTGATTTTCACAAGAAAATTACACCCGCTCCCTTCCAGCTTTTCCCGCCGAATCGCCATCAACTTTGACATTAAAACACTGCAACGCACCATTGTAGACTTTGGTAAAATTTAATTTATTATAACAAATAATGTAATATTTAATTTGTTTGGATAAAATTTTCAATTCAATTTTGGTTGTATGGCTCCGTCGATTGATCGACGATTCTGCCAATGTCAGGGTGTGACAGGACAGTGCTCCGGTATAGAGAGAAAAAAAACTACTTGCCAACCTCGTTTTTGTTCTGAGTTGCCAACCTCTTGCCAACAGAGGGCTAACGTTGAAAATCTGTAGGCCAAACTGTAACAAGGAAACAAAACAACAAACATAACAAGTCCAACACCGTTAATCATTAAAACATACAAGGACTTTGTACAAGGTAGGGGTTATATTTACATAATTATTTAGAATGGACAAGTTATTTACATACCCTATCTACTTACATTCGTTTAAAAAGTAACTAGATACAAATTTATTAAAATCAACAGCAGCAAACTACAGTTTGAGGCTATTGAGTTTAATAAACTTGGCTAAAATATGTACAAATTTAGTATAAACTAAAGTTAAAAGAAAATTTACATTAATGGGACGGTTAATACGAGTATTTACAGGTAAAATATCATAAAATATCAAACAAATAAAAAACAAAAAAAAAATAAAAAATAAAAAAATAAAAAAAAGGGGAACAGATATTTTGGGGCAGTGAAAAAACATATGTTCCAGCGATCCTTCCCCAAGACCACATTCACAAATCGAGTGATCACGAACGTGAATTTTTGCCAAAAATACTATTAAAATAAAAATAATATTGATTTCCCCTCCTCACTTTTAAACTGTAAATTCCCTTAAGTCTTTTATCTGAGGCGGGTCGTACTGTTTTTATTTTTATACTATCTGTAGAAGTTACTAGATTATTATTTTCTGTTAAGTTTTACTTTGATTAAAATTATAATAACGGTTTTTAAATTGTTTTAATTCAATACCTAAAAATATCTGAATGTTTTTTTAAGAATACTGTCTGCACACGGATCCTCTTAAATCCGTATACTCTGGAATTCCCCGTTCCTGTGGGAATCCCGGGAAACCCCTTTTCTCTGGACTTCTACTTCATAAAAGGAAGTCACGCTTCAAATATCACGTTTCTAGCTACAGTTGTTTTGCCCCAGCGTCGATAAATCAGTCATATTACTTTACATAAATCGATCATCTTCCTGCCCTTAACCCATTCTTTATTGGGTCGGCGCAATATGGTTTCTTTCGAAACTCACATTGCCAAAGATTTGCAATACATAATATAAATTACGAATATATTATAAAATAGCAGTATTTACTGAAGGGTTTTATTAGAACCTTAGAAAGTATTTATAGAGACCTAAAAAACTAATTTATTACACGAAATTTTATAATTTACAAAGTTACCGTATACCGAGAGAGTGCTCAGAATGTTGGCAATATTTATTATGATGTACTATTATTCATTATATCTATAAATTTTTTATGACCTACGTTAATATTTATAATTAATAATTATACGACTGCCAAAAAATGTCTCTGGTAAATAGGTAATATCTGAAAATTTGTTGGCAACTCATAATGACATTTTGCAGTGGAAATAGTACAGGGATTTGGTATCTCCGAAATAGTAGGAGCTTCAAATAACTGTAACATAGATTAATCTATGAACTGTAAGCTATCTAAGTGACTTTTGATTTTAACAGATTAGTCGAAGCTGCATAGGGTGATAATTTTTACAAGCAAAATCAAGTCTTATGGTAATTGCACAAGGTTTATTTGAAATATTTAGCTTATAACAGTTATTAGGTTTTATATATAGATTCTTTAGTGCCAATTTTTTCGATGAATTTAATATGTGACCCTGCGTCTACCTATAATCACGTCACTGATTATTACAAGTAAGCAAAATATAATTTATCTACAAGACAACATCATTTTAAAGACAATATCAGACAACATCACTTTAAAGACACATACAAGCCATTTACAAATTCGTACTCACATAGAAATAGGTAAATTCTGCGATAATACTCCGAAAATATATGCGTGTTATCGCGTGCCGTGTCTCGTTAGAGTAAGTATATTCTTTGGTCTTGACAAGGATACCAATTTTGACCCTCTAAGGCAGGCCGCAGACATCACGTCTCCTGATCAGGAATTCAAATCCGAAATTTCTGATGACTAGCGCAAACCATCCGGTTTTTTCATTTTTTTTTATAAGACCAGTACAAAGATCACGGAGCCAAAAACGTATAGAGATGCTTGTACACATTATGAATGACGAAGACGAATTGATTGCTATTATACTTTCAGCTCCCAGGCATGTCCTTTACGTCTCTATTATGGTAGTCTGCATTATTAATACTCCATATGCATAGATATTGTTCCACCGCCATTGTTAAATTTTAGGTTACACACACTGTTTCTTACGACGACCACGGCTCGACACGTCCACTCGGTACAAGGCTCGCGCGCTGTACTCGCGCGGTTCTGAATGATTTCCGTGCGTGTGCGGCGGACGAGCCAAAATGTATGCGATGCGAGCGCTGCGTTCAGGATGACGTCATCGGCCGGCCTAAATAATGAGAAGCTTTCGCCAATGGCTGTATGGAATGGACGTATTTTCCCTTGCCCTTCGGTATGGATAAAAAAAATAATATAATAACCTAAAATTCGAGGGGATTCGGCGGGAAAAGCTGAAAGGGTGCAGGTGTAATTTTCTTGTAAAAATCAAAAATTATTTGTAAATGGCTTGCATGAGTTCGTAAAGTGATGTTTTCTGGTAGATAAGTTATATTTTGATTACTTGTGATGTGAATCTAGTGCGTGTGCATGGTTTTATACGCAGGTAAGCTGAGTAAAACTTTAGCCGGAATACGATCTCTTCATAGGCCCATGTAAGTTGTCTGCAATAATTTTCCATTTTGACTAACTTTACACTTGTTCTTGAGGATTTTTCCGGCGTTTCCATTCATCACCATTATTATCACCCATCATAAATTCAGAAATGATTTACTAAAGACAATGGCTGTATGGGCTTAGTTCCCCTTGCCTTTCCTTAGGGATAAACAAACTAATAAAAAAAAAAGGAAATAAAAGTATATTTTTTACTGGGCCCATGTAAGTTGTTTCTGCAATTATTTTTCATTTTGACTAACTTTACACTTGTTCTTGAGAATTTTCCCGACATTTCCATTCATCACCATCATCATTATCATCCCATAAATTCAGAAATCATTTACTAAAGACAATGGCTGTATGGGCTTAGTTTCCCTTGCCTTTCCTTCGGGATAAACTAAACAAAAAAAAAAGTTTATTTTTTACCTTATGTTTTTACGGATTCGGCGGGAAAAGCTGGAAGGGTGCAGGTGTAATTTTCTTGTGAAAATCAAAAATTATTTGTAAATGGCTTGCATGTGTCCGTAAAGTGATGTTTTCTGGTAGATAAGTTATATTTTGATTACTTGTAATGTGAATCTAGTGCGTGTGCATGGTTTTATATGCAGGTAAGCCGAGTAAAACTTTAGCCGGATTACGATCTCTTCATTGGCGCATGTAAGTTATTTCTGCAATAATTTTTCATTTTGACTAACTTTACACTTGTTCTTGAGGATTTTCCCGACGTTTCCATTCATCATCATCATCATCCATCATAAATTCAGAAATCATTTACTAAAGACAATGGCTGTATGGGCTTAGTTCCCCTTGCCTTTCCTTCGGGATAAACTAAACAAACAAAAAAAACTTATGTTTTTACCTCATATTCCTATGATACCATCCACGTTTCCTAAGTTTATTTGTTTTTAATTTGTTCGTTCTTTATACATCAAGGATCGGTGAACTAACGTTTATCACATTGTACATGTTATTGAAACAAAATACCTTAACCACACTTCCTGTAAATCAGCTTGCTTACATAGTTACCACACAATATGAGCTCTTCAAGAGGAAGCACTACAAGAGATAGACCACAAAAACACCAAAATAGAACATCGTTTAGAAATAACCTGCATGATACAAGTAAACGAACCAAGTTGATTAATTCTTTGCAAGTATCTGGTGTATGTGAAAGATGTAAACAAGTAATTGAATGGAAAATCAAATATAAGAAATACAAACCTCTCACCGCACCTGCTAAATGTGTTTGTTGTGGAAATAAAACAGTGAAACATGCATACCACGTGCTATGTGAGGAATGCAGATCCACTAAGAAAGTATGTGCAAAGTGTACTAAAGCCCTCCTTGAAGTGAGTTCCACAAATATTTCAATTATAGTTATTGTTCTGTGTTGATGTGGGGCTTTGCTAGAATACATCAGCTGCATCTCCTTCCATGCATGTTGTAAGAGTCAAGTAAAGAACTCAGGCAGGAATGTTTCCTCAGGCAATAAGCTAGAAACTTGTCACGTTAACTTCTGACCCTGCTATGCTAAATGTGATGCTTCTTGAGAACTCAAGAGGGTGTTTATGTATGTATGTGTAATAATTCATTTCTAGAAGTCAGAAGTAATTAATATATCTTACATACATACATACAGTACATACTTGTAATATATATTAATTACATAGGTATACATAATAGAAAACTCTTAGGCAGTAGTAAATTAGTAAGTTCCAATTATATAAAATTGCTTATCATTAGAATGACATGTTTCCTTGCTAGTAATACAAATTTTGAGCATTTACTTTTTCAATGGCATATTTGAATAATTACTATTTCAGGAGGAAAAACCAGCAGAAACAAGTATCAATGCTGAAATACAAGATATGATAAAAACTCTGCCTGAGAGAAAAAGACGTACAGTGCTGAGGTGAGACCAATAAATAAATGTTTGTAAACCAATCACGGTATAAGAAGTCGGGCAGATTATTCACAAACTATATAAAAAGGTATGAAACAGTGTGCAGATTTCAAAGATGTTAGCGTTGCGGTAAACGGACTTCTTATTTTGTGATGAGTGAGTGAATAAACTAGAATAATGTTAAAGGATATTATGACTTTTATGAGACTTCTTATATCACCTTATTTTTTTTATAAAAATGTAGTTTTATATTAGACTAGTGGACACTATATAGTGGGTATAGAGAACCGGATATGTTTCAAGGAACCGGGATTTTCAGTACCAGACCATGCTGGAACCGTGAAATCCTGGGATTTTCGGTACTTTCGGTTTATTTTTCAACCATACATAATATGATGCTAATTGATAAATTAAAATTGTGATGGTCTCAAGAATAAAACTACAAATAAAAATCATAAAAGAATGTTGTATTTGAGTATTAATCAGCTTTTAGCTACAGCCAAACTTAATATCAATACAATACTTATAATCTAGATAAAATCATTCTGTCATTGAATGAGATCAATCATCATCATCGGGCATCAACATTAGCTACAATAATTAACTTATTCCAAATAAAATTAAACTCTAAAAGATGAAACCAACAAAATAAAAATTTTAAATTAGATTAATGACAATCAAACTTGTGGGGATGGTGAAAAGGGAAGCGCTTCCGGCCCCACCGGGCCACTAGTTTGTTGTGTGTTCTATGTATACAGGGTGTAACAAAAAGGATATGTTAAGCGAAAAGCTATGTAAATAACCCACTGTAGAGAACCTATCTACAAAATTTGAGACCCGAAATCACATGTTTATTTTTCCCAATAGTATGGAGGATTTTTAAATATCTCAGGAATTTTCATACAATCTTAAAAAATAAAAATGTGATTTTGAGTCTCAAATTTTGTAGATAGGTTCTCTATAGTGGGCTATTTACATAGCTTTTCGCTTAACATACCCTTTTTGTTACATCCTGTATATTAAAATCATTGTGAGAAACTTCGATATCGCGTTCTAGGATTTTAGCATTCGATTGTGGTTCTCTCCTGTGTCCGATAGATGGCTCCGCTACAAACTTAATAATAATTAAAATCTAGTTAAAATCAAACTATAATGAGAATGCCTTTGATTCGATCGAGACATGGGCAGTGCTGCAGTCTCTCCAGTGGTGCCATATTGACCATCGATATATTGAAGTGCTGAAAGCAACGCCACCATGTCGGTACGAGTACAGGAGCGGAGTACTGAGCCGATTTTATTGCAAAGGGGAGTGAGACAAGGAGATGTTATTTCTCCGAAGCTCTTCACCAATGCAATGGAAGACGCCTTTAAGCTCCTCCAATGGAAAGGACTCGACATCAATATCAATGGCGAATACATCACTCACCTTCGGTTCGCAGACGACATCGTGGTCATGGCAGAATCACTGGAGGATCTCAGCACAATGATCGATGGCCTCAATCGAGTCTTCCAACAGGTGGGCCTAAAGATGAACATGGACAAGACCAAGATCATGTCGAACGTCCATTTGTCGCCCACTGCTACTATGTAGTTGGGAGCTCGATGCTCGAAGTTGTTGACGAGTATGTTACGTCTAGGACAGACAGTCAAACTAGGTAGGTCCAACTTTGAGAAGGAGGTAAATCGGCGAATCCAACTCGGCTGGGCAGCGTTCGAAAAACTACGAAGCGTATTTGTGTCCAAGATACCTCAGTCCTTAAAGACGAAGGTATTAAACCAATGCGTGTTGCCGGTGATGACCTACGGTACCGAGACGTGGTCTCTAACTGTGTGCCTCATAAAGAAGCTCAGGATCGCACATCTCTGCGTGATAGAATCAGAAATGAGGAGATCCGCAGACGTACAAAGTTCACTGACATAGCTCAACGGTCCAGCAAGCTAAAGTGGCAATGGGCAGGGCACATAGCTCGAAGAACTGATGGCCGATGGAGCCGGAAAGTTCTAGAGTGGATACCACGTATCGGCAAACTCAGAGTGGGAAGGCTACCCGCGAGATGGACGGACGACCTGGCCAAGGTCGCGATAGTCGGTTGAATGCAGGCTGCTTCCGACCTGTTTATTACCTCCATATGGGTAGCGTGATGAAAGTGGCCGCTCCGCTCCTGTACCGCTCACGCGTAGCGTCAGTGTTGCCAATTACCATATGTACCAATGTGTACGGATTTGTGTGTGTAAACTATAAATTTCAGCTGATATAAAAAAGAGTTTTATACGATTTTTTTATGTCAATTTACGATTTCAATAATTCCCGAAAGTACCGAAAATCCCGGTTCTTGTATTTATTTCCCGGTTCTTTTACCGCTAATAAATTCCCAGGAATTTCGGTACCGGGATTTCCCGGTTCTATACACTAGTGGACACCCGCTACTCCGTCCGAGTGGACTACAGAAAAAACAAAATGTCGAAATTATGGAATATAAAGGAAGTGGGACCTGTCATAATATATTACTGAAAACTGCATCGAAATCAGTTCAGCCGTTTCTGAGATTAGCGTGCACAAACACACAGACAAACACAAAAATTCCAAAAATCATTCTTTTGGGTACTATTACATTGATAAAGGTCTCCTATAATATTTTTTCTCAAATATCTTCCATGTACAGACAGCAATCTTTACATTTTTATTATATGTATAGATTAAAGTAGTTGGTAACTTTTTGAAATTAATCTGGGGAAATTAAAATTATGTTATAGTTATTGGAAAGGTAAGAGACTTTCATATTTATAACACTAGTATGCATTACAGAAACTGGAATAAGCAAGATGGTACACAGAAAACACAAGGAACAATTAAGGAGATTTTATCAGGGATGGACAAAATTAATTTTAATGATGATGATTCTTTGAATGATGACTTTTTGGGTGACCTTTCAGATTAATTTATTACTAACAAAGAAAAAACAAAAAAGTGAATACTAGTTTTATATTTACAAATTGTACAAAGATATAACTAGGTTGAATATTAAAGTAACAAAATTTTTTTAATTTATAATTTTATTCCCCTTTATCCACAAATTCTTAATAATTCAGGCACACTTGCAAGTGTGTGTGTGTGTGTGGCATTTAGGGTGCATAATTGTCATTTACATTATTGCATCTCAGTAGGTAGATGGTTATTTCCTATTCAGCTTATAAATAAAGATCAAAGGTTGACCAAGCAGATGGACATAATTTATAAAATAGTGTTGTGTATGTGACTTAGTATTGAATACAGCACCTGTAGCATGAACTGGTGAGAACGAGATATCTCACATTAATTTGATGAATCCACACAGAGCTACATAATAGGCAAAGTAAGTGTATGTAGGTATTTGACATATGATAATTTTTTTAAAACGAAAAACCGACTTCCGCCCAACTAAAGTAAACTAAAGTAAAATTTTTCTAAAATATATGTTACGTTATGCCGTGTACGAAGTTTAGAAGGCATAATATTGTCAGATTTAGATGCCAGCAAATTATTAAATCGGCCACATGACGAAAGGGCACAGAGAGAAATGACTAGGCTTCGAAATTTGACGTCTGACTATATAAGCAACATATAATTGCACTCCTTCTTCCTGCCCTGTTCCCAATCATTTTACCTCTTCCTCTTACCATAACCATCTTACTTAGGACACGGCTTAACGGAACATATAATTACACGACTTAATTTATTATCTTTATTATCTCCATCTTCATAAGCCTATTGCAGTCCACTACTTTTATTATTTATGTTTTATATGTAGATGATCAAAACGCTCAGTAAAAGTATAAAAACAGACTACATGTGCCTACAATATTCGAGGATTGCCCTCGATTTCTCCAAGATCCCATCATCAGAT
Source organism: Carposina sasakii (assembly GCA_014607495.2). Lineage (NCBI taxonomy): Eukaryota > Metazoa > Arthropoda > Insecta > Lepidoptera > Carposinidae > Carposina > Carposina sasakii. The sequence continues at coordinate 8,199,036 of CP053151.1, forward strand.
CCTGATGTGGTGAATATGGGACCAACCTGGAAGTATACCATGACCAACTATAAAAAAAAAATTGAAATCGGTTCATAAATGACGGAGTAACACACATAAAAAAAAAACACAGACAAATTGATAACCTCTCTTTTTGAAGTCGGTTAAAAAAGTATTTCAAAACACTTCTTTTAGCTCCAACTCATTCAATCTTGGCTCATTAACAACTTCTAATTCCCAACTCCATATTATAGTAGTTAATTAAGCTCTGTAAATTTGACATGTGAGTTATCTAGCTCTCATCAAGTTCATGCTATGGGTGCAGGAAAGGTATGTCCAGTCTATATTTGACTATAACTTAGCACTGAATAATGTACACTGATTTGAATTTGAATAAAAAAAGGATAATGAATGATAAAAAGTTTCTGTACAACTGTCATTCGATTTACAAAGGTTTAATTATATTACAATAAATATTAATTATTAGTAGGTATTTGGGGTAATAAGTAGGTATATATTACATTGCAAACAGATCAGACATGTTTTTTATCTTTAGGATTTAGCACTCACAACATTTACCAACAAAAAAATTACAACATTCATAAAAGTTAAATACTTATAGCATTTGTGGAATCATCAAAGCACAAATTAGCAAAATTACTTTGTAAATACTAAATAGATAAGAATAAATTTTATTGTATTTAAATACTTTGCTATAAGTATACTTAAATAAAAACACTTAATTATTATTATTATATCATAGAAGACCCAACTGTCGCAGCTGTAAAGAAGAAAATGAGTATTAGAATTCACAACACATAAGTGGGATGGTGGAGAATTGTGGAAGCCCTCTGCCCCATCTTGGGAACACATGAACTTAAGTAAGTCATTAAATTTCTCAAGTTAAACTTGATTATGCTTAATTCAAATATAAAATTTCAGATAAATATCTTTATACTTACCAAACCCTGGCGTTCTTTTTCTTTCTGTAGAACTGCATGTGTTTGGGTTTCATCAAACTTAACAACAGCTGATAGTACTTTTGCTAATGTAATGGAATGTGTCCCTGGCCCTGTAAGGTACTCAAAAAGTACATTTTTAAGATACTCTAACTCAGTATTTTCTTGAAGTGAATGTAAATGTCTTAGGCTGACTAGAGCTTCATCTAAACGTCTTTCTAATTTTTCGTTGGCTCTCTTTAGCTTTTCATTTTTATCTTGAACCTGTTGAGCATTACCATTCATGGATTTATTTATAAGCTCTAATTCATTTACTTGCTGTTCCAGATCTAGTTTAGACTGCTCTAGAGCATTATATTTGTTTTTTAATATGTCTAAATCCTGATAATTTCCACTGAGCTTTTGACTATCTTTTACGCTTTCTACATTTTCTTTAGGATATATTTGATCTTTAAGTTCTAAATTTTCTTCTAGCAATATTGAATTTTCTCGTAACAATTCATCAACCTTGTCTTTTCCAATTTTGACTTCATTTTTCAACTGCGCTAATTCATCAGATGTATAATTTTTGTCAACAGAAACTTCACTTGACGCAAAAAGCTCTCGTAATCTATCATTTAATTCACTATTTTCTTTAGATATTTTTGACAAATACACTTGGAGGCCTTCTATATCGGATTTAAGACGCGTGTTTTCCTCTGTTAATATTTCCTTTTCACTGTTTTGTTTATCTGTATGAATCTTGCTGTGCTCTTCCATGTCAACTAGCTGTCTTTTTAATTCCTTTATTTCATTTTGTAAATCATCTTTATGTAATGATTTATGATGATTAGATATTTCCAGTGGACTTTCTACTTGACTGATTACTTCTTCCTTAAGGGCATCCTCAGTTTGAGTATCTTTGCTGCTTGCAGTTTGTTGCCTTTGTTTTTCTTTAGCTTCCAAATTTAGAATTACAGAAGTTAGGTGTTCTTTTTCATTTTCAATAACAGTGTGTGACTTTCTAACATCCAACAATTCAGTTTCAAGTACATTTACATTATCAACGAAACGCTGGAATTCACCTTTCAATGTTATATTTTCTTGTTCTAATTTTTTCATATTTTCTTCGATCCTAATAATATCATTATGTTTCTTTTCCAATTTTTTAAATTCATATGAGAAGGCATCATTTTGTGTTTTAAGTAAATTATTCTCTTCTAATAATGTATTATTGCTTTCAGCTGCATTGTCTTTTTCTGCTTCAAGTGTAGCGATTTGACTTGTAAGTTGTGTTTTTTCCTCTTTAAGTTTTTCTAAATTGTCATGAAGATAGTGATATCCACTTTCTAATTCTTTACACTTTTTGATAACATGATCTTTTTCCATTGCTAATTTATCTAAAGTATTTTCATATTCACTGCTTATATTCCTAATTTTTTCATTGACCAAACTGCTTTCACTTTCGTACTTGACGATTTTCGATTTCAAAATGCTATTTTCTGCAGATAGCACATTTAATTCTTCAGATAGTAAACTCTTAGATGAGTTCATTTCATTTTGAATATCCTCATTATGACGTAAAATAAGCTCATAGTCTGATTTGGATACAAAATTTTCTATTAATTGATTCAGAAAATCTTGCACAACTGATATATTGTCTTGGCAATTTAATTTCAACACTTTAATATCGTGTACAGTTGTAGCTGCATCTTCCTTTAAAACTAGTACACTTTTTCTCATTCTCTCATACAACTTTTTCAAATCTTCAACATTTGATAAAGTTTTCTTTAAATTAAAATTTTCATTATTAATTTTTTCTATATCAATCTGTAACTTTTCGTTTTCTTTTTGTGCCAATTCATGATTTGTTAACATTTTTTCTATTTCAGCCTGTAATTTTACTAGCTCAATTCTTTCTTCCTGTATTTCAGATTCTAAGGTGTTGTATTTAGCTTTCCACACTTTTATTTCTTCATTTAAATTGTCATTTGATTTATCTAAATTGGATATATCTTCAATTTCTTTCTTCATTGTATCTAACTGTTTTTCTAAAGCATTTATTTGAGAACTTTTCTTTGTATTTTCTTCTCCTAAAAGGGTATTCTTGTTCTCTAGATATAAATTTCTATCAATCATAGCCAACTTTTCTGCAGTTTCTTGTTTTAATTGTAATTGTAGGCATTTCAATTCTTCATCTAATTTAATATTTTTCTGTTCTATTAATTGACATTTCTGCGATATTTCTCTGATTTGTGACTCTAATTCGTTTATTTTAGTTTTAGCTAAATCATATTCAATTAGATTACTTTGTAACTTAGATTGTTCTTGTTCCAATGACGAAATTTTATTTTTATAATCATTAAGAACTATATTCATAGATTGTATCTCCTTTTTGTCATCAGATAAATTATCTTTCAATGACTTTATTTCTGCCTCCTTACTTTCGAGTTCCTTATGTATGCTTAATTTATTTTCTGCTAAAGAAATTGCATATTCTTCCTCTTTTTTGCTAAACACCTTGACTTTGCTCTGTAATTCAGCTATTTCTTGTTGTGACTTTTGTAGATCTGTTTCGAGTGTGGATAGCTCTTTGGTTTTAGAAAAATCATAGGAATTCAATTTATTTTGAAGATCTTCATTTATGTCCATCAACTCCTGAATTTTGGCTTTGGCATCATTATAATTCTCTAGCTCTTTCTTTTTTGTTTCAAGTTCATTAGACATTATTTGTAATTCTGTTGTAATTTGCGAATTTTTATCTTTCGTTGTTTTAAGTGATTCCTTGTATTTATTTTGTAACTGCTCAAGTTTTTCAATTTTGCTGTTTAATAGTGATATTTCGGATTGTAGTGCATTAACATTTAAATTATTTTCTTTGTCAGGTCCGAGATTTATTAATTGGACAGTATTATCATCAGGAGTTTCATGGGCAACTCCATTTTGACTTTGTAAGATTTGTATCTTAGTATTTAATGTTTCAATTTTCATATTTCTTTCTTCTATGTCTACCCTTAAGGCTTTTTCTAAGTGTGCCTGAAAATAATAATATAAGTAATGTATCTACTTCCATGCATGCCGTAAGTGTCGACTAAGGAACTCGTGCATTCTCTTAGGCAAAAAGCCTAAGTAATAAAAGAACATGTGTATGTAAGTGATGTATCATTTTATATTTATACCAGTCTTCTTTTTTAGCTCACATTTTGTAGAGGAAAACATAAAGTCAAAGGGCCCGAAACTCTCATGGCCTGTTTTTTACAGTCATCATTTTCCCTTTTGCACATAATCAGCTATTTATTATTTAAAATTAAGTACATATATGTATTAACCTACTAAATGAGCGACAGAGATTTTCAATTGAAGTTTATAAAAATACTAGCTGTTGCCCACAACTTTGTCCATGTGGACTGCAGAAAAAACAATATGTCAAAATTATTCCAGATAAAAATATTTTCCCGGGATAAAAAGTAGCCTTTGTGTTAATCCAGGGTGTCGGCTAACTCCATACCAAATTTAATCACTCTAGCCATTTAGACATGAAGAAGTAACAAAAATAAAAACAAGAAAACCTCTATCGTTCATACAATCTCGAATAATTACTCCCATAGTGAAAGTTGTTTCTTTTTACCTACCTAGTTTTGTGTCAAAAGATAATTACTAATTTTGAAAAGACTTTTATGTAAGTATGTAGGTAGATGGGAAGTTTGGTAATGGTAATATTAAAACTTACTTTGGCACTCTGTTCCAAAGCACATTGTTCTCTCAGTTCCGAAATTCTTCTTAAAGCTTTGTCTTGTGTCTCCACTAATACACTCTAAAAATATAATATTGAAATAAATATACTGTAATTATTATATTAGATCATATTCATAATTACTTAATTACATTACCTTTGCTTTGGCATTTTCTCGCTCTAATAGTTTATAATGCCGTGCTAAATCTGCATATTGAGTCCTGTATTTAGAATAACGCTCTTGCGTCCTTCTGTACGCAGCATACAGCTGTTCCTTAGTGACCCTCTCTAGACTGACAGTTCCACTAGAGAATGACCTCTCTTCAGCCTCACTTGCAGACACTTCCATATCAGACTGTAATCATTAAGAATAATGTGCTTAGTTCAACAATCCCCTTTTTAGGGTTACATAGCCAAATGGCAAAAAACAGAACCCTTATAGAACTGTCATGTCTGTCCATCTGTATCACAGCTACTTTATTACGAAACTATAAAGACTACATAGTTGAAACTTAGTAAGTAGGTAAGTAAATGTATATTGTAACAAAATACTTAAATATTATCCCATACATGGATGTACAAACCTGTAAGTGATACATTGATGGGCTGTCATAGCTTGGTAGTCTGAAAGATACATCACTTGCAAATGAGCTATTGGATAATCTTCTTTGCCGTACATGCTCCTGGAAATTGGATAGTGTTTACATTAAAATAATGTACCTATGATCATCATGCCTGTTCCACACAAAATCATTATAATTTGTATTGTAATTGACAATGATAATGGCAAAATGTAATAAAACAGACTTACTATAGTGTCATGCCCACTGGATGAATAGTCCAATAACTCTGCACTGCCTGATGAAGAAGTAGGCTGTCCCTGAGAAACCTTCTGTAATTGGTCTGTGTTTGGTCTAACATTGCTGGGAGCCTGATTCCCAGTTGGTTTATGTTGAACATCTGGAATAAACATGCAGAACATAAAGCATAATATGAATTAAGAACTAGCTCTAGTGCTGTGCAGTTTTTATGGGTCACAGTTAGTTAACTAACCCTATCTAAATTAATAAAACAATCCAGATCTGATTTACAGTCTTGGCAAAGACAAGTTTAAATGGGCCTAATCAAAATGACACTGACCACCAACATGTCTCATGAAGTGCAGTATGAACCATTATATGTATCCTGTAGGTCATAAACAGTTTAATTATGTAAAGGTGGTACTGATTTCTATCTCTACTCCTTATCACCTCCATGACTTCAACTCAATCATCAATAATTCTAGGTCTACTCACCACTATCTCCTATAGAAAACAAGTCATTATTTGTAATATCAGATATGCTGCTGGAAGCTGAAGTTACTGCAGCCTGTAAATATTTAGAGAAGAAATTTAATTTGCTGTTTAAAAAAACAACTACTGGTATATGAAAATACCCTACCTAATCTATTGAGACTCAAAATCACATGGTAATTTTTCAAGATTGGATAGGTAGGTCCACACAGAGTAAGCAGCCTTGTGAGGCATTTGCCAGAAACATACTAATGAATATTCCAGAATTTCTCCATATTATAAATAAACATTGAAGATAAATAAAGATTTCAAGTCTCAGATTCTGTATCAAGCCATTTTTATAGAATTATACTTAACATATTAAATTGTTATTGTTAAATTGTTATGTTGAACAGTTGCCCCACCCACAAAAAGAGATCCCAAAATCTTAACTAATATCATAAATGCAAACAGATAGTACAAAAAAATCTCTTGATTAGAGTATACCTATTTAGCATCATATAGTGGAGTGGGGACTCCAGCGCCATTAGCGAAAATATACTAAAATGATATAAATATTTACAAGAGATTTGTCTTAATGTTTAGACCACCTGATTGTAATGTCAACACCTGATCTCATGCGGTACTGCAGGGATCCACCAGGGTGCCACACCTTCGTGTGGTAACATACCCTTAAATTACATTGATATTTACGGGTGTAATTTAAATTGAACCTTAGATTGGTCTCATTGGAAAAAAATAGGTCACCAAGTTTCTAAAGTACCTGAGCAGCGTGCGCAAATTGTTGGATTCTCTGTGGCGAAGATTTGACTTCCTCAGCCAATTTATCTTTAAGTTTCTTAAACATTTTTGAATGATCCACTACACTGAATGGTAAACCAGATTCGTATCATTTGGCTTATCTAAAGTCCCATGACATCATCAAATCTAAGACTTCCTATGAAATTCCTAAAAAGCTTAGTTTTAATATGAGGTTGTGAGTATCTATAGAGTTGTTTACAATTCCCTTCAAAAATATTAATTTAACTAAAGATATTCCTTGAAAAAGCAAAAGTATCAGAAAATCCAGGGGGGGGACAGTTATTTAGAGCTGTCAAATTTTTTTCAATGTATCACCATCTTAACTATGGCGCGGTACTAAAATTACGTTGTTCATTTCTACATACACTCAATAGATAGCATCACAATCGCATATTGTCCATATCATAGAACGGTTCCTGTGCCTGATTTTAAAACTAACATTTTTTGTATGCTGTGAAACAGAAAATGTCGTCATACACATAGTAACTAGCGCATCATCCATCGGACATATACAGTGAAACGCAATTTCTGCTCCATCGTTACCCTAATATCGCCATTTTTTATTTTGGTAGGAACTTGTAAACCCTTCTAAAATTGCTACTTATAGTTTATCTGTATATGGTTTCAATAACAATAAAGTTTTCGTAACTTTTCTGACCTTAAAATCTACAATCATTATATTTTTCTAATGCATTTTTTTTAAACATTCATTTTGTATTTCTTATTCAAGTAGAAATAGTATAATGAAATCGCCTAATACTGGCAACTATAAAAACGCCATATTATTTTTTTACATTACCCTAATATCGTCATATTTTTATTTTAGTAGAAAGGGCTAAACCATTCCGATATTACTACTTATAGTTTATCTGTATATCATTATAATGAAAATTAAGTTTTCGTAACTTTTCTAAAATTATTTATAGATAATTCTTTTTTATATTCATCTCTCATTTCTAATTCAAGTAGAAATAAAAAGAGTCAGTAGAATAAAATTCGCTAATAATGGCAACTTTATAAAGCAAATATTTTTTTTGTAGGGATGCGATTCTTTCCGACAAAGAGCGATTTTTAAATCGATTAGAATCGTAACCTGATAAATGGATTCACAAAAAGAGGTCTAAAAACCTTTTTTTTTTAAGTTTGTATTTACAATGTATTATAATATAAATCCATGTTAAGAAAAACGTGAGATACCATAATAAACAATCTCTGTAATCTCTATCAGTAAAATCAGGGATTTTTTAGTAAAGATTTCGATAATAACAAATATTTACTAGCGCCACGGAAGACCAGCGTTATATTGGTCATTATATTTTGCTGTAACATACATAATAATATGCTGAGTTAGTGATCAGTTTTCGTCATGCTTCACATTCATATTTATTGTAAAGCATGTTTATTTTGTATTCTTCTTCTTCAGCTCATTGCAGTCCACTGCTGGACGAAGGCCTCCGCCAGGGCACGCCACAAGGCAGTAGCCACAGGGGGTTTTTGCCCATAGTCACCACGCTGGGCAGGCGGGTTGGTGACCGCAGTGTGATTTTCGGACTATGTTGTCAGTAGGTACGGGAGGCGCTGCTGCCCACTTCCCGGAAACCCTTAATCGCCTCGTACGATACCCACGGGCAGGCAGGGGTGGTACAAACTCTACTCTGCCGGTACCACGCGGCATTTATTTTGTATGGCGAAAAATAATTATTTCTTTCGATTTTAATTACCATGTCGAGGTATCAGATCAACTTATAAAAGAATACATTCATTTTCTAAATGTATTTGTTACAAGTAGGTACTTCTTAAAATAACACCAAGTAATGGCTGCGAGTGCCCGTCTGCATAACTTTCAAAAGCAAGGAAATGTCCGATTCAATTTCGTATCTAAAATACCGATTAATTTTAAATTGACATTGACTGTATTCTACACACAAATCAGTCGTGGTACGTTCCGATTCTATTTTGTTTAGGTACACAGGATCGGTAAATTGTACTACATCACATCAATTTTCACCATCGTAATGCTATTGCTCTGTTTCTGTCTTGCAGAAATCAATAGATCAGCCTACTATAATTAGTTATAAATCAATCGCTTTTAAGGGTGAAATATCGATTCACTGTACAACATTCTATTTATTCGGTCCGAGTAATCGATTCTTCGATTTCAGATCGCCATCCCTAACTTTTTTTTTTCGTTTGAAAGTCGTTAATGGTGGGAAAACTTTTTGCAAATACAATATGTGAAAAGCGGTGCTATTGCTTTGCTTTCCGCTATAGTATTTGTTTTGTGGTTTGTTTTCGCATATTCAACGTTGTATCTATGTATCTTCCATACAACACAACTGGGTTGTGACAATTTCCATAGTTTGCGATATGGACGCTATTAGTTTAATTTCTTACTTTTCTTAGTTTAAGTTAAGTAATTTGCGACAAGGACGCTATTAATCATAATAGGAACATTGCGAAAGAGATGTATTTAGTGTTGTGATAATTCTGTGCTTATTTAATAGTTGTGCTGTTAAGGTACCTACCTACCACAAAAGATGCCGCAGCGCTGCGCATTTCTTTCGACAGTAAGTACTTTTTATTGCTTTAAATTTATGTACCTACATGTATATGTGTACACCCAAACATAGCCAACAGATCAGTTCAAACATATACATATATACAGGGAAAGTAAATTTATTTCACTACTGGTGGACGCCCGCGACTCCGTCCGTGTGGACTGCAGAAATAACAAAATGTCGAAATTTCTAGGATAAAAAAAAATCTCGGGATAAAAAGTAGCCTATATGTTAAGTGGGACCTGTCACAATATATTCCTCAAAACTGCTTCGAAATCGGTCCAGCCGTTTCTTAGATTAGAGTGCACAAACATCGATCTGTTACAATTTTATTATATGTATAGATAGATAGATATCATTATGTACTGAAATCTGTATTGGAGTTAACTCCTGTGTCTGATTTCGGAACTAAAATTTTTTGTTTGGAGTGACACAGATAATGTTGTCATTCACAAAGCAACAAGCGTCATTGTTCAAAGAAACTAAAACAAAACTGGTAAACGCACGTATATTATATAAGTATATTTAATTTTAATACTAAATAAATATCTGCATCATGAGTAGTTACTCATTAAATAGCCGAACACACTTTTCAGATGCCACTATGCACCGCTTTCCCAACTTTGAAAAGTTTCCAGATTGCTTTAAAGAATGGGTTCGTCTTGTTGGCGGAAAACTGGAAACAACTGCAGATTATGAGTTCTATCAAAGGAAGAGAATATGTGATAAACATTTTACAGCACAAGATCACAATCGATACCAACGTCTCAATGCATTAGCTATTCCGTCACTTCATTTGTCAACTGTACCTGCAGATACAACACCTCTAACTGGTAATATCTAATATATAAATAATTAACACTTATTTAAACAAATTTTATATATATGTATACTATAAAATTAATAATAAAGAAATGGAAAAAATTCCTCACTGGAGTGGGAATCGAACCCACGACCTAGCGTTCTAACCACTAAGCTCCCGGGTTAATTACTCGGATGAAGAATTTTACCATCTCTTTTCTAAATTATGTATACTGAAAGAGACAAATATGTCCTATTTTTCAGTTTAACTTTATACCCAGTTTTTGTAAGTGGCTGTAAGTTTTCTTATATCTGAACAAGTAATAATAACTTATTGTACAGATACTTGCATAATAAGTTATCTAACTTCATAAAAGTAATACTTATATGTACATACTTAAAAAGAGACAGAAATCAACATTTTAAAAACATTGTTTCTATTATTTTCACAGATATAACGAACATTTTGCCAAGCTGTAGTGGAATACCCAGTCCTCATCTTCACTTACCGCCAGATAGTAATTGTTCATCTGAACCACTCTGCAGCTCAACTGTTACAGCAACAGGTAAAATATGTACTAATCCTTTTGATCAAATATAATGGTAGATGCACAGTCTCATACTAAATCAAGAATAAACGATGTCGCCGCACCGATTATACGTACTTATACAGATGTAAACTGTTGGAGTTGCTTATAATTAGTTGTAACACATTTGCACCTGATTCTGATATATAGCCATTTGCGTTAAAATCTATGAATGATTTTTAAAAAATTGACTGATTTAATTGAACTTTTTTGAGGGACCCCCAACCCCAAAGGCGAGTCACAAGATTTTCAGACCTGAAACTTTATGACTTGTGATATGTTATGTGTATGATATACACATCCAATAAGAAATATTTTCTCACAGGAACTTAATAAATCTAGGTATCTGAAGTTTTCATTGATGAAATAATGGGTGTATTAATCACAATTAATATATAATAGCATTTCCCGAGAATTACAGAATGTAGTCTAGGGGAGAGTGGGTAACAGTGGATCATTATTTTTAACTCAGAACAACATTCACAACTGGCAAGATTATGGCAAAATTAAATTATACATCTCTGAAATGAAATCATAACTTTAGTATTCTTATCTTTATAGAAAAATTATATTTAGTCACTTTTCGAGCACAAATAAACAATCTAGCCACCGGTAACGAATCCAATAGGAAACGTTTTAAGTGCCTTTCTTAATAGGTATTATAATATACTTAATTATTTAGCGTCAGAGCCTCGTCCGTTAAACTTACTTCATTGAAATTTATTTAAATTCCAGGTGGAGCTCTTACTATGTCCAAAACAATTATACTTGGTGAGCACAACTACACTGCTGCTAGCAGAAATCTGAACAAGACAAGAAAAAGTAAGGTTTATCTTATCTTAATATATATAAATCTCCTGTCACGATGTTTGTCCGCGATGGACTCCTAAACTACTTAACCGATTTTAAATTAAATTGGCACACCGTGAGCAGTCTGGTCCAATTTGAGAGATAGGATAGCTTGGATCTTTAAGTATAGTCGCAATTTTATTTTATTGCAAATTATTTGTCTATAATTAATTGACAGTCACAATTATCTGTTAACTCCAAAAGATTCTAACAGATGTCGATACTTTTCGACTGGATTGAGTAAGTAATCAATAGATGGCACTGCTATGGTAAACCGACAAACGTGTCATATAAGCTACAATTCAATTTCCACGCGGACGAAGTCGCGGGCGTCCACTAGTTATAATATATATACTGTAATATCATAATAATCATAACATAGGATAAAACAAAGTTGCTTCCCGCTGTTTGTCTGCATTGTACCCTTACGACGCCGGATGAGTCGCTAGTAAACATGTATGGAGCTGGGCTGATGAGTTATTACTTATTATTTACATCTAACCCCGCTTTGATAAACGTGGCTGTGGGTTGTTCTTTCAGTTCCTACAGTACTCGTTACCATACTGGGTACAGTATTTTTGGAGCACATATGTGTGTGTATCCTACTAATATTATAAACGCGAAAGTTTGTAAGTATGGATAGATGGATGGTTGTTACTCTTTCACGTAAAAACGGCTGGAGCGATTTTAATAAAATTTGGTATGGAGTTAGCTGACACTCTGGATTAACACATAGGCTACTTTTTATCCCGGATAATTTCGACATTTTGTTTTTTCTGCAGTCCACGTGGACGAAGTCGCGGGCGGTCACTAGTGTATAATAAATTACATAAGGAATAATTCTAAAATTTAACCGTTTAGAAGCTACTCACGATATGTATGTCAGATAACGTATCTAACCTACCGAACCCATTATAGACCATACAGACTCGCACTTGGCTGCTTTTTAAATAAAATATACTTATGTGTTTTTGTCTTTACTTACAGGTTTTTCTCAGGCACCAACCTATAACTGCATGCGGTTGAAAAGTACGAGGACAGAAATAAACACTGAGAAATATGGTTTCTCGTATGAAAAAATCTGTTAAATTTGAGAAGAGACTTAAACGCAAATAGATTGTTTGAGAACATCATATTCCAAAGAACATTTGAGACCCAAAATCACATGTTTATTTTTCCGGATAGTATGGAGAATTTTTAAATATCTCAGGAATTTTCATATAATCTTGAAAAATAAAAATGTAATTTCGAGTCTTAAATTTTGTAGATAGGTTCTCTATAGTGGACTATTTACATAGCTTTTCGCTTAACATACCCTTTTTGTTACACCATGTATTGCAGTCTTAGTTACTAAAACAAACTTCTTATAAGTTTTACCATAAGTTGGTCAAGAATGAATGAATATAGTCTCAAATCGGTAGGCATGATCGGCAAACTTCGCTTCATTTCGGTTACTTTTCGAAGTCGAGTCGAGAGAGAATTCAACTCGAGTTGGTTCGAGTTAAGCCCGACCCGAGTTAACTCGAGTTAGTTACTCGAGTTGACCATCACTATACCTACGTATTTTATATTAAGATAAATTTTTTCTTCAATGAAACTTGTGAAAATCGACGATTTGTTGAATTTATTGGTTGAGTGATTTATTGACACTTGTGAATTTTGTAAATAAATGAAATAATTGCATGCTAGATTTTTGGCGAAATATGTAATAATAAGATAATGGTACCATGTTTTAAGCAAATAAATAATTATTTCATTTAAAAATAAAAAAATATTTCATTACATACATACATTGTTTAATTATTACTAGTTTAGTATTGTAATATAGAAAATATTTACAGCTAATTTAAATCTTCATAAAACTGTTATGATGTGCCTATAGGAGGATCGGTTGACCATCATAGCTTTTACAGAAAGGTCAATCAACCGCCACTATTACTGACTCACTTCTAAATCTTGACTATTAGCACTTCTTAATATAGTTACTGTATTCTATTTTGCTTATTATTGTAATGGCTTTTATTTTCATACTGAATATAATATACTTTTAATATTTATGTAACTTGCGCCTAACTCAGTCAGTCAGTAGGAAAATAATAACCAGTATAAAGTCGGCTTTTCACTATAGGGATGTAATGTAATATTAGATTACATTTTGAGATGTAAAAAATTATCGCTCGTCATACATTTGGTACGATACCATTCACACTGTAATATAATAATTTCAGTTTTGGTTGTAATATATTCGTCGTCGTCGTATAGGTCGTATCTATATTACAATGTGAATCGTACAAAATGTTTAACTAGAGTAAATTTTTTTACATCTCTAAATGTAAAATAATATTACATTACATCCCCATAGTGAAAAGCCGACTTGAATACGCAATCTAAAAATCTGTACGTATGTGTGTAGGTAGGTATATGTACACACACACATATGCACAGTTTTCGGTTCCAAGAAATAGAGGCGCTTCAATTTCAGTTAGCCGAAAATCTCACGAGAGGGCTCTCTTTTCCGATACTACTCTTTGAGAAAATCACAAAAAATTCAGATTTTTTTGTTTGTTTAGTTTATCCCGAAGGAAAGGCAAGGGGAACTAAGCCCATACAGCCATTGTCTTTAGTAAATGATTTCTGAATTTATGATGGATGATAATGACGATGATGAATGGAAACGTCGGGAAAATCCTCAAGAACAAGTGTAAAGTTAGTCAAAATGAAAAATAATTGGAGAATCAACTTACATGGGACAGAAAATTCAGAGAAATTATATTTTGTTTTGTTAAGTTTATCCCGAAGGAAAGGCAAGGGGAACTAAGCTCATACAGCCATTGTCTTTAGTAAATGATTTCTGAATTTATGATGGATGATATTCATGATAATGAATGGAAACGTAGGGAAAATCCTCAAAAATGGGTGTAAAATTAGTAAAGATCAAAGAGAATTGCAGAAACAACTTACATGAGCCCATGAAGAGATCGTATTCCGACTAAAGTTTTACTTAGCTTACCTGCATATAAAACCATGCACACACACTAGATTCACATCACAAGTGAACAAAATATAATTTATCTACCAGAAAACATCACTTTACGGACACATGCAGGCCATTTACAAATAAATTTTGATTTTCACGAGAAAATTACACCCGCTTCCTTTCAGCTTTTCCCACCGAATCCACAGAGAAAATAAATCACAGACCACAACTTTTTTTGTTTAGTTTATCCCGAAGGAAAGGCAAGGGGAACTAAGCCCATACAGCCATAATCATTGTCTTTAGTAAAATGAATTCTGAATTTATAATGGATGATATTCATGATAATGAATGGAAACGTCGGGAAAATCCTCATGAACGAGTTTAAAATTAGTAAAAATAAAAAATTATTGCAGAAACAACTTACATAAGCCCATGAAGAAATTGTATTCCGACTAAAGTTTTACTCAGATTACCTGCATACTATAAAACCATGCACACGCACTAGATTCACATAACAAGTAAACAAAATATTACTTATCTACCAAAAAACATAACTTTACGGACACATGCAAGCCATTAATTTGAGTTATGTCGATGATATGGTGCTGTTGGGTCCAACGGTCGGATCAATCAGGGAATTGCTCCTAATATGTGAGGGCTATGCTGAGTCACATGGCCTGAAATATAATGTTAAGAAAAGTGAATACCTGATATTCACGGCCCGCAGCAAGACCGTGGACTACAATCCTATTATTACATTGAATAATAGTGCTCTTAATCGAGTGGCAGCATTTAAATACCTAGGTAATATAGTGACCTAGGTATTTAAATGCTGAGGACCTTAAAGATCGGATGGATATGGAACGTGAGCGTAGGGCGTTGGCAGCCAGGTGTAATATGCTGGCGCGCAGGTTCGTGCATTCTACACGTGCGGCTTGTGGGCCAGATAAACAAAAAGGGCTTTCAATGATCTACGTATACAATATAACAATGGATTCAGGATGCTGCTGCGGCTGCCGCGATTTTGTAGTGCCTCAGATGTTTGCGCATACCCGAACAGATGATTTCTTCGCAATTATAAGGAAGAGAGTGTCTTCTCTGCTAGCAAGGATGCGTAGCAGTAGTAATGGCATCCTGAAAACATTGTCAGGCAAGTGTGATTCGGCCATGCTTAGTTACATAATAGGGACCAGTATTGGTGTATAATATTTTTATGGTGGAATGGGTGCAACTTTTAATGATTTAATTTATGATTTGATTTATGATTTAATTTATTTTTAATTTATTTTATTTTTATTATTAAGTTTAATTTGATTAAGATCTGATTTAGTTTAATTTAAATTGATTTATTTTATATGTTTCAGTTCCTTTTTAATATAATTTCATCAATTCAATTTAATTATGTAATGTTTGCAATTACTTACTAACATAGGTTAAGACTTTTACTAATACAAATATCTTTTCCGAAATAAAATTTCTATTATTATCATTATTTATATACAAATATTTTTTTATTAAAAAAAAAGATTCGGTGGGAAAAGCTGGAAGAAAGCGGGTGTAATTTTTTTGTGAAAATCAATTTTTTTTTTACTAGTGGACGCCCGCGACTCCGTCCGCGTGGACTACAGAAAAAAAAAACAAAATATCGAAATTATCCGGGATAAAAACATTTTCCCGGGATAAAAAGTAGCCTATATGTTAAGTGGGACCTGTCACAATATATTCCTGAAAACTGCATTGAAATCGGTTCAGCCGTTTCTGAGATTAGCGTGCACAAACGCACAGACAAACAGACAAACCGACAAACAGAGAAAAATTCCAAAAATCATTGTTTTGTGTACTATTGCGTTGATACAGGTCTCCTATAATATTTTTTCTCATATATCTTCCATGTACAGACTGCGACCCTTTACATTTTTATTATATGTATAGAATAGATATAGAAGATAGATGGCTTGCATGTGTCCGTAAAGTGATGTTTTCTGGTAGAAAAGTTATATTTTGATTACTTGTGATGTAAATCTAGTGCGTGTGCATGGTTTTATACGCAGGTAAGCTGAGTAAAACTTAAGACGGAATACGATCTTTTCATGGGCCCATGTAAGTTGTTTCTACAATTATTTTTCATTTTGACTAACTTTACACTTGTTCTTGAGGATTTTCCCGACGTTTCCATTAATCATCATCATTATCATCCATCATGAATTCAAAAATCACTTACTAAAGACAATGGCTGTATGGGCTTAGTTCCCCTTGCCTATCCTTCGGGATAAACTAAACAAAAAAAAAAGCTGTTTTCTCGGGGTTTCGGCGGGAAAAGCTGGAAGGGAGCGGGTGTAATTTTCTTGTGAAATTCAAAATTTATTTGTAAATGGCTTGCATGTATCCGTAAAGTGATGTTTTCTGGTAGATAAGTTATATTTTGTTTACTTGTTATGTGAATCTAGTGCGTATGCATGGGTTTATATGCAGGTAAGCTGAGTAAAAATTTAGTCGGAATACGATTTCTTCATGGGCTTATGTAAGTTGTTTCTGCAATTATTTTTTATTTTTACTAATTTTAAACTCGTTCTTGAGGATTTTCCCGACGTTTCCATTCATCATCATTATCATCCATCATACATTCAGAATTCATTTTACTGGACAATGATTATGGCTGTATGGGCTTAGTTCCCCTTGCCTCTCCTTCGGGATTTATTTTTATTTCTGTTTTCTGCTTTATTTCTTGCGGATTAGGGACGGGCGGGAAAAGCTGGAAGGGAGCGGATGTAATTTTCTTGTGAAAATCAAAAAATATTTGTAAATGGCTTGCATGTGTCCGTAAAGTGATGTTTTCTGGTAGATAAGTTATATTTTGATTACTTGTGATGTGAATCTAGTGCGTGTGCATGGTTTTATACGCAGGTAACCTGAGTAAATCTTTAGCCGGAATACGATCTCTTCATGGGCCCATGTAAGTTGTTTCTGCAATTATTTTTCATTTTGACTAACTTTATACTTGTTCTTAAGGATTTTCCCGACGTTTCCATTTATCATCATCATTATCATCCATCATATGTTCAGAAATCATTTACTAAAGACAATGGCTGTATGGGCTTAGTTCCTCTTGCCTTTCCTTCGGGATAAACAATAAAATAAAAAATAATAATCTTGCGGATTAGGCGGGAAAAGCTGGAAGGGTGCAGGTGTAATTTTCTTGTGAAAATCAAAAATTATTTGTAAACGGCTTGCATGTGTCCGTAAAGTGATGTTTTCTGGTAGATAAGTTATATTTTGATTACTTGTGATGTGAATCTAGTGCGTGTGCATGGTTTTATACGCAGGTAACCTGAGTAAAACTTTAGCCGGAATACGATCTCTTCATGGGCCCATGTAAGTTGTTTCTGCAATAGTTTTTCATTTTGGCTAACTTTATACTTGTTCTTGTGGATTTTTCCGACTATTCCATTCATCATCATCATTATCATCCATCATAAATTCAGAATCATTTACTAAAGATAATGGCTGTATAGGCTTAGATCCCCTTGCCTTTCCTTCGGGATAAACTAAACAAAAAAAAATATTTCTTACGGTTTGCGATACTTTGTGGTATATAAGTAAAGTAAAATGTATTAAAGACTTGGTCATTCGTTCATATATCACATAACTAGGTAAGTACCTAACTAATGTTATTATTTTAACCCTATAAGGGTATATATATATCTTAGAATAATGATTCGCTCCGCTCTGTAGAAGGTCTCGGCGTAATCATAAATTCAGCAAGAAACGGTATGCCGTACACTAGGGTTGCCAACCGTCCTGTTTTGCCAGGACATGTCCTGCTTTTTGGGGTGTCCTGGGCTGTCCTGGATAGTTTTCAAGCATCGTCCTGGTTTTTTTCATTCGCTGTCGGCACATTTTCTAAGGGAGCCAACATCGGGCAAATAAGCGTTAGTGGCACCTCTAGAAAGCCTAAAAGAAGCCAATACGTAGTCACTGGCACTGAATGTGTTAAAGACCTATGTTTTGAAATTCGCCTCCCTTCAATCGTTTTGTCACTGGGCTCACACATGTATAGTCCTGGATTTTAATCGAAATGTCCTGGTATTTCTTCCTCATATCCTGGTTTTCAAAGTTTGAGATGGCAGCCCTACCATACACGGCCTCCCAATGAACCTCCATAGTAGGTAATAATACTATGTAGTTGTCAACAATGTGGCAATGACTACTGTCAGTTTTATTAAATTTTAATCATATTTCATAATAAAATTTCTGTTTGCATGGTGAAATTGTGTAAAAAATAATACTACAATGCATAAAAAAGAGATGTAAAAGAGAGTAAGTATCTAATAGTTATGAAATTTCAATATAAAATTATCATTAATAATTAACGACATTCAGTGTTGCCACCGATACAAAAAATAGTTCCCCGTGGTGCAGATTTTATAGTATGTGAATTTATTATTATCTTAGAGTCAATGATAGGTTGTCGTCAGCCTATTGCAGTCCACTGCTGGATTTAGGCCCCAGTGTACTCCACATGGCTTGATCTCCCGTTTTTGCCATCCAGTCACTAACAGCCGTCCTCTTTAAGTCATCGGTCCCTCTGGCCAGAGGGCGCCCAACGCTTCGCTTGCTGAGGCGCGGTCTCCATTCGAGAACCCGTTTACCGTACATCGGTTCTATGACAGATGAGGCCCGCCCACTGCCACTTCAGTCTGCTACAATGATAGGTGCACATTAGAAATTCCCATGAAATAGAGATAATTTGTGTCAAAGTATAATGGGTAAAAATGTATGAGATTAGTCCCCACCAACCAGTATCGATCAGACCAGGGTTCGAAATTATCAAGATAAATATTTTTTTGGATAATTATCTGATAATTATCCTAGCTGTATTTCCATTTAGCTTCTTGAAATTTTCTTTATTTAAATGATAATATATTTATCCCAAGGAGGGTGTAGGTTTTTCAGTATTATTAATTAAACAGCAAAAAATAAACGGGAGAAATCTATACATATATGAAAATTTAACGCGTCGATGTTTGTGCACGCTAATCTCAGAAACGGCTGAACCGATTTCGAATATTTATTTATTTATTTATAGTACATGCATGCAAAATTTAGCTCAATCGGAAGCCAGGAAGTGGATCAAATTTAACTTCGACGATTTGATTACAGACATGAAGACGAAGCTTGTATAAGCTTTATATTTTTATGCATAAATGTTAGAATTTTGTGTTATTTTGTATATTTTAACCTAGACTCATTCCACAAACTTGTTCAATTTCCTGATCTAAACATGGGAATAAAATAACTAAAATTTTCACGGTGAATAAAAAATATTTACATGCGATTGCGACTCCTATTATTCCTATGTTCCTAGTGCCAGCAATAAGGTAAGGTCCTAATTTTTACAATTTTATACTTTATTTAAATAGCATTAGAGTTATTTTTCTTGGTAAATAGTTTGTTGTGTGTGTGTAGTAAACTGAACTGTGTGATTGGTTTATTGCTTTAACGTAAATGGCTATGTCAGAATCGGGTGCAAATGTGTACAACTTTAATACTAAGATATAAGGTTTAACTTAACAAACTTGTTACCCAACTTAAGTCTTTTTAATTATAAGCAACTCCAACAGTTTACATCTCTATAAGTACGTATAAAGTACTAATACGGAGACATTAATGCTTGATGTAGTATGAGACTGTGCATCTACCATTATATTTGATTGAAGTGGAAATATGAATTTTCGATTTAATTTCCCATGAGTTAGAACTAGGTCGAGTACTCCAAAAATAATAAATATTAATGGCGTGGGCGCAAGCGACATAGACCCTGCGTCGTCGGCGCACAGCGCGGTACTGAGCGCCAGCGGGCACGAAGTTACTATACAGGATGATTTTTGGTCGTCAACGTTCCCGAAAACTACGAAATCTCCTCATCATCACGATCATTTTTCTCCATGGAAGCATACCTGGGAAGTGTCTGGTTTCCAAAATATTAGGGTCCAAAGTTGAGTAAATAGACTGCGTTTTTCTGCATAAAATGCACATAGACGCGCGTAGCAAGACTTTTTCACGAAAAATAATTAATATCTGTCTATAAAAAAACTAACATAAACACTAGACACTATAAATTTCGCACGATAAGGAATTTAATTTTTAAAAAAAAAAAAAAAAAAAATTTTTCCCAGCATTTTTTTTTGGCATAAACTTACTTTATTTCATGTATAGAATACGTACCCTTCGTTAAAGGTGGCCACAAAAAAACATCCTGTATAATGCTATTCAGAGAGCGTTAGAGTCATAGATTACCTTCTAAAGATTCCGTTTCTAAAGATTTTAGTATGAACTCTAGTTCACTGAATTTGGCGGAATGCAAAGAAGTGCGGGACGTAACACTGCACTGTGATTGGCTATTTCAAGGTCGCATTGAAAATGGCGAGGGAAATGGTGATGCGACAAAGTAGAACGAAACTATCTAAGTATCGATATTTATGCACTTTAAGCGATTTTTATTTTATCGAAATCATTTTATTTTACATACATACATATTCACACATCTGTTCAATTCAGATTAATTCAGAAGGTCTCTGCGATTAAATTCATGTTTGCTTGAGTTGACAGAATTTTATTCCAATAACATTATGTAAGAAAACAACTACAAACTTCAATAAATTTCAGTACGAAATTTGATATTATACCAATTCGCCCCGTTTTACAGTACACAATGTTTGCTATTATTTTTACCCAGCTGCGGCAAGGCCAAAAAGGTATAATAATTTTAGCAGACTATGTATGTATCTAAATTTATAGGTGTGTACTATAGCGGCTAAACTACTCATTTAATTTTTGTAAATGAGGTGTAAATCGATTTTTTACTATGGTCCGGGTGACAGACTATATTTTCTAGTAAAAATATATATACGTATTTTTTTTTTGATTTTAAAAGAATTACAATTAGCTTCAGGGTGCCATTAAACCGGAGGGGTTTCAATTGGCGCCCTTTATGTAACTATTAGTTATAAATTACTTACTACATTTATCCGTACCTACACTCAGCCTGGGACACATTTATACGTTTCACCGAATAGCTTCTATTGCCGCTTTTTTTTATAAACACTTATCTATTCGCAACCATCACTTTTATTAGACACAGATACAATAATATATACACTACACTGCATAGATAGTACCTATGGGCGTGCACGGCTCAGTAGCTAGCGTCATCCATCATTCACAGGAGCCATTCGGCGAAACGCTTAGAGCAACGCGGGCTGTAGGTAGGACCTACTGTGGGTACAGTATTTATTTAAAGATATAAGTGACTCAACATTATTACTACAGGAATAATACTTATGAGTCTGTGCAGTCGTGCGCAATTTTATATGAGGGTAGTACAAGAAATGAAAGTAGAATCAATCACGGTAGGTCCTTACCAAGCAAAAAATTGTTTAGACTTTGGCAGGTATTCATATCCATATTATTAAGTGCCGGTTAAGCGATGACAAAGCGTGCAATTCGATTTCCTTGCGCATAGTTATGCCTGCCAGCATCTAGTCGACTCAGATTACATTTCCTGGAGTTTGTCACATCGTCATATACAGGCTGATCTTTTGTTGAGCTAAAAAATGCATCGGCAATAATTAAATCTGCAATAAATAATATATCGAAATACTCTAATATGGCCAAACGACCATGAGGTGACCACTTGATTCCGTTTCATAAAATAGCTCGTATGCATGGTTTGGGAATTAACATTTTTTGTATGCAGTTACACAGTTAATGTATTACATTAGATTCGGATATGTACCTATAGACTTTGGTGGTGAAATTAAAACAGATTTCACTGACGAATGCACCGGACCTGGAAAAGAACAATTTTTTTATGACAACTATACACATAAACGAAGTTTATAAAATTTATTTAAAAAAAAAATAGGTAATCAATATTTTCTCATACTATTTTGAGACTAGTGTAGACTATTACGTCACATGTCACGTCGTTTTAGTATGGAGAGCCGGTTACTCCAAAACTGCTTTGTCATCGAAACTACTAAATTACTATAAAATAAAATATTTTTTTCTATTGTTATCGATACAAAGTCGATTTACGTTATACATTCACTTCACTAGCTCACGACGTACTATTACTGTTGACAGTGACAGTGACGTTGACATATGTAAGACAGTGACAACAATAGTAATTAATGTGTTGAGAAAAAGAGACGACATATTGTAGTGCGATTATTGACCAGTATAAACTGATCTCCGCGTCCATTGAAAAAACATAAATAAGAAAATTTAATTTACTTACCGGTGAAATGTTATGCCATCTTTTTTGTAACTTGACGTCTTAGCGTTCTTTCCACACCATTTCAAGGAACAATAACCCATGATGACACGGTTATTTAATGAAAAGTAATAAGTTTTAAAATAAAAAACAATGCAATTTACATGCACGTGCGCACGGGTCATTAACTTGGTAACTGACTGGGGCTAGCTTTCCGAGCGCGGAATTGTATACACCCCAGAAACAGTATGAGTGGCGCGCGTATCTTATCCTGTATGAGGTATCTTTAGGAGGTAATCTATGGTTAGAGTAGAATATCGCTTGCGCACTTGACATATGATTGAGCTCAGAAGTAAAGGGCGTAAGTCTCAAAAAGATTTTTGTTAATTGTGTGTTCAATTATGATTATTTTTTTATTTTGGCTTTACAAAAGATCACTATCATTATTATCTTGACATCCGAATTTATTTTAAACGCCTATCTCATGTAATAGCCGAAATAAACGGAAAAATGTCTAAAAAACATGTTGATTTCAAAAAACAAAATTATCGAGCGAAAGTCATTAAATCATGTTTTTCAAGACATAGTTAAGGGTACTAAGAATATCTGTAAAAATCTCACATTAAACAAACATGCACCCCCTTCAGCATATTACATCAAAATGATGCTAAATAATGTCTGCTTCCTCTTAAACGTAGGATACAGTGATTGTAATGTTCGTTAAAAATAGTATGTTTTTAAGTAAATCTATTTAGCTAGCTCATTAAGTTTGTTAAAGCGTCATGTTAACGCTTGTAAACGTGATAATTATAAGCTTAAAATACTGTCTAGGACTAAACTTACACTGGATTTGTATTGTGTGTTTATTATGTGGAAAATAAAGACCTTTTAAAATTGAAATTGAATTGGTCTGGGATCAATTCGGTTTCTATGACTTCATTAAATATAGATTTCATAATATCTGGGACATCTTCCTCTTCGTGTAGAATTATTGTTGATGGAGTGCTGTGACTTGTGTATAAATTTTGAAAGAACGTTGTCGCCGTTGCGATTATTTCTTTCATGCAGGGCATCCAGTCTATCTTTTCGGTTAGTTGTTCACAGCTTTTACCACCTGTCCTCTTTATGCAATCTTCAAAAGTTTGCAGTCTAAACTGTAGCTTGACCCTTCTCATATCCTTATTAATTTGCTTACTCGTTTCTGTTATAGCTTTCCTTGTTTATATTGTTTTATCATGTATACTAAATAATTGCGCTCTGGATTTCAGCAGTTTATTTGTTTCTTCCGATAGCCAACTTTCTTTTTTGCTACTTTTACTTTTGGATGTTTTGTAATTAAAAATGTTTTGTAATTTGTTGTACTTTTCTTGTGTGCCTAAATGTTCTGTGTCTTTTAAAAAAATATTTAGTTTGTTTTAATTTTTCCGAGTCTATAGTAGTTAAAGTAATTTGGGTTTTGTCTTTGAATGGTCTGTTATTCTTAGTAGTATTGATTATAAGTTTAGCCCTGCTAGTTCAGGCTATTTATTATTTCCCAGTGCCCTGGGGGAGGCCTACGTCCAGCAGTGGACTGCAATAGGCTGAAGAAGAATAAACTATTTTATCGTTTTATTTTAATCATATCTTTTTGCAGGGTTCGAAGTGATAATTATCATGATAATTGTCTTGATAAATATACCTTATAATTATATCTTTGATAATTATAAAAACCAAACACTACAATAATCTAAGTTTATTTACGTATCCAAACGTGCTAGACATTAAAAAAACGTTTGACTGACGAGAGAAGTCCGAATTTCTTTTCTTTACATCCTTTCTTACTTTTGTTTGACGCCATAAAAACAAACACTGAATTAAATTGTATATTTTTCACATTATTCTTTGCTGTTTATTTAATAATGCCGAAAAACTGAGACTCTCTTAGGGATAACTATATTTATCATTTAAAAAAAGAAAATTTCAAGAAGTAAAATGGCAAATCAGCTAGGATAATAAAATTTTGGATAATTATCGGATACTTATCAAGATAATTATCCAAAAACATATTTATCTTGATAACTTCGAATCCTGTCTTTTTTGAGATCACTTAATACTTATAAAAAACTTGCGTTTTAAGTAAAAAAGGAAAACACTTTGTACTTTTTTATTTATACTAGTTTTTGATTTCACTTAGCTATAACTTTTTCACACAATGATTTGAGTATCACCCCAATAGAAAGAATTCATAGTCACAATAACGGTAGGGACATTTTGCAGGTCTTCTTTGAAATTTGACGGTCTTCTGCAGACTATATGCGCTTAGTATGTTATCGCGCAAAATACGAGATGATGATATGCGACGCCATGGACGGAAATTATGTCTTTCTGGGATATAGTGCACCCAATGTGCTTACAAACGGATTCCACAAGATTAAGTAAATTTTCGCTTTTCTTTTCCGGAAAGTTAGCAAATTCGATATTACACTGCCATGCTTGTTGTTCTAGCGAGTCAATTTAAGCCTCAAGTACCTTAACTGCGCTCTCGGTTTGGGTTAAGCTCAGCAATACAATCGACACGCTTCCCGAGCTTGTCTTGTTGATTCGACAAAAATTGGGTCGCATTCTGGATTTCAGTCATGCCGTGAGACAACTCAGTGATAGTTTTTCTTATAGAAACCTGGTCAGTACGTAACGCATTTATCTCCTTCTTTATGTCTAGTCTGTACAGATCCAAGTCGCCTCGGACGTTCTTAATATTATCCTGAATGGTACATAAACTAATATCAAGGTCGTGTCGCCATTCTCCGAGCATTTTCTTAATATCGATAGTAACATCCGCAAGCGCCTCAGTAAAATTTAACTCAAGAGATCACAATCGCTTTCTTTGCATGGAATTCAGGCCCGAGTTCGTGGCGGAAGGTAGGTCCGGGTTGGACGAATGTTGTTTAGTAGGCTTTGGTGACATATTCTTGATGCGAAGAATCTGCAGTATTTGTAAATAAACGAACAAAAGGAGGCCCCGTACTATGATATTATTATATTACGACAGAAAAGCGATAAGCGATAGCTAAATGATATTATCATTTAGCTATCGCCTAATGTCACAGACTTGTGGTAGGGGGGTCACACAGTGCAGCGCATCAGGTGTGTATCACAATTTAGCAAGAAGCGCGGGCTTATTTGGTCCAATGGTCAATGCCACCACTCACACGACGCTCGCGCCAGCAGCCGCCGGTTCCAATCTCACCTCGGGCGGGGCACCAAAATTTATCCAGTGATGACAGTCCTCGAGCACCGTCGCACAGGAGCGAGACGGAAGCACAAAAACCAAGATGGCGCGCGGCCTATATGGTGACAAGACAAGATAGTAAGAGAGGCACCGATTCACCGACAAATCCGCACACCGTTTAACAAATTCCAGCAAGCTACTTAGAAGGACTGCGGAGAACACGTCCGCAACCAAGCAACAATTGAGATACCGAATTATGATATAAGTTATTCTTGATATTGATGTGACATCCTTTAATTGTAGTATTATTTTGTAGTGATGGATTTTGATGCTGACATGGATGGACCAGACTCTGGGTGGGACGAAGGACCTCCACCTCCATTTTCAAGAAGGCAGAATAACAAGTAAGATACTTATAGTGAATACAAAAATTTTTCTTCATGTGGTTTTCATTCAATGGTT
The DNA here is from genome assembly GCA_014607495.2 of Carposina sasakii. Classification (NCBI taxonomy): domain Eukaryota; kingdom Metazoa; phylum Arthropoda; class Insecta; order Lepidoptera; family Carposinidae; genus Carposina; species Carposina sasakii. The sequence continues at coordinate 8,225,496 of CP053151.1, forward strand.
GTGAGATATCTTTGAAGAATCTCATGGTCTGTTGATTTTGTTTATCTTTACATTTAGACAACTGCCCTTGCTTTATATAGTATCACTGTGAATAAATACTTAGAAATAAAATCCAATCTAATCTTCCTTACAGATTTCAACGGTATAACGATGCTTATGGCGATTATGTTGGTGGCTACGGGCCAGGTGGAGGTTACGGTCCCCCACGTAACTTCGGTCCGAATCGTTCGTTTGGTCCCCCGCCACCTCACTTTGGCCCACCAGAACCACCACCATTCTTTATGATGGGCAGAGGATTTGGTCCAGATGGACCACCTATGAATAGACGTTTTCAAAATGACAAACCTACTCGGTTCTTACTAAGTAAGTACTTGACGTTTTAAGGGTGGGCTTTGGATCTGAGCGGCTGCCTTGTAAATAACGCAGTGTTACTACACTGCGACAGTCTAACATGTTAATCTATACATATAATAAAAATGTAACGGATCGCTGTCTGTAGTCTGTACATGGAAGATATATGAGATAAAATATTATAGAAGGCGTTTATCAACGCAATAGTGCCCAAAACAATGATTTTTGGAATTTTTGTCTGTTTGTCTGTGCGTTTGTGCACGCTAATCTCAGGAACGGCTGAACCGATTTCGATGCAGTTTTCAGGCATATATTGTGATAGGTCCCACTTAACATATAGGCTACTTTTTATCCCGGGAAAATGATTTTATCTCGGATAATTTCGACTTTTTTTTTCTGTAGTCCACGCGGACGGAGTCGCGGGCGTCCACTAGTCCATCATAAATTCAGAAATCATCAGTCTTGGCTGTATGGATGCTGTATTCCTTATGTGCTTTCTTCGGGATAAACAAAAAAAAATCTGTCAATTTGTGTCATGTCATTTTTTGGATTCGGCGGGAAAAGCTGGAAGGGATTGGGTGTAATTTTCTTGTGAAAATCAAAGTTTATTTGATTATGGCTTGCATGTGTCCGTAAAGTGATGTTTTCTGGTAGATAAGTTATATTTTGTTTATTTGTAATGTGAATCTAGTGCGTGTGCATGGTTTTATATGCGGGTAAGCTAAGTAAAACTTTAGTCGGAATACGATCTCTTCATGGGCTCATGTAAGTTATTTTTGCAATTAATTTTGATTTTTACTAATTTTATATCCATTCTAGAGGATTTTCTCGACGTTTCCATTCATCATCATCATCTATCATAAATTCAGAAATCATTTACTAAAGACAATGGCTGTATGGGCTTAACTCCCCTTGCCTTTCCATCGGGATAAACTATCGCTATCGCTTTGCTAGTTAGGTAATAAGGGGGCCTATAACTTATAATCATCCTGGTCCAATAAGGTTCTAACGGTGAAAGAATTTTTGAAATCGGTTCAGTAGTTTCGGAGCCTATTCGCTGCAAATAAACAAACAATCAAAGTTTACCTCTTTATAATATTAGTATAGATTAGACTGCTATTAATGAAGTCTAATTAAATTATGTGTTTAGGATGTGGAGTTCCTAAGGAGAATCTGAAGAATCTCCCAAGAGATGTGCTAAATCAGATGGAGCCTAATTATTGTGGAGTGTGTGGGCATCAATTTGATTCTATGGCGATGTGTGAGTCAATTATTATTTTTTTTCTAATTTTATAACTGGTGGTAAATCAAGTTTGAAATCAGTAGATTAAAGTGCAGTCCCCCCAGTCCTTAAAGACGAAGGTATTCAACCAGTGCGTGCTGCCGGTGATGACCTACGGTGCCGAGACGTGGTCTCTAATAGACATGGATCGTACTTGACGATTTGCGTACCAGGGCTTCAAAGTACGCCCATCAATTCGTACCAGGGCTAAAAACCAGGTTTCCAGATACTTTAAAGTATTTTTTTAACTACGTAGGAAATTAATCCTTATCGTGACTGTAATAAGGAACATTATAGCGAATGGACAGCGAAATACTTTAAATACTTCATTCTCTTGTGTACCATACTTACATGTATGAATCTACCAAAAAAGAGTTTCACAGCATACAGCACGTCCACGAGACTTCCTACTCCTCCACTTTTGGAGGTCCATACCGGGTACAGCTCCTGCGTCGTCAGCAGAAGCGGGCACAGCACATCTATTAGACTGCCCACTTTTGCACACTTTTCGAGGTCCAAACTGGGTACAACTCCTGCGACGTCAGCAGAAGCGGGTATAGCACATCATTTAGACTGCCCACTTTTTTACGCTTTTGGAGGTCCAAAACGGGGACAGCTCCGGCGCCGTCAGCAGAAGCGAGCACAGCACATCCATTAGACTGCTCACTTTTGCACACTTTTGGAGGTCCAAATCGGGTACAGCTCCGGCACCATCAGAAGCAGCGTGCACAGAATTTCCATTAGACTGCCTACTTTTGCACACTTTTGAAACTCCAGCGCTGCAGCTTTGGCGCTGTCAGCAGGAGCTTGCTCACGTATAGTCGTGCTTCATACTATTTCGAGTCCGCTGTACAAAGTATGTACTGTAAACAAACAACTTGTACCAAGTTGTTAATAAGGTTTTTATAGAAATATTATCCTAGTTTTCTTACACATAAAGAACACAATCGTGCTACAAAATAAATTCCTTTATTAAATAAATACCTTCAAGTATTCCATGGGTTGCCGGGCGCCGATGCCTATGTACTAAAGTATTTCAGAGAAAATAGTCCTTATTTCAATAAGGCTGCGTGTAATAATCCCGCTGGCAAAAAAAAAACTTTTTTACTTTGAAAGTATTTTCTTTCACATAGCGCGATTATACACCTTAATAGATATAGCCTAAGGTTTAATTTTGGATTCAAACTATCACTACGATACTTGCAAGGCAAATACCTTCAAAGTCTTCCGCGTATTTCGGCTCGTACCTGGTTTACGTACTTCTAAGTAAAAACTCTCTAACTATGTGCCTCATAAAGAAGCTCAGGATCGCACAGCGAGCGATGAGAGAGCTATGCTTGGGATCTCTGCGTGATCGAATCAGAAATGAGGAGATCCGCAGATGTACAAAGATCACCGACATAGCTCAACAGTCCAGCAAGCTGAAGTGGCAATGGGCGGGGCACATAGCTCGAAGAACTGATGGCCGATGGAGTCGGAAAGTTCTAGAGTGGATACCACGTATCGGCAAGCGCAGCGTGGGAAGGCCACTCGCGAGGTGGACGGACGACCTGGCTAAGGTCGCGGGCGTCGGTTGGATGCAGGTTGCTTCCGACCGGTCGGAGTGGAGGTTGTTGGGGGAGGCCTATGTCTAACAGTGGACTTCTCAGGGCTGTAAATGATGAGATTAAAGTGCAATCTACAAGGTCCTCTACAAATTTTTATCACTATTTTGCAAAACAGAAGTTTTCATTATAATAGGTAGATGCTATTTTCATAGAAGTAAATACACAATACAGGGTGTTTTTTGTATTAACTGAACTAGCCAATACGATAAAATTGAATAAATTATACGGGATACTAAGTAACAAATGTGTTATACTTGTTGTAAGTACTTCATTTAAATGAGCGCGCACTGGCGACCACGTATCTTGCAAAAGCAAAGTAGAAGCAATGTGATAGAAAAACCAAGTAACGACTAAACTAAGTAATAAATTATTAATTTAATTGGAATTATTGCTAGTGCAGTGCTTAGATCGATTCAGTAGCGGGAACGGATGGGACAATGCAATACGAGTATGACATACCTATCAAATAATCCCAAAAAAGTGAGGGTACTTACCTAATATCTTTCAAAATGATTTAACTATTATTATTATGGTTATACAAAAGTGATTCAGATTTTTTTTTCACACTACACAACACATTAACTTAGTCCCACATTAAGATACTTAAGGTCTTGCGTCGTGGGTACTAAGCAACGGTATATAAATACATAGATAAGTATAGAAACATCCATGACTCGGAAACAAACATCAATATTCATCATATCAATGTTTGCACCTACCGGGATTCGAACCCAGGACCTATGGCGTCGCAGGCAGGGTCACTACCCACTAGACCAATCGGCCGTCAGATTGTCGGTTAATCGGAAAACACTCTGTGCTAGCAGATTCACTTACTTGGGTATGTATTGCATTTAAATAACATTGTGTAACATTTTAAAATGACCCCTTTTATTTCAGCCCGCGTTCATTATGTTTCCAAAAATCATTGGAAAAATGTAAAAAAATGGACAGCTCAACGTACTGAGTTAGGAGGCTGTTCCCCCAATGAGGTAATAGACAATTTGGCAATGTAATGTTTCTCTAGGTATTTTACCGACTCCCTAAGTTCACCTATGTTAATAATTGTGGTTGATAATTTTTGTGTATGAAGTTATTAATCAATGAGCACCACATTAGACTGTACATGTGGATGTAAGGACCATTATCACTTGGGTGGCTGCTGGCTTCCTGAGGAGTACCAACAGTATTTCTCAAGTGGTACATAAGTGAACACAGTCGTTAAAATGATTCAATACATTGCTACAAATTGTCTGGCTTTACGTTTACTTGACGTGAAGTCCCCTAAAGTTATGGATACAGAGAGGTAATAATATGTTTACACCAAATTGTTTTATCACAATCCTAAACTGTTGAGCGATAAATGTATGTGTGTATGTATGGATACGTAATTTGTAATCTACTTGTTCCCACGATTTCGATGATTATTTTTCGCGTTTACCGTTAAAAAGTTATCTAGGTTAAACATCAAAGAGTTGACTTAAGTATGAAATGAAGGTAGAATGCTGTGATTTCGATTCTGATGAACTGAAGTGTGGCCCTTCCTGACCAAGGAAGTTATACACACATATCTGCATTTTGTAATTCATTCTACACATGTTCTAGCTAGCCTGTCTTCAGTTCAATTCTGTATTTTTAATTTCTTATATAGGCAGGCATATATTTATAGGAAAGAAAATATCTTCGGCTCACTAGGATAACTATTGATGTAGTTATATTTTTTATTAGCTTATTAGTTACATCAAGGCTAAAGTTTTCCTGATTCGAGCTTACACTTCATGTTACTATAGGCGGCTACTCTAGCTTATGAAACATTACACGGACAATATAATTTCAGATTCCATTCAAGGCGCGCGACCTGTACTGCGAGTTATGTGATGTACACATCACATCTAAGAGTCATTCCGATTCCCATTACGCCGGAAAGCCGCATAGAGCGTGAGTCTCTTTGAATTTTATTTCCTAATACATAAAATGGTAAAAAAAAACTAATGGGCTCATGGCTCACCAAACTTTCTACGGGCTTAGTAAGTATATCAATGAATTTGAAGATGTTTAAATTTTCCCTATGTTTACTAACCTGCTATTCACTATGGGTGCGCCCACCACCGGGCCCTACACCCTCCACTGACCCTCGGATCTGATAACTCATAATTGCGACAACAGGCACTTGCACTAACTACAATCGCCATGAGAAACCAGACCCGAGCACCTAGCATGCAAGACGATACATTGCACCATTCCGAAATCAAAAACTAGATAAATAATCTACATATGTTTCGCCAACAACCGTGGCATCATCAGGATTATAGAAATTAGTAAATTAGTATTAGAAACATATGTAGATTATTTATCTAGTTTTTGATTTCGGATTGGTGCAATGTATCGTCTTGCATGCTAGGTGCTCGGGTCTGGTTTCTCATGGCGATTGTAGTTAGTGCAAGTGCCTGTTGTCGCAATTATGAGTTATCAGATCCGAGGGTCAGTGGAGGGTGTAGGGCCCGGTGGTGGGCGCACCCATAGTGAATGTTTGAACTTCCGAATTGTAACGCCTAATACAATTTCATTTATTTAACCTGCTATTTGAAGGAAACAAGTACAAATCAACAAAACACACAAATACCATTAAAATCGGCTAGCTTTTTTTCGAGTTAGCAATATTATACTGGTAACTAACTAACATGACTGTTTTTAAAAGTCATAAGTATGTACCTTGATTAGATAGTAAAATAAATTTGTTTTTATATCTTTACAGTATAGTAGATGGGCGCAAGAACCCACGCAATCCTATCCTGCTACAAAACGGCATGCAGCAAAGAGTGTAAGTAGATAGATTATTTTATTATACTATCCTATATTACTCTACTCTAGGTGTTCAGGCCATGCCCACTTCTGCCCTACATTAAAAACCATAATTCGAGAGGCTAATTTGACAAGTGACAGAAGAAATTAAATACTGATGTTATAGTCGATATGATTATAATTTAACCTTTTGGCCGCCAGACCGAAATCATGTTGTCGTGCCACCAGCGCCACGGCATTTTTTACCTATAATTTTAGCCCGAATCTCTAGTGATGTGTCGTATACTTTAAAATGAGTTATCGAGAATTTGTATTACTAAAAGGAAATGATGTTTTACTATTAAAATCATAAATAATTAATGAATAAATTCAGTTACAAAAAAGTCTGGGTAACTTAGACTTGGTAATTAAGACTTATTATCAAGATTTGACTCCAATGGTATTTTTTAAAACATCGATCTTTTGGCGACACTAGCGGACGCTTTAAAGCGTCTTTGGCGGCCATGAGTAGTCCTTTTTTCCGATTCACCTAGAACTACTAGTACAAACTTCAGTTATCGAACATTATGTTAGCTCAATACTTTGTGGAATTCTGTTATTCATGATAAGTGTTATAAAATAAATAAAACAAAATACTTTCTATATTTATTTGCAGAAATACAGAATTTTGATGCGAACTTACGTCACAATATTTCACAGTAATTCAGATCTACAGAAATTAAGATGAACTTGACAACCTAAATCAATAATCCTTGATTTAGTATATACGCCTCAAGAAATCACATAAGAAAATATTTACAAAAAAATTGACAGCATATTATTACAATACAAGGTGTTTGTGACAGCCAGGCAAATATTGATACCATGACTTCAGACCATGATTCTGAGGCGGAAAACACTGAAAATTTTTCAATCAATCAATATGTTTATTTGCTCAAATATGTGTATACAGGGTGATTTTTGGTCGTCAACGTTCCCGAAAACTACGGAATCTCCTCATCTTCACGATCATTTTTCTCCATTGCAACCTGGGAAGTGTCTGGTTTCCAAAATATTAGGGTCCAAAGTTGAGTAAATAGACTGCGTTTTTCTGCATAAATGCACATAGACGCGCGTAGCAGGATTTTTTCACGAAAAATAATTAATATCTGTCTATAAAAAAACTAACATAAACACTAGACACTATAAATTTCGCACGATCAAGGAATTTAAAATTTTTTTTCAAAAAAAAAATTTTTTTTTCCCAGCATTTTTTTTGGCATAAACTTACTTTATTTCATGTATAGAATACGTACCCTTCGTTAAAGGTGGCCACAAAAAAACATCCTGTATATACATGTTATTATTTGTATTTACAGCAAGCGTTCTACATATTTCGTCATATCTGACATGCAAATTTTTATTCCATACAATTCAACATCAAGCAGGCATTAGTTAGTTGTAATAAATTCCAATAAAAAATGACTATTTAACAATAAATAACAACAGAAATACACTATGTATAATAATAACTACTATTTCAATGTCAATATCAAAATGTAAATTTACCAATCAATAATAGAAATATACTAATTCAATACATAATAGGCATGTCCACAATTTCATATAAATTTTCTATCAAATTTCAAAGAAAGAAATTCATTAACAGAGTAACATTTTTTTCATATTTTCAGGGAAAATTATTTAGTTCGTTTAATTAATAACTTAATTTTTTTTAAATAATAACTTAAAAATAAAAAAAATTACCAAAATATGATTTAAAAAAAAGTTTCCCGCAAAAAAGTTCAAATAACTGATCATCCCTAATAGAGTCACAAGTGATCCAAAAAACAGCAAACGCTCCATACAACTGGCTACCACAACGTGACGTCATACTTTAAGTAACTTATATGCGCGTAAAAGAACTTTTGTTCTACAGCTATATTAAATACTAGTGGACGCCCGCGACTCCGTCCGCGTGGAATACAGAAAAAACAAAATTATCCGGCATAAAATCATTACCCCAAGATAAAAAGTAGCATTATCGGAATGGAGAAGTATCTTATAAATTTATCTTATTACATAGCTTGACCGCTTCTTGTGAAATTTTATATGCTTATTCAGTAGGTCTGAGAATCGGCTACTATCTATTTTTCAAACCCCTAAGTGATAAGGGGTGTCCGTAAAAAAAAATATATTTTTTTGGATAAAATTTTTATAATTTTTTTATTATGTGGCATTAAAAAATACATACAACCCTAAATTTTCACCCTTCACCCACCCCTATTTTTAGTAGTTGTTTTAGTAATTTAATCATTTTTCATCTCGCTCGATAAGAATTTTGTGTACCACTTTCTCAATCTGACCATAGACAGCGACCATAATTAAGGATGTGCTCTATACGTTAAAATATATCAAAATTAATGAAATGTCGATATATAAAGCTAGGCCAATTCATCACTGAATTTCCGTGAAGTTCCTCGCCCCTTAGATAGTAAGAGTTTGTTTCAATGCCCGTGCCCATTATCGGAATTGGCAACTTGCGTACATTAACATTAAGACAATCACTACATATTATAAAACAAAGTCGCTTGCCGCTGTCTGTTCGTCCCTATGTATGCTTAGATTTATCAAACTAGGGAACGGATTTTGATGCGGCTTTTTTTAAATAGATAGAGTGATTCACGAGGAAGGTTTACATGTATAGTATCAGCACTGCACCCGTGCGAAGCCGGGGCGGGTCGCTAGTAGTATATAATAAGATAAAGGAGTGATTATATGTATGTAATAAGATAAATTTATAAGGTACTTCTCCATAATATAATCCGATAGGATATGGTTGATCGTGTCATCATTAAACATTGTGCTGAGGGATTCAGCTTTGTTTACCGAGATTTGGCTAGTGTATAGAGCTATCGGGATGAGAAAATAACGTTGCTAAAAACGTAATTTAAAAGAGATGGTAAAATTCGTCATCCGAGTTCAGTGACCCGATAGCTCAGTTGGTTAGAGCGATGCACGTAATGCGAGAGGTCGTGAGTTCAAATCTCACACGTGTGAAATTTTTTTTCATTTTCTTATTGATATTTATATAAAATATATATGTACGTAAAATACCTATCTGTATTTTTTAAATATCGATACGAAGAGCATTAGCCCGACCATGGCAACACTTGTGCAAAATGAACTGTCAAACTAGTCTCTCGAATTATGGTTTCGAGTATAGTTTGATCAGAAGTGTGCTAATTACGTACTTATTTAGGTACGCTTACTGTAACCCTATTGCAGCGCCACCTACTGGGTCCAACTTTTTGTTTAAACCTTCCCACTCTACATGCACAAAAAATCTCTTCAGCCATAAGTATTAGCGAGAAACAATATGTATTTTTTTGCGTTCTTACGACATGCACGGGGCAGGAGATGCAGCTGATGTATTCTAGTGAAACCCCGCATCTGCACAGGAAAGTCGACTAAGAAACTTGGCCATTCTCTCAGACAATAAGCTTGCAACTTGTCATTGATCATTATCATCTTTCCCCACAACGCTAAGCGTGGCTGTGGGTTCTCCATTATGGTTTTGCAGTTCTGCCTACCTCGTTTCGGAAACGCATCCGTGTCTATGTGTAATAAGTTCTCGTTGTTTTATGTATCTTTGTCAATACAGGCAACAGTTGATTCGTCGTGAGAAAAAATTCTACAAAGATGTTGTAGACGAAGCAGAGGTGACCAAGGAGAAGGTTCCACCGGTGACGGAGTTCTATTGCGATATTTGTAAAGTAAGTACAGTGACAATATATGCTTGTAATTATAGATTTATTAGGCAAACGAAAGTTTCAGTCAAGTTTTCTCCATGTAAGCATACCTGGGATGTGTCTGGTTTTTCAATATATTAAGGTCCAAAGTTGAGTTAACAGATTGTATTGGTTGCTTCCAGAAAAACACCTGTGTAGATGTCGTGGCCATATCGTTGAATTATTTATATCATGAAATGGTCAAAATGCTTTTTTTGACCATAGCATGATAATGAATTAATCATTTCATGATATGTACTAACCTAACCGACCATTTCATGAAATGACTTAAAATGATTTGGCCACGACATAGATACCACACCACCACAATGTTGGATAGCTTTGTTAGTAAAAGACTCCGTCGCACGTCCTTTGATAAGTAAGGTTTACGAATAGAAATATAACCTATAGAAGGTGTGTTCCAACCAAACGCAAGGCGAAAAAACAGGCATAAAATATCGACTTGACATATGAATGATTTGCATGACATAAAATTAATGTTATTAATTAATTAATAGGGTAAATTTTCACACACACGGCAACATTTTGTTCTCAATGACAATTTAAATAAATATTAAAATTTTATTTTGTATTTATTGTTTTATTAATGAAATTACGTAAATACATCAAATATTTACCGGTGAAATGTGATGTTTATTTTCTTATGTTTTTGAGAAAAATTTTGGCAGGATATCACACATTTCGTCATGGTAAGTCCTTTAGGTTGACATACACTCGTAGCCACTGACCGCTGATCACTGAATGACAGAACCGCGTTTGGTGCAAATCTGAACCCATAAAAATTTCTCAAATCGGCCTTCGGACTATACTTCTATAGGTTATATTTCTATTGGTTTACGATTAAGATTTTAGATATAAAGTCGACTTATTTGACTATTTCAGTGTTTAGCAGATTCCGCTACGGTGAAACACGCAAAAAATAAACATGCATATCCTTACTAATATTATAAATGCGAAAGTAACTCTGTCTGGCTTTCACACCAAAACTAAAAGGCTACTTTTTATCCCGGATAATATCGACATTTTGTTTTTTCTGCAACCCACGCGGACGGAGTCGCGGGCGTCCACTATCATTATATAAACTTTGGGACTGGACTTATTTGACTTATTGTTCAGAAAAACCAGTAATGGTTTATGTAAACAATTTATGATTAGACTGCAAAAATCGTTACCCTTCATGACTTTATTATAATCGGTGGAAAAGGCTTAAGTACTTATTTTTTTTCCAGACATCCATGTCATCTTCTGACCAGATGACCAACCATTTGAACGGAAAGAGGCACTTGTCCCGCGAGAAACAACACATCTTAAAAGTGATGAGGGGAGAAGTGGACGAAGAAGGTGCTTAGTTGTACTTTTCTTAATTATTCTCGATATTTTTTACTTATGCTATAATAATGTAGATTGTCTGGCGCTTGCTTAGATTTGATATAATAGAAAGAGACATTTCGGGCATTTTTTCAGACGATAAACTATAGATAAACGATAAACTAGGCCGTGGAATACCCAGGATCATAACCTGCACATCTGGCTACCCATTTCGGGAACAATCGTGTCTGTGTGTATGTATGTATGATATGCATGCACTATTAATTAAAACTTTTAGTACAATGATTTTAGATCTTGGTTATTATCTTAAATCTATGTTATCTGTCTAGAAGCTCCAGCGGAAGATGGAGAAAACGCCGTTGAAAAGAAAGGGGATGATGGTACAGGTTAGTCTTTATTATTGAACTGAGTCTAAATTGGATTTCTTACAGAATGGCTGCCCACTGTATCCGAATTCTGGTTGTTTATGTAAAATAACTTCTGAAGCATTTCTGCAGATACATCTGTTTTTCCTCATCTGAAACTAAGATCATGGGCAACGGCATGAGATAAGTAGAGTATTATAGTAAACATACACTCATCCAAGCCAAACTAATTGAAATTAAGAAGTACTTTTACACATGTTTGAGGTTTCATAGGATTTCATTAATATGAAAAAAAAAAATAGTTAAGGTTCATTTCGATAAGTGTGCGTTCACCTTTGCCCAGCTAATAACAAAACGATTACATTTTCGGAGTCTATTCTAGTGTCTTATCTAATCCTATCTACTGTCAAATTGTTACGGCACGGGCGGAGATGACTTAAAATATTGCTATGAAATACGTAATATGTACTTAATTTTAGATGCTAATGGAGGTGAAGCAACCGATAAAGCTGCGGCAGATATAAGCGAGTGGGGCAATGACGAAGCAGGAGGGAGTTGGGACGAACCCCTCGCTGCCTCAGAGTATTAGTAAGTTATGTACTTGCATTTATGATTTTATTTCATTAGGACATCGGCCACATAATTCGGATTAATGTTCCAACTGTTTCCGCTGCGTTTCAGCTGAAAAAATTATAGAATTATAAATTATTTTCTATGCGTTAGATTTTTTAAGACAATGAATTTTCATGCTGTCTTTCTCTAACTTTAACTTTCAAATAGACCTATCTAACCATTGAAAATTCGTCCCCTACAGCTGTGGTTTTAACGAATTATTTTTCATTAACTTTCCAATGTCTTTCCAACTAAAATGTGATTGTCCTGCCTGGATCTCGCATGTTTGTGTTCATTTTATGTGAGATGTATTGGTTATGTGCTAACGACGATACACATTTAATTTGCTATGGCTTTTTCTTGATATTATTGCAGTGTGTGTGAAAGCAACATTGTAACGAATGACTCAAAATTTGAAATCATTGGCTGGCTAATTCACTTCGCCATGTTTTCATTAGGCTAGTTTCACAGTAGTGGGCGCATATGTGTGGCGGTAGAACATCGTTCCACAGCCACGTACCCTAACGCGGTTTGTCCCGCCCCCTGATTACCTAATTTGCAATAGCAAAGCCGAAGCGATAGCGAACATTTAGAATGTGTGCGTGCGCGCAACGAACGCGAAGCGTCCTCCCGCGCCCCGCGTTCACACAAATTCTCAATTTTCGCTATCGCAATGCTTCGGCTCTGCTACTGCAAGTTACATAATCAGGGGCCCGTACGGATATTCGGTACCTAATTTTCAGTAGCAATGCGTAATAGGGTGGAGCGAAAATTTTTTTTTCTGAATTTCAAGTTTCCTGGTTTCTCAAACATTGATCCATCGTAATGGAAATGTTCATGCAAAATACCAACTTTCTAACTCAATATCTTGAGGTGGCGCATTAGGTATGAAGGTAGAAAAATAAGAAAAAAAAAGAGTTGCAAATAAATATTTATTTCTGATAATAATACTGTATATTTAACTGAATTTATGTTTAAAACTACTAGTACAATGAATTACTATATCAAATTACCATCAAAATAACATTTTAATGTTCAGTATCAGAAGTCCTAGTGTCTTCTTTTTAACGGAAATACTGAGATTTGGTCTCAAAAATAGGTATTTCTTGCCTGGATTTTATTCTAGTACGAATGAAACCATCTCTAGCATCGGGTCCACGAATAGACGCCGAAGCCTCATCTACAAGTTTGACACACCTTTCGACTGCCTGAGTGTGGCAAGGGTACTTCTCAATATCAAACAATTTACCTCCAGATGCAATTTTTGTAGAAATTTCCGAGTCGTTGTTTGTCATTGTTACAGGGGGTTCCGTTATCTTCTCTTTCACCCATTCTATCAAATCATAATACTTTGTCGCATTTATTTTTAGCTCTGGTAACTGGAATTCACGAACTTTCTTTCCTTTGGACTCTTTTCTTGCCTTTAAAACTCCGAAGAGCCAGCCGTCGTACTTGTTGATTATCATCTTGTAACATAGCCAGCAATAGATTTTCTGGGTGCATGAAGAAAGCATTTCTTTGAATAGTATTGAAGACAACACTTTTTAAGTCATCTCGCAAATACATACTTCTTTTGACCATATTAAAGATGTAAATCGGACCAAATTTACAAGAGGATTTTGAATTGATATCAAACCAATTTGGTGCGTAAACTTTCATGATGAAAGTGGCCAGTTCTTTTAAATTATTCGTCGGATATCAAACAACTTATTTATTGAGTCATCGTAGAATATCTGCTTTTTGGAGTTATTACGTAATTTTTTTACATTCTTGTACTTTTGATAATATAAAATCAGCCTAGATACGACTTGTTGATGGGTAATTGTAGGGATAGATGCTTTACTCCAGATTGCTTCAATGTCGGATGGAATTCAATATCGGAAGCAATCATTTCACATAAATCTTTGACTGAAGGGGGTGGAATTTATGTGAAATGATTGCTTTCGATATTGAAGCAATCTATCCCTACAATTATCCATCAACAAGTCGTATCTAGGCTGATTTTATATTATCAAAAAATTACGTAATGACTCCAAAAAGGAAATATTCTACGATGACTCAATATATATGTTGTTTGATATCCGACGAATAATTTAAAAGAACTGGCCACTTTCATCATGAAAGTTTACGCACCAAATTGGTTTGATATGAAGCCAAAATCCGTTGTAAATTTAGTCCGATTCACATCTTTAATATGGTCAAAAGAAGTATGTATTTGCGAGATGACTTAAAAAGTGTTGTCTTAAATACTACTCAAAGAAATGCTTTCTTCATGCACCCAGAAAATCTATTGCTAACATCCATTATTCAACTCAACATTTCGTTCTAATCCATAAGTAGTGTTTAATCACATGACAATATGTAGGTAACATGTTATCACTGAATTTGATTGGATCATCAAATATAGGATACCGGAAATCTTTACGCGTTTTAGGCATTTTTTATGAAAATTTCAAAACCATAATATATTAAAGTTTTATAAGAAAATACTATATTTGTGTTCGAGATCACACTTAGACGAAGTTAAAACCAGTATATTTGTAAGCAAAGCATGTAAGAATAACTATTTTTTGAGGATAGGCTTATAAGTAAAAATATTAGTTTTTTTGAAACTATTATCTCAATGCGCCACCTGAAAATAAAGTCGTAGACCTTTGATGTTTTGCATGAATAAAGCTTTTACATATGGTCACCAATTAATAATACAGGAGATTTGAAAAGAGCAAAAAAAAATTTTTTCATATTTTTCACTCCACCCTAATGCGTAATCGATAATAAATCGAGTGTGTGAGTGCGCGGTGCGAGGTGTGGGGTACGGGACGATGTTTTAGGGTAGCGGGTCTCTCGCATAGTTCTGAAAACTAGCATTTCACTAATATCGGAAGTCGAAAATGATGACACCTTAATGCTTTACAATTTTCTTTATTAATCGGCAAATTATTTTACATATTAATACAACATAGGATTTCTCTTTCAGATCATGCTGAGCCCTGCGGTGTATCGTGTGTCACATTACCAATTAAAAAGCTTAATAAATATTATGATTACATTGTAATTGTAATTTAAATAAATAATTCTATGTACAGATCTGTTTGCTTTACATCACATATTAAGTTTTTTAATAGTTTCACATGCTATTGCTGACTAAAATGCATACTTTTAGTTTGGATTGACATTTTATAATAGGTAGGTACCTACAGTTCTCATTCAATGAGAGAAAGCATAAGTTATCGTCTGTAGCAGGGGCCGCATGATAGGGCCGCATTTATGCGTAAACGCGGATAATTTT
Organism: Carposina sasakii; assembly: GCA_014607495.2. Lineage (NCBI taxonomy): Eukaryota > Metazoa > Arthropoda > Insecta > Lepidoptera > Carposinidae > Carposina > Carposina sasakii. The sequence goes on from CP053151.1 coordinate 8,240,921, forward strand.
TCTTCTTTCCGTTTCGACATTGCACGTATTTGTCCTGCTCACACAGCACGAACATTCGCATCATAACATAGTATAAAACAATGTTGCTTCCCGTTGACTGCTTGTCCATATGTATGCTTAGATCATTAAAACAACAGATTTCAAAGCAGATTTTTTTTAAACGCTGAAATACGTGTATGTATAGTTTCAGCATTGCACCCGTGCAAAGCCGGGGCGGGTAGCTAGTTATTACTGTAAATGTGGCCCTAGCCTAGTATAAGGACGAACACTTAGTAGGTAAGCTGTGGTTTTATAAAATAACGGTGCCGTTACATAGCGGCCTTGAAGGAACTTTCACATACTGGCACCTTTCGGTTTTGTCTTGTGTGAGCATGGCCACATTTATCAGGGCATTGCTATTCTAGAAAACCTAAGGTTTACAATTACCAGTTTTACCAAAACCACCACCACCTTCTACCAGTCCTGCCCCCATCAACCCTACCACCGCCACCCCGGACGCCATTACCACGACCTCTACAACCGGGATCACAAACACCGACACTGGAACAATAACAAGAGACTGAACCACACAACTTACAACTTGTATAGTACTAGAGATGGGCGACACGGGTAAAATACCCATCAAGAAAAAACCCGGGTATTTACCTAAATTCCCATTTGGCGGGTATAACAATATGTTGCATAAAACTAATAAATAGATAAGGTATGTGTGTTGTGAAAAGTAAGATTATTAGAGGAAGTTTTGAGTAAACAACTGGTGATAGGGCTGTTTATTTTAGTATGAGATAATCGCCATGAATTAACATATTAATTAACTGATCAGCATCATGTTTACGGCAGGACAATCCATTTCCGGAAAGCATATCGTGTAGTAGGTAGATATTTTCACGAATAAATAGCGAACTTGTTAGAAGATGATTTAACAAATTAGAGCGACACGTGCTGCCGGCTGTAAGCAGCTTAAGCAGAGTAGGTATGTATTATATGCCTTTGACATGCAGCTAAATGTAGACATTGCTCTTTTAGGCAATCGGATACCAGTTCCAAAACTGGATAGTTTAAACATGTAGTTACCATCGACAAGTACTTGAGCGCGTAGCTACGGCATTGCGCCGCCTACATCTCATGCAGCCGTAAGAGAATCCTATCCATAGCGCCAGCGCTAACATGCCCAAGAATCCCACCAAAAGGATTCCCTGGATCTTGGGATGGGATAAGTCCATTCCTTCATTACGCCCTCTTCTAGATCTCATAGACCGGACACCGCATCTCTTATGAGATTTATAGAGTGTTGCAGCTTTACTTTCTTCCCACATGGTCGATGGTGTTAAATCATTTTATATATAGTATCTAGTAACTTGACCTTGTATTGATGTTCTATCTATTAGGTACCTTTAGTTTAATCACATTTTTGTTCTTATGTATATAAGGCAAGCTCTAATTGTAAGGTTTTATTGTATAATATGATTTTTTACGTTGTTTTACATTTTGATTAATAGGTACGGGATTAAACATGGATAAAACCACAGAATTACAAATTACAACCTAGGTTGTGAAATACATCATGACAAAATTGACAATGTACATACATAGTAAATTTAGTTTTTAATAGTTTGCATACAAAAAATCGAACCATTCTTACACGCTACATTTCGGTTGGTATCAGGCAGGCAGCTGGCTGTGGGCTAACTACAAAATAAAATGCCAAGATTTGGCATAATGTACGAACCTCACCGTCACTGGCATGTTCATAAAAAAAAGAAATGAAACATGCATTTATACAGGCCCTTTGGCTGTATGGGCTTAATTCCCCTTGCCTTTCCTTCGGGATAAACTAATAAATAAAAAAAATTGTATGTTCGGTACCAGGGATTTGGTATCTCCTCCTCTTATTTCGGTATGTTTCTCTAAGTATGTTCCTGTATGTTCTGTGATTCGGCGGGAAAAGCTGAAAGGGAGCGGGTGTAATGTAATTTTCTTGTGAAAATCAAAATTGATTTGTAAGATGGCTTGCATGTATCCGCAAAGTGATGTTTTCTGGTAGATAAGTTATATTTTGTTTACTTGTGATGTGAATCTAGTGTGTGTGCATGGTTTTATATGCAGGTAAGCTAAGTAAAACTTTAATCGGAGTGCGATCTCTTCATGGGCTCATGTAAGTTGTTTCGGCAATTATTTTTGATCTTTACTAATTTTACACCCATTCTTGAGGATTTTCCCGACGTTTCCATTTATCATCATCGATATCTATCATCCATCACAAATTCAGAAATAATTTACTAAAGACAATGGCTGTATGGGCTAAGTTCCCCTTACCTTTCCTTCGGGATGAACTAAACAAAAAAAAATGTGTCTGTGACCAGTGGTGACAACTTAGGGGTTTTACCCCTAAATTTAGGGGGAACAAAGATAAATAGGGGGACTTTTAGGGGGAGAATTTTTTAGGGGTACAACGACTCAACGTGTATTGTCCGTTTTATAGAGTAGTTCCGATGGTGATGACCCCAATAATACACATAGTATGTGTATGACCACATTTTCTGTGTCAGCATACATGAAACGGACGCAATCCTACCCCCCCGCTCATGAGTTAAAGTTGGAATTTAGGGGTTTTTAGGGGTAAAATTAAAAAATCTTGGGGGTATCTTGGATGTGGGTTGGCAACACTGTCTGTGACCGTGCTATACTCTTTCTACGGTGGTGTGTGATGTTATGTCTAAAGGTGTAAAAGTAACGAATAAAAGCGTACCCGTATGAATTCGTTACTTTGACCATGAGTACTCGGTACTGTCGTATCGTTACCGAACTCGTTACTTCTGATACCGCATAATATGGTATAGTAACTATAGTGTGTAGTATGGTAACGAGTCGAATCGACGTGAATTGTCGACGTAATACACCAAATTTGCAATGGATATACTATTTAGAAAATTTTAACCACAAACTTAAATTATATTACAAAGAATTGTACAAAACAGTAAAAAACTTTAACGATTAAAAAAAAAATTATAAGTACTTTAAACAAACCTAATCACCGTTCTTTGAAATTAGCGATTTAAATGAACCGCATCACGCGCATTGGTAGAACATACGATCAAAAACAAACGTATCAATACACCACTTGCGATCCGAAACAGTCTATAATATGAAAAATACCCATGATACGAGACGAATTCCTGGGTAACGTTTCGTTACTCGGTACTTGATTCAGTACCGTTACTCAGTAACGAATACATATGGTTTGTTATAGCTTTAGTTATGTCTGACCAGCGTTGGCAACCGTACGATAATTATCGTACATGCACTAAATTTGATATCAGCGTACGATGTACGATTGCGATTCATTATCGTACACAAATGTACGATAATTTTCGAATTGTAATGGATTTCGATAGTTTCGTTCACTCATATATAGATAAGAAATATATAAATATATATCTCGTTGAATATTACATATTTTGTCAATTTATGTGTTCATGAATAAATTTAATAATCGACTGATCAACTTTGGAGCCATTTTATTTTTGTAAAACTTTTGAAACACACAAATTTTCGCGCCATTTTCTACGCAATGTACCCATGTGAAAATCATAAAATTCGAAAAAGGACATGACGAGCGGCTGAGCGCAATATAAGTTCGTAATAATATCTATTTTATTAATAATTAACGTTTCTTTATGTCATTCAAAAGTATACGATAATTTTTCGTCAGGTACGATAATTTTACGCCCCTGGTACGATCAGCGCATCATTCTAGGTTGCCAACACTGTGTCTGACGTCTGTCATTGTCAAAAGTATTTCGCGTGCTCGCCCTGCTTGCTGTTGCCGCCCCGCAAGTTGTGTTTGCTTTAATATTTATCGGTAAATATTTTAATATATTTAATAAATTATATTGATTTAGGTTTAAGTAATCTATATTAAAGTTCTGGTATATATTTATTTTACAGACAACATGACTTCGGGAACAATTGCTACTCCACCATCAGTGTCATGGGCGCAGAGAAGTGCTCGTATATTTTTGACATTCAATGTTGAATGCGAAAAGCCGGATATAAACATAGAAAAGAAATCTGTTTCATTTAAAGGCATATGTGCGCCTGATCAAAAATTGCATGAAGTTGTCATACCATTGTATTCTGAAATAGACCCAGAGAAAAGTGCATTTGTTAACAAAGGAAGATTCATAGATGTACTGCTCTGTAAAGAAAAATCTGATGAACCATTTTGGCCTGCACTTACAAGTGATAAAAAGAAACACCATTGGCTTAAAGTAGACTTTAACCGGTGGCAAGATGAAGATGAGAGTGGAGATGAATTTGATGATATGTTTTCAAACAAAATGGGAGATTTTTGTGAAGATAATAAGGATGACACAAGCTCTGGTGAAGAAGAAGATCTACCAGATCTTGAGTAAAATATCTTGAATTTAAATAGCCAAAAATAAATTTAGTTTATGTTATAATAATTTATGGACTGTGCTTTTATACATGAAAGGGTGGTAAATTAGACTAAATAAAATTAAGGAGTGGTCTTCTGTTAACTGATTATGTTTAATTGTTGCCTTTGTTTTTGTAAAGTTGTCTTGTTAGTCATTTACAGACTGAGTCAATTTTATATTAATTTGACTGTATGGTAACTATCAGTATCCATTTTCGTTGGTATGTTTTTATAAAATCTGTATCTATGTGTGAGTAATATGCATTTTGCAGTATCTTTAATGGTAGTTTATTATTTTAAGTTCAACACCTACTCTTTGCATTACACTCAAATCTATGTAATTTTTTTTTGTAGTATTTACTATTTCTAATTATCTGCTATATTTGAGGTAAAAAAACATTCCATGATACTTGTTTACAGTCAGTCACAATACAGATCTGAACATTTAAAGCTTCTATGGATAACAAATTGTAGTTTCTTGCAGTATGAAATTTGTGCAAAGATATTTATTTAATATGAAAAGGGAGACATTAGGTAGAACAGGGGTTCTTAAACTTTTCTCTTATGGACCACTTTCAAAAGTTAACTGGTTCTGGTAGACCCCCTATAGGCCTACACCATGTTTCTATAATATTTCTAAAACTTGAATTCACACCAACCTAGACCCCTGTCGAGTGACCTGGGGGTCTACCTGGACCACTTTAGGAACCCCTGAGGTAAAAAAAAACAATATTGAGATGGGTGTATTTTTCTGATCTGATTTTAGTAATTTTATTTACTTATATTGTTCATTGTGATATGCAATATTTATCAACAACATAAGTACATACTTGGGCATATATTTATGTGGCTGTTATGTTAGCACATGTCGCCAATAACTAAATGGCCAGATACTTGTACATTAAGGCAATAAAAAGACATATCTTAAATTTTTTATTCCTACATTTTGTATAGAAGCAATATATGTAAGTATGGGTGATTTTTTCAAATGTCAGCCTATCAGAAGAATTAAGTTGATGCTTTCTTTCTTCTTTCTCATAAACTTGATCATGATAGAGACAGTATCATTTTTATTCTCCAGATAGGCCATCTTATGTTTGGAAAAATTGCCCCTAAATTAAATATGTGCCCATATTATTATTATTTTATTACATTCACTGGCAGTGGTGTAATGACTGATTTTGCTTTCTAGAGTTGTTTCTATTTACTGCCGTTGAAAGTGTTATATTAAGCTGTATAAGTTTATCATACTCATTTATTTTATTATCTGGTACATCACCCTTTTAATATTGTGATAATTTTACCTAATATCTTGTATATTAAAATACCTCATGTATTTTTATATTAAAGTTAACTACAAAAAATATCATTGATGTATTATTTTTGTCTTATTATTATACACCTACTTTTATTTAATGAAAGGCACGATTATCACTTTTATGAACACAAGCAAGTAGTATATGGTATAAAATGTAGTATGTACTCGTATATTAGGATTTGTACAAGCATCGGACAACGGACCGTCGAACTTTGCCGGTCCGTTATCCGTTCACGTCTACAAGCGCTCATAGTGCGTTATACACCAAGCGCTCTAAGGAGAATAGTAGAACGGTGTCGAGCAATTCCTATGCTGCGCTGATGCGCTGCACCATTGATGAGATTGTTGATTGATCATTGGGTTTCACGTTATCTGCGAGCTTGTTAATTTATGGGAACCTATACTACCTGCTGTTTTGGCTGTTATTATAAAACTAGGTACCTATGCGAGAAGTAATTTTAGTAGATAGCTTTAAATGAAACAATGGTTTTTACATATAAAGCTTATTTTATATTTTGTTCGAGGCATAACCTCTATGGCATTCACAATGGTCGCTATATTATTATTACTTAGGTATTTTATTTATCGATATAAATACATTTAAAACGTAAGTAAAATAAATAACACAGTTTATTTTCTGCAATATCTTATAATCGACATCTTACATTCGAATTAACTGCTGTGATCGTATTGGAATAACTGTAATTGAATAGGGAATACTGAAATTTTGTTAAAGTACAGTCAAGCCCACAATGCAAAAGTTTATTTATTATTCCTATCAATAATAGTAGATTGTACCAATGTACAAACCGGCGATTTCTTATACCTACCTACAAACATTATTTATAAATACCTACAGGCGCAGCTTCCACATTAAGAACAAAAAAATCTTTCCTTAATTTATTTATTATGTAGATGTAAATTACTTATGAAATAAACGCAAACTAACTGCACTAGTAATAGGGCACAACTGACAATAATCTTTCTTAAAAATAAATACAGGTAAACCTTAATGATAGCTATAAGGTAGGTATTCCAACACGACCGTCGAAGGTCCAGACGTGGCGTCACTCAACTATCGAGGAAAGGAGTCAGTTCATAATTGTACTTTTTATGTAAGGCACATAAAGATATTAAAAAGACTTACATTCTATAATAGATATTGTAGGTAATTTTACTACTTACCTACTATCTCACGTTAACGAGTAACGTTGAAAATACTGCATTATATTAAGTACATACTAGAATCGTTTCGAATTTACATACTTTGCGGAAACGCTGTATAAAAAAATGTATGCTTTCTCAGAGGGTACATACGACAATAAACTTACTAGACTCCTTTCCGAGATTTGACTTAAGCAAACACTAGGTACACTAACTTAACGATAACCTAACTAAATGTAGTTGTACTACAATACTACTATATTACTCCACCGTTACTCAAGTAAGTGTTCTTTGCGATTTGGTAGAGCTGCGCGGACATTTTTTCACTAGTTTCCTTGACCATTTTGGTGAAGTAGCCCTCGGGGTTGTTTAGGAGGGTGTAGGGGTGGTCAAACTCGACCAGTCGGCCGGCGTCCATCACCATCACGCGGTCCGAGTCCATGATGGTGTTGAGCCGGTGAGCCACCGTCAGCACCGTGCAATCTGCGAACCGTTTCCTAATTGTTCTTTGGATAAATTCGTCGGTTCTGAAATAACAAATAGACAATAGTTTAATCCTCCTAATATTATAAACGCGAAAGTTTGTGAGGATGTATGTTGCTCTTTCACGCAAAAACTACTGAAAGGATTTTGATGAAACTTCAAAAAAAAAAATTTACAGTTAAATAAAAGTAAAGGATGGTTTTACATATTTTCATAAAATTTTCTGTGTACCTACTTATGTCTTCTGGAGTGATCTGGGTAAGGCTAACGCTTAGTTAGAGGTAGGTGCCGCTGTGATCGGGTTACAGAAAGAGAAACTGCTGAGGTAGGAATGGTAGGACATTCGACGTTGGCAAAAGCGGTGTGCAAAGTTCTCTTGGGAGTTTCAACGTGCATAGTTCTAACTTTCTTTCCAGCACGTTTTCGTTTCAACATCTTTTAAGATAGCAAGGTCTAAACGAAATTGTATCGAACAAATACTTACTTAGGATCGACATTAGCAGTGGCCTCGTCTAACACGAGGATCTTATTGCCTCGCAGGATGGCGCGCGCCAGACAGACCAGCTGTCTCTGACCGAGGGAGAAGTTAGAGCCGCCTTCTGACACCTTGTAGTCGAGGGCAGGCACTGCTGCTTTTAGGTCAACCTGGATGATATGAGAGGCAGTGATTACCAGCTTTGTTCCTTTGAAGTTGTTAGTAGGTACATTATATTTTTGTAAACTGTCACCTCGGTACATTAAGAAGTAACCTACCTACGTAAGTTATAGTTAGGTACCTTATGTGGTACCTATTATTGAATCAGCCTTACTGCCACTGGAGACCAAAGGTTAGAGAGGTGCAGCTATCCCTTAGTAGGAACCTACGTTAAGTAGATACCACTATACTTACAGCTTCTAAAGCCCTCCATAGTTGATCATCATCATAGTTATTGAATGGATCCAGGTTGTACCGCACCGTGGCAGAGAACAGCACGGGCTCCTGAGGTATGATGGAGATCTTCGAACGAAGGTCCTGTAACCAACAACAGTTTGTTTAGTAAAGCTTTATCGGTATCAAGGAATTGCAATTACCAATTATACGACTACAATAACTTAAGCCTCTTTACACATCAAACGAATACCCACAAACCCGTTGGATTCAGTTTACCAGTCGGACAAGTTTGCAGTGGCCACATGCTACCATTACAATCGTGGCATTGTTTCTAGCATTGTCTATAGAAATAAGTACCTCATTACTACATCAAGTATCTTTGAAGACAGATGGTGCTGCCTGATGTGACACATCATAGCTAACATACATTATATGTACACGGCTGAGTTTCTGAAATGGGGTACAGATCCAGAACTCGTCCACAGTCACGTTAGCATAACCTCTTAGTCAAATCAATAAAAAATTGTACAAGTATACCTACTTGGTACATTTTTGGCATCGCATAAGCTTATCTATGCGATGAAACAAGCAAGAGTCTTGCTGCAAGACTAACAAAAATGTTACCTGTAGAGCGAGGTAGCCGGTGTCGACTCCGTCGATGAGCACTTCTCCCTCAACGATGGCCAGTCGGAACAGCGACGAGATAAGGGAAGACTTGCCAGCGCCCGTCCTGCCCACTATGCCCACCTAGAGCATATTAATAGTAATTAATCAATTAAACTCAACGAAATATTTGATAGTAATAGAAAACGATAGTTTAACCTACTTATGGGTATAGTATTAATAAAAATCTACAAGGTATACCTAAGTATAGGTAAGTAGGTTATGTGAAATGTTTAAGGAATAGAGTTTAGTTGATAAAACGAAAGCTTTTATTGCCTTACCTTCCAACCGCTTTCTATAACTAAGTTAAGGTTCTTCAGCACAGGTAAATCTTCAACAGTGTACTTCATGAAGCAATTTCGAAACTCTACCTGCCCTCGAGATGGCCATCCCTTAGGTGTTTCTTTAGCTAGAACAAGCAAAACATAATAATTTTAAATAGCTATCTATGTATTAAATTAAATAGCTACACGAATAACAGAAAAACATATTTTATGCCTAACGAAGAGAAAAGTTAAAATGTTCTATTATTTTCATTGTACTATGGTACTTATTATATATGGTCGTAGAAATAGAATAACCCCTGTGCCTGATTTCGGAACTAACATCTTCATCATAATAATACAAAGGAACTACGTAGGTATATCTTAAATATATCTACTTAGGCAGCTTGCCTGATATCCGAACAACCAAAAATCTCACCTCCTTTATCCCATTGCTTTTCTCTTTCTATGTGAGTGTACTGAAGTATCCTCTCGACACTGGTCATTTGTGAGATCACCTCCGCAGTCTGCCGCACGCCGAATTGCAGCATGCCCGTCAGGATCAGCGTCTGCGATATCGCCAGACCGACGTTTCCGGAGAATATTGTTTCTGGTAAAAAATATAGAAGTATGTAGATTATTGTGCCAGAAACTACTCATATACATCCATCTCAAAATAGTTTCTGTACCTATATAGCTATTAACGTTATAAGTAATTCTACTTACTGCTGTCAATCACCAGGAAGGCGACAATGACGATCGTAAGGTAAAGCACACAGATGAAGTCCAGCCAGAAGCCCAGTGTCACACCACTGGCAAGGTAACTGGTCCACGTCGACGTGTGAATGTCCTGCAACAAGAACGTTAAAGAGTGATCAGCAGGCTTATGTTATCAAAGATTTCAAAGAACTCCTGTGCTGATGCGGGACTTTGATAGTACATCAGCTGAATAGTAATGTTAGACCAAACTACGGTTTCTCTGGCGTTGAGATAGTAACTTGTCACAGATAAATTGATCCGCCTCCGCCAAAAGTAATTTAGTATCCTTCGTGATCCTGAAGTTCTGGCTGGCCCATTGTTGAATGCCACCTTGTAAAATTTGTTTGTACCTATTATTTTTTAAGAACGTAGGTACAATCCCGTAGTCCAAGTTAGACAGGATATTTACCTGGAATCTGTCGAATTCTTTGATCAATCTTTGCTGGGCTCCAGAGGATCTAATTGTGCTGATTCCATTTAATGTCGCTGACATGTGTGAGAATACTGGACTTCGAGCTGAAACACAGACAAGTCAATTAAAATAAGGACAATGCAGTTAGAAACTCAGGATTTCAAAGGTCAGTGTCACTAACTTACTTGTGCCTTCCAATCGTTTGATAGACTGTGCTGATTTGAGGTAGATGAGCAGGATGGTGTAAAAAACAAGTAATATTATAGTAGTAGGAAGCAGCGTCCAGACCAATGCAGCAGCATTGAGAGCGAGGATGCTGAACATCACGAGATATATTTGAATACATTCCAAAAGGAATCGTGGTAGCAACTCGTCCAAGGCTCCTATATCTTTCGAGAACCTATTCAATATACGACCTGAAATAAATATAAGATAAAATTAAATAAAAGATCTGTACTTAAGTATTTTATAACGATCCACTCTGAGGGGTCTCTATAGAACTGATAATTTAAATATTTTTCATCAATTAAATTCTTCAGAGTTAATGATTGTAAACATTAATAACTCACCTGACGAATTCGTGTCAAAGAACCTCATGACTCCTCTCAACATGGAGTGGAACATGTCATTGTGCAGGTTCCTTGAGGCCGTCATGCACACTTTGAAGAACATGAAAGCTCTCGCCGTGATGAAGAAGATGCAGCACAAGATTAGAGCGGAGTACACGTACAGGTACTGCGATGTGTCCAATGGTCCGATGTGTGCATGTATATCCAGGTCTAAAAGAACAATAGGCAGCATTTGAGTGAAATTATTTGATATGAATATGAAATTTTAGCAAATTAAATTAAGTTTGAGCTATTATAGTCGCAGTATCAAAATAATCCCGATATTCTGCGACATTCTGGTTTATTGCGCAATGGAGTTCAGCACTTGTCTCATGAGATGGCTGAGGTATTTACAGAGGTTTTTACGCGCGTAGTACCTTAGAGATTTATGTATTTATCGCTTAGATGTGAGATATAAATGTCGATTTCACATCTTATGCTAGGTGTGCAGAATTCCTAGAGGATAAGGATACCACCTACCTGGCTGAAGTTCAATTCCGGCAAAGTAACTTGCTAAGTTAAAGGTAGAATTTGATGGTGTAATATCGTAGTCTATTGTTGTGTTACTTTGTCGTTCTTTCAACCTTGTTACTTCGTTTGTCCTGAAATAAGGGATAACAATGAAGCTATTAATTTTCCCGTTACAGGCAGCACTGATGTCATAATACACAAAGATGGATATTTGCAAGCCAGAGCCAACCGTTTGGGCATGTAAAAGTGCCGTGCCGACTTCATAAACTTTCCAACCCATCTGGGTTTTAACAATGTACCTAATATTACCGATCAACTTACCAATACGTGACCCAATAATCGCATAGTGTAGCAGACAGCTGGCCGATTACAAGCAAAACCACCATGAATATAAGTCTTGGTGTGCGACCGCCAGCTCTCAAGTACGCGCCGTACACATGCCAGCCCATAGAGCCGGACTCTCTCTTCTCCTCCTCCATCTCTTGCGCTGGAGACTCGCAACCTGTCATGGACTCAGCAAGCGAAGGCCGTCTGGTGGTGGACAGCTGAGGAGTGAAGCATTCAAAATCAGTCAATAAGTACATAAACATCTATATGTAGAATGCCTGTGCTGATGCAGGGCTTTATTAGAATACAACTTGTCACTGATCATTAACATCTGACCCCGCTGTGCTGAACGTGGCTGCAGATCTTGTTCATGATCCTGCATTTTTGGCTACCCTATTTTGAGAACACAGCCGTGTTAATGTGTTATTCTGTAGTAGTAGAAGTAAGTAGGGCTATCTAATTAAGAAAAAGTTTTGTTGCTTGTATGTTTTAAGAAATCTTCGCAATTCCCGATTTATAATATTAAAGAAAACAAATATCAAAATACATTTTAACCCTGTCTTGGAGAATAGAAACTCGTAGTCTTACCCTAGCTGATGTGCGTCGTGAGATCGGCGCTGGTTTTTCCTCTTCGTTTTCAGAGTCGTTGTGATCTTGTGATGAGCAGAGCAACTTGGCGAAATCTTTGCCAGTGTGCATGAGTTCATCATACGTCCCTTTAGCGTCTATAGCACCCTGAAAAGCAGTACAAAAAGACTACGTTACTCAGCGCAATAATCGTCAAAAATCAAGAAGCTCTATGTTCAGATAAGAAGACCAGGTACAACATTAATATACCCTGCTTATTTGTGGTGGGGGTTATTTAAATCATGGTTGTTCCTGTGTGTACCAGATATAGCCTTGGCTATGGTTCTTAAACCATATCTCTCTTCTTAGGTTGTTGCTTTCATTAATTTATTTCATATATAAATAAAAATTGTGTATGTCGTAATAGGTTACTAAGGAACTCGGGCATTCGTTTAGGCGATAAGTCATTGAACATTTACATCTGACCCCCTATGCTAAGCGTAGCTGTCTACGCTTCAGGAAGCTGGCAACACGGCCGCCCTGCGCACCTGCGCTCTCGCCCTTTTTTTTGATCTCTTGTTAGCAAAATGGCAGGCCGCACGCACGCGTCTCATAATAAAATTGGTTATTATATTCTTGCATTGTATTTATATTTTGAAAAGTAAACCAGAATTCATAAAATTATACAATCCACTTTTTTATCGATACGAAACATAGCTGTGGTATCTCCTGTGTGATCCTGCAGTTCTGGATGCCCCATTTTGGGAAATCAACCATGTGTATACGTCTAATTTAGGCACAGGCATCTGAGGCATCTAAGAGGTTCATATGGCACCTTAGTATGGCACCTTCATAACGAACCTTTAAGATTGATCTTTCCCAACATCATTATAACATTAGTATAAAACAAGGTCAATTCCTGGCATGCTATAAGTGCTCGGATCTGGTTTCTCGTGGCGATTGTAGGTAGTGCAAGTGCTTGTTTTCGCAGTTATGAGTTATTAGATCAGAGGGTCAGTGGAGGGTGTAGGGCATCGGTGGTGGGCGCACCCACAGCGAAGGTTTTTTTTTTTATTTTTGATTTTTAAAAGAATTACAATTAGGTTCAGGGTGCCATTAAACCGGAGGGGTTTCACTTGGCGCCCTTTATGTAACTATTAGTTATAAATTACTTACTACATTTATCCAGTACCTACACTCAGCCTGGGACACATTTATACGTTTCACCGAATAGCTTCTATTGCCGCTTTTATTCCCACTGTCTATCTGTCCTTATGTATGCTTAGATCTTTTACGCTACGCGATTTTGATGCGTTTTTCTAAATAGATAGTGATTAAAGAGGAAGGTTTATAAGTATAACTAGGGAGCCGCCCTGGCTTCGCACGGATGTACTGCGGACGAAGTCGCGGGCGGCCGCTAGTGTATTATCATCTGTCTGGTATGTGCATAGGTATGCCAAATTTGGGCATTATCGAGTTTCCGCACTTTCCATTTCCAACCGGCTAGCTGCGTCTATTCGAGTTGCATAATGAAGTAGGCGCTTGGCAGGTCACGTAACATATGCACATTGTTACCTATAGCCACTGTAATCCCCGTCCTTGACAGAGCATTTATTGTTGCGTCAACGTATTGTTTTGTTTGAGAAATTCATAAGTCGTGTGGTAATTCCGTTATTGTGTGTTTGTTATTTACCGTAAGTCGTACGAAAGAAATGAAATAAATTTTAGATTTTAAGAAACTTTAAGGTCTATTAACCAATTGAATCAAGTGGTTGATTCTAGGATCATTATGTATGTATTTCTGGGTAAAATTATAGACGGACTTATTATGTCATGTAAATGGTTAATGACATAGTGACAGAACATGTATTTTATAGCAAGATAGAGTAAACTGCACGAGGTTGTTACACTGACCTGAATACATTGAGGTACATTGAGGTAGGTTGCAGTTGCAGATTATGCATGACTGACGCAAACACACGTAAATAATACGTAATGCTAGCAAGATGAGACAATGCGGAGGTGTGTCACTCACTATAATAATGGGTGCGATAAAATAATAGACTGCGGTGTTAACGAGTTAGGTCAGCTAATACATTTCATTGTTATCTTTCTCTCAAACAGAATATAATATAATCAAAAAATTCTAAAAAAGATGTCTTTTACCTGACTGCGCCGGTAGGAGGGTTACGTTTTCGTGTGTTTGTAGATATGCATGTTTCTTTGGCACGCTTTAGAGCCTAAACGGCTAGTCCGCATTTGAGCTTGAGAGGTATTAAGATTAAATTCATCTTAGTCGTGAGAGTGACACTGAGTCAAAATTTTTTCGTAGTCGGGTTATTTTCTTTAAGTAAATGAGGTAATTTAAAATTAATATTAATTGACAGTTTGCAAACTCACATTGTTCATAATAATGATGTAGTCAGCGGCTTTGAGGTAGTGCAGTTGATGAGTGACGAGGATCCTGGTGGTGTGACGCAGGTAGCCGTTGATGCACTCGTCGAACAGCTGCCGGCCCACGTGGGCGTCCACGGCGGACAGTGGGTCGTCCAAGAGGTAGACGTCGGCCTGGGATGAAAAGCATATAGGTATATTTTTTAAGTAGGTAGGTTACAAAATAAAAATAAAATAAAGGGTAGGTATGTCTAATCAATTATCGCATAACCTCAAGTCCATCTTTTGAATGATTATCTTAGGTATGTTGGTACTACTACATATAATATCATTTGCGGTTGAAATATTTACATGTTGCTCTCAGTTTGAAATTAAGAACTGATGAACTAAGAGATTGCTAGATAAACAATTAAATTCATTATTCTAATTGTGCAAGATAACTATTTCTGTCTGGTAAAGGAAAAGACTTATCAAAAAGCAAGTCCTCTTTCATTCATGATATTTTAATATCTGGGTGATCGCATACCAGTCTGCCTCTATCGGTTTGGATTGCATGCGATAGACAACTGCTGCTACTTACCGTTAACTTGTTTATTGCAAAATATTTACGGACAGTTTTAGGTTGCGAACGAGGAATTAATATGGAAGGTTAGATAAAGATTTAGGTCAACTTTACACGAAACGTTTTCAATATCTAGTGTGTTAGAATTCGTGGTGCGGTTCATGAATTTGGAAAAGTCATAGGTTCCTTCATCGAGGTAGGTTTGATCTCATAGGGAAATAAAAAAATTATTATTATGTTGACTTTCGTAGTACAAATGTTTACCAAGGATATGCACATTCGTAAGTAATAAACACCATTATTATCTATCTATGCAGATATGATTTTGAATTAGTTCAGCCAGATTTCAAGTTGTTAAATTATGTCAACCTTTTGTAAATTACTTGCCTATTTAAATCATAAGCAATTATACGGTGGTAAGAAGAATGACTAATGTAATGAAACACGTTTTGTTTATTGAATACAAGCCAGCCTCACTTACACGTGACATACAACCTGAGGCCCGTATGGAACTTGAGCATGGACTCTACATTGTAGGATCTTTTGCTCCTTCCTACAGTGTGTTTTAGAATTAAAAAGTTTCTCAAGAATGAGATAACGTCAGAACGTTTTTGTAAAAGGGATAAGAGTACGAACGTGGTAAAAATATAAACATTGAGGATACCTTAGTTGATGAGAGGCAGTCTAGGTGGGACTCGTCAACTAAAGGCAGAGACTTGTACAATTTTTTCCCGTCTGTATCCGAACGTTTGAAAATGCCTTGGATTGAGGTTGATCACCCCACAGCGCAGTTTCTCACTGGACATGGTAATTTTAAGAATAAACTATACATCTTTAAATTAGTTCCAACACCTTACTGTGACTGTTCATTCGCCAACAATTGTCCCGTACAACAAACTTCCCATCACATTCTTTGGGAATGTGGACTTTGGTCTAATGCCCGTAATCAAATGTTAAATTCTATTGAATCTGTCTCCAGACCGATTTATCATTATGACCTTATTTCATCTAAGCACAATTTCCGTGCCTTCAAAGAATTTTGTCACGCTTATTATTGGCATAATAACTCATAGGTAACATAATTAGCCGTATGTTCCAATTGTAATAATATTGTCAGTCAGTGCTTAATGTAATATTAAGCATACCTATCTTCATACTTCACATTCTGTTTTTCTATTATTTTTAATGCTTTATAGTCGCTAGTTAGGTCCCCCCGGGATTTTCTATGCTATGTTATGCATTTTTCTGGTCGCCTCTGTTGATCCTGGCTCACAGGAGTTGCAGAGGCGGGAATGAGTGGTGGGCCAATCCCGGTGGTACGGACGGACCCAATAACGGAGTTAGTCTTCCTTATATTCACTGGTTGAATTTTATGTGTTTTCCATCAGATTATTTACTAGTCGCTAGATAGTTATTTTTATGCTCTAAAAGCCCTCCATAGGTAAATATTATATGTAATATGTTACAGAAAAAAAAAATGCTTACATGTCTATAAACAGCTCTGGCTAGATTGATGCGGGCTCTCTGTCCACCGGACAAGGAGGCACCCCTCTCTCCCACCAAGGTTTGGTCGCCATGAGGGAACTGCTGGAAATCTTTCTGGAGAGCACATACTCTGACCACCTGAAAAATTATGCTTATAGAAATATAGGTATTTGTCAAGCTCTCTACAAGTAATCATCAGAATTGAAATTGCCCAATTCAATTGTAGGTACATTATCGATTGCTGATATGTGTTGAGAAGGTAGTTTTTTTACGTACTTTATGAGAGTCTCGGTAAGACCGACAAAAAATTGTGTATTCCTCACCTCCTTATACTTCTTGGGATTGTACGGTAGCCCGAACAGTATGTTTTGCCGGACAGTGGCCACGAATAGCCACGGCTCCTGGCTAGCATACGACAAGGGACCGCACATGTAAATCCGTCCACTGGTGGCTCGGAGCTCGTTTAGCAGCAAATGTAGTATTGAACTCTGTAAAGTAATTCACTTTTGTAGAATCCGTTAGTTGACCTACATTCATAAAAAGCTGCTGTATGCGTTTATGGATGAAATAAAATTATATCCGTTGCAATAAACGAAAATCACAATTTATGTTTTACGACATTCGTTCGACAAAAAGAGAGGGTCACGATGTCGTTTTGGCCATTTCCTGGTATATTTAGATTTAGTTGGTATAATGAATGCAATGATCAGTTATACCTAGTGATGACCAGCAAAACATATTGGTAATTTTTTGATAGGTGACTAGTACAACGACACAATAGTTGCTTAGGATGGTCGGTTACCACCAAAGATTATTGTTTCTATATTCTGTAATGCACACATCACTTTACAGGTATTAAAATGCTTACCTTTCCAGAGCCGACGGAACCAATAATTGCGCAAAGTTTTCCTTTCGGCACCGAGAAGTTGACATTTTTTAGGGTAGTGGATCCATTCTCGGTCCAGTTAGCGTACACGTCCTGCACCATGATGCCTATATCAGGATTGTGAGGAACGGTGTGCAAAGATTGGCTGATGAGACCCTTTTCGTTGCAGTCGAAACCTATAAAAAAAGAGTCTTAATTTTTATAATGTTATTCTGTCGTGATGTGTATTAAAATAATAATGTTACGTATTTATCGAATTGTAAAGGTAAAATTCAGAATTAAGATGACCTTAAAGTTAAACAAGTTTTTAAAGTTTACGAAATTTTTAAATTGTTAAGGCTGTATTTGTGCACGTAGAGACACAGTGGTTATCTGTAATCATGTCCGTTTCCATTATGGGGAAGACAGTCACATTCAACAACAAAAGGGGAATGCAAGAAACATAATCAGTTTATCAGTTACTGATGCCATGTTTATAAGAATTTTAACGGTGTCGCAGCGTTTACTGCAACGGCTCCAATTGCGCGTTCATTGTCCTTAATTATATTCATCCAAGGCGTTACAAACAGATGAAAGTAATTGACGTCATTTGTGATATAGATAAGGTAATTTACATCATTTCCGTATAAAAGAAAGTGGTGATAGATAGAGATAGTCAATGAACTTTGCGTCTCGTATAAATTATAGTGAAGCTTGTTCTACCAGTTTTTCCAATATAAATAAATCGGTAACTGGTATTTGAATTGTTTATGTCTTTATTAGTGCTGAGTTAAAATCATGTGGCAATAGCTATGATGACATGATAACATATGACACATTAAGTAAGTAATATGTACCTGGATTACAGATGCCTTCTTCGTCAATCTTTTTGAATGTGTTAGGACAGAGGTCAACTTCACTAAGATTCTTAATTTTCTTATTTTCAATGCTCTGCACTAGCTTGGCAATATCCACATCAGGAACACTTCGAAGATCTTCACGTTCATCTGAATATTTCATAATTGTTATATGAATATCTAATATTTTTAGTTTTATAGAGGCACATAAAATTTTCGTATAGATGATTTTATTAAGTCAGTTCATGTATAAAACAAAGACAGGTCAAGTAAGTAAGTAACATATGAAAATATTTACTTTTAATTAAAAATTCTTGTAATCTTCTGATTAAGTACTTGATTATTTTACATATAAAAAACTATAGGTAGTAATGATTTCTATGATAATAATTCATAAAAAATGCCAAAGTAATGCAATATTTTAGCTCAATCCAAATACCAAGGTTAGTCAGCAAACCAAATGCAATAAAATATTATAGTTAGATAGGGTAGATACTGCAACATAAATATAAGCATGTTATAATAGATGGGAGGAAAATCAGGTGAGTAGGAACAGCATTCTATTGTTTAAGATTATGATAGATGGAGAAACATATTTGCAGTGTTTCTACATATATGCCATCACATTTACACAATGGACCTATATGCTCACCAAATCAATACATGTAAACGGATTCACAAACAAATATGGTACGATACAGGACTCTAAGACACGATCACTTTATTTTTCCACAACAATATTATTTTTAAATGTAATCACCGTACCCGATAGTAAAAGTTGTTCGATACGGCGTACAGAAGTAATTGCCTCCATGCATTGAGAAAGACTGTTCGGCATCATGATAGCTACAGTACTTTGGAGAATGTTGAAAAATTGCGCCATCGGGAATGCCTGCGGAAATTATATTAACCACTGTTATTTAGGTTTTCAGTAGGATATTCTAAATCCCAATTCTCTTGCATCGATGTTATTGTTGGCGTCTTGCCTGGTTCGAATGAGCTGCATTTATTCATCCTACATAGGTACCTATCTATTGTTCATAATATATCTCCCAAATATAACTATTGTCTCCCACTACGTCTTCAGGTATAAGGATGTCGTGGAATTAGTAAAAGATATTACTTATAGAACATACCAAATAAGTTATTACTTAAGTACCAATACTAAAATACTTATTGTTATAGAAAGTTAGTATTACGCCGTTCGCTATTAAAAGTTGTTAAAAGCTTTGAAGGGGGAAAAGGAAAGAATTTTAATAGTTCTAACATTCCACCGGAAAACCGAGCTAAGTATATACACAGCCGAGTCAACGTTATAGATCGGACTCGTATTTTAGAAGGCAAAGAGTCTGTGCGAGTATCATGCGAGTGCTTGGTATGCTGTATACCACATACCGAGGAGCATGAACGCTTCGAGGCGCTGGATCGAAATCAGCGCCTCAGCCAAAAACGAAACTGCGTTCGACATAATGATCGAGAGCGTTCCTTGAAGGGTATTGTAGAATTGCGCCAGTGGGAATACCTGTAAATAGGGCCTGATGTAAAATAATAATAAGTTCATTTGCATTTGTAAATTCTGTTTACTTAGGTATCTACTGAATGAAAAAATCTGGCCAGATTAAATAGGGTTATGTGTTTTGATATTCATAAACAAATTCTTAATTTCCTTTAATCGGTGCGGAGGGAGTCGTTGGAATCTACTAGAACTTCTATACTCACAATATCAGCAGTAACTTGGAATCCGAAAAGGGAGTAGGAGAGTAGTGTGATGTAGAGTGTCAGACGCTCCGTGAAGACCATGAAGCTGAGGTAGACCCCTCGGAGGTAGGAAGCGGAGGTGACGCTGTTGATCTCGTTCTTGCGTGCCAGGGCTACCACTTGCTCGAAGGGCTTCTCCCAAGCGTACATTTTAATCACCTGTCAATAAAGTCTTAGAATTATTCACTATGGGTGCGCCCACCACCGGGCCCTACACCCTCTTTTTTGTTAACAACGTTAATAACGTTTTTGATAACAAGTAACATGCCATAAATGAAATATTTGCTAAATGATCTTGATTTCAAAGATCTTATTTCAAATGTGGAATTTCTATATTCATTTGCATATAGAGTTAGTTTATCTTAAAGGCGGTCCATCTGCAATAGATAACTTAGCTATACCGACCTGCATGCCATTAATGATTTCGTCCATAATTCGCACGCGCTCGTCCGTCTTGCACGCTGTCTTCATTCTCAACCTTGCTGCTAATTTACTCATGTAAGCTGTAATAAACAATGTTTTTATAATGTTTTACATAGAAAATAAGTTGAAATATATTTGCGGTCAGAGGTAGTTATTAAGAAAACGAATACATCATAAAGTATGTATAGCATGACGACTTATAAATGGTAAAACGTGGTAAGGCGTAAAATTGCATGTGCAAAATTTTTGGTTTAAAATTTGTATTCGCCAATTACCTACTTTTAAGATATTAAGACATACCTACCTACTTATAAGAAAGAATATTAGAATTGTTTCTTACATTGCACAGGGATGGTTTGCAAGACGATACCGATGACGCCGACGATAGCAGCATATCCGATCTTGATGTAGATGAGGTAGCACACCACCACGACTTGCAGAGGCAGCAACCAGATGAAGTGGGTGTAGATGAAGGCATAGTCGAAACGGTTAACGTCGTTTGAGAGCAGGTTCACGACTTGACCCGCTGTCGTTTGGGCTAAAGCGCCAGAACTCATACGCATTACCTGGTGATAATATAGTCATTTTGAAATTAAGAACATTCGAACGTGCTTAGTCAATATAACAATAACAAGCGACGGTGAAGATCGCAAAGTTCTCAGTTAGCACGTTTAGAAGTTTAACCGCTATTGGTGTGAGTGGTTCGATAACTTTGCGAACTTCATTGTCACTCTTAAAATTGTTGCATCGATTTATTAAAAAACAAAATGTCACGTATTTCGTTTTAGTTTGAAAACTATTTCAATAAATGTTACAAGTAAATAACTTGCATAAAGGTCATTCTAGAGTTTTTCACGCTCATAGCTTATATTTTAAAGTTGCATCTAGTGGATACTATTACCTATACTGGGTGTAAAAAGACAACTTTGTTATTTTAATACCTCGTATTCTTTGTAACATCACGATAATTTTTTTCTATGGAAGCACCCCTGGGAAACCACGGGTTTCAAAAATATTGAGGTCCAAAGTTACATTAATATTATCATTTTTTTTACATAAATCCATCTAAAATCGGTTAACAAAATTAACAAAGTTTAACAAAGGTAACTTTATTAACACATTAAATTATTAATATTTTCAAAGATACCATGTCAAAATATTATAATGTTAGTTTTGTAGGTACATTTGTACTTTGCGCATCAAACGAATACATTGCTTGCAATAAAATGACAGTATTTTTTCATAATTTTTTGGTCGTTTCCCAGGGTTGGTTCCATAGAAGAAAATGATAGTAACCTTACAAAGAAGACGAGGTATTAAAAAAATATTGTTGTCTTTTTACACCCTGTATATCACTGTAAGTTTACTGTTTATGGATGCGATTTGTGCGTAGCACAGTGTAGTGCAATTTACATATTTAGATTATCGTGTGTACAATTTTTTTAATATTCTGCACAAATGATTACAATATGATAACAAAAATCATAATGCATGTACTAATAATACTGCTTTATTTGTTCTACTACTAATCTTATTTAGTGTAATAAAAAGAATACACAGTTGTATAATTTCAGAAAAATATTGTGTGTTTACATGCTCTAAATTAGCCCATGTTTATTAATATTACTAGAGAAATATCTTATCCGTGATTATCCTAGGTACATATGTGATGGAATAGAGAGACAGTGTGTTGTAATTCCTTGACTGAACCGATTCGTTACTTTTATTTATAATTAATTGTAATTTTATTTACTTTCTAATTTACCGGGGTAAATTAAATATAATGGCTGTGTTGCAAATTACAACCGTACTTTTTTTCTGTTCTTGAAGTGTCTCCTAGAAATAAAATCTCCCCGGAAAAAATATTTACTAAGTCAAGACGGCAAAAGATTTCCATGAATAAGTGGCTATATCGTAATAGATTTCAATGGCAAGAAATTAAAAAGGTAAATATTTATGCAGTAGAGATCTATTAACGGTTTCGTAAGAGTAATTTGGAATCAGAGTAGGAATTAATCTGCCGCTTTTGTAAGTTATACCACAAAAATTATATGACGCTAACCTTTCTGTAAATAAGGGAGCAAGCCGCAATACGGACTTTCATTCCGAATTGCTGAGTAGAGTAGGAGCCGTGGTGGTTGAGGAAGGCGATGAACAGCGACATGAGGATGACGGCGGAGGCGCAGTATACCGCCTGCTCGTACGTCATGTT
The DNA here is from genome assembly GCA_014607495.2 of Carposina sasakii. Classification (NCBI taxonomy): domain Eukaryota; kingdom Metazoa; phylum Arthropoda; class Insecta; order Lepidoptera; family Carposinidae; genus Carposina; species Carposina sasakii. Next base: position 8,263,821 of record CP053151.1, read on the forward strand.
GGAGCCTGGCTCCCAATACGCCAGCATCATACTGAGTGCCACTGGCTGAAATGGTCTGAAAAAAAATTTGGGAATCTTGCGATATTATACCTACTTGAACCTTTTGTCAGAATGATTGGTGGCCACATTTCCGAAAACGAAAGCTATTAGTTGGCTACTTTCTGTTACGACTTATACCAGACTTAAGCTGCGTATTAATTCACAAATGAATGTTTAAACTATTATCATCTTTTTGTGTAAATACGAGTAGATTGAAATATTCCATTGCCACAGCGATTAAAATGCAATTAAAGATCTTGTAAGAGTTGTAACTTTGTAACTAATTTATCTGTGATTTGACTGGATCTTAACTGTACTGTCAATCTTGATAGGCATGATGTTAGTATTATCTTTATATTATCAGCACTAATTATGGTATTTATATCACTATTTTGCTTAGACTATGGACGCTGTTTCGTAATTTTTCCTTAGTGCCATCATATCTTCTACTCTATGTCTTTTATTGTGTTTGGCATAATAAAATTATGAGTCTCTATTACTAAATGTGTCTCGCATGTCTGAGTATCATAATGGTGCTTTAGCTAACTACTCACTTGAGGAGTAGAGCCTGAATGAGGAACATGAACCCGGAAGGAGCATAGCTCATCCAGAAGGCCTTGATCATGGCACGCAGGAGAGAAGGCTTGCGACTCTGTTTGCTGGCCAAAGCTATTTCTTCTATCCATTTTCTGCGAACAAAAAAAAAAAAATTTTTTTTTATATACTTAAACAAATTGCTGGCCGTGACATCTGTCGCGACTTGTGTGATCCGGCATTTTGGAAGTGTCTTTTCGAACCACTATGGAAATTAGCTACGGAATCCTTAAAAGAATTACTTCCTAACAAGATCGTAAGTCTGAATGTTTACTAGTAAGTAATTATATATTCAGTAAATTCTTCATTTAAATAGAGCTGTATCTAGGTAGGCTTTGTATTATAAATAGCATTCGTAATTATTCAACAATTAATTTTATATTTACGATGGATGATAGAAAAAATCATGGTAAGTCCTCTCTTAAACAAAATAACTGATAAAGACATTCAAACAGTACGACTACGAACTGTATGGGAACAGGAGGACGGTTATTAGGGCACACATCCACCCAATAATATCAACATGGGTACGTATTTGAACACCTAAAATTAAAATATCTAAAGTTAAAACCCCGATGTTCAAAACCCCTAAAATTACAATCCCTAATGGTAGGTTGATCTATCCTGCCTTCGTTATAGCAACAGAAATCTAAAGAACGCACGAACCGAGCGAGTGAAGCGAGCGTGCCGCGGCAGCGGCCGGCGAAGTGCCAGAAGCGAATCGTTTTTGTAAAAGGAAACAGTTAAGTTAGGTAAGGTCGCATTAAAGATAAAGAAAAATAATAATACGAGTAAGAAGAATGGATATTAGAAATTTCAAACTTAGTTTTTTTGTACTTCGGCGTTTCATCATTAGGTTATTAAAACCATTAGGTTCCATTAGGTTAGGGGTTTTGACTTTACATATTTTATTATTAGTGTTCAAATACGTACCCATCAACACACATAACCGATGTTGATTTTTTTTAAATTTTCTATTCTTATAATAACGAACGTTGTACCGAACGTAAAGGAAGTACCTAATGGTAAAAATATTGGATTTTTTTTCTTTAAAACGAATGAAAACAGCTGGCATCAGCAAAATGAAAACACATCTTATAGTACCTAATCTTCTTTATTCTAATGTATTTGTAATTAGTAAATAAATACCAACCTGATTTTATCTCGTCACGAGTTATTGAACCGAATTTTTATTAGGTTATGACTTAAATAAATAAAGTTATGTTTTAGATAGAGTTAACGCAATGTTGATATAATGATATCACCAATCTCGTTTTGTAAATTTGCCACGCTCATTATTGTCAAATCTAAATTGTATGCACAGTTAGTTATGTATTTACATACATATAGGTACATACTCGTACATATAATCACGCCTTTATCCCTTACGGGGTAGGCAGAGCACCAAGGGCCGATAGAACCACATGGTGCCACTTCTGACCAATTTTGAGGGTATAGTTAAGATGTACAAGTTCGGTTAGTAGTAACAGGTGGTCAGCCCATCGCCTACAAAACCCCAATACCCTCTTGTCCCTCTACTAACTTGTACAGTATGTCCGGGAAGAGAAGCAGCTGTAGTATTATACGTTTTTTTTCATTCCCAGAGCAGCATAGAAGATAATGTATTGAAGTTATGTATTTAACTTAAAAAATACTAACTGTGTAGAAATTCAGTTTTTCACTATGGGTGCGCCCACCACCGGGCCCTATACCGGTGGTGGGCGCACCCATATTGAATGTTTGAACTTCCGAATTGTAACGCCTAATACAATTTCATTTATAATTCAGTTTTTGTAAATAATCTAATGAGTAAGTAAATAAACTTTGTGTTTTAGAGCACCCATATAAGCATTTGGCTTGTCTAAGTAGGTACCTGTGATTAGGTAATTTTAGTCTTTATTGTAGGTGGGTGAATTTCCCAGGTACGTTTTTAGCGCGGCGTGGATGAAAATCGTAGTGGAAAGTGCAAAATGCACATTTATATTTTTTTTTTCATTAAGTTCAGACAGTGATCTAGACTAACGTTTAAAACTTAAGACCAAAATCTATTTGTTTACGCATTAAAAAAATTATCAAAGGCTCTAAATCTAATTGCGGTGCTATGTCCCCACTTCATTTGCAAAAATAAATTTGGCTATTTAAATTTTCGGGTGAATTAATTTAACAGAATACATACATATTTTAAAAATACATTAAATAACACTATTATTTACACCATGAGCAGTAATTTAACTTAACCCGGTAGTACCTGTAACAGCTTTTTAAAAATGTCCCGCGGAAAAAGTCAATAACGCTGGCGCATTTTGAACATTACACTATTTCATCATAATGAATGAGATAGATGCTAAGCTATCTTTCCCCGCACTTCTCTGTCAAGCCATCGTATACCAAGTACAAGGATGTTTGATACACTGAACAGTTTTTCCCGCCAAAAACGTAAGTATAACCTGCGGTGGCGCAGGAATACAAATTTATCATATAACGGTGTCATGTGTATTTAAAAAACTAAAAGGCTGTTTAAAAAGAAATTTTATAGATGATTAAAGATTAGATGTATCGACGTAATTGCAAATGAATTATTACAATTAAAATAATAGTGTCCGTTATAATTTGAAATTTGTTACTTAATTCTAAGTACGGTGTCGCAACTCCAGTGGCTCCGGTGGCAAAAAAGAGGGCCACCGTAATATAATAATGTCACCGTAATTGATATTTTGTCTTTTTGTATACAGGATGACTGGAAAACGGGTATTATTTCTATTGAGATGTAAAAGTACAGCCCATTTTCTACCTTCATGGGTAGGAAGACCCATTAAAAAAATTACGGCTTCAGGGTTATGCCCCATTTTGTAATGTTTTTAAAATCACCTTATTATTAAATATAAATGCATAAAAAACTAAAATACGTGTATATTTCAGTAATTCAACTAGATAAATAAATAATCATTGGAGACAAAACAATAGACATCAACTTGGCATTGTCAAAGTACAATTACCAAAAGGTTTATAATTTTTTTTCCTGATTCTTTCCTATTCATTCAAAATAATGATTTCACAAATTCGCACACTTAATTAAACTAAATTCAAAAGGTATAATTATGAAAAAGCTTACCAACAGCTGACTAATAAGAATTTTAAAAGTGCTATCCTATGGCGCGACAACCTTTTTTAAATAAATAAAAAATTTAAGTAACCTAAGTTTGTAGTCAAATTTAAAAAATACAAAGGTGATGAACTGACATTTATATATATTATAGCATAGGAATCTTACTGCTATCCAAAGGCCTTTTCATGATGCAGTTCAACTCGAATCGAGGTCATACCGCCACCTCCATCTCGTCTTACTCCTACCCCAGGCAGCCGCTCTGTAGCATCCAGCCAGTTGCACTGTTCGTCTATCTTTCGGTGTCTAAACGACTAACATGGCCGGCACTTTTACTGTCCAGTTCCTTTTTGGTAGGCGATTAGCATACCTAATAGTGTTCCTGATGCAGTCTGAGCACTGTAGGTCAATCGATAGACAGTATAAGCACACATATCGACAAGTAGACGTTATAAGATCATAGGAAGGGAACCGTTCCTAAATGAACTAAGTTCTTCCAGGCACTTAAGATTAATCTCTCAATATTAATAGCTGACCAATAAGAATGTAATATTTTTCTGAGTCCTGACTGTTCTCAGAAAAAATATCTATATGACGTAGATGGGTCGAGTGGCGTGCCGTTAGGTGTGTCCGACATCTTCCAAAATCCGAAATAAAGAATGCGGCGTGTAGTAAACAAGCTTAATTAGGAATCACAAACACTTTCACTGTATCTACGCACAAGATTACTAGGATTCTAGCGGATAACGTAGAAACGTGGTAAGTACAAGACAGAGGCTGATTAGCACCCGTGCTTCGCTCGACAGACGCAACAAGCAAGAACAGAATACCCTCCGGCTCAATTCAAACGACCCGGTGGTCGTTGTAAATCTACCGTGGCGCCCTCTCAGTACTCTGTCTTGTCTTTACCCAAGTGACAGCTGTCCTCCAGTCAGTGATAGCTGTCGACTTGACGTTTCTAACTTCAACGATTGAAAATAGATGGCGTTGGAGATCCGACTGTAGGATATGACATCTTGATCTCCGACACGGCCATTTTGACAGACTACCCGTCCTCGGGTAGAACCGATGAATCTGTGAACAAGATAACTCAAGGAAGTATCTGCGCTCGGCCATTCTGCCTTAACTTAAATTTAAAGACTTCTTATTACAATAGTTCATGAAATCACAAAAATCGCTCATCGACCGTCAAGTTCCCAAAATCTTTACGTAAAGACATAAAAAATAAAAGATAAGCAGACTCGCACATACGTTTAAATCAGTCAGACCTTTCCTTCGGTCAACATTACAGTAACAGTTAGTCATATAGCCAGTCCTTCGGCTATCTACTATGGAAACACAGTCCTTCGGTTTCCAACACACACATGTAGCACAGTCCATCGGCTACCTACTACGGAAACACGGTCCTTCGGTTTCCAACACACACATGTAGCACAGTCCATCGGCTACCTACTACGGAAACACGGTCCTTCGGTTTCCCACACACACACATGTAGCACTGTCCATCGGCTACAGCAGAAACTCGGTCCTTCGGTTCTGCCACAAATACATACTACTGTCTGTCAAGGGTTTGTCAAAGTCACAATTTAAAAAAACCGGTCAGTAACTTGTACATCGCATATGAAAATTCATTCATTTAGACTCTGAGGTCACATTAATTTCGATATCAAAATTACTAGGAACTTGATGGTCTGGCACCCTACGGACCCGATCGTGCGAATATTTGTAGGTTCGATTTGAAGACAAAGATTTTAGTCGGTATCTATCACCATCTAACAATTAAATTTTATACGGTCCTTAAAATTTAGGATCTAGTTTAACTTGATTACGTTTTTCATTCTTAATGAACACATCTAAGACACGTCGTAGACGTTCCAACCCCTGCTCTCCTGTAGAATACAATACCAGCAGGTCATCAATGTAAGAAACAATATAACTATGAGCTAATTCACCTAAAGCTTTTGCTATAGCCCGCTGATAAACTGAACTGGCGTTCTTTAAACCAAACGGCATGGCACACACAAGGTAAATAATTCCAAAACAAGGCTACAGTATACACAATCCATATAGAGTAACGTCAGTCAAGTAAGTCTAGTTGCCTCAATCTAGCAACTCTTGGAAACTTCCATCCAGCTTCCGTAAACCAGTCTAGTCACTTCCATCCAGTGACTCTTGGAAACTTCCATCCAGCTTCCGTATACCAGTCTAGTCACTTCCATCCAGTGACTCTTGAATACGAGTACCTCTATCCGGTATCCGTAAACCACTCTCAATCAGTCAACTCAACATTAATTAGAACATGACGGTCCATCCCCGTCAAGTTCGCACAGATTATCATCACGGTCACATGTCAGCGTGTCATTGGTAATGTCATTCGCAGGCATTCGCCTAAGTCTGTCATGTGCATACTTATAGGTTCTATTGGAATTAAGGGCTTTAAGAACATAACGATTACCTTCAAGTACCTCCGATACCCTAAAAGGACCTCTATACTTCGGATCAATTAATCGAATTTCGAGTTCACCTGTAGTTACACGAGTTTTTGGCAAACCTGTTGTAAAATAACTGGAATATTCACCTAAAATAGTTAAAAGATCTGACTTTTTACAAGAGGGTATATCTGTGTCAACATTACTAAAGTCGTTACTGATACTAGAATCGGTTAAAACGTCACAATTTAAAACTGTCAAATTATTTTGTTTTGAAATGCTAAAATTATTTGTTGACAAGTTAATAACGAAGCCTTGACTCAATATTTCACGACCTAGCATAATATCACTACGCATATACACATCGGGTAAAACATGTAATAAAAGTTCTAAACAATAATCATTAATTTCAACATTACACAGTATTTGCTGGGTGCTGAATACACTGGTTTGACCAATTCCCGTTAGAGAGACAGTTTTAGCAATTCTTTTACCATTGAAACTTGATGCAACGCTTTCTTTTATTAGTGAACACTCAGCACCCGAATCAAAATGAAAATCATAAAATCTACCTTGATTATTAAGAGCGCCGGTCGGTGGTAAAGCGGTAAGTGCAACTATCTTTCGTGGATTCAGACGAATTTGACCTCGGCGCACCTCGAAGCCTAGGTACTCTACTTTTTCTTTCAGGAATGAGCACTTTTTAGGATTTAACGAAAATCCCTTCCCAGAAAGAACTTCTAATACTACCTTTAGTCTATCGAAAGCTTCGTCGATGTTACTGGCCACAACTAGCACGTCATCCATGTACACTACAACGTACTTGTTCACGAGATCGCCTAGAGCATGTATGAGAGCACGTTGAAACACTGCAGGAGCATTTTTCAAACCGAAGGGCATAGTAAGGTACTCATACTGACCTTCAGTTGTCACGAATGCTGTGCGCTCTATGGACTCCGACTCGATAGGGATCTGGTGAAATCCCGATGCTAAATCTAAAATTGTAAAAAAATGTCCTCCGTGCAACCTAGCAATCTGTTCAGATATGAGTGGTAAAGGAAAACGGTCAGCAACGGTGTTATCTTTCAACTCCCTATAATCGACACACATTCTATCTGAACCGTCTTTTTTTTTTACCAAAAGTATCGGGCTTGCGAACGGTGAAGAACTAGGTCTAATTACCTTACCATTAAGCAGCTCGTTGATCTTGCCCCTCACAATCTGACGTTCATCTGGGGTCAGCCTGTATGGGCGACGATTTACCGTCTTGTGCGGGTCTACGAGCCGTATCTGCATAGGTTCAGTGTCAGCAGGAGAAGTAGGTGTACCGGTAATGAAACTAAGCTTGAACCGTTCTAAAATCTCAATCAACCTAGGTCTGTATTCATTACTAACGTCAGTATCTACCAAGTCAAGGTCTATACCATTATTTGCAACTACATCACATGATTCGACTATGTTAATTTTCTCGAAACGTACTTTATCTACCGACATATGTACAGTCAAACCGATAGCTAGAATTTCACGTCCGATCATAATGTTGTATCGCAAACAATGGTCAGGTAAAACATGAAGGAGTATCTCAAAGTTAATATTATCAATGTCAATTGTCGTTAAAATTTGCATGGTCGAGGCTATAGAAGTTTGTCCTATACCAGTCATAGAAACATTGTCATAAATTCGCTTACCACTAAATTTCAAAGCAATCGATTCTTTAACTAAGGAACACTCTGAACCTGAGTCGTAAGTAAATGGAAATGACTCACCAGGGAACCCGAAGGCGCATTCACAATGCACACGTCTACTCGCTTTTCCTTAGCTGGACCAGTTCCAGTGCCGCCGCCGGTACCGTTGTTCCCCTCCTTGATTTTCCTCTTCGGGCAGTCGGATGCATAGTGGCCTTGTTCCCGGCAGTTGAAGCAGGTGATGCGATCGGTTCTCCCTGTAGGTTGGTTGGTCGAGTTATGGTCCCCGTGAAAGGACCTGTGTTTGGACCGGTCATCTTGCTTCTTCGAATTGGCTTTGTTGCGACATTGAAGAGATTTGTGGCCTAGTTGTCCACAATTAAAGCACTTGATGGTCACAGCAGATCCATTAGGTCGGTTTCTTTTTAGGTCGGGTCCATCACGATAAATACTTGATGAGTAACTTCTCTTCAGGAACGAGACAGCCTTCAGTTCCTTTTGTAAATGGTTACGCATCTTGATGTCAGTCGTTATAGCAATCCTCTGAACACGTGGCTCTTGTTTTGAAATATGAGCTAAGACAGTGGCTATTGCTATCTGTTCTGTAGTCAGTCCATTCCACCTTGCCATTAAGGATGTTATGAGGGTAGCGGCGTATGAGGCCAGGCACTCGTTATCTCTCGGTTTCTTGTCGTGCATACTGATGAGAAAGGAAGCAGCAGTTTCAGGACAGTCATACCTTGCTACGAAAAGCTCCTTAAAATCGGCCCACGTCATATTAGGAAACGATATTGAAGACAGCCAAGATGATGCTTCGCCCTTGAGTGCGTGGCTTAACGCGATCATCAGAGAAGATCCATGGCGATGTCGATCTGTGATACACATGTCCGCGGTCGTTATCCAAGCTCGGGCGTCGATGTCTCTTTTCTCTGGGTCGAAATCAGGAAGGCGAATAGAGTCCGAAGATGCAGGTAGTTTTATTGCTTGCACCAACAACGCCAGAAAATTTTGATTTTGTTGCTCGAAGAGAAGACGCCATTTTTCTTCGCTCGAGTCACTATTTGAAGCACGTGTTTCATGTGGGTGATCCGGGTTGCATCCCACGCCTGATGACGTAGATGGGTCGAGTGGCGTGCCGTTAGGTGTGTCCGACATCTTCCAAAATCCGAAATAAAGAATGCGGCGTGTAGTAAACAAGCTTAATTAGGAATCACAAACACTTTCACTGTATCTACGCACAAGATTACTAGGATTCTAGCGGATAACGTAGAAACGTGGTAAGTACAAGACAGAGGCTGATTAGCACCCGTGCTTCGCTCGACAGACGCAACAAGCAAGAACAGAATACCCTCCGGCTCAATTCAAACGACCCGGTGGTCGTTGTAAATCTACCGTGGCGCCCTCTCAGTACTCTGTCTTGTCTTTACCCAAGTGACAGCTGTCCTCCAGTCAGTGATAGCTGTCGACTTGACGTTTCTAACTTCAACGATTGAAAATAGATGGCGTTGGAGATCCGACTGTAGGATATGACATCTTGATCTCCGACATATATATTGAATGTTCTACTGGCCTAGTAGGTGTACTCATGCACATAATTATTATCTACTTCAATCCCACGTTTTGTGATATTGATTATGACTTGGCCTTCGGTTCAAACTCAAGGAAACCACCCAAAATTGCTATTATAAACCCGAGTAACTTTGCGATAAACCCGAGTAGCTTGAACAAGTACGCCTGATGATAACAGAAGAGTTCTACATTCTACTTGCCTCAATATAACACTGCTATAGGCTGTAGCGCCACGGAATGTATTTTTTGAAACCTATATTGGTCAGCTGCTAGTAAGCTTTCTCATAATAAATTACACCTTTTTGAGTAGCTTGTTAAATAAGGAATTTAGTTTGATAAAGGGTACGCATGACGCAGTATATTATTTTGAAAGAGTAGGGGCTTAATTGGCAAAAACATTTAACAAATTTTGCTTGACCATTCCATGTTGATAGATTTTTGGGAGGTCAAAGTATAAAATGTGATTTATTTCTTATATGCCATTCTACTCATCTAAAAGGAGATTTAAAAAATAATAATAAAATGTCATATCTCCGACACTGTGAATTTCCGGATGGGGTGTTCCTTATATATAAAGGTAGCTAACAAGGTGCACTTTCAAATGTGAAAAGAAATGATCTTTATTTCTGGTTTTCGAAGATTTTTACGTACATATAAATAAATACGCAGTGGCGGATTTACAAATTTTCAAGGTATAGGCTGAATAGTTTTTGCCGCCCTTGCCTCAACAATTGTCATATCATACATTATTTTTACAATGCAACAATTTCGTTGAAATTGCACGTAAAATAATGTATGGCATGTATGGGTTGTTAGTGGGAAGAGGGGCATATTTTTTACAATTGCGCTCTTTTCACTCAAAAGAAGTGTGGGCAAAGGGCGCAGAGGCGCGAGGCCGATCACTGCTTGAGGGGCGGCGAACTAGCTGTTTTACTCTAGAATATGGAAGTTTGCTACTCTCGGAATGTGCAATGACATGAGAGAGAAAAGTCATCGACAAAATTTGTTGCAAACTTCTATCTGTAAGACATCAGAAAACCGTCATAGAAAAATATTTTTGATTTCTATGAGGTAAAAGCGGGTGGGGCTGTGTCGGGGCACACGGCCGTTGGTTTTAACGTGAAACGTCTATGTTAGCGAATCGCTTTTAAAGTAAAAGATTGAAATGAAAACAAGATGGACGCTGTTTTAAGTATTTTAATAAAAAAGAACAGGTACGTAATAGAAACATAAAATACATAGCAAATGTTTATATATTTATTGTCACTTTCTGGTTATTTTAAATAGCAGCCGCCCACGACTTCGTCCGCGTGAGGGGGCGTTGTACCCGTGCGAAGCCGGGCAGGTTGTTGTATAGACTGTAGCCTTCCTTGGTAAATGGGCTATCTAACACTGAAAGAATTTTTCAAATCAGACCAGTAGTTCCTGAGATTAGCGCGTTCAAACAAACAAACAAACAAACTCTTCAGCTTTATAATATTAAGTATAGATATAAATACTGTCCAAATTACACTTATTTTTGTATAAATCAATCGGTTCAAATAAACTTGACAAACACACGAAAGAATCACCACGCTATAAAGTCGGAGTCACGAGTTACACTGAATAGAAACAAGCGTGAGAGCCGGTTTCGCACAGTTATCGCAGTATCCCTCCCCCGCCGCCCCGCTTGACCCCGACACGAACTCAATGTCATAACAGCGAGCTGACTATATAAGTGAAATATTTACACCACATTTTTGTTTCTAAGACCAATAGTTTTTTAATTATTAAGGTACGATGATATAGACCTTTTCGTTACGGTCCAGTTTTTAAACCTGGTACCCGTATGTGTCGGCGCGATTTTAAAGACGTATCACGTCAAAAAAAAAAAAAATCGTTCCCCAAATTTGCCGCCCCCAAAATCTGCCGCCCTAGGCTCGAGCCTACTCAGCCTGCTGGTAAATCCGTCACTGTAAATACGGCTAGGTTCCTGAAATGGTGTAGTCAGAACTGCGAGATCTTATAGGAGATACCATGGCCACTACGTTTTATGCTAAGAAAAAAGTCACTAGGAAGCATTTTAAAGTATGTAATAAAATATTTCCCTAACTGTTAACGTGTTCCTTAAATTTGTTATCATAGTTTCTAAGCTATAATCATGATGATAAACATTATTACCAAGTAATAAACGAAAAATCTAAAGTTTTCATATTTTCATAAAATAAATAAATAGGTAATTCGTATGATGTTCTCCTGTATTTATAATTCCGCTGGTTGTAATAAATTTCAGTGGAGAGATTAACAATTTCGGTGGTTTGATAATAATATTGGTGGCGATTGAAATTTTTAAATGCAGATATCTCAAGAAATAATATGTTTTTAAAAATGTGTACCATATGACTGAATATTATATATTTTTAGCTATTACTTCGAATACAAAAAAGTTATAGAAAGTGGATATAAAATTTCGCCAGCGTAATTAGTCAAAAATCGAGGTTGTTGAAATTCACCCAGGTACCTAATCATCAAGTAGAGTTTAATGACGCTGTGCGCAGTACCGGCTAATTCTTCCATAATGGTTTATAATGTGTCGTTTGACATTAGAGCGTTTATTATTGACGACACCTGGCCAATTCTTGAAAAGTCTCGAGTTGGAACGAAGCCGAAACGGAACCGTTGTAGACGCTCAGAACAAAGCAATAAATACTTTACGGTGATGTAATTAGATACATTTCAGCACGAGACAGATATTTGTTTTTATTCTGTCATACTCGCGTTAAAATATACCTTAGGGTGGCATCGAAAAAACATCCTGTATACTTAAAGCTTGAGTAATTCATGCGATAAGTATACAGGATGTTTTTTCGTTGCCACCCTTAACGAAGGGTACGTACTCTATATATCAAATAAATTAAGTTTATGCAAAAAAAAAAATGCTGGGAAATGATGTAATTTTTTTTTTAATTTTTTTATTACTTGATCGGGCGAAATTTATAGTATCCAGTGTTTATGCTAGTTTTTTCATGGACAGATATTAGTTATTTCGCGTGAAACATCTCGCTACACGCGTCGATGTGCATTTATGCAGAAAAATCCAGTCCATTTACTTAACTCCGGACCCTAATATTTTAGAAACCAGACTAGGCTTCCATGGAGAAAAATGATCGTTACGATGAGGAGATTCCGTAGTTTCCGGGAACGTTGACGACCAAAAATCATCCTGTAATATTGCTTCGCACCGCGGTTCGTTACCAGTTCGTTAGTGGTTGCGTTTCGGCTCAAAAATTTTCAAGAATTGAATTAAAGAAGAAGAAGAAGTAATTACTTCTATTCAAGTAATTACTTGATTAATTATTTATTCTATTAGCAGTAAGACAAGTTTTGAATTAGCTTTTGAGGCTAGTTCTAAATACAACATCCGAATATGTCTCATAATACTTGTATGTGGCAACAAAACAGATCTGGATGGAATTTTGTATACCTAGTGGAAAACCAATATCTGAATTAACCTAGGCATTGGTATGTTGCCCATGAGTGTTTTTCCGTAGTCCACGCGGACGGTGCCGGCAGTGGCGTGTAACAGCAATTTTATCATAAAACCATTCACAGAGCACGCATTTACTATTGTCGTTGTGCCAATGAGTGGTTAACCTTACACAACGGTCACTGAGTGTAATTGATAACGCAAACACGTACCTAACTGCAAAGTTTGCGTTTTCTACAAGAAATTCAACTTTATCACACAAATGATAAAGCCCGTTCTTTGACTGGAATAAACAGCTATTTATTAAATTCGCTGACACTATGGAATCTTTTTGATAAGTACATGTAGTTATGCTCGCATAAACGAACGCCAACCATTATCCCTCATAATCTATGCGCATGAGTCACAAATACAATGCTACTGTGTGCCAGTATTATTGCTGCCCTCCCTAAAAGTAAATCATCACAATTTCGTTTATAAATTCACTTGAGTAACATACATTTTTTACAAAATGGTAATCAAAAATAATTTTAAATCTAAAACTCTTCAACGAATAGCACAATATTTGAAAGTACATATGATACCCAAATAGAATTTGCAACTGTTTAAGTCAGTCAAGAATAAGCTTTTTAAAATTTTCCACGCTTTTTAGAAACAAAAATAAAAGGTAGGTAGTTGGTACACCTGTTGATTATACCCATTGATAGGTAAGCTCCATCAAAGGAAAAAGACTCGGAAATTACGATGACGAGTCCAGCAGAGTTGATAAATGACTGCCTCCTGGACCCTAATCAAATCACATGTTAACACAATTGTAACCCCAATAAAATGCACTTATAGCAGTCATATGATTCACACATTTATATTACATCACCAGACCAGTCCTCTTAAAGTGGATTGACAAATATACTGGAGTCGTAGACAACAATACCATTATCCTGCGGTTCATGGCACAGCCGACTTGTTGACAGCGAGCTACACTGTTGTATGGACTGATTCGTACACAATAGAATACACATGAGAACATCGATATGTCCTGGTTTGATAACCATTTACCTACTGGAAGTATTTATTGCCTGATACAACTTGGTACGTAGTAGTGGCTACGTTTACGCTAATGTTCTATGAAAACTGTTCGTTCATAATGAGACTTTTCTGCAATTAATGATTTTTCTATAGCAATGGCGAGCATGTGGTGTCCGCGTAATTATAGCGTAATCTGTAAAAACCAAAAATCTGGACAATAGTGGCAAATTGGAAGAATTCGATTTACTGATTGCTTCTAAAATTCATATTAAGTAGTAACAGCAATCTCAACGAAATTTAAATTTCAACGCAGAAATGATACAATTTCGCCAGATTTTCGCCTCTAGTTCGGTCATTAGTCTGGTTGACCAAACTTTGGAGTACCTATGTAGAGTTCCCGTCTGTACCTATTGCTGGTACTACCTAATCAATGGAATAGTAATAATTTACAAAAATACCACAAGGACGCATAAGAATGTATACTGCTAGAGGTAAACTTTGTACGTTTTTTTAAAGTAAATCCTTATATCTACTTACGATGTAACTTTACAAAGAGATAGAGTGTTAATTTTGTGTTTAATAGCTGTATAATAAGGTTATTATAAGAACCTGTATAATTAATGTGATCTATGTTTAATAAAATATTTCAGCTCTCAGATTACTCAGCTCTATTATACCAACTAATAATTAAAATACGCTCATTCGCATCGCGCGATCGGTAAAAAAGAATTTGTTATTCTATACTATGTACAATTTAATTCTAAACATGTAGGTTATATAAACCTTGTTTCATTTAAATAATTATCATAAATAAATTGCGCTTTGGTAAATAATTTAAAATATTAAATAGGTAAGATATCTGAATTTTGAATGTACCTACTATTAATTAACTCTATCCCATTTTAATAATAAGGTATAAATCTATAATAACCGTTGCGAAAATGATGGAATTCCATACAAACTTTCTTCCTCTACTTCAATGAATAAAACCTTTTTCGAGATAAAAATCTTTTGCCGATTTCAGGTTTAACATAGTTCCTGTTCTAAAATCTGTTCAGTTATTTAGGCATAAAAACTTTTGTTCTGAATAATATTTATATAATTAGGAGGCCTAATTAATTTCTAACTTAGGCCTCACTTGCACCAAGTTCTTAAGGTGAGTACTCGTCAGTACCAGAAATTGGATACATTTAACCACATTTCTCATTTAGGTATGGCTGAACCAAAAAACTTGAAAAAACATTTTTACTAACGCTAATGCAACGTTTGAATCATAGTTTGTTTAGATATCAGGATAATTTGGCGTGAAATAAACCCAAAGTCACTCCCGAGTCTCCCGAGTACGTCTTCTGTTTATGTCGAAAAAAGAAAAAAGGAAGTAGGCATGTGCCAACATATTTTATAAAACGTTATAAGTATCTTTTAGGTAGGTTTACAGTGTACGTGTAGGTTTATTGGCGAATAAAAATACTGTATTTCATAGACGCTATTAAATTGCATATAGCACGAATCGTATCGTCCATTTAATTTTAAAATGTTACCTGCTGTACACATACCTACATATGTGTACATTGGTACCCATACAACATTGTTTACTGACTTCCTTGTTTCAACTTATTTTCATTGTCAAAGAAAGGGTGCGTCTCCATTCACATAGTAATTATTCTATCTATCAAAATAGCGTATAAAATATTCTTTATAATCACATTAAATCTGTTAAAAATGTATGGTTGCAGCTCTCATTGTCAAAGGTCATCGGGTGCTGATGCCATGTTTATGAATTTACAAAATATCTAAAGTCACAACTATAAATTGAGATCAAATTGTAGATGAAATCTTCTATTGTTTTATACAAAAAACATATTTAATACTCTACTACTACTCTAATATAACAGTGTGCCATTCGTGATCGATATAAACAACCCAGTAAGTGGGAACGCAGCCTAAGACGTATTTACACTTAAGCCAATAAAAGATATGTACATTAATATATGTATGTAGCAAAAAATGAAACCGTGTTAAGCTTTAACAGGTTTTGATGCCACGATGGCCTCTCAAGGTTTTTTGTGGCTGTACTAATTTCGTGGTTATTTTAATTAAGTATCACGACATAAAAATAATGCGCAAATCGTATCATTTACCATACATGTAACTAAATTATGGATGGACAATGCAAAAGAATATTCAAGAAATACAGATTAGTAGAAGTTAAGTACACTAAAGTTAAACTTTAAATTGTGCCATCGTATCTGCATGTTATCTGCTGGGTGTAAATTTGAATGCATGGTGGTGCACCTAGCCAAGTTCCTGCAAGCACGCCCTGTAAATATTTAATGAAATTCACCGCTTTGTCATATTAAAATTTTCGTCTTATTGAGATTGAGTAGATTTATATTAATTAATTTTATTATTATAAAGGTATTTCTAGTCACATATACTGGATACACATCTGTATTCTTTGATAATTTTATGGGTTTTACGTGAAAAAATATTTAGCTAATAGGATTTAAGATTGAATATAATTTTTAGGTTTAGGTTATTTACACCCCAATATATAGGAATTTCCATAAATACAGGTTTTGGAATATCAGAAAAATTCTATACTAATCCAATATCATCTAAACATAATCGCCAACTTGAATTCTTTTAAGTAATAACATTAAATCGAAGTGGATTTTTTCATAATGGGACTTCCCCAAGGATACAATTTGAAATTGTAAAATCAGCCGAAAACTCTGATGCAGCTGTTATTAGATGTTTATTTAACTCACTACTTACGTACATGTTTTAGAATTATGTTTTTATGAGTTCGAAACACTTAGGTAGGTACTGACAAAGGTTATCATTATCACGTGTTGACTTCGATCGATTGATCGAAGCATATTCATTTGTATTTTCCGACATGGCTTTATAGGAAATGTTGCTTCGATTAATAATTAATTATCATACTGGCTGGACACATGTTTTTATGACGTATCCTACGAGGAGCGATGTACGATATATGGCTAAACTAACTGCTACAAGACACTGGACTACATTCTTTTTGTAAGCGTCATGCCTGAGTTTGTAGAATGAATGGATTTATCTTTTATGGTATTTCTTAAAGTTCTTCGGTACAAAAAGGAGCATTCAAAGTAGATATTCGTCATATGTTCGTCTGTCTGTCTATGGTTCAGTCAAGTAACCTATAACATATATCTACTACCTTAACTTTATTATACCGATCGTTTACATAAAAAAACTCAAAAAATATGCAAATTTAAAATTGTGTTCTTTAAACTAATAACATCACTCATTGCGTAGGGTACTTACACGACTGTATTTATGCCTTAAACTTTAATGACATTTATTTTCAAGGAAGTGCGTGCCTGATGACACCGAACTTGGCCTTACCAAACCAGTTGCACTAGTGCAGTTTATAAAATTATATGCATACTTAAACAAAAATGTACAGCAGGCTTGATCTTAAACGAAAGGTTACAGTGAATATAAGTGTTTATTTATGTGAAGCATTAACGGTAGCATTTCTAAATAATAAAGTTAATGTTTGAAACGTAAAAGCACGAATATACGTACGTATATATTGGCTTAACCGTGAGAGCAACAATATCTTCATTTCTATATAAGTAGGAACTTAACATTTTTTAACAGCTCAGCTATATAAACTTTGGATAGCATACATCAATTTTATTATAACTACCCTTGTGATATAACAATTAATGAATGATTATTTGATCTTATGTTAGCGTGGATAATATTTACATTTATAGGTACATAGTCCGCGAATAGACAGATAGGTAAATGAAATTGAGGATACCTTTTTACGTTCCAACCCTAAAATGCATGGTTATAGGTAGCTCTATATTCAAATTTAACGTTATATAATATTCTAGAAACGTACCAAATTTTTATATTTTCTGTTCGGAACGACTTAAAATATCAGTAAACGCAGTAAGCGGCAATAAAATAAGTTACGATTTGGCCAAGGACAATGAACGGGTTGCATTTCTGTTTAAGATTCCATTATAATTTTAGGCAAGGTTTCTAAATATTTACATGAAGTTTTTATAGGTTTAATTGATCATAGAGGTATACAATGGAAAATTTGTGAAAATAGCTTACATATACATGGCTGTGTTCCCTAAAATAGACTAACTAAAACTGATCGACACGATCGCAAAAAATGAGATCGTAGAGCCAAATTAGGAAGAGCGCCTGAAAGGTCACCCCTAAATTGCTCTGGACAGGAAAAATAACTACCTAAATATATCCAAAATTAAAAATTCAGTATTGCTTTAGTTAAGACCAAGACATTATCGGAGAAGGTCCGACGCTAGCTAAATTTAAATTATCGCATGAAATAAAAGTAATTAGGTATAGTCAAAACTAGTCCACATATTGAATTTTATTAGATCTACTTAATATAAAAATAGCAACCAAAAACGTAAATAAGTTTGTGTTACCAATGAAGTCATTCGACTTCGTTGATATTAGCATGTATTGCTGGTTGATAGTTGTGGAACAACTATACTTATGTATTTTATTTTACTTTTTTACTTACCACAAAGAACAAATTTTTCAATTTACCAAAGTTAGTTTGGGGGCTATAAAGTAAATGTGTAAGTAATCGCTATAATTTTAGTGAAATAGCAACTTGTTTATTCATTTGTTAAAACTTGCCGCAACCGCAACCGATTTTCAAGTTTTTTTGTAAGTATTATTGCTTCTATTTGGGAATATTCCGTCTGTGGATACATAGACTATAAAAAAATATTTATAGCCTAACTATCCTTTTCCAGATATTCGACTATCAGTAAATGAAATTTTATCAAGATAATTTTAGCAATGTAGGTAAGTAGAGTCTGAAAGAGCAACAGTCATCTTGGTGATGATGGTTTGTAATTGAATAATTTAAAATTGGGTTTATTTGGACGGTGTTTCTTTACACACTTGTAAAATCGTTGAGCAAATTGACAAAATGTACATACTTTGCATAAAATATCTATCGGTTTCGACTCTAGAATTATGCAACAACAAAAAAAATGTAGTGTACGTATCTACCTACCTATACCTGCTATTATTTACATTAATTCCACATTCAAAACTGGTTGCGAACGTGGGCTATTAGGAAACACGGCAATACTCGTACTGTCGTACCTATGCATTGAAACTGTATGTGAGCATGATATGAAGGAAGAACGAAGATGTTCTAACTACATGGGTTACTAATAAATCGCAAATCATAAATGAATCGCTATTCTCTTGGTCATCACATCAGGTGTGAAAAATTTCGCAAATCCATTTTTTGTTGTGTTAATTATTGCCCGTGTAAGTTATGAATGAGAAACTATTACCTATGGGCTATGAATTACAAAATAACAAAATTCAACGATAACGTCAGTTGATTCGCAGGATATCGTCTGTCGTGTCAACCAGTACTTTATACAAATTCCAAAAAGAATATAGAATCCAGTTCGAAGGACCAAATACATAGGTTGAGTCCATGACTCTAATTCGTACACTATTTGCCAATGATTTTGAACTCTAGGTACGATTCCCAACATGGCTTCAACCCCAGCTATATCTTTAGATAGACTTTGGTGGGAGATAAATATTATTCAGTGTATGGTTCATACTGCGCCCGATAGTTAGTGGGTTTAGGTCGTTGATAGCATCTCTACTGTGTTCTTCCCCCAAGCTGCTCGACTATCTCGTTATGTAGGTTTGAGCCGTGTTTTTAAACTGCATCCGTGGATTTTAATTCAAAACTATCGAACTATGCGGATGTGTTTATGTTAATTACTTTCTATGGAATTCCTCGTGACATCCGATATAATACTCTGGTTATATCATAATGCCTCTGTTTAGATAATTCAATGACAACGTTGTTATGGCGATTAGTAGAGAAAGTTATTTGGATGAAATATGGTCTTACACATGATGTGTTTCTGTATTTTTTTATATAGAGTAGATAGATAGACCCGATAGATAGATAGAGAAAAGGGTAGGTGGTCGCGTGGTGCCGGCAGGGTAGAATTCGTACCACCCCATGTCTGCCCGTGGGTACCGTACAAGGCGATTAAAGGTTTCCGGGAGGTGGGCAGCAGCGCCTCCCGTGTTGACAACATAGTCCAAAATACAAACTGCGGTCACCAACCCGCCTGCCCAGCGTGGGTACTATGGGCAAATACCCCCCATGGCAGTTTTGTGGTATGCCCTGGGGGAGGCCTACGTCCAGCAGTAGACTGCAATAAGCTGATGATGATGATGATGAGGTAGGTAGAGATATCTATATTTTACAGGCGGATGGTTATCAGGGTTGATTCCATTAATCCTCACTGATATTTCCCCACCAGTGGAGTGTTATAACATGCAATTATAGGTATGGATAAAATACATACAACCAACCAATAAATTATTTTTGTACAAACAACTTGCAAATTGAAAATGGACTGCCGCGCTCATCGATTTGTTATGATGGGTTTAAACCTTTATTTATGGGATAGAGAGAAAATAATTTGGTTTTGTATATTTTTATTGACACGGCAGTGTGTGAGTGTGTCTGTTAACCAACATTAGTGAGATATATATGTTACGAAACATTTTAATACTGTCAAACACAAACTACACTACGATATTATGCAGTATATGTCATTGGTTACTCAAAAAGTTTTATACTCGTATTTATATGCCAAAAAAACACGAATATCAAGTAATGGTCATTAATGTCGTTGTGTTTAGGTTAGGATCATGAGATTTTCAATTATAAAGCTGATTATTTCGAGTACTTACCTTTAAATGATTAAGAGTTATTTCAAATATGTACCTATTTACCTACTTATTATAATACTAGTGGATGCCCGCGACTCCGTCCGCGTGGACTACAGAAAAAACAAAATGTCCAAATTATCCAGGAAAAAAACCATTTTCCTTGGATAAAAAGTAGCCTATAGGTTAAGATGGACCTGTTTTGGGCTTTGGAATACCAATCAGAGTCCGAGAATAATTGTTGTTTAGTTAGATAATTTTATTTGTATTTATTGACAACAGCATATAACAGGATATAATAAAAATAGCACAACAGTTAGATAATGAATTTGTTCTGTAATCTTTTGCTAAAGAGCGCCAATCTAACTGTCAACTCAGTTAGGGATGGGGCGCGTATTTAGTGATGTAACAACTCGATTCGCTACACCACCCCCCTACGAAGAAAATTAATCCCACCAAAAAAAATTGTTAACGTTGAACATATTGATTATAATCACTTTTACATATCTAAATTCTTAAATTTAACGCGTCTGCCTGACCGTGTGGTGTAAGCCTTCTCAGGCAAGTCGTTTACGGCAGCCCTATCTGAAACTTGAGTTTCAGGCACAGGACTGTTCTCCGACATGGTAGGAACCGGAGCCCTCGTAGCAGGGCCCTGAGTAGCATTTGTAGGGTCGAGGTCAATGAAAGCTGGCTTAAGCCTATCTACACTAACAACAACTGGCCTCCCTTTAATAGCAAGAGTGTAGGTTTTGCCATCATCTGATCGTCCTATCACTTTATGTGGACCGGTGTATGGTGGCTGTAGAGCTCTCCGGACGGTATCATCCCTCAGAAAAACGTGAGATGCAGTTGGAAGATTCTTAAACATAAATGATGCA
The DNA here is from genome assembly GCA_014607495.2 of Carposina sasakii. Taxonomy (NCBI): domain Eukaryota; kingdom Metazoa; phylum Arthropoda; class Insecta; order Lepidoptera; family Carposinidae; genus Carposina; species Carposina sasakii. Next base: position 8,285,381 of record CP053151.1, read on the forward strand.
TGTTCGCCGTGCCTTGATGCAGCAACAGGGCGAATTGCCGACATTTTGTGCCTTAGCTGAACTACAAAATCTGCAGGATCTTCAACTCTGTCAGAGGATTGGCCAGGGGATAGGAATTCTCCAGGGAGCCTTAGAGGTTCGCCGTAGAGATATTCAGCGGAAGTAGCCTTTAAATCTTCTTTGAATGCTGATCGCATCCCCAAAAGAACCATGGGAAGGGATCTTATCCAGGTTTCACCATGGCACATTAAAGCGCCCTTTAACTGGCGATGAACTCGCTCAATCATCCCGTTTGCACTGGGGTGGTAAGAGGTCGTTCTAATACGTTTAGTAGCAAATTGCCGGACAAGACGCTGGAACAAATCAGATTCGAACTGCGAGCCTTGATCAGTGGTAATTATCGCTGGAATTCCAAACCGCGGAATCCATTCTCTGGTGAATGTCTCAGCCACTTCTTCAGCGGTGATTGAACGCATTGGCCATACTTCTGGCCATCTGGTCACCCTATCGATAGCTGTTAAGCAATATCGATATTCGTTACATACTGGCAAAGGACCAACAATGTCTATATGAACATGTAAAAAACGACCAGACGGTGATTGGAACATGCCAATTGGTGCAGAATTATGCCGGGAAATTTTACTACGCTGGCATGCCTCGCAGGAACGAGACCAAGTTCGGCAGTCCCTTTTTACCGAGGGCCAAACGAAACGATCAACAACAAGACGCGTGGTTGCGTTAGTTCCCGGGTGGCTTAGATTGTGCAATTTATCAAACGCAGCACGGCGGAAGGCAGGGGTCAAATAAGGCCGAGGTTTACCCGTAGATATATCGCAATAGACAGAAACATTAGACCCTGGTACACATATTTTTGTAAGTTTAAGACTTGATCCGCCTTGCACCAAATTACTTAATTCCTGATCGGAAGCTTGTGATCTTATGAGATTGTCGTAATCCAATTCTGCGGAAATGGCATCGATACCAATGCGTGACATAGTATCAGCCACGACATTGTCCTCTCCTTTAATATATTGTATGTCGGTAGTAAATTGGCTAATAAACGACAATTGATTTAGCTGCGGTGGAGGGAGTTTGTCACGGCGCTGCAAGAATGCATATAAAAGTGGTTTATGATCTGTAAAAATAGTCGCATGCTGTACCTCTAAAATATAGCGAAAATGCTGGACACTCTCGTATACTGCAAGTAATTCTCTATAGTAAGCCGGCCACTGCGATTGCTGTGGGGTCAACTTCTTGCTAAAAAATGAGAGTGGAAACCATTGGCCATTGATTTGCTGTTGAAGACAGGAACCGATGTGGATACCAGATGCATCGGTGAATAAACCCAATTTAGCATTGCTAACCGGGTGTTGTAGTAAAGTAGCCTTCGACAAACTCGCCTTACATGTGTTGAATATTTGCAAGAGCTCGGGTGTCCAAGGAAAAGGTTTCGCACCCTTGCTATTAGTGGAAACTAATGCTTCGATTAAGGGTGCTTGGTACTCCGCGGCACGAGGAATGAATCTCCGGTAGTAATTTAGCATGCCGAGGAATCGACGCATGCCTTGTACAGTTTCAGGAGGAGGAAAATCTTTTAATGTTTGAATGCGTTCCTGAGGAGGACGAGTGCCGTCGCTGCTAATGTGGTAACCCAAGAATATTACTTCCTCTGCTCCCAGTACACATTTCGAAGGATTCACTACTACCCCATAATCCTGCAGGCGCCTGAAAAGGATACGTAGATGTTGCAAGTGAAGGAATTCATCCTTAGAAAAAACGAGAATATCGTCTACATAAGGGAAACAGAAGTCTAAGCCCCGCGTGACCTCGTCTATGAATCGCTGGAAGGTTTGTCCGGCATTCCTCAACCCGAAGGTCATGAATGGGAACTCAAATAGGCCAAACGGGGTAACAATAGCAGTTTTAGGAATATCTCCTTCGAAAACTGGAATTTGATGATATGCCTTAACAAGATCTAATAAGCTAAAAACTTTGCAACCTGCAAGATTGTGTGAAAAATCGTTAACATGGCGAACTGGGTATCTATCAGGAACAGTCCTGGCGTTCAAAGCGCGATAATCGCCACATGGGCGCCAGGTGTTATCTTTTTTAATGGTCATATGTAGAGGCGATGACCACGCACTTTTAGATGGACGAGCAATGCCGCATTTTATCATTTCCCGAAATTCTTTTTCAGCCGCAATAAGTTTCTGTGGCGCTAAACGTCTGGGCCTGCAGCAAACAGGAGGGCCGACTGTGGTCTTTATGTGGTGCACTGTGTCATGCTTGATCACTTTGGGAAGACCAGGTGGACGAACGATATCGGGGAACTCAGCTAAAACATCAGTGTAAATAGACTTACCGGAGACTACTGCTCGTATGCTGGGTTGATCAATGCTAGCTATAGACGCAGAAGAAGATAGTCCAGTAGTAGCGTCGACTAATTTATGATTACGGCAATCGGGCAAGAGGTGGTAAAAAGCTAAGAAATCAGAGCCAATAATGGCAGTACTGACATCAGCAATTACAAACTGCCACGAAAAATCGCGACGCAGACCTAAATTTAACCTGAGATTAATGCTACCGAAAGTTTTAATGCAACTACCGTTGGCGGCGCTAAGATCATAATTAGTAGCCTCTCTGTGTGAATTTAGCCAACGATGTGGATAACAACATAAGTCTGATCCAGTGTCGATAAGGAACCGACGCTTGGTTATTTGGTCAGTAACGAAAAGACGGCGGCTATCATTTGAACAATCAGCTGCCGTCGCTACTGATTGTTGTCCTCGTTTTCCTTCCAGTCGCAAGGGCTTGTACATCTGGCAGCCTTGGTGCCCCACTTCCTGTGGTACCAACACCGTTTGGAATCATTAAAAACCTATTGGATGATGTCGAGCGGGAACGAGCGCGGCCGCGGGTACGTGATGGTCTGCGCTGTTGCCTGGAAAGTGAAGCTACTTGATTACCTAACTCCTCCAGTTGTTTAGCCAATGTACTTAAAGTAAATTCTGAAGATGCGGCTGCCGAGCATATAGTTGGTGTTGGAGCTACCTCCATAATTTTATCTGCCAATTCCGCAATTTTGTCCAGGTCCAAATCAGCTTGTGCTGCCAATATTGCTTGAGCTTGTTGAGGCAGACGACGTAACCACAGCTGGCGGATAATGTTGTCATCAGAAAGTGCTGAGCCCGCAAGTGAACGTAGGTGGCGGAGAAATTGGGACGGCTTTCTGTCCCAAGTTCTTCATCACTGAGCAATTGTCTTACGCGCTTCTCCTGTGAAGTTGAAAGGCGATGAATAAGCATCTCTTTGAGTTTTTCATACTTGCCTTTATCTGGAGGGTTTATTATGATATCCTCTACCTCTCCTGCCAATCTCTGGTCAAGGTGTCCTACCACATAATTATACTTTGTAGTGTCAGCACTAATATTTGCTATTTGAAATTGTGCTTCCACTTGAGCAAACCAAATACTTGGTTTATCTATCCAAAAGGTAGGCAATTTTACAGAGACTGCATTAATACTAGCCTCCTCCTTATTAGCATCTATTCTTTTCTGAGGCTCGGAGTTTTCTGCCTGTACTTTCAGTATTCCGAGCACTTTCTGAAGTTCAGCATTCTCGGTTTT